>JASFAT010001618.1:0-621259 GCA_031353405.1 Baronia brevicornis | reverse complement strand
TATTAGGTGTACAAATAAGTTTCCGCAGTTTTTTATAAAAAATTAGGAATTTATTGTAAAGGAAAAGTACATTACGTTTTATTCAAAGTATTTTCCATCATTTGCCACTACTTTTCCCCATCTTTCTGGCAACATTCGGATACCCCGTCGAAAAACTCTTCATCTTTTGACGCTATCCACAAATCTACCCAATTTTTGGTGTCTTCATATGATGTGAAGCGCTGCTCAGACAGACCATGTGCCATCGACCGGAACAGGTGATAATCAGAAGGGGCTAAGTCTGGTGAATACGGCGGGTGGGGTAAAACTTCCCAGTTGAGTGTTTCCAAGTATGTTTTTACCGGCGCCGCAACATGTGGACGAGCATTATCGTGTAAAAGAATAATTTTGTCGTGTCTGGAGTAGTAATGGGCGCGTTTTTCTTAAGTGCCCGACTCAATCTCATCAATTGTGTTCGGTAGAGAGCTCCAGTAATGGTTTCGCTTGGTTTCAGCAATTCATAATACACGACACCAAGCTGATCCCACCAAATACACAGCATGAGTTTTTTTCCATGAATATTCGGCTTAGCTGTCGATGTTGATGGTTCGCCGGGCTTAACCCATGACTTTCTCTTCTTTGGATTATCGTAGTGAATCCATTTTTCGTCACCAGTGACTATACGATGCAAAAAACTCTTTTTTTATTCCTGGCAAGCAGCATTTCACTCATGCATAATCGGCGTTCAACGTCTCTCGGCTTTAGTTCATATGGAACCCAATTTCCTTGTTTTTGAATCATTCCTAACGATTTTAAACGATGTGAAATTGCTTGTTGAGTCACTTGTAGAGTAAGTGCAAGTTCTTTTTGCGTTTGGGACGAATCTTCCTCCAATAGTACTTCTAATTCCATGTCTTCGTACACTTTCGGCCTTCCACTGCGTTCTTTGTCTTTAACGTCAAACTCACCGTTCTTAAACTTTTGAAACCATTCCTGACAACTTCTCTCACTTAAAGCAGCTTCACCATATGCTTCTAGAAGCAATCGATGCGCCTCAGCTGCAGATTTTTTCACATTAAAGAAGTAAATCAAAAGTTCCCGCAAATGATGCTTATTCGGAATAAAACTTGACATTTTTGCACGAAAAAAATTACGTGATGCTGATACGGAATCACTAGTACTTTAAGGTTATGGTGTTGCCAGATGACTAAACTTGGGATATTACGTTTTACATCTGACAATTTCTCCATAACCTTCTGGTGGGGCCATCTTTTGACAAACCGCGGAAACTTATTTGTACACCTAATAGTTATAACTATTATGCCAGTGTCAAGTAAAATACAATAATATCCAATCTCTTGAAATGTAACTAGTCAGCTTATCACGTTACGTCTTGATAAAATGGTGGCTATTTTACCAAAACCTTCTCAAAAAAAATACACGCATTTATTTCATATAACTTCACTTATACGGTCTAATCGAACTGTATTGTATAATATAATGTAACTGATAATAATATAAGATTATAAAAATGAAATAAAAACACAACGTCACTGATGTAAGTTGGCGGGAAAAGTTCTCTCACGTCTTTATACCGCTAGTGGTTCAATCCATTTAGTAGATCACATTGTTCACAGAAATAAGTCATAGAAAACGTTTTAGTGCAAAATCCAATTACCATTACAATAAACCTTATTGGTCCGTTGAATGTCACTCTGTTTTAAAAGTCGTCATTGACATCGATACGGAGTCATTGAAATTGTAATGGCGGAATATTATTTTGATAAATGCCTGTTGACACGCGGCCAAGTCGCGCCTATAAACGTCGCTAAAGATAGCTGGCAACACAGGCGGGCGCGCCCACATGACGTATTCGAACGCTTGGCAGGCGGCCATTTTGCAAATTCGCTGCATGTTTAATGTTCGCGTAATTGCGCTTCCGGCCTTTATCTCCGATATGCGTTTAGAAACATCGAATGAATTTTGTTTAAATCTAATCTCATCAAATAAAAAATGTGGTAAATAATATCCCTCAGGGGTTGGCAGAGACCACAGAGCTCCATCCGCGACGATCCTGGCACACCCTCCCGCCTCCTCCACACTCAGCCATTCTTCCTCTTACATTCATCGCAGCGAAGCGGCTCTCCATTAGTCGCTTCTCGCCCTCGTGGGAATCAGGACGTGACGGGTGACGAACCAAGTAATAATAAGGCTTAAATAAGATGTACAAAATTTAACTATAATTTTTTATTCTCTCTTTTTCTCCGGAACTCGGGCCGTTCACCGTATGAAGCGCGCAGCTAAGCTACCACTCAGACTCCAGTTTTCTGCGAGAGTGTGGTACTTCCCCGAGCGAGCTGGCCCATTCATGCTACAGACAAATAATATGCCATTCTTGATAAAGTACTCGTCTGCAGCGTGGCTCTAACACTATAAAACTGCTAACACTAAACGCCGGTGTTCTGTAAAGGAATAGTACTTCACCGGTCAAGCCACCCATTCATGCTAGCTCTGCCACTTTTAAATTAAAAACCAAAGATATAAAACGCCAGTTAAAATGGAACTGAGTTTAGTCAGTAGTTTGTGCAAAAAAATATTGATAAAAAATGTTCTCAAAAACCAAACGGTCATTTAAGATTAATGTCAACTGATTTGATGTATATAAGTTATATTTGAGACAAACGGAATATACGGTACATTCCGTTTGACACTTGTTTATTCAATCCGTTCTGACATACTCTCTTTATCGATACAGTTATATGTAAGTAATACGATTTTAACACTTGCATCGATGATGTTTGGTCAAACACAACTAGATTGGTATGGATGAAACCGGCTGGCTGCTCTAATTATTCGCGATGAGACAAAAAAAAAATAAAATCTTTTATCGACATTTACTTTTTTCTTTGCTTTCGAAGGAGGTCGTTCGGTAAAGCCAACTTTTTTTTCACGTGGCCAGTGGCAACTCAAGGCTAACAGTTTGTAATTATAATTTTTTTTATTAATTATATGTCTCATAAGTAATAAAAAAAAATTATATATTCATAGCAAGAACAGGAATATTATATTTAAAAATAAGAAGACATTATTTTTATCGGCCATATTTCAATGGCTGAAAGAATTCGACCAGTGATAACAAAACGTGTTATCATTTAAAAACTGAAAACATGGACATAAAAGGTATGCCTGCTTCATAGCCCTTAAAGTTAATATGAACAAGCAGCTTGAAGCTTTAATTTAAATATTTAAATATATCAAAAAATATTTGATTTCGCCCGCAGAATAACTTTACACATATAAAATCACACATGACTTTTTTATTCTCATAAATTCAATGCGACCTTCAGGGAGTTTTTGTTCATTATAAATTAATATATTGTCTATGAGACATTTGTCTGTACCTAAAATGGTAATTGTGTTTTCACGAACGTATAATGGACAATAATTTAATAATATAATAATTTTATACTACTTATATAAATACAAAAATAGTAAGTATAAATAATTTAATTAATGTAATTTAATAAAGCTTTTCCTACGTTTCAATTAAAAATAAATCTTCAACTATTCTTCTAAAATTATTCTATTGAAAGTAAGTTGTTCGTGGCCTTTTTCTGGTGATAGAGCCATAATGCGGCACAAATGGGCCAGCTCACCAGGATACCAACTATCGCTCGGACTATACTTAAACAGTATTCCGTACTTGTAATGTCTAGTTGATTACAATGACATCAGTAATTCGGTGAATATTTTCAGTTGTAGCCTTTCTTACAATTCTAAGGATTATTATCCATTTTAGTGCCATTGTTTCTTTACTCATACATACTTAGAAATGCCAAAGAAATCTTTTGTTTTTGATGTCATTCTTGTCACAAATAGTCGGCCCCCTTGTGATGCCCATTTTCAGTATAACGGCAATAAATCCTCTCTATTCTGAGATGGTGACTGGCATCCATAATTTTGCACGAGATTTAGGTTTTAAATTTGGATGATCGTGTAGAAACTATACGGCGCTGTCGCGCTCTTGGCACTCAATTCAGTTAGGTACTCAAACGGTTAAACCGCATTGGCTGTAAGTTAAGTTTTTTTTTCTCATAACTCTGTCAATAGTGTTGTTACACAAAAATTTTAATAAATCTTACTTCTTTGTGTCACCCACCCCTCTTGGTCACAGTTGTTGGCCCTCTTCCTCCTCCGTGTGTTTATGTATTTATTTATTCATTAAGGACAGAATATTGGCGTTAAGTGGTAGCATTGTACCGTAGTACCATCTTCAGTGGGAGAAGTATTATACACTGAGCATATAAGCTGACGACTAATTGGCTCAGTGGCGGGGCCCTCCGTCCGCGGAGTCAATAGTCGCGGGTTCGATCCCCGCATCTGAATAAATATATGTATGGATTACAAATATTTATTCCGAGTCTGGTAACCCCGCCAATCCGCATTGGACAAGCTTGGTGGGTTAACGTCCGTTCCACCAGAAATGGAGAGGCCCGTGCTCAGCAGTGGGACATATATGGGCTGTTAAAAAAAAATATAAGCCCTTGATGTTGCAAATAATGATCTGCGGTTATAACCACGAGGTAGCCTTTATGATTTATAGTTCAAATTGTCTATGGTTTATAGCATAGACAATTTGTAAAACATCCCTACTCTTAACGTCGATAGATTGTCCATCGGCACATGTCGACACGCATCAACCTCACACGCGCGCACACGTTTTAACTTGTGGTCAAAGTTAACCGCGTGGAAAACACGTTCGCGTGACACATACTTGTTTTCATAGCAATAAAGTAACAAATGTTATTTATTTTCATACTATCTTTTGCCCGCGGCTTCGCTCGCGTGGAATTTTGGTTCTTACTACTACTGCTTTCTAATTTGTGCTGTTTCCAATGCCTGCAGTGATAGTTCAGTTCATCCTGCTATCTCTTTCGGAGCTTACCCGTAAAAATTATTAAAAATATCCTCATAGATTACTAAAAAGGATCATAGATTTCCAATTTCTCGCGTTGGATGATCTCATAATAAAATTATGAAATATCTTGTATGGTTTCGCCATAAACGTAACTTGTCTTGTTATTTTTATGCTTTATTGTGTCATAAAAGCACGATTGTGAACATTTATGTACTCCTTAAATCACTTCCCACGCGTTCGCCTGCGATTTTGCTCTGAATGGCTATTATTGAAAGCTGTGAGAGAAAGCGCAATAGAAATCGCTTGCTTTATATAAACTGGTTGTTAGTATTCTAAGGGACTATTGTTATTTGATAATAATACAAGGGCTGACACCGCGTCATTTTCAATACATGACTTCGGATGACGTCACACACTGTGTTTTTAAATGTCTGCTAGGTTGTTCTGTTTGTATGTGTGTGTGTGTGTATGTATGTTTATGCTTATGGCTATTATCTTTGCTTATATATAATACATACATTCTTATCTATCATTATGACGATAATGTATCACCAACCTACATTAAATTATCCTTTTCAACATTGTGTCCATCCTACGGTTGTCTGGAAGAAATCGCTATTAGCGATAAGACCGCCATATAAATATTACAATAATTGTATAACTTTGTTTTTGGTGTAGAAAAAGTATATATATTCTGTTCAAATTGACAATAGATGGCGACATTACTATAGTATATCGCGGTGTTTTGTAAGCGATGTAGTAACTATATAGCATACAACGAAGTTTTTTATTATGTTACCTTGCTACCTTACATGCAGGTCTATTCGAGGAACATTAGCTCCCACGAGAGCTCCTCCTGTCGTCGCCTGGCCCTCCCGGGGTACGGTGGGCTAGTGAGTATAATTCTCGTACCAAAGCTATCGAGGAGAAGCATAAGTCCAGCTGTGGACTAATTAAGACTATTGACTTACATTACTACTAATTAAGACTATTGACTTACAATGAACACCTGCAATAGCATTGCAGATCTTTATCCGTGATGGGGGAGAAGTTTATACGTAAGTAATGGCTAAAATATTTTTCCCGTCGATCCGTTATGGTCAAGGGTCATGGTGGTTTAATGTCCATTTCTCTAGAAATGGGGATTGAGGCCTCATGCCCAGCACAGGGACGTATACAGGCTGTAATAAAAAAGGCAGATCAAACAAAAACATGCACTTAATATAATAACTGGTTGTGGGAACCCTACCCGGATTGTCGACCGATGTACGGAATATCATGTTTTTGCGGTCGATCTGAACTTGGGGCACGGCATTCCGCATGAAAAATTGCAAGTAGGCGGCCCACGCCTTCTCGGGCTAAACTAGTTTATTTTTACAACACTGTTATGTTTGCAGTGAAGGCATACTATTTTGTTTATAGCTGTTCTCTTGACTGAATTTCGTGTTTCTCAAATGTCAAATAAACAAGTAAAATAAATAAACAAGTCAATTCCTACTTAGGTCTTGGCTTTTATTATTTGTATTTTTTTATTATTTACGTCGTCTTTCATCGATCCTCTCTATATGCCCAAACCATCTATGCATCTGGCAAAGGAAAGGCAAGGACAACATACCTTGACCACATTGCTGAAGTTTTTAGGTCAAAAGTACCTTACCCTTAACCGGCTGGCTTGCATGAGAGAGTGATGAGTGTGAGGGAAGCAATGAAAATATGCCGAGATCGTGGCAGATCTGTGGTCTCTAACTACCTCTCCGGGAAATAAGCTTGACGATGTGTATCAATATCAATATCAGTCCACTGCTAGACATAGGCCTCACTCAAGGCGCGCCACCTAGCCCGATCTTTGGCTACACGCATCCAGTTTCTGCCAGCCACCTTGCGCAGACCGTCGCTCCATCTAGCAGGAGGCCGTCCCACACTACGCTTGCCGAGTCGCGGTCTCCACTCCAGCACTCGTCTACTCCAACGATTGTCGGTTCTCCGACAAACGCGTCCACCCCATTGCCATTTCAATCTGCTAACTTGAAGAGCTATGTCGGTGACTCTAGTTCTCCGGCGAATTACTTCATTTCGAATTCTATCCGACAGAGAAACTCTGAGCATAGCGACGATATGTATGTTATTATTTATTTTTGAAATCTTAATTCCACCACTGGAGACCCTATATTTAAACATGTATCCAGGAAGTTGTAAGCGGTTAGTAAACAAATTAAGACCTGTTGTTAGCTTTCCGTGTAGTACCCGCTAAATTACCAAAACTGCAGTCGGCTGAGTGTATGTACGCCAGGCGCAAGCCCCATCAAACTTGCAAACAAAGAGTTATTTACTAGTATGTTGTTTAACCGTTAGTTCAAACTGTGGTCTCGTGGCCGAAGTGCAAATCCGCTGCCTGTTACCGGAAATGGAAACAGGATAATCGTTCTAACAAATGACGAATTTCTCGCTGCAAACCTTAATGTTGTTTTTTTTTTATATAAGAGCAGGCAAACGAGCATGCGGATCACTTGGTGGTCACCTCCAGCGTCGTGGATACGTTGCCGACCTCTAGCGAACACATACGCTCGTTTCTTGAATGCCCCCAGGTCATAATCACGTGGAAATACCGCAGGTCATTTTATTCTTACAGAACAATTGAAATCCTTTATTTTTCCCAATTTGTTCATTAGACTTTTTGTCTAGTAGTAACTTTAAATTATTAATTAATTTAAACGTACTAGCAATTTGTAGAGTTAACGCTAAATTTCGACTAAGATGGTATTCCGCTGCAGTCAAATTGAAGAGTTTTATTCAGAAAATGAATATTTAATTGAGATTTTGTATAGTATATAACGACGTCCAATTGGCTCACTGGCGAGGCTCTCCGCCCGCGGAGTCAATGGTCGCGTGTTCGATCGCCGCATCGGAATAAATATATGTATGGATAATAAATATTTATTCCTAGTCCGATAACCCCGCCAATCTGCATTGGACAAGCGTGGTGGGTTAACGTCAGTTCCTCCAGAAGTGGAGAGGCCCATGCTCAGCAGTGGGGCATATATCTTCTTATGGTCCTATGTCCCCGAGGTGGGGAAGAGGGCGTCCACAGTGCTTCTTCATTGAGATTGGTCTTGAGCGACGCGCTTTACTTCAGGCCACGTTAACCCGATGGATTTCATCTCGGCCTCTACGGAGCGCTTCCAGGTGTGTTTGGGTCGGCCTCGCTTCTTTTTCCCTTGAGGAGTCCAATCCAGCGCCTGTCTGGGAATGTGATCGAGGTTTCTTCGGAGAGTATGGCCTATCTATCTGCAATATATAATTAATCAACATCTGGCAGAAACTGAATGCGTGTAGCCGAAGACCGGGCTAGGTGGCGCTCCATGGGGGAGGCCTATGTCCAGCAGTGGACTGCCGCAGGCTGCTGCTGCTGATAATGATGATGATCTGAAACATGCTATATAAACGTCTGATATATATAGGTTGTTGCTGATGCTTTTCCGGACTATTTAAAGATGTAGAATAATAAAAACTGGAGAGGGAGATACGAGAAAAAGTTAGGGGACACGAGGAAAAGGGGAGAGATGTTTGGCTTTCGGAGCTTGTTACTCGTAAAACATGTTACGGTTATCTCTCTGTATCTTTTATCGTTTTTACCATGGGTGTTCTAGTGCTCCGACGAATTGTTCGGGATAATTCCGGCCGCTGAATTCCACTATCGCGCAACTCGCCACAAGGAAAAGTTTCATCCCCACCGTTTGGATGAGTGACGATCCGGAATGATGCGTTTTTCCATAACACACAGAACTATTCTATACACCTGAAGTCAATACGAACTATGCTCGTAATTCCATCCTTAGCCGTATAGTCAACACATATAATGAGTTTTATTCAGATATAGATTTGTTCAGCATGTCAAAAAGGACTTTTGGAAAAACACTCAAAAGTAATGATGCAGTAAATTAAATCGCACACACTCACAAACACACACACACATACATACATACACACACACACACACACACATACACATCTACTCACAAAATTAGATTTTCAACTTGTTTTTTTTTAATATTTGATATGTCTTCTAGTTTGTAAAAGTAATATATTTAAGCCCAAACTGTGTAATCCTATTTTGGTTTTCATTGATTGTTACATTATTTTTAAGTAAGAAGTTGTGTAATGAAACTTTTGGATTATCTAATAAATAAATAAATAAGCTTCTTTCCACGCACCACTACCCTGTTTGGCCTCCAGCGGTGTTTTCGAGCCGATACGATATTGGAACTTTAAAAAAAAACAAGCTTACACTTTTCTTAAAGGCCAGCAACGTTCCTACGCTGTCTATAGCACTGTGGATGACTATGTGCAGCATTGATTGTTTTTTATCAGGTAACACGCCTGCTCGTTTACCTTCCTGTCCCATAAAAAAAATAAAGAACGCAGTAGTAAAGGTAGAAGTCTACCTTTTTGAGAATTGTATTTTTCTAACATCAGTCAGTCACCTAATTCATATCGATGCAAAAAAAAGTTTATTGGGATTTTTTTAACACAAATTCGCTTGCTGCATGCACAATAAAATCGATCTTTTTACTTACTATCTAATTTTTGCGTTATTATTACGATTTAAACAATTATATTTTTTATTCTTATGTCAATTATGACTATTGTATTTAGATTTCATTAATTATACGCGTATAATGGCTGCGATTAGGCCTGTGGAAGAACAATCTTATGAAGACTGGTTGCTGACAGCACTATTAATTTATAGTGTATTTATTTATATTGTAATTGTAAATCACATGCGGCTTCCGACAGAGCGGAATGGAGAAACATAGTGTGTCACTAGAGGGACTTAGGACCGAGATGAAAAGAATTGTAAATACCCAAAGTATTTCAGCCAATAAAGGCTCACCTTATTATGGCTTCATTGCACTGCTTTTTTAACAGCTCTTAGCACGATACACGCTACTGATACTATGTACATTTACATCTTTTATTTAGCTAAGATCCCCGACAAGTAAAGAACAAAACGGTCTTAATGGTTGTCTTCCGTAGAGTCTACTATACCTTTTTTTTATGGGATAGGAGGGCAACCGAGCAAGCGTGTCGCCCGATGATATATACCTGATGATGCCTTGTGTTGAGGCGAAACACGTGTCGTGTGCAATGTGGAAAAGTGGTACTGTGTGTTTGGTGTTGTTGATAGTGGTTGGCAGGTAAAATTGTTGCTGATGTTTTTTTCGGTAAGATTTAGTTTAATTTCCCCGTAAATGCACTTCTTCCTGTAGAAAACACAAACTATTATTTTTCTGTTTTTGTTTGCTTGTCGCGGAACTTAACCAAGTAAAAGTTTTAACAGTCCACAAATGTAAAAAAATATATTTAACCTATTTAGTGAAGGAATTTTCAATTGCCTTTTTTCTTCTTAAGCACGTTATATGAGGAACCTTTAATAAAGTTTTCACGTTTTGAAAACCCAACTAGTTCACAGTCAGTATGAATAATTTTGATACATAAATAAGACATATTACGGACTTTTCCCGCCAACTTACATCTGTGGTGTTGTAATTTAATTTTCATATTTTTAATTTATTATCTGTTTATATTGCTTAATTATGGTGGTGTATTTTACAATATAGTTCGATTAATGCGTATAATTGAAGTTATATGAAATAAATGCGTGTATCGTGACTTTTTAAGTTGACTGAAAATGTCCATAGATTTTGGTAGAATAGCCGCCATTTTATCGAGACGTAACGTGATAAGTTGACTAGTTATTTAGATACGTATTGACGTATTTTACTTGACACTGGCATAATAGTTATAACTAATTGCCATCAAAGAAAATAAAAAAGATCTATTTCGTTTTTCAATTACGCGTTAAAATTGATTTTTTCGTGACAGACATTGGCTCTTATGTCGTGTGGTAAGCATATATATGTTTTTTGTTATACCAACCGGCGTATCGATATATTTTGAAATATGTAAACATGTTTGCTATGATAATAAGCAAAAAAGTGTTTGCGTCGAATTTTCTATGACTATCGGGGGCCATAAGGCGTGTACGTGAGGCATATATGTACATGTGTCTATCGTTTGTATCTTTTTGTTTTAGTTAGAACAGAATGAAAAGTTCTCTGTAATATTCTGGGCCCAACCGAATGAGATGATGGCAGTTGGCGAAATGGGAAAAATGCCGAAATCGAGCATCTGATGGCCCAACCCAATTTAATCGTAGAGACTAAGGCTCACCGACTTCGTTAGCTGGGATACGTTGATTGGGGAGGATCGCGCAGTCAAAATAGCTTGTGGGTCGCCTAACTGGACTACCCACATAAGCTGGCGCTGCGGATGTCTATGGGCGGCGTGATACGCCTGCTCGTTTGCCTTTCTATCCCATAAAAGAAAATTAAGCAAAAAGAAGCTGAAGTTTTTAAGAAAGGCCAGGTCAAGAGTACCCTTAACCGGCGGGCTCGCATGAGGAGAATAATGAGTGTATAAAGCACGGGAAGTATGCCGAGATCGTAGCAGATGGAGGTTTATGGTCTCTGCTTACCCCTACGGAAAACACACGTGATCGCGTGTATCTATGTATAGATGTATACATATTTAGCTGTTATTTACCATTTTGATGTCTTCATATTCAAAACGACTTAGTTTTAACTTTTAAACTTTATCAGTGATTATCATTTTTTATAAACTGTCCCGTTCTTGAGGCCAATAACTCCATAAAATAAGTT
The DNA here is from genome assembly GCA_031353405.1 of Baronia brevicornis. Classification (NCBI taxonomy): domain Eukaryota; kingdom Metazoa; phylum Arthropoda; class Insecta; order Lepidoptera; family Papilionidae; genus Baronia; species Baronia brevicornis. The sequence continues at coordinate 609,643 of JASFAT010001618.1, read as the reverse complement.
ACGTTAAATACTTATCAGTTGTACTATGTGACCGCTCCACATTATCAACGCCATAAGCGATGTTGCGACAGGGGGCAAGTTCATGGGGAACGATTTTATAGTCAATGCGATAACGGCGCTATCTCGTAACCAGTGGGCCAACTTCGTTGATAGTATATTGTAATAGGATATGGTACATTTGGAAATGTGTGTTTGGCGTTTATTTCTTTAACTTCACAAGCGTCAACTTTGCCACTTATGCAATTAGGTCGGCAATCGGTATTACTTTGCGGAAAACTATAAGGCATTAATTTAAAATGAAAATTATGCTTTTCAACGTGTATTATGTTTGGTTCAGTGTCTTTTTTATGTGCAAAATGATTTTCCTTATTGTACAGTACATTGATAAATTTGCAAAGATAACGTTTTGTCACGTTCTTCTCATATTTGCACAAAAAAGTGAAGTAACTATATGTAATAATTATTTATTATTGCCATTTTTAAAACTACACACATACAAACAGTTTTTAGTAATGGTAGAGACACGCTGCAGATGAATACTTCGTTAAGAATGGTGTATTATTTGTCTGTAGTATGAATGGGCCGGCTCGCCCGCGGAAGTACCACACTCCCGAGGATACCTGCGTCTGAGTGGTAGCTTAGCTATCGCGCTTCGTTCGGTGGCCCAACAACCCTCTCGCCTCCCATAACGACACTTTCCTTAAAGGCCGGCAACGCTTCTGCATTGCCTGTGGAGCTGTGAATGTCTGCGGATGGATGGGCGACGTTGGTTGCTTTCCACGAGTTGACACGCCAGACCGTTTGCCTTCCCATCGCATAAAAGAAAAGAATAAAAAATATTTCTTTTATCTTAAATATTTAGCAGGATATAAAAGTAAGAATTAACTTTAATTTTTTTATATACATATTTAATTTATTAAGTTTACAAGTATATATGGTTTGCGATGAACAGACGAAAGTTCCGAGAGTCAAAGCCCGTGAAAGTTCGTATGCAAATTCGCGCCGCTGTCAGTGGCGCCTGTTATATCAAATATGGCCGTAGATCTTATCTTGATTCCCGCTTAAAACATCATCACGAAGCTAATTTAGATAATGAGGTTATCTAGACATTTAGATTTACGTGCTAAGGTGGTAAGATGACAGGTGAACAGGCTTAACACATTTCTTACAGCGAGACGGATTAAGGCGAACGGTCTTATACAGGTTGTCCCAGAACTCAACGTCAAGCCGAAACGAGGTGACAGGATTGATTGTAACCATCATGAGAAAAATCAGAAAAAAATCTATCCCATACGGTTTGAAAATTATGGGCATTTAAGTAAAACCTAAAAATTTGGTCAAACTGTAACCATTTTTCGGTTTTTGTGGTTAATTTTTATTATTTTTGTTCATTTAAACTTTGGAATTGTAACCCTAAATATTATTTCTAGATTCACAGTAAAAAAATATGACACAATTGCCCCAAGTTTCTATTTATTTAGTAAGACTATTTGTTAAACTATGAATTTAAAATTTTCAAAATATGGCGATTTTGAAAGGCTCTCCTTTAAAAAAAAGTACTAGAGTGCCTTGGCAAGTGCCATTAAAAGTTGGCGCATTTAATCAGGACTGAAAAATGGTACAATACTTGTTAGTTTCATACTAAAAAAAACGAGTAAAATATGTTTAAGACCAACTAGTCTAATCTATTAACAGAGTTTTATCATAAAAATAGTAATAATCAGATATTCATTTCGCAAATCAAGGCTCGCAAGAGGAAGTGTTTATATAGACGGAGGCTCAGCGTTATATATCCGGTTCTACGCCGCAAGGTTACACATTGGTCTCAGACTTAAGAAATATACTTAATATAATATCTCTTTTAAAAAAAATAAAGACCAGCAATCCATTGGCACGGCAGACCGAGGATTAGCGGAGAGGAAGGGAAAAGGATAGAGAAGAATGATAGGGATATGATACTATCGCATCGGAAGACAAGGAGTAAAATACGCACTACTTTCCTTCTCTATCGCGAGGTGCAGCAGTTCTGGAGCACTCGCTATCGCGGTCCAGTCCCTGATATTACGTAGCCAAGACTTTCTTTTTCGACCAATTTGTCTTTTGCCCCCGATTTTTCCCATCATGATCAGTTGCAGCAACTTGTATCTGCCATATCTCATGATATGACCCTGGTAAGCAACTTTTCCGTCAAAAGCTTCATAGCCTTTGACGGTCTGCAAAAGTTCACGTTTTTGTTTGACTTGTCGGAGAACCCCATCATTGCCACCCTTTGAGTCCAGCTAATAGCAAGCATCCGTGTATCTGTCCCATTAAAAGTAGTATATATTCGGTTTGGTTGGTGTGTGCGAATTGAGTGCGTGGGTGCTTGAGGGAGTGGCCTGAAGCATCAGACGACCTAGAAGGAATACGATGCCACGGATTCTATTTGTGACGAACACGTGCTTGCAAGTCGCGAACCTTGCCAACTATCTGGCTCTCGTCTGGCGCAAACAAAACACGCTCACATACAGCGGGAAAGTTTTTTTGACCTTGACAACGCTAATTTTAAAAAGATTCTTTCATCGTGCACAGTAGCTGAAATTTATCATGCGTTGTTGAATTCTCGGAAAGTCATGGAAGAAGTAATCTAGTTTTAAGGTGACAGTTTGAGGCATTTCATACAAAAGATTCTTTATTCGTTTGCACACCATTTTTGTTCTTATTTTTATGCACAAAATGCACAACAGGCGGACTTAATGCCATTGGGCATTTTCTCCTAGTTAACCTGCTGGCGAGAGTGAGAAAATCGATATGCAGGTGGTGCAGCTTGTAATAAATAAACTAAAACCTATTTTTATAGATTTAACATACTGTACATAATATTATATAAATTAAGAAATCTACTATCATCAATGTGAACAGGACTTTTTTTATGGGATAGGAAGGCAAACGAGCAGGCGTGTCACCTGATGGAAAGCAATCAACGCCGCGCATAGACTTCCGCAGCGCCATAGGCAGTGCGAAAGCGTTTGCCTTTAAGGAAAGTGTCATTAAAGGAGTGGGATTGGGGGGGGGTTGAGGGAAGGGGAGGGTGTTGGACCTCCGGAGCTCAGCCGCTCACCGTACGAAGCGAGGTAGCTAAGCTACCACTCAGACGCCGGTTTTCTGCGGGAGTGTGGTACTTCCCCGGGCGAGCCGGCCAATTCATACTACAGACAAATATTATGTAATTCTTGACACATATTCGTCTGCAGCGTGGCTCCACTGTAAAACATTGTCGGACTTTAAGTTTAAAAAATAAATTTATTTCAGGCATTTTTTTCATAAAAATGATTTGTTTCTTTGACACTTTTTTTTCTTTTGCGTCTCGGCAAACGTAATGTGGGACGCCCACCGGCCGGATGGTGCGACGATCTGCGTTTATAATTGTATGTCGCTTTTACTTCTACACAGAAAACTATATCGATGTCAACAACATATTTAGCTTTTCTATAGAATAGACCGGTCACGTTTGGCGGACAGTTGACAATCGCTGGTGTAGACGGCCGCTGGAGTGGAGACCGAGATTTGTGACGAGTGTGTGACGCCTCCCACCTAGATGGTGCGACGATCTGCGCAGGGCGGCTGGCAGACGCTGAATGCTTGAAGCCAGTCTACTCTATATTTAATTCCATGTAACTTGTTTCTTGATTACGGGGCCTCTCGCTAATTGGCTGGACTATATACATACATATCGTCACTTTCCTGCAGGGGTAAGCAGAGACTACAGACCTCCATCCGCCACGATCCCGGTACACCTTCCTTGCTTCCTCCAAACTCATCCATCCTTCCTCTCACATTCCTCGTAGCGAAAGCGCTCCCACTTCGTCGCTTCTCGCCCTCGTAGGAGTCGGGATGTTACGGGTGGCGAACCACGTTGCAGTCATTTTTTTTAACAAATTAGCTATATAACGAGCCACCAATTAGACCGATCTTGCGCCACCGTCTGCCAGTCCTCGACTTCAAAGCAAGCTCCTTCAAGTCTCTCTCCACAGCATCACTCCAGCGGTACCTAGGACGCCCGGTCGGCGACTACCCCCCAATCGCCCCAGATAGGCGCGTTTCACGGCGCGATCCTCTCCCATGCGTATAACGTGTCCCAGTCAGTTGAGTCGTTGTGTTTTGATCTCGTTTAGTGAGTTCGGGCACTAGATCTTCGATCTCTTGATTCTTCAATATTTTCCAAGATCCGTCTTCCCTCCCCACTGGTACCTGTATTTTTTGTTTTTTGGTCCATATATTTTACATTAGTGTTAGTAATTATGTACACCTTAAAAATATGTAAGTAAATCATGTACATTGAAGCCGATTTAGCTGTTTCCTAAGGCGTGAGTTGAATCTATCAACAACGGTTTCCATTATAGAGTTGGAGCTATCCCGCATTCTGTGCAGCAACGAGGCTGTTCGTTTCCGCAAAGTGGCCCAAAAGCCACCGGTGCGGGCTTATAATATACTTATAAATATACACTTTAACACGTTGATTGCCACGCGTGTTTGAAATGAGACCTCCGTCAGGCCACCAGTGCTGCTAGGGAATTGCGCGCTGCTTTGGCAAATATTAGAAGATTTAGACAACGAAAATCCTTTGTAGGTCTAGTCAAATCGGCGTCATCCGAATACTGGCGATACGGCCCGATTAGAACTAACTGTCATCCAAATGCGGGTGACACAGCCTGATGTAAACTTTAGCTGTCACCCGAACGCGGGTGACGCAGCCCGGTGTGAACTTTTACCGTCACCCGAATATAGGTGACGCGGCAGTCAACGTGATAATATATACATAGATTTGGCAACACACCGCTGCGATGTCAATGACATAAACCAAGATTCGCATGAATATCGCGTCCTTGTTTCCCATACGAGAATTTGTTGTTATAGTTGTCGAAACCGGTCGCTTGCCCAACAACCGCGATATCCATGAGCTTATGATAATTATAAAGCGGCACGTGACTGCAACCGATACTTACACCAACCGTAAACCTCGTAACGATTTGCACACCGGTTCGTATTTGAATTTAGATTAAAATTATTTATTTCGTCATCATCATCATCTGTGTCCATAGCGTGCCTACCGTACTGCTTACGGTGACACCCGGGGACTTTAGGGGGTTTTTATCTTCTATAAAATTAAATTCTTCCAAATGATATTAATTTATTTCTCTTGTTTCAAATCATATGTACATTTATATTATATATCACACTTTATCATCACTTATTAATATTATTTATTTGTGGACAGTCAAAAGTTTTACTTAGCTAAGATCCGCGACAAGCAAAACAATAACAGAACTCTACGTAAGACAACCGAAAAGTTTTCTTTTCGGTTGTCTTCCGTAGAGTCTACCATACCTGAAGATGCCTCGTATTGGGGCGAAACACGTGTCGTTTACAAGGTGGAAAAACGGTAGTGTGTGTTTGGTGTTGTGTGTAGTGGTTGGTGGGTGGAGAGTTGATGGTCGATTTTCGGTATGTTTTTGGTTTAAGTTCCAAATAGGTCCACTTCATCCAGCAGGAAAACACATTATTAATTTTCTGTTATTGTTTTGCTTGTCGCGGATCTTAGCTAAGTTAAACTTTTGACTGTCCACATAGTGATGGATTTCCGCAAAGTAACGCCTGACTCCATTTATAATTATTTATTTGTGCAATGATAGGCGATATGTTACATTCGAACAAATTCATCATCCTGCGGCAGTCCTCTTCTCGATATCAAAAGTTTCATCCATCATTTCGATGAGTGGCAAATCCGTACGGTGCGTTTTTTCGTTTCCTTTGCTTGGTCTGGCATGAAGAAAAACTCTTGACCGATAACACTGACTCCGAAAGCTTTCGCTACTCATACAATTAGGTCGTCAATTTTTTGGCACAGCCCATATATATCCCACTACTGGGCATGGGCCTCCCCATTCCTGGAGGAACGCACAATAAACCCACCACGTTTGTTCAATGTATGTTATCGCGGGGTATAGGAGTGAAATTGTAGACCTAGACGTCTCGATTCAGGCTACGCTCCCCTCCACTCGACTCTATACAGGTGACTTATACCGTGAGCATACGGTAGAGACCGAGCTGTCGTCAATGTTTCACATCTACCAAGCATTCCAGTTTTTTTATTTTTTTTAATGTCACCTCTTTGTTGTAGGTTGTTTAACATGCGTCCAAGTGCTGAACATCATGGTGTTGTTGGGCTTCATGCTGAACTACGCGCTGCGTGTCAACCTCACAATTGCCATCGTGGAGATGATATTCGACGAGAAAGACAACCAGACCCTCGCCAACTTGACCCATCACACGAATGTTACTCAGGTGCGCAATGAGACATTTTAATGTTACGTTTTTTTTTAATTCCCACTATGAGTTTACACTCTCCTTATATATATGTATGTATATATCTTATTCATATATCAATCATTAATAAAATAGGTTTTAATACACATCTTTTTATACATAAATTTTATCACAAAAATTTAAAGTCTTAAAAATATTTTTTTTAACAAATATTAAATAGCATTATAATATTAAATACAATTGTGGAACGTTAAATGATAGGATAGGAAGGCAAATAAGCAGGTATGTCACCTGATGGAAAGCAATCAACGCCGCCCATAGACATCCGCAGTGCCAGGCATTGCAGAAACGATGCCGGCCTTTCTCTGCTGTGTCACAGCTCATACTGGGCAAAGAGACTCCTCGTTTCCGGAGGTACGGACATTAACCCAGCACCTCGTGTGTGATTGATTTCTTTCATTTATACTCTTAATAATATTCATTTATTTAAACTTCATGTCCTTTACGTTCGCATTATCTGTGATATATCATATTCAAATGGCGCAGTGGCGAAATCGACACATTCTGAGTCAAGGGCCGTGTGTTTTGGCCGATTTCTGCAACAGGAAAATTTTTTATATGACCTACAGTTATTCATTCTGTGTCTTTATGTGTGTAGTTTGTGTGTATCAGCATGATAAAGCTATTATATTTTATTTATTTTTCGTTCTAAATATTTTAATTTAAGAAAAAAAGAAATATAAATTAATTAACTGAATGCTGTCAACACATCTGAGACGCGTTGCGGATGTCTATTATGCGGTGGTGATCACATCCCACCAGGTGACCAGCATTTTCATTGGTCTACTGTGCATTGACAAATACCCAGTTTTGGAAACTAATTTATTTATTCTTTTGTTCTTTGGAATAATGAAAGACAAAGAACGCGTCAACAAATGGCTACAGCCGATATGTTCACCTTTCTGTGCGACATTGATACATGCGAAAAAAGGCGAGGAACAACGTATTCAAATTAGGCAGACGACATTAGACGACAATCAGAATAAATGGAACGCTGCATTTCTATAATATATTAATATCTTGGCGTTTACAGAGGAAGCTATAATTTAAGTTTCGTAATATCCCGATAATATAGATTTTTTTTATAAATAAAATAAAAATAGTATTAGGGGCCGTTCATAAAATACGTTCGCATATACCGGTTCGGGGTATCGCGGGCGGAGTCTAAGGAAAAGTGACGTTCGCAGTCCATTCTAATTTTTTTTAACTTTTAACTTTATCTTTATTTTACGATAGAAAGTCGTTCGATTTGTATTTCTGTATGTATAAAAATATTTTTTCATCATAGATTTCTTTTCGCAGTCTTTTTTCTGAGAGGGCGTCCGAAACTTAGCCGCTCACCATATGAAGCGCGGTAGCTAAGCTACCACGCAGACGCCGGTTTTCTGCGAGAGTGTGGTAGTTCCCCGGGAGAGGCGGCCCATTCATGCTACAGACAGATATGCCATTCTTGACAAAGTATTCGTCTGCAGCATAGCTCTCCCACTAGTAGCATGACTAAGTTGTCCTATATGTTAAAGCGTGACATATTTTATGAACAGCCCCATTATAAACAAATTAACATTTTACGCACACAATATGCTATGTGGATTCCATTAATATATATTTTATTATCAGCATCCGGAACACATAGAGCAGACGCGCTACCATTGGGACACGAAACAAAAGAACCACCTTCTTGGCTGCTTTTTCTGGGGCTACGTGCTCACAGAGCTTCCAGGTGGCCGGCTTGCGGAGGTCATTGGTGCCAGGTGAGCGTTTATACTGATAGTAAACATTAGCATTGTATTATTTTTTTCACATGCCACATATGTACCACTGATGAGCATGAGCATCTCCATCTTGCAGGATCGGACGTTAACCCACCACGCTTGTCCAATGTGGATTAGGGTTACCAGATTCGGAATAATTATCTGTAGGCCGTACATATATTTATTCCTATTTATTTGATTTCGGGGATCAAACCCGCGACTATCGATTCCGTGGGCGGAGGCCCCCGCCACTGAGCCAATTAGTAGTAGCATTGTAATATATTATTATTATTTCCTTAAGAAAAAACATATGGCGATTTTGAGTCGTATATTAAACAGAAAAATATTGATATATAGATGTCCGATGGCAGAATTAAGTTATAGGTGGAATAATCAGTAAGCACATGCTTATTTTCTGTCAATATTGACAGAAAATCATGCCTCCACTTCACGCACATGGTTTCAAGAAGATGGCGCCATGCCTCCAACTGCTAGAGAGACCATGGATCTTTACAGTTTCTCCCCTAGCGCCTTTCTCCCTTAAAAAATTGAACTATTTTGGTGTAAATCCTTTCCATTAAGAAAAAACGAGCGCAAAGAGGTATATACCCTCGGTGAATTGATTGCAAGATATTAAAGATAATAAGAAATAACCGAAAACTTAAAGTGGTTTAGAGACAATTTTTTAAAAGAAAAATATCGACTTGAGACGAATCCGCAACTCGAGTTGTGTATTTAATCACTGCCCAAAATTAAAAGAAAAATCGAGCGCAAAGAGATTTAAACCTTCAGTTAATTTATTGCAATATATTATAAAAAAATAATAAAATACGGAAAATTGAAAAAGTGTTTTTGACAGAAATGCCAGTTTTTTGACAGACAATTATCGGTTTAAGACGAATTTCGAACTCAAGTTGTGTATTTAATCACTGTTCGAAATCGAAAAAAAAAATCGAGTGCAAAGAGCTTTAAACCCCCGGTAAATTGATTGCAAGATATTATAATAAAAACAATAAAATACAGAAAATTAAAAATGATTTAGAGCCAGTTTTTTGACAGAAAATTATCAGTTTAAGGTGAATTTCGAACTCAAGTTGTGTATTTAATCACTGTTCGAAATCGAAAAAAAAATCGAGTGCAAAGCGCTTTAAACCCTCGATGAATTTATTGCAAGATAATAAAATACGAAAAAATTATAAGTGATTTATAGCCAATATTTAAACGAAAAATATTAACTTGTATTCCGAACTCAAAACTGAGTTATACGATGTTGATGATACGATACAAGTGTGCGTGTGTGAAAAATCATTGCCCGAAATTAAAAAAAAAACAAGTGCAGTGGTGTGTGTAAACCTTCGTAGAATTGATTGCAAGATGTTAATGGTATATACGGGGAAGAGGTCCATTTCGATATCGGTTTACAATCGAGTTGTAAATGACCCAACGTGTTCGAATCGGCGATCGTTCGTTGAGATTTGATTGTGAACAATTCCGAGAACATGATAAACGACGCCGGGCGATGACCGTTTCCGGAAGACAAGAAATTCCTAACTTTAAATACAAATAGTTTTTTTCCGGCAAAACCGGCTTGGGTATTTGACGTGGTTCATACGAGTTATATAATACTATCGATATATACAGGTTGTCCCATAACTCAACGTCAAGCCGAAACGGGGTGACAGGTATGATTGTAACCATCTTGAGGAAAATCCGAAAAAAAATCTATCCCATGCAGTTTGAAAATTACGGGCATTTAAGAAGAACCTAGAAATTTGGTCAAACTGTAACCATTTTTCGGTTATTGTGGTTGATTTTTATTATTTTTGTTCATTTAAACTTTGGAACCGTAACCCTAAATAACATTTCTAGAATCACAGTAAAAAATAATGACACAATTGCCCCAAGTTTCCTAGCATTAAGACTATTTGTTAAACTATGAATTTAAAATTTTCAAAATTTGTCGACTTTGAAAGGCTGTCCTTTAAAAAAAAAAGTACTAGAGTGCCTTGGCAAGTGCCATTAAAAGTTGGCGCATTTAATCAGGATTGTAAAATGGTACAATACTTGTCAGTTTCATACTAAAAAAAAAAACGAGTAAAAAAAAATAAAAATCTCAAGTAACCCGAATTTCGCTAACCCATTTTACTGAGTTAAAATGTTTTTTTATTCGCACAAGCTCTTTGTAGGTTCTGAATTTTAAGATCTTCAGATAGATATTTTTTCTGTATTTTTCTCATGATGGTTACAATCAATCCTGTCACCCCGTTTCGGCTTGACGTTGAGTTCTGGGACACTGTATATTTGAATTACATTGTCCTTTTTTCAATTCCTACTATAATATACATATGTATATATATATGTAAATGATTTTTTTAAGAGCACTAAATAAAATAAAGAAATAATATATATATATATATATATATATATATATATATATATATATATATATATATATAATTATATTTTAAAAATGAGTCTGGCACAAGAGACTCATACCCGTCTGTTTTTCTTTCTTTATTTTGTTTAGTGCTCTTAAAAAAATCATTTACAAATTTGTTAAAGACTAATACAGGTGTACTTAACCTGTCATGTATATTAACGGCTATTGTATATGCAGACTGTCTACTTTGTAGATGTACTAATGTAAGATAGGCTCCCTCCCGTCCTTGGATCCGGTCCTAAAATCATTAAATTCGTCTAATAAATGGAGGACAGCCCTAAGCCGACGGCTTCCCCGCATCTTCTTTCTCCCTGACCCAATAGAAACATGTACGAACGCAAGAGTACGGACGCAAACATAAGAATTGTATGGACAGTCGAAAGTTTTACTTAGCTAAGATCCGCGACAAGCAAAACAATAACAGAAAATTAACAATGTGTGTTTTTCCGTTGGGTTAAGTAAAAAGTGACTTTTCGGTTGTCTTCCGTAGAGTCTACTATACCTGAAGATGCCTCGTGTTGGGGCGAAACACGTGTCGTTTACAAGATGGAAAAGTGATAATGTGTGTTTGGTGTTGTGTATAGTGGTTGGTGGGTGGAGAATTGATGGCCGATTTTAAGTTTATTTTTGGTTTAAGTTCCAAATAAATCCACTTAACCCAACGGAAAAACACACATTGTTAATTTTCTGTTATTGTTTTGCTTGTCGCGGATCTTAGCTAAGTAAAACTTTTGACTGTCCACGTAGTGATGGATTTCCGCAAAGTAACGCCTGATTCCATTAATAATAAGAATTGTATCTTATTTATGACTCATTATTACGCAGCATTCTGCCAGTTAATTGCTTATGGCAAACTTTATTAACGAAGTCTATTGTGGCGACGCGGCATACGCAGCACAAATAACGGCCGCTCGAACTTTCCAGAAGCGACCAATAGAAGGGTCGCGAGTCAACGAAGAATAATATACCCAATAAATAATAAACCCTGCTGTCGATATGTATACATACTGACATTCGATTCGCCTGCTGGGATCCAGTTACGTAATGGAAAGGTGATGCGCCATTTTAAGCGAGATCCCATTCATCATCATCAAGGCTTTTACAGCCGTGGGTGGGCATTATTAGCCTGATTCAGAAAAATTTTCCAATCGGATCTTTATAGCTTTTTTGTTCTTCAGCTCCTCACAATGATTGCCTTTACGTCGTCCTCGACTCCATTTAGCCATTTGAACTTCCGGCCGTCCTACACTACGTTTACTGAGACGCGGTCTCGACTCCAGCACTCGTCTGCTCCAACGATTGTCGGATCTCCTACAAACGTGACCAGTCCGTTGCCACTTTAGTTTGCTAATTCGAAGGGCTATGTCGGTGACTTTAGTTCTCCGGCGGATTTGTTCATTACTAATAATATTACATCTACCAGAGAAACTCCTGCATAGTTCTCTCCATAGCTCTCTGAGCCACTGAGCTTGTGAAGCAGACGGACTGTCAGCGTCCGCGTTTCGGCGCCGATTTTAACAATCAAATTGAAGTAATTGCAAGTATGTTTACAAAACATGATACCCGGTAACTATTACTGATGACCGTGAAGGTTAAATTAATACGAATATTGCAAACATTGCTCTAATAGTTTTAAATTGGACAAATTCGCGGTACATGACAACATACAAAAAAAATCCGTCAAGTGCTAATTGAAATTGAGGCCTTTGCCTCATTAAAAAAAGCTGGCAAATTGTAACTAATGTTTGATTTACTCCTCAATTAACATCGGCGACGTTATATTTTGATTTCATTTTCATTCTTTGGCCTATACGTCTATTGCAGACGATATTTTTTGTTGTTTACACGTCTACTCGTTTGTTTTCCTAATCCATAAAAGAAACCGCATATTCGCAAATAATTCTATGAGGACGCATAGAGACATGTATTATTTATATATATAAACTACACCTGAGTGATGAATTCACTGAGAAATGAGTCGCTCAGTGGAGGAGTGGCCCAATCCACAAAAATGTGAGAACCGAGTTAAAGTTACCATACCATTTTTTTTATTAATGCTAAAGTTTTATGAAAATTAAAAAAAGACTACTGGTTTGGTAAATTTAATTAGGTATGCATAAGAGTGGCCCAATCCACATAAATATATGGATTGGGCCACTCTTCCATTGAGTGACTAAAATATCACACTTTGCATGGTATTGCATGTTCACTCACTGGAGTATTGTTTGTGAGTACAGGCGTTTAGAGTTATAAATGTTCAGACAGTACGTGTACAATTTTTTTCTGCTTTGATGGCATTTCTTCATCTTTAGCTACGGAACGGTCTTTGTTTGTCCAAACTTTGTCGCCTCTTCAGAATTGCTGACTTAAAAAAGTTTAAACGGCATGTTTAAATTTATGTCAAGGTGCCAACATGCTGTAGACACTGATATGACATTCGCACCGCACTTAATTGCATCCTATTTGATTTCTCTCTTTCTCTCTCTTTCTCTCTCTCATAGCGTTTTTATTTCTTTCACACAGAGAAAAGTTTGAGGGAGAAACAGTTTATTTTTTAGTTCTGCCAGTGAATTATTTTTTTGAAAAATACATACCTACATTTAGTCACGCCTGTCTCCCTGTAGGGTTAGGCAGAGACCACAGATCTCCGTCCGCTACGATCCCGACACACCTTCCTTGCTTCCTTCACACTCATCCATCTTTTCATTCATCTTTCTCTCACATTCATCGTAGCGAAATGGCTTTTTTTCAAAAGAAAAGGTGTATGAAATACTTTACAATCTTCTAACGGCCGCATTATATCAAGATCGTACTACCCCCAGTATGGGTAGGTTCAATCTTATCACATGCGTAGGTGATAATCCACCACCGCGATTTAGTCACAATTCTTTGCCACAAACTGTGTAACGATGAAAGCATACGTGGCTAAGGGCGAGCTTAATCACAAGCGTGCCGACCTTCCCGGGATCGGGCTCCCCCGGGTACTATGACGCCTTACCTCCGCATGCGGCGTTCTGCTGGGGCTGACCTCCATCCTGCCTTGCGGCTCGTGGGATTCACTAAGATGAGTATATTATACCTAATTTTTGGAAATGACGGCGACTTAGTTCGCCACCCGTCACGTCCTGATTCTCACGAGGGCGAGAAGCGACAAATGGAGAGCCGTTTCGCTGCGATGAATGGTAGCGGATGGAGCTCTGTGGTCTCTGCCAAACCCTGCAGGGGATAGGCACGATAATATAAAAAAATAACCTAATATACATATAGTCGAATATTCCTTGTTGGAACGCAGTAGTTAAGGTTGTAAAGATAATTCTGCGACCGTACCACCTATACGAACGAAGCGCCTAGCAACACCGGTTGTGATAGCAAGCCATTGCGCGTGCGCAGCGTGTGGGCGCTCGTCGGCGCCGACGCATTCAACCCGTTGGTGACTAACCGGCTGACTAACAGATCGAATGTGGGACACGACGTCAGGATTAACGCTTACTCGAGAATCAAGAAGATTTCATCTATATATACAAAAATCTATTGCTGTTCGTTAGTCTCGCTAAAACTTGAGAACGGCTGAAAATATAGTAATAATATCAAATCTCTTGAAATGTAACTAGTCAGCTTGTAACTTTACATCTTGATAAAATGGTGGCCATTCTATCAAAACTTTCTATGGACTTTTGCGATCAACTTAAAAAGGCACGATACACATATTTATTTCATATCACTTTACTTATAAGCACTAATCAAATTACACTGTACAATACGCCACCAAAATTAAACAATATAACTCATAATAACAAGTTTATCAAAATTAAATAAAAGCACAACGTCACTAAAGTTAGTTACCGGATAAATTCGTGTACTCTTTTTTGAAGCATTGTATAGATGCAGAAATAGCGCTGAAGGTGGACTACCGCCCCCTTTACAAGAAAAACATGTTTATTTTCGCCGTAATAGTAAGATAAACATTTTAGACGGCTAGATAAAATGTTTGTCATGAAAATAGAGGTATTTCAAAACACACATTGTTATTTTTCTATTTTGCTTGCTTGTCGCGGATTTTAGCTAAGTAAAAATTCTGACATAGTAATGGAAATCCGTCTGCTTCATAAGCTCAGAGTTGCTCAGAGAGCTATGGAGAGAGCTATGCTCGGAGTTTCTCTGGTAGATATGTTTCGGAATGAACAAATCCGCCAGAGAACTAAAGTCACCGACATAGCCTTTCGAATTAGCAAACTTAAGTGGCAATGGGCTGGTCACGTCTGTCGGAGATCCGACGATCGTTGGAGCAGACGAGTGCTGGAGTGGAGACCGCGTCTCGGTAAACGTAGTGTGGGACGCCCCCCGGCTAGATGGTGCGACGATTTGCGCAGGGCGGCTGGCAGAAACTGGATGCGTGTAGCCGAAGATCGGGCTAGGTGGCGCTCCATGGGGGAGGCCTATGTCCAGCAGTGGACTGCCGCAGGCTGCTGATGATGATGAATGGAAATCCGCAAGGTAACACCTGACTCTATTAATCACCTATGATGGGATAAAACCTTGAAGCGTATTGCGTCATTTTTTTTGCTAACTCTATCAGATAAGTTTCTTTTCAAGGGTATGTTTTCTTTACGTCGGAAGTGTAGAAAAGCAAGGTTGTGAAAATTGGCATAAATATTGTTTTTGCTGAAATGATAAAAACAAACGAAACATTTAATCCTTTATCGTATAACGAGGTTATGACAATAGAATCAAGGTTATCTTTTAAGTACTAAAATAATCTTCCTTTTTTCGGTTATGACACATTTATATAGACTTATTATTAACCTTCAGCTGTTCTTTTATAAGCATGTGAAATCGATGATTGATGCGAGTCTGTTTTGAGGGTTCTCCCGTTTAAAACCCAACTCCATCTTTATTAGAGAAGTGTCCATGGACCAACGCGACAAAAATAAGTTTTAGTGGCGTGCGTATTTACCTCTGACATTGGCAATGCTGTTAAGATGCTTGGAAGATGAAGTTTGGAGGCCATGGCATATCTATATTATATAATATAATAAACCTTAGGCAGTTTATTGCCTTCATGGCGCACCATCTACTCTAATTTTCGCCTACTCGCATCCAGGTTCTGCACTGTACAGATCGGTCTCCCATCTCGTCTTGTCGGAGGTTGACGTTTGTCAAAACGAAATCTCTATTTCCGCATTTGTGTACACCAAAGCTTATCTATTATATATTTATTTATTCCGATTATATATTTATTCCGATGCGGGGATCGAACCCCCGGGCAGAGGGCCCCGCCACTGAGCCAATCGGTCGTTAGACGACAGAATCGTATAGGCAGACCAATTTAAAGGAACAATTAGTTTTATATGTAATATTCAATAAACAAACGGTTTTCCTTATAAATTTTGGGTATTTCCTTTGCATAATAAACTGGCAATTAAAATACGCAATACAACACAACACAGATATAATCTGAAAAGGAACACGTTTCAAAAATGATGAATCATCACCAAGAATGCTCGCGAAGACCGTGAACGGCGCGCGCGCATGTGTGCGATTCATTGCTCTTATCGTGTGAATAATGCGTAGGCTTACTTTGTTAACACAGTCCTGTATATATAGGGTGTTAGGTAACAGAATTAGATTTTAGGACCAATAATCAGTAAACGCATGTTTACTGATTCTTTACCGCACGCCACGCCTGCTCTCTTGCCTTCCTATCCCATAAAAAAAACTATGTGCAAGAAGAGAAGGCAGGATATACTCTTTATATAGTTAAGAGAATATCCTTAATATAGAAGAATATTATTTTATGCGATAGGAATGCAGAAAACAGGCGTGTTGCCTGCTGGAAAGCAATCAACGCCACCCATAGACATCCGCAACGCCATAGGCAGTATATAGCAAGAAGCGTTGCCAACCTTTAAGGAAAGTTTCATTATGGAAGGTGGTAGGGGGAGGAGGGAGGGGTTTGGTCTCCGGACCTCAGCCACTCCCCGTACGAAGCGCGGTAGTTAAGCTACCACTCAAACGACGGTTTTCTGCGGGAGTGAGGTACTTCCCCGGGCGAGCCGGCCCATTCATGCTACAAACAAATATTATGCCGTTCTTGATAAAGTATTCGTGTGCAGCGTGGCTCTACCACTACTTTCGGTTTCGACAAGATGGCGCCACACCTTACACTGCTAGAGAGTAATATGCGATTCTTTTTTTACCAGGCGCGTCTTCGGATACAGTACCTTGCTGGCAAGCATCCTCACACTGTTATCTCCAAGTGCCGCCGCAGCAGGGTTCGGGTGGATAGTCGCCCTCAGGGTGGTCCTGGGGTTCCTGCTTGGCGCAACGTGGCCGGCCATTCTACCAATGGCCTCTAAATGGATCCCACCAATGGACCGGTCTAAATTCATGTCCAACATGATGGGTGAGTGTTTTTTTTTGCGAAATACTATTATGTCGTCATTTCTGTATTCAACTGTGGCCTTGTCATGTACAGTTTTGATTGATAGCTGCGAAGTAATTCCACCGTTCCGAAATAGTAAACACGTGTGACGTCACGTTAAAGCATAAATAAGACGTAAAATAAATCTTTTATCTCGCGTGACGGCTCGCTTTATCTATTTAACAATATCTTGCAACTAGGGCTGGTAACTAATCTTTATATGGACAGTCAAAAGTTTTACTTAGCTAAGATCCGCGACAAGCAAAACAATAACAGAAAATTAATAATGTGTGTTGGTCTGCTGGATGAAGTGGATTTATTTGGAACTTAAACCAAAAACTTACCGAAAATCGGCCATCAATTTTCCACCCACCAACCACTTTACACAACACCAAACACACACTACCACTTTTCCATCTTGGCATCTTCAGGTATAGTAGACTCTACGGAAGACAACCGAAAGTTTTCTGTTATTGTTTTGCTTGTCGCGGATCTTAGCTAAGTAAAACTTTTGACTGTCCATATAGTGATGGATTTCCGCAAAGTAACGCCTGACTCCATTACTAAACTAATCAGGTTTAACATCTTTGGTACAAGTAAAAATAGATAAAATAAATATTAAGACTTGTGTATATATTAAATACTTTCCGATAAGATAAGCCATCTGTACCTAAAATCTCCTAAGTTCATGATTTTACATGAAAGATACCGACGCAGGCTTTCCAGTTGGTCAACTGAAGAAGGAATGGATTGTTTAAATTTGTTGGAGAACCAGCAGTTTTGGATAAGGAAAATGCTGGAATACAAATCGCATTTCGGCTGGAGTGGAGATCGCGTCTTTACAAATACTTGCTAAACAAAATACCCAAATAGCGCAGTGCTCGGGTGTCCAGACTGGATCTAATAAAAAAGAGGATTCATAATGTTTTAGTTTTATATTATGTAGATGAAACGATCGAAAGTACAACAATATAATTAAATAAAAAAATAAATAATTTACATATTTTTCTCGATATTGGCAACCCTACTCGCTACAAAAGTGGGCTCGTTCGTTTGTTATTACAGTAGTTGTCGTTCGCTTCGCCGTATTTTCGAAGCAATATGGCGGCGGAGGCGCGCGCAGGCGTGGTTGCTGACGTCAGAGCAATGGCCGCCACTTATTGGCGGGCTAAATGCATAGCGCGATTTCAACTTACGCAACAGTTGCTATGCGCGATAGCAGCAGCACATGTGAAGTTTTATTTATTGGACTCTGGTTCTTTTGTTGATCGCTTTGCTTTGTTACTGTCCATTGTACGGTTTGAATTGAGTTTATCGGATCGATTATACTCATTTCACTTGTTTAATGTACGACACAATATAACGGTTATGACATCGGGATTTTAATAACTGAGTATACTTTATTTAGTATTGAATTTTAGTACCATTGTTTTTTACTCTTATATATATATACACATATATACTTATATATATAATAAAATCATAAAATAACCAACAAGGATAGCAAGTTCAAGGATCTTTAGTAATTAAAAATACATTGTTTTATGAACTGTTTGTTTATTGCCTTATGTACTTATATTAATGATAAGGATCGTTTTTAATTACAACTCTTTGACAACCAAGCGAATCAGTATAACCTTTTGTGTGTCGTTTTGTGTTCATGCATTGTTATAAATATTGAAAATTCATAGTAACGAGTTTCTTCCCTGACGTTTGCGATCATTAAAAAAATGTTGGCGAAATAAAATCACAAATTTGTGATTTTATTTCGCCAACTCTCTTTATCTCAACTCGAATTTTAAAAAAAAACTTTTAATTAGATTTATTATGCTATATTAAGTTCGCGAACGAACGAAACGAAAATTGATTACTGTCACATCACGTATTAGATAAATAACATTTCAATTAGTAATTACTTATAATTATTCTTATAGGGTAACCGTATATACCATATTTATATATTTCAGAATAGCAAAAGCGTTACCGGCCTTTAAGAAATGAAAGAAATTTAGGCTTTTTTTGTAAGGTTTCAATGTATCCGTTTGGAAATACCGAATTGATGAATTACCGCTTAATATTAACATAAATCGATTTATTAACTATGACATATAAAGGATTAATGAAATGATAAAAATGTTTTTTTTTATGGACACGCAAAAATATATAAATAGCGGGTAAAGCAAAGAAAACAAACATCTGCTTTCGTACACACATTGAACGTTCCCCTTGAAATAGCTTGCATTCGTTTGTAATTATAATGCCCTGTGTTAGTGTGTGTGTATGTGTGTGTGCGGGCGCGTAAGGCAAGTTGATAAACAGCCAAGAGTTCAAATCAAAGTGAACAACATTTCTTATTGATTAGAATTGACGCGCGGAATATTTTTACCTTCCGATAATTACGTATAGAACGATCGCTTGTTGGTGGTATACGTTGGTTAGGTTGGTATCAATCAGTAAAATTCTAAAATTTATACGGGATAAGTGGTACTCCGGTTATTTTATTTTTATAAAAAAAAATAAACCTGCGGATTAAAATGTATGAGTTTGTAATAAATTTATATTTTTATTATTTATAATTAATTAACTAAATGTTTATACTTACATATATACATACATCGTAAGCGTGCCGATCGTCTCGGGGTCGGGCTCCTCCGGGTACTATGGTGCCTTACCTCAGCATGCAGGGCTCTGCTGGGGCTGACCTCCATCCTCCCATGCGGCTTGTGGGATTCACTAAAGACGAATTTAATATACCTAATTTGTCGAAAAATGACGGCGACTTGGTTCGCCACCCGTCACGTCCTGATTCTCACGAGGGCGAAAAGCGACCAATGTTGAGCCGTTTCGCTGCGATGAATCGCAGCGGATGGAGCTCTGTGGTCTCTGCCAACCCCTGCGGGGGAAAGGCGTGAATATATAAAAAGAATATATATATATATATACATACATATCGTCACGCCTGTCTCCCGTAGGGGTAGGCAGAGACCACAGATCTCCATCTGCTACGATCTCGGCATACTTTCCTTGCTTCCTCCACACTCATTACTCTCCTCATGCAAGCCCGTCGGTTAAGGGTACTCTTGACCTAAACTTTCTTAAAAACTTCACCAATTTGGTCGATTTATGTTTTCCGTGGTCTTACAGTTTTATATTTATTATGGTATATAATAATTACACTGTTAATTACACAAGAAAATGTATATTTATATGTGTAAAAACGATGTCTATGTGTGTGTGAGGAAGGATTCTATATATATTTCCTTTGAGTTGTCCTCAACTTCATCTAGCCATCTGAGCTTTTAGGCCTTCCGCGGCTTCAATGACCATCTGATTTGCCGTCGAGTAGGCGTTTGGGTACTCTTGCTTCGTCCATCCGTACCACGTGCCCAGCCCAACGAAGGCGTCAAATCTTAATGGTTTTGATGACGTTCGCCTCATTGTACAGCTCATATAGCTCGTGGTTGTAAAGTGTACGCCATCGCTCATTTTCCAACACAAGACCAAAGATACGCCTTAAAATTTTTCTCTCAAATGTGATTAGAGATTAAATATTATATATTAATTGTTGTGGATTAGGGTAGTGTTAAAAATGAAAGAATGCAACTCATTGCGCCGTCTACCAAAAAGGCAGACTAATCTGTAAAGCTAGCTAGTTCTTGATATAACGTTATCCAATCCATTAGTATGGACGAGTCATACTCTACATCCTGTACTTATTTCCTTCGCTGATTTTAGTTTGTCGGTATAAATGGTTTTTTTTTAATTCTAGAACAATCATGTGAGCTGCGTGCCACGAATACCGTGTCCTATTATTTTTGTTTAAGCATGGCGAATAAATTGTATTGATCCGTTTTGAGAATAGCCTCCGGCGAGGATAATCGGTCAAATGTAAAGGAAACCTTGAATCCGGTTTGATGTGAACGCAAAAAAATACGCTACACGTATTGATACTCTACAAGATTGAAATTATTTTCTTTTTGTTTTGTGTATTTATTTGTATATATAATATAATTAAGGATTTAATTTTAGTTACTGTAAAAAAATGTGTCATAAATGAAGTTTTCTATTCTATTCTATTTTATGCTGAAACGAGTCGATAACATTTTGCTAAAACGAAGTCAAGCATCAATCACCAAATAGGGCCTTTTAGTCGCACGATCCTCTTCCATCCTCTCCAGGTGCCCGAGCCAACGGAGTCTATGCGCCTTTGTCTCTCCGATCATTTTGGCATCGGTTACAAGGTCTTCGATTTCAGCATTCTGCAAGACGTTCCAGCTTCCATTCGGTATCTGTTTTGGGTCGAGGATCTTTCACATGATTATTTTTACACCTATGTTTATCCCACTGTTGGGCACTAGGCTGTTTGAATTGGCGGGGCACTCAGACTCGGACTAAATACCTGTAGGCTGTATTTATACTGAACCCGTTGAAAGCTGGTTCCACCTTCTACTCTCAGACTAGTTATTGTAGCTTCTAGTTAACTATATAACTAAAATATAATATAATATTGCCCTTGTTTATACACTGATTTTCTATCAACATTGATTAAGATAACAAATAAGATATTGCACTTTTCCCGCCAACTTACATCAGTGACGTTGTGTTTTCATTTCATTTTCATAATCTTGTTATTATTATATTATTTATAATAATTATGGTGGCGATTAAGACGTATTATCGATTATAGACGTATTAGTGATATGAAATAAATGCGTGATCATGATTTTTTTAAATTGACTGTCTATAGGAGGTTTTAGTAGAATAGCCACCAATTTATTGAGATTTAACCCGACAAGCTGACTGGTACATTTCAAGATACTTGATATTATTATATTTTTCTTGACACTGGCATAATATTTATAACTAATGGCCATCAAAGAAAAGGAAAAAAAAAAGAAAAAATATATCGTAATGCGTCATGCGAAATAACATCAATAGTGAATTCTGTTTGGATCGTCGGAAAATTTGCAAATGGCTCATGCTCTCGATGACTAGTCGTTTATTATTGATCGATTGCAATTTGAATACAACCATCCACTGGTGGGGTACAAAACGCCGTTGTGCTGATTGAAATCGTCTGTGGGGATTCGTTGTTTAAACAGATTTGTTTGTGTGATTCGATCGGTACACGTCACGGGGAGGAGGTCGACGCGAATGGAATATTAATTTACGTATTGAATCGATTCGATTGATCGATTTTAATTGATTGTATCGTTACCGGTAACGATGAGTGAGTATAAACAAACAACGCAATCATTTTTGTAACGCTCGTTGAATGCCTATGGTATAGCGAATGTATATTGGCGGCGATCAAAAATACATTCAATTTCATTTTTCGTTCATGTTTCCTTCCCGTCCCTGAATTCGTCTACCACACGACTTGTAACAAAATGAGCTTAATGCTTAATTTGCATGAGTGGCGATCATGTAGGTGCGTTTTCCAGAAACTTCCTTCGACGTTTCACCACTGTGTGGAATCAGCTTGTTTCAGATATTTTTCGGTATTTCTGAATCGATTCGACATTGGAAGCTTCAAAAAACAAGCCTACACTTGTATCGAAGGTCGGCATGACTTCTGCAGTGCTTATGGTGTTGCAGATGTTTATGGTTAAAGTTAATTGCTTTCTATCAGGCGTAGCGCCTACTCCTTTGCTTTCTTGTCCCATAAAGACTTTAGAAATGAGGGGTGTTGCCGAAATCTACCTTTACGTTGTCTAGACCATGTGTTGTAATGCTATTTGTTTTCGTATGAACGGGAATGACTGGAAAAAGCCAAGTTCATCTCTTTACATCATACTGTTCGATTATTTCATATACATCGATTATCGCAGACCATTAATTAGCTCTGCGATATTGATTAAATAAGTCAGAACATAATTACATCATGTACTTTATCTTTTGACATTGGAGAGTGTGCAGTATTATTTCCAAACAAATAAATAAAATAAAAATGCTTTTATTTTATTTATTTGTTTGGAATGAAGTCAAGCGTTACTTTACGGAAATCCATCACTATGTGCACAGTTAAAAGTTTTACTTAGCTAAGATCCGCGACAAGCAAAACAATAACAGAATATTAATAATCTGTAGTAATAATGTGTCCAGGAATATGTCTACCTTGGCCAAATAGTGCGATTGGACGGAGACAACTTCGAGAAAGAAGCCGAGAGAAGGATACAGTTGGGCTGGGCAGCGTTCAGGAAATTCCGTCAAGTCTTCTCGTCGCCCATACCACAAAGTCTGACGACAAAAGTTTTCAACCAGTGCGTCCTGCCCGTACTCTCTTACGGTGCCGAGACGTGGACACTGACAGTCCGTCTCTTCGCCAAGCTCAAAGTCGCTCAGAGGGCTATGGAGAGAGCTATGCTCGGGGTTTCTCTGATGGATAGAATTCGAAATAAAGAAATTCGCCTGAGAACCAGAGTCATCGACATAGCTCTTCAAGTTAGTAGACTGAAGTGGCAATGGCCTGGACACGTTTGTCGGAGAACCGACAATCGTTGGAGTAGACGACTGCTGGAGTGGAGACCGCGACTCTGCAAACGTAGTGTGGGACGCCCTCCTGCTAGATGGAGCGACGATCTGCGCAAGGCGGCTGGCAGAGACTGGATGCGTGTAGCCGAAGATCGGGCTAGGTGGCGCGCCTTGGGTGAGGCCTATGTCCAGCAGTGGACTGCCGCGGGCTGATATTGATATTGAATAATGTGTGTTTTCCTGCTGGATGAAGCGGATTTATTTGGAACTTAACAGGTGAAGGCCTCCTCCAAAGATATCCATTGCTGTGTGGAATGGGTTACTTGATACCAGTTTGAACCAGCTATCTCCCTGATCTTGTCATCCCATGTCTTGTCCATACAGGGACATATCGACGCAAGAAAAAGAAAACGTAAACCGCAAAATGTACACTTACCCACAGAGCCAATAAAACCTTTAAGATTTTTGAAAAAATTCTATCTTATCACTCAAAAACAATCAGATTCAACTCTGTACAAAATTTTATATTGGTATGGCACTGACGTAATGACGTCATAGCGAGGGACCTCAGGATGGAGAGCAGTTCTATGAGTTTGTGGTCCGGTTGGCTAGAAAGATGTTTGACCGAGCCGACAATGGACCACACTCTCACCAACAAAAACTTGCTCCCATCCACGCTCTTCTACCCGAGGGACAACCGTTCCCACGCCAAATCTTCCTGTCGCCGTCTGGGTCCCGTGAGGGGGGAGGGCCAGCGACAGACCCAACGTAGTATTAGCTTCAGCCATATCTTGACGACGCAAAGTCGTTAAAGGACGCCCAAAAAGCGCTGGGAACAGCGGCATCTAAGATCGGGGGCGTTCGCCTTTTTGAGTTGCTGAGCGAGTTCATCCCCGAGGCTCGATCCCACACCTCAGTGGGTATGGATGTCCTCGTATATATATATAGACCGTTCGACGCAGTATTTTTGCAGATCCGAATTTGCAATCAAAAAAAATTTAACATCTGTGTCATATACAGCATTTTCGCTTTTTGTATTCATATAGGGGTGTGAAAACATTCCAAAGTTAACCTATTATGTTCTATTCGTTTCAATATCGACTTTGTTTGCAGCTTCGTCCCTTGGTGCTGCGATGACCATGCCGATCTGCGGGTTCCTCATCGCCCACTTCGGATGGGAGTCCGCCTTCTATTTCACTGGTAAGTTTAGGTGAATGGAACGCTGGAATGTCGGAGAACCGGAGAATCGTTGGAATAGATGGTTGCTGGAGTATAGACCGCGACTCGGCAAACGTATTGTGGTACGCCCTCCTGGTAGATGAAGCGACAATCTGCGCAGGACGGCTACGTAGTAGCTGGATACGTGTAGCCAAAGATCGGGCTTGGTGGCCCGGGCTGATATTGATAATATTTATTATATATTGAATGCAGCGCTTTTGGCAACCACGGTTGCCAAATTGTCGCGCCTATTTTTATTAGTGGCACCCACGGTTGCCAACGATCAAAAAAGTTCTATTTCATATATCTTTCATTTTTGAGGATTTTAATAGTCTATGGTTGTTTTTTGTATGAATCGACATATTTTTAATTAATTAAACTGAATGCACATAAAGCGCGCAATTAGATATGTTTATTATTTTTTGTATGTGATGTCCATGAGTTTTTTGATGGTAAGTAACCGCCGCCCATGGAATATACGTGTCAAAAATCTTTATTATAAGGAAACGATATCTTAGTGTAAAGGTGTTATTCACATTTAAAATATTACTTTCTCATAAAAGGGGAAGAAGAATTTAATGGGAAGGGAAAAATATGTAAGTAATGGGAGAATAAGATAGATATAAGATAGATAGATAAAAGAACCTTTTTCCCCCTTCCCTTCAGCGGGAACTTCACACTTTCTGCGCTCCCCTATAAATATCACGTCACGAAGGAAAGAATACTTTGTGTACGACTAATAGAAAACAAATATATATTTATATTTTATGATATTTATTTTTTAAATGATAAAATTCAAATAAATTAATATATTTTACATCGAAAGTAACCAACAAATATATTCAAAAAAAGTGTGATAAAATTCGAACAACGCGTTTCCTTAGACGCTCCGTTTTCCCCTTGTCATTTTTTTTAAACAAATGATACCCTCCTGTCTTCTATGTGAACGTATTTTATTAACGGCGCCTAAACATATTTGTAATCATAAAATGGCGTACAGGCATCATCGGAGTGATGTGGTCAGTGGCCTGGTTCGCCGTGGTCTACGACTCGCCTGCCCAGCATCCCCGCATCTCGGAGACCGAACGCAATTACTTAATGAAGAGCTTGCCACAGGATAATAACACTAAAGGGGTGAGTTATCACAGTTACTTTTAACTTTTTAGCTTTAAAAAGATACATTTAGGGGAAGCTACATTAAAACACAAAGACTCCAATGTATTTTTTTATATGTATTTTTTTTATGGCATAGAAAGGCAAACGAGCAGGCGTGTCACCTGATGGAAAGCAACCAATGCCGCCCATAGTCATCCGCAACGCCATAGGCAGTGCGGAAGTGTTGCCAACCTTAAAGGAAAGTGAAATTATGGGAGTGGGAGGGGGAGTGGGGGTGGGAAGGGGAGGGTGTTGGGCCTCCGGAAGTCAGACCTCTCACCGTACGAAGCGCGGTAGCTAAGCTACCACTCAGACGCCGGTTTTCTGCGGGAGTGTGGTACTTCCCCGGGCGAGCCTGCCCATTCATGCTACAGACAAACAATATGCCATTCTTCACAACCACTAGCAAAATGTAGTTTCATCATTACGATTCCAGTACGGTGCGTTATGTCTGAAATTTTCTTTCCACGCACCACTACCCTACGGAATCGGCTACCTCCAGCGGTGTTTCCGAAACGATACGACATCGGAACTTTCAAAAATCATTCATGTCCCGTACTACGTTTTAAAGTTGCAAAGTCATTATGCAATACGAATTTCGCCTCAACGCGAGACTCTTTAGGCATAATACAATCTTTAGGCATAGTGACATTGTAGTCTAATGGAATAAGTTCTAGATGTCTGCTAGAATAACATGTTTTAGTCTTCACTTATAATTATTTTTTAAAAAAAAAACAGTAGTATAACATTGAAAACATGTTGTCAATGACAATAAAAAAACAACCTTGATATAAAATATTCTATCGAAAATAAGGTCGTTTTATAAATTAAATTAATATTAAATATTAATATTTTTTTAATTTAAATTTAAATTCACCAATATTAAGACGACCAATCGGGTCAGTAGCGGGGCCCTCCGTCCATGGAGTCAATGGTCGCGGGTTCGATCCCCGCATCGGAATAAATATATGTATGGATAACATGTATGGAGTCTGGAAACCCCGCGATTCCGCATTGGGTTAACGTATCCTCTACCGGATTATCGATGTAAACCATATCCTAGCACGATCATTGTAAGTTTAGTTGGAATGTTAACAAGAATTTTAGTAATATCAGAAGAATGTTTTTCGTTATGGGATAGTAAAGCAAACGAACAGACGTGTCACCTGATGGAAAGCAATCAACGCCGCCCATAGACATCCTCAGTGCCGTTGACATTGCAAAACGTTGCTGACCTTTGAGAAATGTGTGGGCTTGATTTTTTGAAGGTGGCAATGTCGTATCGTATCTTCGTCCCTCTGGTGCTGCGGATGTCTATTAGCGATGGTGATCACTTACCACCAGGTGACCTGCATATTCGTTTGCCTTCTCTGCATTAACAACAACTAATATAAAAAAAAGTTCATGTCGATTTCTACTTTTATATTCCGCTAAATATAACATCAATTTTTGTCTCCCATATAAAACTAAAATTAATTTAATTCATGAATTAATATTTGAAAAAACTGTATTAACATCATGTATCATAAGTTTAAAAAATGTATTTGAACTTGAGTGGATGAATAAAAATGTATTTTATTAACGATCGAAAATTTGAACAAGATATATAAATTATATATAGGAAGAGTTTGAACTAATAGTACATGTTACAGATCATTTAACTCGACACTCAGTAAAGTGTGTTACTTTAGAGTTAATATAAATTTAGAATTTAATGTATAATCTCCTAAGAAATGAGTAATTCACATTGCGTGAGTCAAACCAATCAATCGGGGACGTCCACACCCCGCGCAGAGGTGTGGGATCGAGCCTCGGGGATGAACCCCACTGCTCGTGCAGCAACTCAATGGGGCAACCGCCCCCCGGTCTTAGGTGCCGCTATTCCTAGCGGCTTTTGGGCGTCCTTTAACGACTTCGCGTCGTCGAGATATGGCTGAACATATTCCTACGTTGGGTCCGTCGCTGGCCCTCTTCCCTCGCGGGAGCCAGGAGGCGACAGGAGGATTTCGCGTGGGAGTGGACGTCCCTCAGGTGGGCGAGCGTGAAGGGGAGCAAAATTATTAAGGTGTGGGTGTGGTCCATTGTCGGCTCGGTCGAACATCTTCCGAGCCAACCGGACCACAAACTCATGGATGCTCTCCACCCTGAGGTCCCTCGCTATAACGTCGTTACGCACATAGCGAGCCGCCCTCACGATGGCGCGCAGAGACAGATTCTGCTGGATCTGAACGCGTTTGCGCTGGGTTGCTGATATCAAAGACCACCAGGCCGGCGCAGCATAGGTCAGTCGGGAGCGAACGTAGGCCTTATAGACCAACAGCTTCGTACGCACGGGTATGCGGGTTGATGTTAATATAGGTCGAAGGACCGTACGCGCGGCTTTCGCGCTATTCACCACGTGTGTTACCTGTGTGGTGAGCCGCAGCGTGCGGTCGATGCGGACTCCGAGGTACGTTACTGTGGTCTCCCAACGTACATTCTGCCCCCGAAGCTTAAGTGGTCTTGGTAGTTTACCGTGGCCGGTCACAATGGCGCATGTCTTCCCAACGTTGACAGACATTCGCCATGTGTCCAGCCACTCGTGAGTCAAACCCTGAGGTGATACAATGAATTTATTACGTACAACGCCATCTAGTATGATAACGCTATACTTCTAAAATATAAATTTTGTTTGGACAGTAGGAATTAAAAAAAATATATTTTTGACCAAACAATTTGTTCGCAGCACATACCCGTGCCATGGCGCAGCATCATTCTGTCACCCCCGGTGTGGGCCATCATTATCACCCACGGGGCCTCTGTCTTCGGTTACTTCACAGTCGTCAACCAACTACCCACATACATCGAGAGCATCCTGCACTACAACATAAAACACGTACGTAACATTGTCATTGTATCAACAGGTTTTATAACAGCCGTATATCGACGCAAAAAAAGCAAAAAAAAATTACACTGATGGCAACATTTTTTAGTCTATGTTCGGATCACAAAAAAATACTGCGTCGAATGGTGTCCACACACAACTAATAGAAAATATTGTATAATGAGTTATCATATGTGAATTTTTGAGGATTATTAAAAAGTAAATTGGCTCTGGTGGTTAGCTTTCATTTTGACTTTTCCCGCCAAATTACAGCAGTGACGTTGTGTTTCTATTTCATTTTTATAATTTTATATTATTATCAGTTAATATAACTGATAATAACATAATTAATTGTTAATTGTAGTGGCGTTATTACACAAAATAATTCGATTAAGTGAAGTAATATGAAATAATGGCGTGTATCATGACTTTTTAAGTTGACTGAAAAGGTCCATATAAGGTTTTGGTAAAATAGCCACCATTTTATCGAAACTTAACGTGACAAGCTGACTAGTTATATTCCATAAAATATGATATCATTGTATTTCACTTGACACTAACTTGACACTTGACATAACTAATTGCCATCAAAGAAAAATAAAAAAAATTCATGTTGCGGTTTACTACGCTTTCGCTTTTTTGATATATAAAGCATGTTGGATGGCAGAATTAGGTTTTCAACCTTAACTATTGTTTTTATTCAAATAGGAACAATTTGACTATATTTATATTAACTTAAACGTAGAATAATCTTTGTTTGCAACTCACAGGCATCCTCATTTTAGGGACGAACAGATATTATTAATTCACAATGCTTGTCAAAAGCGGATATAATAGGGCCATGGACTCTATAAGCAACGTATATGCCACTGAGTCAAATAAGCCTTCGAAAGCGAGTATTCGTCTAATATATACTTTGTCGTAGGAAAAAAACACTCGAAGCGCTACGAAAATATTCGCTATCGTAACACAAGAGGCTGTGTAAAAACAGAAAAATTCCAGTGCAAACAATCGCTTCTGTTACTTCACGCAATTAATCATTTGTGTACTTCCGAGTTTTGACACAAATGAAAACAAACGATTATATACCATAACACATGGCAGCATAAAATCGAAGATCCTTTACAGTTTACGCGCGCCTTTTGTAACAAACGGTCGATTATGTACGCTAACCATAATTGTTTCGACAAAAACGGGACAAGATTATTTGAAAGTTGAAAAACATAAATTGCTTTATTATTGCCTCGGTTTGACCATATATTGATGCGTGCTATAACTTTCGTTCAGTGTATAGTGTATCTTTTAAAATTATAATATTGTCCTTGTAAATAAACTTGCGAATATATATGCGTATGTGGCAACAATGCGGTGGAATCGTATTATGTATAGTGAAACAGAAAGCAAGGTTAATATGAGTTGATTTGACGTAAAAAGCGATGGACGTATTAGTAAGACGGAGAGCATGGATAAAAAGGACTTTATATGATATAAGACGATATCTATAGACGAATACATTTTGAACCCTTTCATTACGGGTGCCGAATATAGTCAGCGTTCGCGAGATGACCTGCGTGCAGGTGTACCAACTATATACGGCATTCGCGCGACGATGTGCGTATCAGATGCTGACTAAAATACGTACAAGACAATCAGAAAGTGGCGTCGAAAGACATGTAAGTTCGAACATCGAAGACTACAATGACAGTTGACACCATTGCCTCGGCACTGAGTCAATTAAGTCGGCATTTTTTATTTGAGATTATGTCTTGATAACCAGTAATCTGTGTCTAGATTGAAAAAAATAAAACATAATCCAGGTTAATCGAATCCATATTAACGTTAATATTTGCGCATTTGTTGAAAATTTAAACTAACTAGATCAAATTATAATATTTTATGATTTACCTAATAATAATTCAGTTATACATTTTCTTAAATATTTATTTCTTATAACAAAATTAGTTTTGTCATAAATAATCTATGATTCTATAATTGAAATAATAATTTTGCGTAATAGGTTATATATTTTCTCGACAGATTTTTTATTCTAATTATTAAACATTGTTATTCTAATTAACTGGCAACACTTACTACATAGTCTTTGCATTTTATGGCACACGTGGAGTTGATTGCGCATCCTGCTATTAACGTTGTAGCTTAGATTGTTGCTGGCAATTCGTTACACGTGTCTACATTGTTTACAACTAACGTTAGGAAACATACAAACGAATGTTATGTAATATTTTATTTGTTCATATATTCCTTAATATGGGTATATTTATGTGGGTAAGGCAGACAGATATTTTTATTTCTTTCTGCCGTAACACATATGAGTACATATAAAAGTATAAATCATATACTACGCTACATACATTTCCATTTTGCGGTATATATACATGTACCGCAGAGTAAAACAGAAAATACTTAGTCACAACGTCATTGAGAAGAGAAATTGATTTTCTGCCATCGCCCGATCCCCACGGAGATGCAGCGCAGCGCAATTTGAGCGTTATGTATCGACGCATAAAAGCGAAAATATAGTTAACCGCAAAATGAAAACTTACCACCAGAGCCAAAAAAACTTAAGATTTGTCAAATTATTGTATCGGATGATAGGGGTAGGCGTGAATATATATATATAAAAAAACATAATCATTCGCTTTTAAATGTTTTGTAAATGCATATATATAATTCTTAATAGACTATTATATGACTTGTTCATGAATGTAGAATTTAAGACCGTTCACCGTTATAAAACCAGGTTATATGCTAAACAGCTATTAAATATAATCCCACAAAATCACATTTGATTAAACTAGAATTGAGAATTATTTTTGGTGATTCCATGTTGTTGACCTGATTGAGTTAAAATACTTCTAATTTGATTATTAATTTTGATTTTTTTAAATTTTTATAATAAACATTAGTCGCTTGGGCACCGAATATATTGTTGTCGTCTATATCGTTTTATTTATGTTTTATTTTTAAATCGTAATCATAAATTTCCATACAGACGCAGCGCCTTATTAGAGGTTCATTATTAATTTGAATTAAATGCAAAAATGTTTGATATACAAATATCAATCTGATAGTAAATTTCCAACTCATAGTCGATGAAGTTTAGACACATTTTCGTTTGTCTCTTCAAAATATTGCAAAGCACAAACAACCATCATGCAAAACTTCCAAGTTATTGCATCAGCCTAGAAGCTGTCAGCCTTATTTTAAAACAAGAAATCCTTTAGTCGTACCTCCATCGATACACGTGAAAATCATTGTTTACTATTTGGTTTTGGCGGAAATGCTATAGGAAAATAAACTTTATGTTTATATAGCAATTAAATTAAATAATTCTTTGTGTTATAGATAGAAAACAAATTAATGGGACAGTAAAGCTGTAGGGTAATCAACCTTTGAGTGTGTTTTATTATACTATGAATATAATAAATTGCAAAGTAAATGAAAACTTGAACTCTATATCAAATAACGCAGGATTTAAAGTTTTTATTTCGAGGCATTAAAAATACTGTACTATAAACTGTATTCGTGGTGAATGTTATCTTATTTGAGGACTCTCTCGAGGACACTTCGATCGATTAAAATGTTGTAATAAATACTAACCGTACCTGGCATGCCATGTAATGCTACGTAAAAGTGTTTGATTTTATTATATGTATACAAAGAAAAAAAATGCCATTATATAATGCCTCCGTGGTCGTACGTAGAACAACTCAAAGTTTCACTACAATGCTATTAAATTATAAGTTAGGAACGCATAGAGAACAAATATACAAAGATATATTATTTTATTTATAAGAAGATCCTACATAGATATACCAATCATCAAAAGTAACAGATTGCAGTCCATTGCTTCTATATATCGGTACAAAACCAGCAACGTTGTTGCCAAAAACTGACCCGTGACAATTATGGATAGTCTCGTTTTCAGGATGGTTTTCTTGTCATCGGTCACCATAACCTCGTTTTTTATATGGCAAGTAAGGTGTCAAGGCGTAATTGTATTTTGTCATGCCCCTTAATTTAGTCTTTAATGATTTTATATCTAGTTGTTAATGTCATCAAGATGAGAGACAGTCTCTACATTTTTAATGTTTAATACCTACTTATTCCTAAAGACTTTGCGCGTAAAAGTGCGTTTTTGGGTCTATTTAGCAGTATAGGATTAACTATGAAAGGGAGAAGTTTCATTGTGCTATCACGGTATGTGTCATTGCTAATAGTGAAGATTTATTCTCTATGTTGTTTTCGTGCATCTTTCGGAGACGAGTAAATTTTTAAGTTCTCTCTCTCTCTCTCTCTCTCTCTCGTCGAGCCCTCAAGATCAATGCCGTTGGAAATACGTTAACTGTATTTCGGGATTGTCCCATTAATTTCGATTGTGTGGTGGCATTAGAGATTAAACGCCAGCGCTTTTTTGACATTATTCATTAAGTGCTATTAAACACTTAAAGCGTTTATTTAAATACATTTTTTTGTTCTCGTCACGAATAATTTTTCATTGCGTGTTTCTCAATGAAAGCAATTATTTACAATGTTTATACTGAATATTTTTTTTAGTTAGCAGAAGTGTTATGAGTTTTGTTTATTTTTTAATAAGTATTTATTAAGGACCTATTTAACATATCGACGCAAAAAAGCGAAACGTTTATCGAATAACTAATTGCACATTATACGACTATTTCAAAACCGGCTGCTTAATCCGTTTCACTATAAAAAAGTATAGAACACTAGGCAGGCATTCCGCCTCGGCGCCAGGATAATACTGCGTCTAATTTTAGAACGCTTTGAAAACTCAGTAGCTAAGAGATGTGGAAATATATATTTTTTTGTACGATCAACCACGTAAGATAATTATATAATATAACAGAAAGACGAAGGGTTATTAATTCTGAATAATTCTTGCCACTGAATTCTTTTACTGTAAAACTAGCTCTATATAGTTGAAGTTAGTTTTATATTCCCTATTTGATATAGGTGCGTTTTCCCCGAAACTTAACACTTAGTACTTTCAGTAGTTGTTCTAAGCTAATATAAAATTGCAACCCTCAAAAAACAAATCTATATACAGTGGTCCAGCTAGTACGACAAACGTTTTGCAGGCAATGTCGTTTTCTCAAATTTTTCGGATTATAGAGTATTGAATTTTTTTGAATGAGAGTACCTTGAAATCCATATGTGGACAGTCAAAAGTTTTACTTTACTGAGATCCGCGACAAGCAAAACAATAACAGAAAATTAATAATGTGTGTTTTTATGCTGGATGAAGTGGATTTATTTGGAACTTAAACCAAAAACTTACCGAAAATCGGCCATCAATTCTCCACCCACTAACCACTCACTGTATACAACACCAAACACACACCACCACTTTTCCACCTTGTAAACGACACGTGTTTCGCCTCAACACGAGGCATCTTCAGGTATAGTAGACTCTACGGAAGACAATTGTTTTGCTTATCGCGGATCTTAGCTAAGTAAAACTTTTAACTGTCCACATAGTCATGGATTTCCGCAAAAAAACGCCTGACTCCATTAATAAACTTGAAATCCGACAAATTACAATTATAAAGGATAATATGTGGCAATCAATTTATAAAGTACAAACAAGTGTTTGGCGTGCCGGATTACAGGGGGCGCCGGATTATAGTAGGTCCTCTGTATTTCTCGAAAGTCGGCAATGGTTATACGATAATACAAATTTCTATGATGTTGCAAATTTTATGAGTTTTTCGGTAAGATTTAGTTTGAGTTCCCCGTAAATCCACTTCTTCCAGTAGAAAATACACATTATTATTTTTCTGTTTTTGTTTGTTTGTCGCGGATCTTAGCTAACTAAAAGTTTTAACTTTCCACTTTTCACACATTGCTAGGACTTTTTTTTTTAATTTTGAATGACGTCGACAAATTGGAAAAAAATGTACATGTATATTGTACAATTGGAAATAGTACAGCAATTTTATTATGTCTACTTTTATTTAGCTTTTCCCCGGCGCTCTTACATCATAAGATAATCCTTCCAATTGAAATTCTGGATCATCTGACGCTTGCATCCTGTTTGTTTGAATTGATTGGACACTTCCTTCGCTTATTGTTCGTCTGTTGAAGGAGTTAGTTACAACTGGATATATGTACGTATGTATATGTGCATGACGCTGTGAATTCCTTGATAGGATGATAGCCTCACTTTCTTTCACTAAATCCATTTTGTGATACGTATTTGCGGTTAATATTATTGTGTTTAATGATTTTATTGCTCTATTATTTCATACTGTGGAGACCGATGTTTAAAAAGACAACTTCTGTTCATTCTCAACAACTTACCCCCGGTTATTAAAATAGAACCTAATAAAAAGAAATACAAAAAAATGTTATTTAAGCATTTTATTATTAGTTAATTTAGGTTCCCCGTAAGTCCACTTATTCCGGTAAACAAATTACACATTTTTATTTTTCTATGTTTGTTTGTTTGTCGTGGATCTTAGCTAAGTAAGAATTCTGACTGTCTAAGTTAATTTAGATTCCCCGTAAGTCCACTTATTCCGGTAAACAAATTACACATTTTTATTTTTCTATGTTCGTTTGTCGTGGATCTTAGCTAAGTAAAAATTCTGACTGTCTCTTAGTTAAGTAAGAATTCTGACTGTCTAAGTTAATTTAGGTTCCCCGTAAGTCCACTTATTCCGGTAAAAAAAATTGCGCATTTTTATTTTTCTATCTTTGTTTATTTGTCTAGGATCTTAGCTAAATAAGAATTCTGACTGTCTAAGTTAATTTAGGTTCCCCGTAAGTCCACTTATTCAGGTAAAAAAATTACAAATTTTTATTTTTCTATCTTTGTTTGTTTGTCTAGGATCTTAGCTAAGTAAGAATTCTGACTGTCTAAGTTAATTTAGGTTCCCCGTAAGTCCACTTATTCCGGTAAACAAATTACACATTTTTATTTTTCCATCTTTGTTTGTCTAGGATCTTAGCTAAGTAAGAATTCTGACTGTCTAAGTTAATTTAGGTTCCCCGTAAGTCCACTTATTCCGGTAAAAAAATTACACATTTTTATTTTTCTATCTTTGTTTGTTTGTCGTGGATCTTAGCTAAGTAAGAATTCTGACTGTCTAAGTTAATTTAGGTTCCCCGTAAGTCCACTTATTCCGGTAAAAAAATTACACATTTTTATTTTTCTATCTTTGTTTGTTTGTCGTGGATCTTAGCTAAGTAAGAATTCTGACTGTCTAAGTTAATTTAGGTTCCCCGTAAGTCCACTTATTCCGGTAAACAAATTACACAGTTTTATTTTTCTATCTTTGTTTGTTTGTCGTGGATCTTAGCTAAGTAAGAATTCTGACTGTCTAAGTTAATTTAGGTTTCCCGTAAGTCCACTTATTCCGGTAAACAAATTACACATTTTTATTTTTCTATCTTTGTTTGTTTGTGTAGGATCTTAGCTAAGTAAGAATTCTAACTGTCTAAGTTAATTTAGGTTCCCCGTAAGTCCACTTATTCCGGTAAACAAATTACACATTTTTATTTTTCTATGTTTGTTTGTCGTGGATCTTAGCTAAGTAAGAATTCTGACTGTCTAAGTTAATTTAGGTTCCCCGTAAGTCCACTTATTCCGGTAAAAAAATTACACATTTTTATTTTTCTATCTTTGTTTGTTTGTCTAGGATCTTAGCTAAGTAAGAATTCTGACTGTCTAAGTTAATTTAGGTTCCGCGTAAGTCCACTTATTCCGGTAAAAAAATTACACATTTTTATTTTTCTATCTTCGTTTGTTTGTCGTGGATCTTAGCTAAGTAAGAATTCTGACTGTCCAAATTATATAAGTTAAATGAAATAATGAGACCGCCGATCCCACAGTCGAACTGTGGGAACAGTTTTGTGGGACCTTATATACCACAAAATCTGTAATTAGTTTAAATAAAATAAAATAAATCATAATGTATTATATTCGGGATAATCCCAGTCTTTCCTAGCCTCTTATTATCTGTTATTTCCTAAAGGCAAACAGTGAATCTGTATATGTCCCTGGTAGTTAAATACACATTTAGTGATAAGTATTTATCATCATCATTCCTCGTTTTCCTACTTATACAAAAACAATGCGACGAGGAAAGCTTTTAGCTAGTTCAAGGGTTTTCGTTATAGGGAAAAGCGGCGATAAATTCGCATACAAATAGCAACGCGGCAATGATGGGTCTGCATACATGATACACACAATGTTAAGTCATCAAAGTCAAATAAAACTAAAGATTTGCCCTTTATGCTTTACCTAGTCGTATTTGAATTCTTAATGCTGACTCGCATATTGGAGGTTTCCTCAGATAAGGTCGGAAGGAAAAATATTTTCTCCTCTTTAGGTTTAGATTATGGAGTAGATAATTATACACACGTTCTGACCCCTTTATATATATATACGGCATACACAAATTTATATTAAGTTTTTTTTATGGGATAGGGGGGCAAACGAGCAAGCGTGTCGCCTGATGGAAAGCAATCAACGCCGCCCATGGACAACCGTGAGACCGCAGGAGTCGCGGAAGCGTTGCCGGCCTTTTAGATGTGTATAGGCTTGTTTTTTGAAGGTTCCAATGTCGTAACGGTCCGGAAAGACTGCCGAGGGTAGCTGATTCCACAAACTGGTGGTGCGTGGAAAGAAATTACGGGAGAAACGCACCGTAGTCGATCGCCACTCATCCAGATGGTGGGGATGAAGTTTTTCCGTATACCGCCATGATGAGGTGTGGGTAGATGATAGATGGTGTAACGGGCTGGTTTCCACAACTCGACATCATCATGTGCCTGTTTTGCGTGTAGTCAGAATGGATAGGGACCCGGATGCACCCAGGTATCTGGTCCGGTAACACGATAACTCCTGCACCGAAGCAAGATGTGAGCAGCCGTTTCCTCCTTCTCCATGATGAGGTGTAGCTGTATGTATAGTGGGTAGTCTAATTGTTTTGTAAGACGTATAAGTGAAGTGGTATGAAATAAATGCGTGTATCGTGTCTTGTGTGACTGCAGAAGTTCTTAGAAGGTTTTGGTAGAATAGCCACCATGTTACCAAGACGTAACGTGACAACTTAACTAGTACATTTCACGACACTTGTTATTGTATTTTACTTGACACTGGCATAATAGTTATAACTAATTGCCATCAAAAACAAAAAGTAAATATGTAAATTAAATACCTAATTAAATAAACACATTAAACATTCGGTTTCCGTCAAGAGCTAAAGTTTTTTGTGATTGACTATTTGCTAATTCCATTGGGCTATAGATGTGAACTTATTCAAAGCACAAGCATTATTAGCCCACTTGGAATGGCCAACAAGAATTCTACTAATGTTAAAAACATTCCTAGACTTAGTGAATTAACAACAAACAGTATTTGAATAAGAATTTAGCTTATTGCGTAAATTGAGCGTGCATTCCACCTTTTTTTTTCGTTTTCTATTCTACGGGTTTGGAATATCTCACCGGCGCGGCGTCTCTGTACCGCGACCAACCGTCGCCAGACCTCATCTGATCGTTACGCATGACCACCTTACGCCGTATTAAGATTAATGCTAGACAGCATTCTTTGTCACCATCGACTGGATGCTCTGACTATATCTCAAGTTGGATTACATTCAAGTATACATACATATATCGGCGCAAAAAATCGAAAACGTAATCCAGCGCAAAATGAAAAATTTTCACCATTGCAAGTTTTGTTTAATATTTGTATCATTTAAATCTTTTTCGCTTTTTTGCGTCGGTATTTTGAAAAACACACACACACACACGGTGTGAGGGGGGGGGGGGCTGCAGGGAAAAAGCCAAACAAAGATAAGGAAAATTTTACTGAACCAGGCTAAGGCCCACCCGCGGTTGTAATGCCTTGATGATGATGATGAATCAACACTCCTTATTCTTTTATGAATTCTTCTTGTAAAATTATCGTGAGGCTATTACAAATCTTAACTTTATATTCTTTTATTATGATTTCTGCTTGTAAAATTATCGTGAAGCCATTAAACTGTCATATAATTGGTCTTATCCAGGATTATCATCATCATATGAGAGCATTATAAGGTTTGTCTTTTATTACTAGTTACTGGATTAGGAGTGAGTATTAAAATGAATCATAAAGCATTGCCTTGAATCTAGTGTGGCCTTAATCTGGGTTTTCCTCGTCTATAACGATTTAACAGTCTAAGTACTAAGATAATAAAAAAAGACATCGAATGCAGTCATGAAAACTGCCGACAGAAAACTTTAAACTGTATTTTAAAATTTCAAACTAATTGTAATATTAAATACTCTTTAGATATCAGTTTTAGTTTTAGAAGTGGTAGAGCCTCGCTGCAGACGAAGACTTTGTCATGAATGTCATATTTATAACACACATACTCACGGGAAAGTACCATACTCGCGCAGATAACCGCCGTCAGAGTGGTGGTAGCTTAGCTACTGCGCTTCGTCCGGTAGATTTCCGGAAGCCCAACCCCCGTTCTCCTTCCATAATGACACTTTCCTTAAAGGCCGGCAACGCTTCTTTTTTTTATGGTATAGGAAGGCAAACGAGCAGGCATGTCACTTGATGGAAAGCAACCAACGCCCATAGACATCCGCAACGCCATAGGCAGTGCGGAAGCGTTGCCGACCTTTAAGGAAAGTGTAATTATGCGAGTGGGAGTGGGAGGGGGAGTGGGAAGGGGAGGGTGTTGGGCCTCCGGAACTCAGACCGCTCACCGTACGAAGCGCGGTAGACAAGCTACCACTCAGGCTCCGGTTTTCTGCGGGAGTGTGGTAATTCCCCGGGCGAGCCGGCCCATTCATGCTACAGACAAGTTATATGCCATTCTTGACAAAGTATTCGTCTGCAGCGTGGCTCTACCACTAGCGAAGCTTCTTTTGCCTATGGCAATGCGGATGTCTATGGACGGCGTTGATCACTTTCCATCAGGTGACACGCTTGTTCGTTTGCCTTCCTATCCCATAAAAAAATAAAGACCAGCTTATGTTATCTGAAAATGCTTATTGACTTAAATAAATATTCCATAAAAGTATGTATGTTGTACCTTTAATGTCGTGTATTTGCTTAACTTTTCAGCACTTAATATATTTGTCACGTTTCAGAAAGAATTCCACGCTACCATTGTAAAATTAACACGTCCGTATAAGTATTTCGCTAGTTTCTTATGGAGGATTTGCTCAATAATTTGCAATAACTAGATAGGTAATGCGTGTTTCGTTATCACAAGCATTAAAGGAAAAGCAAATTACGTGCACTTAGGCAAAGCAAATTACGGATAAGGCAAATGATCTTAACGTAGATATATGAAATTAGCGTCATAGTCATAAAATTGCTAAGGTAAAATAGATGTAAAATGTACTAGAGGTTGAAGATAAATTTGTTCGTCATTTTTTAAAAGACTAACAATATTTATTATTACTAGAGAACTTTTTTTTATTATTTAATTAATTTTTCTATGGGATAGAAAGGCAAACGAGCAGGTATGTCGACTGATGAAAAACATTCTACGCTCATAGACTTCCTTGGTTGGGCCGCGTTGAGAGGATGAGGGAGGATCGCGCTGTCAAGCTCTCTTAATGACGTATGTAGGTCGCCCAACTGGACGACGTCCTGTGTAGCGTCCCAGGTATCGCTGGAGAGACATGGTGGAGGATGACTTGCGTAATCTTCAGATCTGCGACTGGCAGGAGATGGCGCAGGATAGGGCACGGTGGCGTAAGATCCGTTCGGAGGTCAAGAGCCATTTTGGGTCTTTGCGCCAACAAAATTAGTTAGTTCCCATACACCGCCGCAACATCATGAATATTGCAGAAGGGTTGCCGGCCTTTAAAAAACGCTTCCATAATAACTATGGTACCGCGGATGTTTATGGGCGGTGTTGATTATTTGCCATCAGGCAATACGCTTGCTCGTTTGGCCTCCTGTCCCTTAAAAACATTGATCACCCAACATAAAAATTAAAATACTAATAATCGAAGAGAGATTCATTCAGAACTCTTAATTTGCGTCCATCATGCATACATACAGAAGAAATTCGCCGGAGAACCAGAGTCACCGACATTGCTCTTCAAGTTAGCAGACTGAAGTGGCAATGGGCTGGACACGTTTGTCGGAGAACCGACAATCGTTGGAGTAGACGAGTGCTGGAGTGGAGACCGCGACTCGGCAAACGTAGTGTGGGACGCCCTCCTGCTAGATGGAGCGACGATCTGCGCAAGGCGGCTGACAGACTGGATGCGTGTAGCCGAAGATCGGGCTAGGTGGCGCGCCTTGGGTGAGGCCTATGTCCAGCAGTGGATTGCCGCGGGCTGATATTGATATTGATGCATATATACATATGTACATATCATCTCGCCTGTTTTCCGTAGGGGTAGGCAGAGGCCACAAATCTCTATCTACTACGATCTTAGCACACTTTCTTTGCTTCAACCACACTCATCACTCTCTTACTCTTGATATGGCCTTTCTTAAAACTTCCGCAATTTGGTCAAGGTATGTTCTCCTTGGTCTTTCCCTACCAACCCTTCCATCCGCATCCGCATTCTTCCAACTTCATCCATTGCGTTTTTCATGGTATTTAATTTTATTTTGAGGCCTCACCTTCTTCTCTACTTCTCTGGTCTAGCCGTCCTATATTTGAGGTAGCGTGACACCACTTCAATTTTTCTGTTTTAATGTTGATTTATTCTTTTTTTTATGTATTAGTTTTTTAAATTAAATTTAGTAGTAGTTGCCACAAAGAAAGATATCGTCATCTTATCAGAATTCGTATGTTAAAATAATTTTTTTTAAAACTATTCTTAATTAAGGTATAAAAAGAAGTATATTTTGATGTAAATACGAAGTATTCCTTCGGATATGATTTAAGATATTGATATAAACAAACATGGTATATATTTGTATTATAACATGGTATAAATAAATTTTACTACTAAACCGATTTTAGTGTAGTTAAATTTAAAAAAAATACGATGTATTTATCCTGAATATACGGGTTATATTTTTCCGGAAGGTGTTTTAATGTTGTCATGTCCATGCAGAAAATGTCAAGGAAATTAGAATTGTATAGAGTGACAGGTAAAATTTTGCACTATGGGCCGGAACAAGGAAACTGGCAACACCTTAGTTCAGTAACACACGACGCTCTAATACACAACACTGCGCATATAATGGCGGTGTTTAATACACTTCCTTATCCGCAAGTCACAAATCAATGGTTCCTCAAAACATTTATTATTGTATATCATTCAATGTACAACAAGTTATAATTATTTATATCTCTTTGTTGTTTATCGGTTACGAGTAATAAATGGAATTTCATCTCGTATATAAATCAAATCGAAGTGTCTGTTTGCGACTGTAAAATACCTTCCTGCATTATACACGTTTTATATGTTCACTGTGCATTTAGGCACGGAACAAATCACGAATCACCTGTGATTCATCATATGATTTTTTCAATCATATTCACAATCTGCTACTGTCTGCGATCACACCGGTTACATATCAACTGAGCGTGATTATTTACTAGGTAGGACAAAGTGTACATTTCTAATATATCTATATTTGAACTTGAGCGAATGAAACGGTTCTTGGCATTATCCACCTTACTACACATTTTATTTATTTTTTAATTTTTTTAAACCTGTATTAACATCAATTATTATTATTAGTATTTGAACTTGAGCGAATGAAACGGTTCTTGGCATTATCCACCTTACTACACATTTTATTTATTTTTTAATTTTTTTAAACCTGTATTAACATCAATTATTATTATTAGTATTTGAACTTGAGCGAATGAAACGGTTCTTGGCATTATCCACCTTACTACACATTTTATTTATTTTTTAATTTTTTTAAACCTATATTAACATCAATTATTATTATTAGTATTTGAACTTGAGCGAATGAAACGGTTCTTGGCATTATCCACCTTACTACACATTTTATTTATTTTTTTAAACCTATATTAAAATCAGTTATTATTATTAGTATTTGAATTTGAGCAGATGAAACGGTTCTTGGCATTATCCAGCTTACTACACATTTTATGTATTTTTTAAACCTTTATTAACATCAGTTATTATTATTAGTGTTTGTAAGCTAATGGGTCCTTTACCTAGCAGGTAGATGCCACTAACCCCATGATTGCGGCTCGCTCTAATGACGACTGGGAATGAACAAGACACGCAACGTCTTCAAAAGGGTTGCCACTTTTAAGTTTTTGCTTAAAATGGTCTGCGCCAAACCGTTTATTGAAGATTTTCTGTTCGGGCCGCGTGTTTGTTAAATTGATTCTTAGAAAAATAAATTAATTACTTCAAAAACTATACACGCTTTCGTTGGTTATTATAACTTTAGCGTTCTTTTAAATACACTATAGTTTTAAAGCAAGAGGGGTATACGTTCCACGTGGCATGAAAATTGTTAAATCGTTTAAGATAACTTGATAAAAAATGAAGCATATTCAAGGCTGATTTCTTCGCCACAACGTTTTAAATACAAATGTCACGTCCTTGGCGAAATCATCACAGTCATCCGTGCTATTTTGGCACTATTGAGAGCCATTAGATCAAATGAATGAATGAATGAATGAACGTATTCAGTATAAATTAGTCTTAATAGGATATAGATAGATATATTCTTTATTGTACACCAAAGTTATACAATTATTTATTGTAATATTTATATACAAATGGCGGTGTTGTCGCTAATAGCGATTTCTTCCAGACAACCGTAGGGTGGACACAATGTTAAAAAGATAATTTGATGTAGGTTGGTGATACATTATCGTTATGATGATAGAAAAGTAAGAAAAAAATATTAATAAACAAAGATGATAGTCATAATCAATTATATAAGTATATACATACATACACACACACACACACACACACACATACACACACATACACACACACATATGCGCTCTGCCCTATTTAATTAACCGTTTTAGTGCTAAGCAATTTTTGTGAATATATATGAAATAATATATAAAAACTGTAAAAAGTTGTTTTTAAATGTATAAATATGCACTCTCGTAACACATTATGCGCGAGATTATCGTCCAGTACCACGAAGCACCAAAAACACACAGATGCGCGCGGCAGTTTTGCGCTGCGGCGCAATTTTCGATTCAAACTATCGCATCACTTTTGCGCCGCTTAGCACTCTAACGGTTAAACTACTACAGTCAACGACTCTACACTACTGTCACATGCTTTGGAAAAAATAATATATTGTGACTAATAATTTTTTCCAAAGCATGTGACAGCCCTGTGCGAAAACCTTGGCGCCGCTGATTCATACGCGCTTTGCAACTGGAACCTGTTCTTGGAGACGAGTAGTAAATTTAAATGGAATGGAACAGGACAATAGGGGTCACAAGGCATTGAGTTAGCGAAACTCGGGGGCCATGAGACCGTGCGTAAATAACGCTATTAATTGGCGAAGTAGGTATAGGGAAAGGAAAATTTATAATAGAACACATTTGTAATTGTTAATTGTAAATTAATGTCATGGAAATAGATATCCATGATATTAACTTGTTAACCAGTGGCGGGATTGCCTCCTATGGATTCAATGGTCGCGGATTCGATCACTGAATCGGGGTTAATGTAATATATGTATGGTCAATCGGTATTACTCATAGTATACAGCGAGGTGGGTAATGTCCCTTCCTCTAGAAATGGGGAGGCCCATGCCAGTGCAGCAGCAGTAGAACATATATGGGCTGTGAAAAAAAAATCATATATATGTATATGTATATATATATATATATATATATATATATATATATATATATATATATATATATATATATATATATATATATATATATATATATATATATAATCTACCAAATATATATCTATTTACCTATGAATTCTATTTTGTCTGTTGACATACCTACGAATTTTATTTGTACTGTGTCATTTGCAGCA
The DNA here is from genome assembly GCA_031353405.1 of Baronia brevicornis. Classification (NCBI taxonomy): domain Eukaryota; kingdom Metazoa; phylum Arthropoda; class Insecta; order Lepidoptera; family Papilionidae; genus Baronia; species Baronia brevicornis. Next base: position 564,971 of record JASFAT010001618.1, on the reverse strand, counting down.
AAAGCACTGCAAATGACACAGTTTTTATCACATATTCTGAACAGAAATAAATATTACTTCGCATGGTCTGAGTCTGACGTCAGAGTCACAGCTTTACCACAAGCAGAAAATTTTGTACAGCTAACTGTTTTGGAGTGATCACATACAATTATTTCAGAAGTCTTAAAAGTTTTTTTTGTCTCTGATTCTTATCTCAAAATTGAATCATGTTTGCTATTCACAACATGCTGATGGTAGGCAATAAATCTTTGTCAGTGATACAATCACCGAAATTATTCCGTGACAAGCTGCTAGCATGACAACGAGCTGGTATTAGAGTATAATAAGATTCGCAACGAGCGACTGAAGCTATGTCCGAATGATGGATGGACGATTTATAGTGCAAATTTATATAGTCTTTGTTCTACATATATACTTTTTTAACAGCCCATATAGGTCCCACTGCTGAGCACGGGCCTCTTCATTTCTGAACGGACATCCGAACCCACCACGCTTGTCTATGCGAATTGGCGGGATTACCAGACTCGGAATAAATATTTGTAATTCATACATATTTTTATTCCGATGCGGGGATCGAACCCGCGATCATTGACTCCACGGCGGTGGGCCCCGCCACTGTGTATATATATATATATATATATATATATATATATATATACATACACTTGTCATTAATACATATTAAAGTTGCTGGGTTCTCCATTCGCTATCACAAATTTTTTCTTCTCTAACAGTTATTTGAATTAATAATAAATTAAAAATAATCTCATTACAAAATATGAATAGCAGTTTATTATTCCACAGAATGGCCTGCTGTCTTCTCTACCTTATCTGGGCAAATACCTGTGCGCGCTGGCTTCGTCCGTCTTGGCCGATTCTCTCCGCCGTAGCGGTCGCCTCTCCACAACTGCTGCCAGAAAACTTTTCACTGGATTTGCTGTAGGGTTACCAGGTATGAGAATTACTATATTATTCTTATTTATATTATTTACTAGCCTTTGCCCGCGGCTTCGCTCGCGTGGAATTTGGTCTGCCACATTAAGTTTCGTGACAGATCATTTTAAATAAATATATTTCTTTACTTAATTTATGCTTCATAATTTTGGTCATACATATATGCTGTCGCGGACTTTTCTCAGAACTATTCAAGACAAACAATCCTACGATACATCATCTTTGTGTAACTCTAATGGTTTAGGCAGCGCACGCCAAGATAGCTCTCAGAGGCCAGATTTTTTTTCGACTTATCGTTATATTACGACCAAAATTACATAAAATTATTACAAATTGTAGCCTGTATGTTATTCCGTTGTACAACCTATATTACTGTAAAGTTTCATCCAAATCCGTTCAGTAGTTTTTTCGTGAAAGAGTAACAAACATACATACTCAGAAACTTTCGCATTTATAATATTAGTAGGATTCTTATTATACAATTTTTGGGACTAAGACATCTTATGCCGTAAGGCATTTCTCTGCTATTCGATCTTTGGGTTGAGGGAAAGGTATAAAAGTAGGAACAAAAACAAATAAAATAGATCTAAAAATAAATATATTTTATTAAAACAGATACTACCATCAACATCTTACCATCTCTCTTGTTTGGTTTTCGCTATGTAAAGAGGATTTGGCTATACTTTTAGTTTGTATGCTTGACAGCTTGTTATGTATTGCCACGAGCTGTGTGCTAGATAGATACATAAAATAAATGTCAATTCAAACTTCTGGTAATACATATTTATGTATGTTATACATATATATGACGATCTTTTGTTATTTCATCATCATCAAGACATTACAGCAGCGCGCCTTAGTCTGGTTCAGTAAATGTTTCTTCTTCTTCTTAGTTTGGCTTTTTCTGTCTAGTCCCTCACACCGATTGCCTTTAAGTCCTCCTCGACTCCATCTAGCCATCTGAGCATAGGCCTTCCGCGGTTTCTACGACCATCTGGTTTGCCGTCGAGTAGGCGTTTGGGTACAGGTGATCTTGATTTATGTGTTAATATTATTTTAAAGTGAGGTTTATGGAAGCGTGACGATCGCAGTTACTATATTTTTATGATTTAACAAAATTAATATTTGACATATCATTATTGATGAGAAATTTACCTTGCGAATGTGGATGGAAGGGCCGGAAGAGGAAGACCACGAAAAACATACCTTGACCAAATTGCTGAACTTTTTAAGAAAGGCCAGGTCAAGAGTACCCTCAATCGGCGGGCTTGCATGAGGAGAATAATGAGTGTGGAGGAAGCAAGGGAAGTATGCCGAGATCGTAGCAGATGGAGATCTGTGGTCTCTGTCTACACCTACGGGAGACAGGCGTGACGATATGTATGTATGCATTTTCATTAATCACAATGAATCATGTAGAAGAGAAGAAAAGAGTTATCTTTTATCGTTATATTTATATGGGGTGACGCGGAAAATGTGATGACCCCTTCATCACGTAGGGGATTAAAAAGAAAAAAAATTAGCGTGACGTATTTTATGAACAGGCTCGTGTACAATTTTTGTATAGCACGCTCAGCTTTTATTGGCTTACTATAACATGCGTATATTGCCAGGTATTATGATGCTGGTGCAAGCCTTCTTGGGCCACGACCGCGTGTGGTCGATAGCCATATTCACGATGGCGCTCACCATCAACGGTGCGGTCACCGCTGGCTACCTTGGCAACGGGCTCGACATCGCGCCAAACTTTAGTGGTGAGTTAATATATTTTATTTTTATTTTTTGTGTGAACAAACAATACAAATGATAAAACATTTATCTAGAAACGCAAAATAAGAGAGGAAGAGGCAAATCTCAACGCATACGTCAGCCATGATAGGGTCATACAGAAGCATTCCTGCTGCGCAGATCTTCAAACTCCAAGAGTATTTATTTATATTATTATCATTACAGGCACTATCTTCGGTATGGCGAACACGTTGTCTTCCTTAGGTGGGTGGCTCTCCACTTTCATGGTCGGTGAGCTGACAAAAGTTCATGTGAGTACAACTTGTTTTGTATAGAACATACAATAAGATATTAATTACGTATCTTTTTTACGTAGCTAAGCTACCACTCTACGCCAGTTTTCTGCGTGAGTGTGATACTTCCCCGGGCGAGCCGGCCCACTCATGCTACAGACAAATAATATCCTATTCTTGACAAAGTATTCGTCTGCAGCGTGGCTCCACACCACTACATACGTATATAGTACAGGAGATAGGGGATATGTGATATACATCAAAAAGGTCTCTGCAGACGGACAGATGGTGGTATATGTATATATTTATACAAATAGAAACCAGTGTATCTGTGTGTGCGCTTGTGTGTGTGTGTGTGTGTAATGTGTTTTAGTTTATCTCTTACTGTACTCTAGAATACGCAGTATAATATTTAGAATTACGGTAAAAATTTTCAATCATAAGGTAGTCTAATTCTAATGCTCCACGGGGGGGGGGGGGCTATGTCCAGCAGTGGACTGTCGCAGGCTGTTGATTGATTGATTAAAGTTAGTCTAATGTCCAACACTGATCATTTACAACTTGTTACCGCTGTATTGAGAACTACGACATAAATAGTTATAGTTCATAATATTTTTTTTCCATAGCCAATATATTATATCCGACTTCTGAGCACGGCGTTCCCCATTTCTGGAGGAAAGGACTTTAATCCACCACGCTTGTCCAATACAGATTGGCGGGGTTACCAAACTCGGAATAAATATCTGTAGGTCATATAAATTTATTCCGGTGCGGGGATTGTACCCGCGATCTTTGGACTCCGTAGACAGGGGCCCCGCCACTGAGCCAATTGGCCGTCAATTTCATTACATTACCTAATCTTTTGTCCTTACAGAACACTTACGAGCAATGGCAGGTGGTTTTCTACATCCTTGCTGGCACCTACATGTTGGGAGCTCTATGCTTCGTACTTCTGGGCTCTGGTGAACTCCAACCTTGGAACTCGCCCAATGCGAGGGTGCCGAAGAACGAGAAACACGAGGAGCAACCCCTCAATGAGCAGAAGGCGTAAGGAGACTGGTTACACTGAGAACTTATCATAGACAATATTTTTAATTATACCTCCAAACTTCACCCAGTGGTCATTACAGGATAGCAATATCGGTAAATCTGGCGTTTGAATCAATTAAATACATATTATCAAGTAATATACTTGCTATTATATACCGAGTCAATATTTCTCGAATATTCTTTAAAGAAAAGCAGGAAACTTGCCCATTAATTTTTATAATGGTTAATAATTTTGATAATAGTAAATCTTATGTTTTTTTAAAATTAACATAAACAGTTTACTATTTGCGACATAACTGGTTAAGACGAAATTAATTAAAAAATTTCCCTCTAAAAATATAACCTGACATCTATTTTGACAGTACATTTAAAAAAAATAAATATCGATATAGTTGGTGACAAAATATCAAAATATAGATATTTCAGTTATTACAAATAAATGGAATAATATTGCTACATCAAAAAAAGTATTATTTGTACAGAACTTAAGAAAAAAAATAAAAAAATCGATTTATTGACGATTCAGTACTTTATTACATCTCTCGTTCGAATAACAAGATAGGCGATTCAAAATTATTTCCAATACATAAATAACGCTTGTGTTGTGTAAATTTAAAATGTTATATTTTATATCCGCGTCCCGATATATTTAAATACTATATTATCAGTATTTAAATATATCTATTATAATCAGTTTCATAAAAAAATATACACTATTATTCTAAGTTCCAACTCTAGTAATGACGCAGGGTACGATATGCTTAGGTTAGTAAGCCGCAGCTATAATATGTATTTTAAAATTATTTTTTGTGCACTAATTTTGGTATTTCTACTCGTGGTACTTGGTGTAATGCGTTTGTTGTATTTCAAAGGATTCTGTATTTTTATACATATAACTAACTAAGCCTTTCTCTTAATTTAACTTATTTCCATTGTACCGTGTGTATAATATACACGTATACTTCATTCACTCATTCATTCATTTGCATTAATGGCTTTCAATGCATGTATGCTTTAGAATAAAAATATATTGAAGCTTTAGAATAAAAATATATTGGATGTTTGAAATGCAAAATGGCGGATTGTCAATTTCGAAAACATGCGGTTCCTGAATAATCGTCTAACATCCTTTGAATATTTGATTAACATACAAAACTATCGATATTAAAAGGTGTTGCTTATTATCACCCCGGGTTTTTTCAATGTATTTTTGTCTATGTACAAATCTTTATTTTATATTTCAAAGTATAAATTAACTACTTACAAAAACAACAAAGTTAAGTGATATACACTTTATATTATATACGCTATGAACTTCATATATATATATATATATATATATATATATATATATATATATATATATATATATATATATACATATATATATATTCTCTGATACGCATAATTAATGTGTAACTAATAAATATTTAATGATACATATTAAAAATACATATTCCGATAATTATTTTTTTATAATAAATACTTCTTATTGAGTATTTAATGTATAATATAAAAGCACTGAATACATTTAAATGTCCTAAGAGGACACTAAAATTTTAAATTAAAATATAGGCTTTAGTGTCATGGCGTCTTGTGCCGTTTAAAAAAAATAAAAAAAAACAAAAAAAGGCTGTTGATATAAATGATTGTGATGTATTTATATAACGTACCGGCTTGCGCAATGGACACTCGATAGTCGTAATGGTATTATTACGAGGTAGGTTCATAGCAATGACGTGAAAAACATTCCAGTGAAATTTTTGTGTTATATAATATAGGTTCAGTGTTTTATTAAAAAACAACTTAAAACTACGAGAAATAATAGTTTATTCAAGTATATATCGGAAGGATCTGCTGAACTTCAGGCTAATAAATACGAAATGTAGCGCGGAGAGACAATGGTGTCTTATATATAAAAATAAAAAATAGAATATCGGCCGACTTCAGGCCATCCATTCGTCCAATCATGGGTTACTTCCACGGAAAAGGCATCCCTTTTTAATAAACCAAATTAATTTGAATTGTTTTTAAAACTTGTATAAATATATTTTTGCAACAAAAAAATCTTTATATCTTATTTAAACAAATATTATTTTTACGAGGTGTAAAATAAGATATAATTAAATTTGTATTATATGTACATTACATTGTATTAATATTTTTAGTTATTCGCATTATGCTTCATTTTATTTTAATTGTCAGAGGCGTCATGTTCACTACCAAGCTATCCCAAAAAAAAACTTACAAAAGACTCTTTCAAATAATGTTTTTTCACGTCAATGCTTTAAGAAACCCGACTCATTTGTTGAAACAATTTTAGTTTTAAGGCTCAAGAAATCGCTGCGAGTAGTTTTGTTACCCCTTACATGTTCTTATGATGAAATTGAAACCATCCAATACTTCGAAATAATTTTATAAATATAATATATCCGAAAATAATTTTCTTTTATAAAGTATTCTGTATTAATATTAAAAAAAGTACTATGTTCACAAAATTTTTTAATTTGTTATCATTCTTGATTTGTCTCTGTATAAACAGCGTATGATTTTTTAATAATCTATAGATACAACGAACGACAATCATAGAGTGCTTTATTATCTGTGGAAGAAAGTGCATATATTTGTTAATGAACACTCAATCAAAGCAGTTTGGACAAATTAAAAATGTTGTTATACCGTTTATAAGCAAAACATTATACTACAATAATATACTACGTTGTAATTTTTTGGCGTCGATGGCACGTTGGCATCTCTATTACCCGCCATTTGTCCAATGTCTCGTAGGACTGTGGTTAATTATCAAAATGGCGGATAATAATTCATTACCTTGTACTGATATTTCAGAAACAGTACATGATATTATAATGAATCCAGGGACCAAGATAAAGGACAACAAACTACTCTGATTTCTTGTTTTATTACAATGTATTATAGTATTTTTTGAAAGGTATTGATTATTTATTGTTTTTACGTCGTGTGTTTAGGAAAATTCGCAGCCTATTATATTATGTTCTACTTTTTCAGTTAAAAGGGACCCGTTTGCGTTAACTTCAGAGTTTTTTTATTAGATGATTCTTTATTTCTTTTTTAAGTAATTATCTGACTGCATAATAAACCTGTGAAGAATTAAGTTTCATACTTATTTTTAAAAACGATTACTAGATATATAGATATATTTGCAAATTGCTTGAGAAAAAATCATTTTAAAAGCAATTTTAAAAACGATCTGAGTCAATAGGTCTATCAAATTATTGCTTTATTTAGTTACGTCGAACAATAAACTCTGGGGTTATGTCGTTAAACTTTGACCATAGACAAGTCTCGTTACTTTTACCGTAAGAAATAGATATTAAGATTAAGCCATGTTCACACTAGCTTTATTACAAGGGACAATGCATTGTTATTGTGCATTTCTTCAGCTGTGATAAAGAGGTTTGTCTATGGCCTGTTAAGCTTCGCTTGGTTTATTTATTTTCAGTTATTGCTAGCCGTCTTGTGTGTGAGAAAGCGTTATTAAGATAATGATATAGGAATAAATGCATTTGTCGAAGACACAAGTAGCTCAATGACCAAGCCACCGCTTTCATAGTCACCGGTTGTAGGTTCGATTCCTGCATATGGATATATCGACACCTCCAAGGAATACTACGCCAACTTAATTTTAGGTAGAGAATACCTAAAATTAAGTTGGCGTAATAAAGCATAGTTAACAGTTATTTATTATGTGTGTCTATTCTCCTGGCAATGAGTGAGACATATATGGGCTGTAAAAAAGAGTCGAACGTAACATTCTCGTTTTATATAAGGACGAACAACATACGAGTTTGACGGTTGAATGATGTGATCTCATTTCCTGACATACTCATTTAATATTGTAGCTATACACTACAGAATACTATACTTCGGGAATAAATTCTCGGAACGCGCTTTGATACTGCGTATTCGCAGAACGCGCTTTGATACAGCGCATTCGCAGAACGCGCTTTGATACGCCGCATTTGCGGAACACGCTTTGTTACTGCGCGTTCGCGGAACGCGCTTTTTTATTCTTTATTTTAATAACGCTTTTGCATACATGGCCCTCCAATTTTCGAAATGGTTGATATATTTTTTAAATTTTCATTATTCAAATGGCTAATTGAAGTTCCTAAATTACGATAGGGTATTACGTAACGGCGTATTAAACACACGAATTCCTCAACGATTACAGAGCTCGAATATAGATTAGTAGAGTTCAAAAAATATTTTGTCTGCGGATCGAATGACGTGTTTATCTATTTCTATGAAAAATAGAGTAAACACTTTAATATCTTGTGTATGGATTGCATAAAGTATTTATCTACTTCTATAGAAAATAGCGCAAATATTTTAACATAGAGCGTTTAAGATAGTTTAAGTAATTATTGTAATTTTATAAACTCAATCTTATTGTTTTATAAAGTGGCGTAGAGTTGGGGTGGGGTAGGGTTTGGGGGGGGGGGAGGGAAACTTCGCTATCGGCGATGAATTATGAGAATATACATATGTATACCCTTAGGTTAAGGCAGTCATAGTTTATAGTGGTAGGGTTGAATATTTGCTTCGGTCTCTGACAGCAGAAGTTATCATTATGCCACTGTTTTTATTATAAATATCAAGTTTTGACTCGTTACATGGATTATTTGTGGTCTTTTACTTTTGAAACAAAATTTCTATTTATTTATTATACATAGTTTTATAACCTATAATAGAGAATGTCCATTCAATGGATTTTTGTCAGCGCCGTTATACTTTGATGGTATTAACGTATGTATTTATAATTATTATGCCAATGTCAAGTAAAATGATTATCAAGTACATTGAATTGTATAATCTAGTTAGGTTACGTTTTGACAAAATGATGGCCGTTTTACCTAAATTTGCTTTTTGTTTTTTTTTTAACAGTCAATTTAAATCATGAGTTAACAAAAATAAAATAAAACCTCAACGCCGTGGATGACATTTCCGGAAAGAGTCGAGGAAGTATTGTTTAAGCCGCCGCCATTTTATGAAACTATAGCGTGATTACATTTCAAGATACTTGTGAACCCATTTTTGGTTACAAATATTTGTTTTGTTTTTCATAATTATGTAAAACTAAACTTACTAGTTCGCGCGAAAGGGTTAATGTTACTTTACTAAATAACATTAACCCTTTCGCGACGTGCTGTTTTCCTATTACAGTTTTTGAGTGTTTAAGGCAGTTTTCGAGGTTATATATATATATATATATATATATATATATATATATATATATATATATATATATATATATATATATATATATATACTTTGGTAATTATATACTTGTAAACAAATATACATACATACGGAAATATACCGTCTTCGACGCGAAAAGTGTGCTTTCTAATTACATTTTTAATGCTTTATTGGTAACGATTCAAACTTGGTTATGTGAATAAGTGAACAAACTTTAATTTTAATCCTAAGGTATTTTATGATTTTATAAAGTATAAGCCGTATTTTAATTATAGGCGTGTTTCGTATAACTTTAATTGCGTGAATGTGTGTCTATAATTGTTAAAATTTGAGTATACGGTATTTATGATTAACTGTATGTATTGTAGACATTTGTTTATTCTTTAAATATGAGGTTTTAGTTTTGTGTACAATCAAATCCATTCGATATATTCGAATCTTTATTATATTCCTATGTTTGTCACTACAGTCGATGTTGTGACTCAGAATTGGCAAAAAATTCGACACTTATTAAAGTGACACTGACATTTGACAATATTAATTATTTATGATATTACTCTATGTATACACACGTAACACGAAATATACACCGTCGGTTTTGCCACAATCAAAGAACTGAATTGAAATTGAACAAGATCGACGATCTAATAATCATAAAAAAAAATTATAAATAAATATTACACAATAAATGATTGATTTTCTTTGATGGACAATTTGCGATCGAAGGGTACTGTTATATGTTATGACTAGAAGTTAGAGTAATTCAAAATAAATAGGATTTCCTTTATTGCGACATTTATTTTCAATTTTTTTTTTCAATGATTTCAATTTTTTATTTTGTTTTTTTAATAATATTTTTTTAAAAGATATTAAAAAGTCAAAGATATTGTATTTATCATATAAACAGATGGAATGAGTGTGGCTTGTAATATTATTCTATATGCGTAGACTAAGTTAACAATTTGTTAAAATGTCTTCGTGACTTTACTTTGTGAACCATTTTTAATAAAGTTTTCTCAAAAATATCGTTGTTTTTCATTGCTTATAACCAATGTATGTACGTATGAATATATTCACTATAAATAAACGTCAATTTTATCGAATGTTAAATTTCACTTAAGTCAATAAATATATGGTTTCTGGCATAGAATATTGGCCACCCCATTACTTCCCGATGGTGTTTTTTTATGGGATAGGGAAGCAAACGTATCAACAGTGTCTGAGTAAGAATAAAAACTGTGATTTCCCCATCGTTCCGCCAAACAGGGATTATAGCGACACCCTTTTATTTTAATGCGAATAATGCACTGCCCCTGGCCAACCAACCTACCAAACCATCTGCACTTTTACAGTATTACTAAAATTGACGAAATTAAAAAAGCTAAAGAATATTTCAGTATTGCCATCGTTATACATAAATTTTACGTATTTATTTGTGAAATATAACTTTATTGTCAATATATAAAATTGTTCCAAATTTCATCCCCGCCATCTGGATGAATGGCGACCCAGTCTACGTGCGTTTTTCCCGAAACCTACATCCAAGCGCCACCACTACGTACATTCAGCTATCTTCGGTTGTATTTCCATACCGTTGTTACATTGGAACCTTCAATAAACAAGCCTACAGGTTACTTAAAAGCCAGCAACACGTCTGCGATGCTTATGGTACAGGACGTCTATGGACGAAATGATGAAATGTCTTTGGACGGCGTTGATTTCTTTCCATCAGGCGGCACGCTTGCTCTTTGCCTCCTATTCCGTAAAAAATGCTGACATCTGTTTATTGTAGTGAATGTTTCCTGAACACACAATTGCTTGGTAGTCAGCTCAGCGAACAAATGACTTTGATGGTTAAGGGTACTTAATTGACCATAAATATATCACGCATTTGATAATATATTGACTTTTTCAAATTATATTAACTTCACGTTTTGTCTTACTATATAATTTTTTAAAAGTAACAGATAAGCACTGCTGGTGTAGTGGTATCATGCAAGATTCCCATTCTTGCGACCCGGGTTCGATTCCCGGGCAGTGCAGTTCTTTTTACTTTTTCAAATAAATATAAAAAAAGTAAATATTATTTTTCAAATTAAATGTATTAAAACAAACCTAGTCTCATATAAAAGTATTTAAAAATTGCAACAGGACTTGCAATTTAATATTAATAAAAGAGTGAAAAATTTCCAAAAAATGAAGGTATCCACTGGTACCTTCCGTTTACTTTTATTGACGACTTTTATCCGTTGTTTTACTGGATATTATAGAAATTTCTTGTATGCTTTTTAATCCGCTAAAAATATTATTTGGCATATGCGTTTGGTGATTCATTTAAATATGTAAAACCCTTATTTGTATCAATATTTTATGATGTTTAAAAAAAAATAAACCATTTTAAAAACTACACTAAAAATGTCTTAAGGAATAATGACAAAAATCAATCAATAAATAGCCCGCGACTGTCCACTTCTGGAAATAGGCCTCCGCCACGAAGCACCACCTAGCCTGATCTTCGGCTTCACGCTTCCAGTTTTTGTCAGCCCGCCCTCTACAAATCATGTTGCACGATGCGTCACAATAATAATAAATATTAGCACTACTGCTCAATGTTGACAACCTGAAAAAGATGGCGCTGATCGTACCAGGGGCGTCAGATTATCTTATTATCTTTATTATGAGGTACCTCACGAAAAATTATCGTACATGTTATAATAACATTAAAAAACATTAATAATTAGTAAAATTGATATTATATTGATACAAACTTATATTGCACCCGACACGTAATTTTTCGAATTTTATAATGTTTACACGCGTGCATCGCGTAGTAGATGGCGCGGAAATTTGTGCGATTCAAAAATGTTACAAAAATTAATTGGCTCCAAATATAATTAGTCAAGTATTAAATTTTTTTGTGATTATTGCGCCTTTTCTTCATTACTTTTCGCAATTTGGATGCGTGGCAATTCAGTATGGTACATTTTTATTCTTCTCAAGCACCACGCCGAGGAACTAGTTACCTTAGGTATTTCCATTGGAACCTTCTAAAAAGCCTACACGTATTTTAAAAACCGAAAACGCATTTGCGATGTCTATGGGCTTTCCAATCACAAAAAAGTACTTTTAATTTTCTCATTATAATATTTTTTTCTTAACGTTTCTTTAAGAGAAATCTCTTTGTTCCGTCTGTACTTTCGACCGATTTATAGTCTGTCTCCGTTTTTTTCTCATTCTACCTTAGACTACATAATATCGTGAGTATATTCGTTTAATTTCCTTATTAGTATTTTCAATCCTTTTTAGGTTTTTATTCATATATAGTGCTTGGCAATGCAGGCATTTATTTTTAACGTGGTATTAAAAATAAGAATTCCTTTCCTCATATATATACTCATTATATAAAACACGCCAACATATATCTGCGATGTCATAATAAAGAATTCATTATAATGAATAAAACACAGTTTATTGATTTCACTATATTTATTTAGCCAATCATAAATAACATCCTTTTGCTTCCAGCACAAACCAAATGTTGATACTAATATTAAATTTGTAAATTCGACGTAGACTAGAAATAATGTAAACAACACCATGCTCGTACGCACTAAAACAACAATTTTGGTCAATTTTTTTCACTAGAATTACACAACAATTAACAAAGAAAGAGCAAATATACACCGTGACTTTTTAATTACCCGAGAAAACTAAAATTCGCGTTTGCAAAAACATGTATGTCAGTAAGTAACATTCAAATATTATAGCGTTCATACAAAAATATTGTTTTATGGGACTGCAAACAAATCCTGTAAATGCATCAAATACTTGTACGCCATCTTCGTAGTATTTGTTTACTACTATGCATGAGACGCATGTATTCATAAGTATAGCAACAGCGCGTGCGAAAGAGAAAAAACGTCTTTTGTCGGCAGGTTGCGCAAATTGTTTTCATTCATAGTTATCTCTTCCGTACGTAAATATTACGCGACCAAATTAGGTTGGTTTGGGTGCAGTTCATATTGGAATGATAATGATGTCTATTTGAATTAGCAAGATTTTTTGTTGTATAATTTTTGGTGTATATTAAGGACATTTTTAAAAATTTATTTTCTTCGCCAAATTTAATGTATATCGATATCTGAATATATAAGTAATATATTAATATATAAAGTATAATTTTCTCGGGTAATTAAAAGGTCACGGTGTATAGATAAATAGACCAATTCTTACATAATTGACTTAATGATATTATGTAGAAAGAATGTATAATATGTGTACGCATCATAATGAACAATACATTAATAAAATTGACAATAAACATTTGAATTTGAGTCGGGCGTCACATGTCAATTTATTTACACATAAGTATTATTATTAATGGAGTCAGGCGTTACTTATTAATTATAAGTATTATTTCCAGAAAAAATAAAGGCGTGGTAAAAATAGTGAGGTAACTAATAAAAAAAAAAAACAAGAGAAGTGTCATAAGAAGTTTGGTAGATGTGAAACATTGACGATCTCTACTGTATGCTCACGGCCCTGTGTAGAGTCGAGTGGAAAGGAGCGTAGCCTGATTCGAGACGACGTCTCGGTCTACAATAACACATGTTTCACATCAATAAATAGATTATGGTTTGACGATAGTTCCTGGAATGGACGAGAGTGAACACCGTGTTTTGGTAGTTTTGAACGCCCCCGGAAAGATAGAGTCACGATCTGCGCTGGGCGACTGGCAGAAACTGGATGCGTGTAACAGAAGTTTGGATTAGGTGGCGTTTTAAAGAAGTATATGTACAGCAGTGGAGTGCCAGATGTTCTAAATAGATATTTGTTGATAAATACCTCTGAAGACTAGTATAAGATAATAATAAATACATTTGAGAAATATGTAAGCTTGTGTTTGTAGGTTTCAATGTCGTATCGTTTTTATATTTCCGAGGGTAATTGCTTCCAGAGAGTAGTATTGCGTGGAAAGACGTTTCGGGAAAACCTCACCGTATTGGATCGCCACTCATCCATATGGTGGGGATGAAACTATTTATACCGAGGTATGTGGTAGTGAAATTTATCGACAGGAATTATTCCGAACAATTCCACGGAACACTCTCCATGTTTTTTAGATAGTATAGTTCGAATTGACCGTAGAGGTTATGTATCATTTAATAAACGTATGATTCAAAATGTCGATACCAGGACTGCTATTATATTATAATGTCACATGATTAAATTTGTATTTAAACAATGGTAATTTGTATAAACAATATTTTTTTGACATTGGCATAATAGTTTCATAACTTAATTGTCATCGACGAAAAAGAATTACTATTTTTAACACAGATAATACAAGTATCTTATTTTTAAAATATCGTATTTTTTATTATTTCGAATATCACTAAGTAAAAACGCATTAAGTGACGCCCAATTCAAAATTATAAAATATCGATTTCACCACTTCAATAATATGAAACATATACACACTGACGAAGTATTTCGTAGTTTTTTTTTAAATTTAAGACACGGCATTGGTAACCATACAGATTGGCTTTATCATATTTAACAATCATCTAAGTGTATTCTGATTAATAGTATAAAATTAGAGTATTGATTTTTATTATTGCTTATTATATTAATTTGGAAGTAGTGAAACCAAATATTAGACGATGGAATTCATGTACAATAATAAAGAATTCTCCTAGCGTATAAATTCTATAATAAATTGGAAGAAAGCAATTGAATATTTTCATAAAATACATCGCAAAGGCGTATTATATAGACGCGCTTAGCTGATAAAGTGTCATTTGTACTGAGTAACAACAAATGTTATATATCATCCTTTTAAATCGACACATTTTGAATTTATATAGTTACGCTTCTTCACCATGTTCGACCAATTTTTGTGGCAAACTCTATAGATCAATTGATGGTACAATATCATCGTCAACCACAGACAACCGTAACAACAGAGGTGTTTACTTTCGGGAGAAAGGCGACGAACCCGACATACAAATAGGCATATTAAGAGAGTCGCTCAGAGAGCTATGGAGAGAGCTACGCTCGGAGTTTCTCTGCTAGATATGATTCGGAATAAACAAATCCGTTAGAGAACTTAGTCACCGACATAGCCTTTCGAGTTAGCAAACCAAAGTGGCAATGGTACAATCTGACAATCGTTGGAGCAAACGAGTGCTGGAGTGGATACCGCGTCTCGGTAAACGTAGTGTGGCACGCCCCCCGGCTAGACGGTGCGACGATCTGCGCAGGGCGGCTGGCAGAAACTGGATGCATGAAGCCGAAGATCGGGCTAGGTGGCGCGGTGGGCGTGGTGGCCTATGTCCACCACTGGATTGCCAAAAGCTGTTGATTGATTGATATTAAGAGATGACGTGAAATCTTCTTAGGACGTGAAATCTAAGCTTGCCACTTTCTATAATTGCAGCCGAAGACGGGGAGAGTCGTTATGCCCCGAGTAAGGGTTCGTACAAAGGGGGTTCAACCACGAGGCATGTTCTCAAATCCTGCAAATTTCTCCGTTTCTCCATTGGCCATTTTTCCTATATGCGTTGGCTCTTTCGTGAATATAGGGTTTCCCGGTGACAGAATTAGATTTTGAACCTTAATGATTGACTAAATTATATAAGAATATTCCACCATATCTATATTAGGTTATAATCCTTATAATATAAATATACTTTATCCTATTATGTTTGTTAGCAGTAATTAAGGTTAAAAAACTAATTCTGCCATCCTTTAGATACTCACGTCTCTTCAAAACCCCAATGTCATTCATTCATTCATTCATTGAAAATAGCACGGATGATTTCGCCAATGTCACGTAGAAGGGAGAAGACACGAAGGAGATTAATCAGTGTGGTTGAAACAAGGAATAATACTACCCCAATGTCGTTGTCGTTTAAAAACATTGCGGGTGATAGATCATTTTACAATTACGCCGTTAGTAGTAGGAAATTGTGAATGAATTTCATACTTCGACTTCTGGATTAGAATAGATGGAATTAATTGTCAGTTCCCGAACTGAGTCTTTTGTTTTGAATATATTCGAACGAGAAAGAAAACGTTGTTTTTCGGATAGACTCAAAAGAGTAGAATTTAGCCGAGTGCTAGAGAATCAGCTGTGTATTACTATGACTGTATGCATTATATATATTGTAAATATTAAATTATTTTTAGGGTAAATATTGTAAATTATTTTTTAATCTTTTTCTAAAATAATTTCATTCCAAGTTATATTATTACAAATTGTTTCTTCTATCTTTCATCTTCAATTATCCTCTTGAAATATTACAATAGAATTACAAAGCGTACAAATCGGCCGAACATGGGAAGATGGCCCAAACATTCATTTGATTCCCTTTCACAAACGTAATAAAGTAGATTCCGTATATAACGATTTCGCGACCGACCGCTTTTAGCGGCGTACATACTCAAGTCTTTTTTGATAATGGAATAATAGGAGGGCAAACGAGCAAGCGTGTCGTCTGATGGAA
Organism: Baronia brevicornis; assembly: GCA_031353405.1. Classification (NCBI taxonomy): domain Eukaryota; kingdom Metazoa; phylum Arthropoda; class Insecta; order Lepidoptera; family Papilionidae; genus Baronia; species Baronia brevicornis. The sequence continues at coordinate 548,197 of JASFAT010001618.1, read as the reverse complement.
AATAATCAACGCCGCCCGTAGACATCCGCAAACCATATGTATTATGGAAGCGTTGCAGGCCATTAAGGTATGTGTAGGCTTGTTTTTTAAAGGAGCGAATGTTGTATCTGTTTGGAAAACGGTAGCTGGTTCTACAGGTGGCGCGTGGAAAGAAGTTTCGATAGTTTGGTTTTATTAAAGGATTCAAAGGTCGCTATATACGGATACTACTATATATCCCATTGTTTACAAATAACGTTCACGAGTATGACATAATATGTTTTTAAGTTTTTTTTATTCTACCTTTACGAACACAGATTTCGCAACAGGGATTAAATTTTAAAAATAATATATTATTAAATAATACTTAAAATTCGATTTAAAATCTGATTTTTTCGCCACCACCCAATGACAACCGTTAATGGCTTGGGTGAAAGTTGTTTATGTTAAAAACCATGACACTCATCGTACAATAAAACTCTTAACGAAGGTTAATAAGGGCGGTATCTCACCTTGTTGCCATGGCAACCACGCTACGCTAAACTAGCGTCTATATCGACGCAAAAAAAGCGAAAACGCAGTAAACCACAAAATGAAAACACACCATAGAGCCAAAAAAGCGTTCAAGATTTTTGAAAGTCAGTTTCAACTTTGTGCAAACTTTTCGATGCGACGCAGTATTTTTTCTGTTCCGAATAAGCAATAAAAAAATTTATTTGTGTCATTTACAGAGTTATCGTTTTTTGCGTCGATATGGCAACGTATTAAGTTCCAATATCAATTATTGACGACGTCGCCATGATAACCAGGTGAGATATCTCACTAAAATAACATACAAACAAACAATACTGTATAATTTTAGGCACCATTGTATATCATCACTCCATATATCTAATGTGCAGCACCTTACAGGCAATGGATCACTTTTTGATAGGTCTGTCTGTCAGTTTGCGTTAGGGTATGGTCATAGTGGTAGGAGAAGCGGGAGCGGGGAGCGATTGTGACGTGACCACAAACGATATATCAATGAAAAATTAAAAACGTTATATTTCGATTCGAATAACTTTGAATGATGGAGTAAGGAATGAAGATATAAGAGAGCGGCGTGGAGTAAGAGGTGACGCGACAAAAGTTGAGAAAGGGATGCTTAGAAAGGATGAATAAAACACGACCGGCAAGACATTTATGTTGCGGATGTGGATGGAAGGGTCGACAAGGAAATACCAAGGACAACATATTTTGACCAAATTGCCAAAGTTTTTAGGATAGGCCGGGTCAAGAGTACCCTTAACCGACGAGCTTGCATGTAGGAGAGTGATGAGTGTGGAGGAAGCAAGGAAAGTATGCCGAGATCGTAGCAGATGTAGATCTGTGGTCTCTGCTTATTCCTACAGATGACAATATGTATGTATATTTCGTTTATATGTTAATGAATTAAAAATAAAATAATAAAGCGCAAGAAAGGAACCAGATTTCTCGAAATTTTTGTTTTAAAAAATCAAATTTTATAAAAATACTTATATAATACAATTATAACTTAATAATACTAATAATAAAATCCAGGTACATCTCACACTTCTGAGATAAGTTATATAATTAAAATAAAATAAAATGAAAAATATTTTTTATGATATGGTTATTTTTCCAATTACTACAATATCTGTATAAGAAGAAAACTTGACTTGTCTTAATAAATTAAATCATTAAACGCCATTTAAGAATAAAAAAACAATTTTGTTTAGCAAAAATTTTCTCATAATATACGTACTTTATCATAACATGCAAACAAATGTTTTTTTATTAATATAAGATTGGCGTTTAATAAAACTTAATTTTATATTACTTAAGGAATCTTGTTTTGTTTATAAAAACAGCGTGTGAATAACTAAAATTCAAATAACTGTAATGTAACAAAAAGTCAAACAAGCAAGCTTTTGTTCCTGATGGTAAACAATCAACCAAAAGCATTACGTATATGAGATATGTGTAGGTTTACTTCTTTAGGGTTTCGAAGGTTCGAAAATACCGTTGAAGGGAGCTGATTCCACATATTAGTAGTGCATGGAAAAGGAGTTTCAGGAAAAATCACTAATCGCTCCGCTACCCGCTTCCGCCCGCTAATATGGACACGTGTTAATTACATCTAAATGCAATTCCTTTAGGAACTAGTGATTGTGCAAAATAATTTTTATACCTCGTGTTATATAGAAGCGTCGGGTATGTATTGCGTTTATCCCTTAAATGCTAACTAGTTATAATCTTAACTTTACTGAAGGCAATGTCATGAAGCATTATATTGTTTTTTTTTTAAATATATTTTGTCTATTATCTTAACAATACTCTACAAAAGGGCCATCGAGTGATATCAGATTGATGTTTTTTCTAAAATCCATTTATAACCCACTGCTGGGTCCATTCCGTTTGTCCATTGATCGACGCGAGAATCGAGAATTATTGATTCCGATGACGGTAGTTTCGGCACACAATATGTTTACACAAATATTTAAACTGTTAAATATGCCCCAACTATACGGTCAGCGCCGAAATGTTCCCACGACACTCGTTTTTGAGTCAATGGCGAGTATTTATTAATTCATTCGGTACAAAAACAAGTTAACGTCTTGAAAGATTAATATATAAATACTAGATGGCCCAGTGAATTTATTTCAACTACAATTTATGTTCCCCTGTATTTTCTTCTCCTGGTATGTTAGTATTTAGGTATGCAATACTTTTCAAAAATCGCTCACACGTCCGTTAGACGTTGAAGCCGTCACGAACGACATCTACTGAAATTTATTGGAAGAAAAAGAATTTTCATTTTCCAAGCTATCCTCTTATGTTTTCCTCTTTTTTGTATCCGTAAACCTTCCCTGTATTATAGCGAACAAAATAAAAAAGAAATATTCAAATCGGTCGAGCCGTTTTTGAGTTTTAGCGAGACTAACAAAATAACTCTCCATTTTTATATATATATGTATATATATATTAGGTGTACAAATAAGTTTCCGCGGTTTGTCAAAAGATGGCCCCACCAGAAGGTTATGGAGAAATTGTCAGATGTAAAACGTAATATCCCAAGTTTAGTCATCTGGCAACACCATAACCTTAAAGTACTAGTGATTCCGTATCAGCATCACGTAATTTTTTTCGTGCAAAAATGTCAAGTTTTATTCCGAATAAGCATCATTTGCGGGAACTTTTGATTTACTTCTTTAATGTGAAAAAATCTGCAGCTGAGGCGCATCGATTGCTTCTAGAAGCATATGGTGAAGCTGCTTTAAGTGAGAGAAGTTGTCAGGAATGGTTTCAAAAGTTTAAGAACGGTGAGTTTGACGTTAAAGACAAAGAACGCAGTGGAAGGCCGAAAGTGTACGAAGACATGGAATTAGAAGTACTATTGGAGGAAGATTCGTCCCAAACGCAAAAAGAACTTGCACTTACTCTACAAGTGACTCAACAAGCAATTTCACATCGTTTAAAATCGTTAGGAATGATTCAAAAACAAGGAAATTGGGTTCCATATGAACTAAAGCCGAGAGACGTTGAACGCCGATTATGCATGAGTGAAATGCTGCTTGCCAGGAATAAAAAAAAGAGTTTTTTGCATCGTATAGTCACTGGTGACGAAAAATGGATTCACTACGATAATCCAAAGAAGAGAAAGTCATGGGTTAAGCCCGGCGAACCATCAACATCGACAGCTAAGCCAAATATTCATGGAAAAAAACTCATGCTGTGTATTTGGTGGGATCAGCTTGGTGTCGTGTATTATGAATTGCTGAAACCAAGCGAAACCATTACTGGAGCTCTCTACCGAACACAATTGATGAGATTGAGTCGGGCACTTAAGGAAAAACGCGCCCATTACTACTCCAGACACGACAAAATTATTCTTTTACACGATAATGCTCGTCCACATGTTGCGGCGCCGGTAAAAACATACTTGGAAACACTCAACTGGGAAGTTTTACCCCACCCGCCGTATTCACCAGACTTAGCCCCTTCTGATTATCACCTGTTCCGGTCGATGGCACATGGTCTGTCTGAGCAGCGCTTCACATCATATGAAGACACCAAAAATTGGGTAGATTTGTGGATAGCGTCAAAAGATGAAGAGTTTTTTCGACGGGGTATCCGAATGTTGCCAGAAAGATGGGGAAAAGTAGTGGCAAATGATGGAAAATACTTTGAATAAAACGTAATGTACTTTTCCTTTACAATAAATTCCTAATTTTTTATAAAAAACTGCGGAAACTTATTTGTACACCTAATATATATACATATATATATATATATATATATATATATATATATATATATATATATATATATATATATATATATGTATATATATGTATATATATATATATATATATATATATATATATATATATATATATATATATATATATATATATGTATATATATATATAGATTAACATAGGAATGCCCGGACTATAACTCATGTTCCGCACAGCGTGGTTGCATTATAATAAAAATAATTTTCAATCACTTTTCGGTTGTCTTCCGTAGAGTCTATTATACCTGAAGATGCCTCGTGTTGGGGCGAAACACGTGTCGTTTACAAGATGGAAAAGTGATAGTGTGTGTTTGGCGTTGTGTATAGTGGTTGGTGGGTGGAGAGTTGATGGCCGATTTTCGGTAAGTTTTTGGTTTAAATTCCAAATAAATCCACTAAACCCAACGAAAAGACACACATTATTAATTTTCTGTTATTGTTTTGCTTGTCGCGGATCTTAGCTAAGTAAAACTTTTGACTGTCCATATAAAAATAATTTTACTTTTTACGTACTTATACTTATAATAAAATAAAACAGATAAAATAAAAAATAAACAATAATCTCACGTTTGATCTATGGGTCGCTAATGATATCCGAGTGCACGAAAGAGACGGTAATGATGCAATAACTATGAGAGAAAAAGAGACGACTACATCACCTCGGACTCTGTTAATGTGCACATTTTAAAAAAAATGCCACAGATTTTCGGTGTCAGGGCATATCTAAATATTTGCTGTAATGTATAAAATTATTTTTACCGTCATTAATAAAAATATTGGATGGCGCTATTGTAAAACGCCACATTACGTTTTTGCACTCCTAACTCTCTTTAGGGAAGACAGAAAAAGCTAAACGAAGATCCGACTGGAAAAATTTACTGGCTAATGCCCACCCGCGGCTGTAATGCCTTGAAGATGAAGTCTCTTTTATCCCATAAAATCTCTTAGCAGTACATTGTTTTCATATAAACGTTTCCCTAACTATCACAATACGTGTAGCATTTATTCTTTATTATTTTTTTATTATCCTACAATCTGTCAACACTGACATCACTCGACGGCCTCGTAATATTTATTAGACATCAGATTTGAACCCCGAACACAATTTATTGCAGTTGATATTTGCGTACCTTGGGTTAATCGTCTGATGAATTTACTACACATTATTCGCTTTAGGAGACCCCATCCATAAATTACATCACGCGAATTTCATAATTTTTGGACCCCCGTCTTCGACACATTTGTGCGACCCCCTGGTGTGACGTCACATTTTTTGCATTTATTCATATATACATTTTAAAAATTAAAACATCCAAAGTTATATAGAAAAAATAAGAACAAAAAAGTTTCAAAGATTTTCGTTAGTTTTAGCAATTTAGATTTTAAAAATGTGACGTCACAAAGCACCCCTCGCCCCCCTGGTCACAACGTCACCCTTTGTCGATCCCCTCCCATTTAACGTGTGCTGTAATATATATATGGCCCCTTAGGAGAAGACAAATTTAAAAAATAACGATTGGACGAATCGTAATATACAGCTGACACAAACATCCGGCTGTATGATGTAACTATCGAATTACTTCGTCTTCGAAGAGTGTAGTGAAGACAATAAATCAGCGTTGGATGAATCACACTGAATGGGTTTTCTTACGAAATATGATCGTATTCTCATCAACATTGATCTTGAGCGCTCGACAAAGGTGTAGTAAAATGGGTTTGTGTATTTTACCTCTACTAAAAAATGGAAGACGCATGTCAACAACACAGAGAATGAATCAGGATTAGCGGCCGATGATACGGTGCGTAAGTAACCTGGTCGTGTAAACAAAAAGACGAGCTTCCTATCATGGGCCTCATTATATAGCATTAAATAAGTCCATAAATGCCGGTCTGGACAGATCAAGGTTAGCGCTTAAGGTGCGTGCCAACAGGAATACAATTTTACTCAAATATTCCTGACCTATTTATATATATATATATACTATATATATATATATATATATATATATATATATATATATATATATATATATATATATATATGCGCAATTTAGATTTCCTGCAACCACGGTTGCCAACAATCCATGTCTCGATTTTTTCTCGATTTCTATAATTTCTGACAATTTTTAATAATTCAAAAACATGGATAGAAATTGCTTTAGATAAAAAGAGGAATTTTTTAGAGTTTGTTACAAAGCGCTCAAGCAGCTATAGGAACTAACCGAGTACAGCCAGATACTATAGTCATAAGTATATAATGTATCAATAAAGATGATTATTAATTCCATTTTAAATTTGTCTCATACTAAGATGAAAGTCTAATTTGTTCCTAACCTTTGTTCCAATTAAATCGCCATGATTAAAATATATCTATAACGAGGAATAAACTTATAAATAAGAAATTTAACAGTTAGCTGCATTCGCAGGAATTGACAAAATTATACATTAATATCAGATCTGTGCAGGCAAAAAATAGACGGAGTGTCGTGATTCATTCACTTACATGAGCTTGATAAGAATTATTTTATTAATAACTTTTTTTATTTTTACACCTTGTTATTGTTATTTTATACCTTTATTTGGTGTTATTTTATACCCGTTTTATTTATATATATTTTACAGTATTAATTATTGCAGAAAAAATAGAAATTTTCCTCCAGTCGAAGTCTGTTCTTATTGTATAGTTTTTTTATTATCAACCTCCACAGGTTGAATTTTTTTTCATGCATAACGATGTAAACCATAGAGTATAATTAGCTTTATTTCATTGTTCATATAATAGAATGATACCATGGTAAAATCGCAGCGCTGATTTTCAGCTAGACTCTACCTGGCATATTAAAAAAGTAGTATAAGGGAAACTAAACTCAACACAATGTTTTGTTTGATTGAGTTTTATTGTTTTGTTTCGTTGATTTACATTTTGTTTAGTTATTGATTTATGTTTTGTTACGTTCTAGATTTACGTTTTTTTAAGTTGTTAATTTATGTTTTGTTAAGTTCTAGATTTACATTTTTTAAGTTGTTAATTAATGTTTTGTTTAGTTGTTGATTTACGTTTTGTTTAGCTATAGATTTATGTTTTGTTACGTTCTAGATTTACGTTTTTTTAAGTTGTTAATTTATGTTTTGTTTAGTTGTTGATTAAAGTTTTTTTAAGTTGTTAATTTATGTTTTGTTAAGTTCTAGATTTACATTTTTTAAGTTGTTAATTAATGTTTTGTTTAGTTGTTGATTTACGTTTTGTTTAGCTATAGATTTATGTTTTGTTACGTTCTAGATTTACGTTTTTTTAAGTTGTTAATTTATGCTTTGTTTAGTTGTTGATTAACGTTTTTTTAAGTTGTTAATTTATGTTTTGTTAAGTTCTAGATTTACATTTTTTAAGTTGTTAATTAATGTTTTGTTTAGTTGTTGATTTACGTTTTGTTTAGCTATAGATTTATGTTTTGTTACGTTCTAGATTTACGTTTTTTTAAGTTGTTAATTTATGTTTTATTCAGCTGTTAATTTACGTTTTTAGTTATTGATAAATGTTATTAGGATGTTAACTTAATTTTGTTAATTTATTGATTTTTTTTTAAGTTGTTGATTAATGTTTTTGTCTAGCTGTTAAATTAGGTCTTGTTAAGTTGTTGATTTATGTTTCATTTATCAAAGTTGAAAGCTGCCTTACTGCCTTAATGGTATCAAGTGATCGCAGTTATATTGTTTAATACTTCATCTTAAACACATAACACTCCGTCTATCTTTTATCTTTGTTTAATTGAATTAATTGACAAATAATTCCAAGTGTGAGGTAGAATGTGGGTAACTTAACAAACTAAAATTTTACACATATCTTACAAATAAATATTACAATATTCCAAATTAAATAAAGACTTAGCGTGACTGTTATATATTTTTTGACTAACGTGTAATGTTAACTTTTTATTATCAAATAAATTAAATATACCCAAATAGGAATTGTAAACGACCACTAACTAATTTGAATCTAAACTAGCAAAACAATTCGTCCAGCTGTCTACTCGACCCATATCGGATTAAGTCCCCTATTCCGGTGTGTATAAAGTCCATTTTGCAATCAACAGCGGCACCGACACTCAGCGCGTGCGGCCACACTCACCTGTCCTATGGTATGCGCACCGATTGTAGTACTTTGCTTGCCTGAAAGAGATAACACGATATAATAAAAATATGATTAATAGAGTCAGGTGTGACTTGGCTGAAATCAATTACTATGTGGACGGTCAGAATTTTTACTTGGCTAAGATTCGCAGCAAGCAAACATAAGTAGAAAAAATAGTAATGTATGGTTTTTACTGGAGGAATTGGATTTCCAGGGAACTTAAACTAAATGTTAGCGAAAAACGGTCGTCAGCAATTATCCACCTTCCAACCACTCTCACCAACACCACTCTTCCACAATGTACACGACGTGTTTCGTCTCAACACGAGGCATCATCAGGTATAGTACACTGCATGGAATACAACCGCTAAGTGTCTTGTTATTACAATGGGTGCTATATATAAACACCAGTGTAAGCTAAATTTAAACACCGGGGATGTTGTTTTCTGCTGTTGTTTGTTTGTCGCGGATCTTAGCCAAGTAAAACTTCTGACTGTCCACATAATAAAAATAATAATTTTATTATTATTTTAATACGCAATAGGCATTCTGGCTGCTTGATTAAAGCAGCTAGCATTCTTCATCAATAGCTAGCTTTGAAGTACGGCCTTCTAACAGCGACGTCCTAATTACAATAATGGAGAGACCCTGTCCTAAAAGATAAAGGCGTTAAAGTCTATTGGGATCGGTCTCACCTCATACTCCCGGTCGGAGGTGAGTAGACCAGTTACGCATAGCAGTTGGTACTGTCGCGCGCGGAGTGCCGAAGCGCCCCGTCGCAGTAACCGCAGGGCTGCGCCCCCAGCCGCCCCCCCACACACCACTGCCCGTACCTGATTGTTAGCAATGGTTATTTTTAATACCGAATGTTTAAGTCAGCGATTCTCAATCTTTTTCTCAATTTTTTTCTCCCACATTACACAAAGAGCGTGTAATGTGGGAGCCGACTTGAGGCATAAAAATCTGTTTATAATTCTAAGAAAGAACGCGTTTCAAAACAAGTAATATTTTTTATGGATTTAATTCCTGATAATTTCTGTTAAAATAGTTTGTACATTTTGTTTTTAAATTATATTATTTGTTAATTTTTACTTGTGCATATACATATATAAGTACTTTCCTTTATTTTAAACTCGACTCGTAATAAAATAAAACCTTATAATTTTTACTATATACATTTCTAACGTTTAGCGGCACACTTTAAGAACTTGGCTGTACACAAAAGTGACGCGGCACAGATTATATACATAACACGTAAATCAATAGCTAAACACAGGTTGAGAATCACTGGTTTAAGTCATTGTTAACTCGCACACGTAAACTAGATGGCGCTGCCATGTCAAATCATAAACTGGGGTTGCGTTCTGTCCGGCCGGTGTTGTCGGCCGGTCGAAATGAGTGATGCAATATACGTGTGCTACAAGTGATACAAGTGAACTGTTCACATTTACTGTGGCTCCCTCTATAAATGAAACACTGAGTTTGCATTTATTTCAATATTAAAGTTTAAGCTGGTGTATCTAGAATTTTTCTAGATACACCAGTTTTTATTTTATTCTTAAACTAACTCAGGTTCTTACTAACTTAATTGGGCATTTTTTGAATCATATATACGCTAAGGATACATAGGGGCGAATTTTTGTGAACTCTTTTTTTTAGAAACTTTTACTCTGCAAGAACATACCGTCTCGATCATAATCTAAAATAACCATAAATCTAAATATCTATTTATTTTGATAATAAAAACTCTAACACATCTTAAATGATTTTATTAAAACTATATTTAGAAAATAGAAAAAAAAACTTTATTTATGACACCATTTTTTTTCAAAAACTAAAATTAAAATCTTAATAATACACAAATAAACAAACAAAAAGAACAAAATATTAATCTAACAAGTGTCATAAAACGGTTCTCGCTCAGCATATGCCGGGCGTTCTATTGGAGCACCCGGCGCTGGTTTTCAGCGAGAACCGACGTGGTCGGATCGCGGACCACAGTGACGACATTGCTACATGTGTTCTTCTTCATTAAATATTTGAGGGAAAGTGTCCTGAACGAACCTGAGTTAGTTATCAGAAATATAAATGACTTCAAACCAATCTCCTAATCGTCCGTCTGTCCGTCGTTTATATAAAAAAATATATTTAACAAAAAATAGATTATTCTGGCAGATTTATAAAGATAGTATTGACAAGTTTATACTAAAAACACTCACTTGCGCGGGCGAATGCGATGGGTCTAACACTAGTAAGGTCGCCTTGCCGTCCTTGTGTTTCTCGTAGCCTATAATTGTTCTAGAATGACCTGGAGAAAGGTGTTCAATTAATTCCCACATCTTTCTGAAAGTGGTCGATATCGATCATCCCATTATATAATGTATGCACGCGCATACATTCACCACAACTGCATCAAATTATTTTTTTATATATTTAATCCCCCGCCTATCCCCCGCAAGGGTTGGCAGAGACCACAGAGCTCCATCCGCTGCCATTCATCGCAGCGAAACGGCTCTCCATTGGTCGCTTCTCGCCCTCGTGAGAATCAAGACGTGACGGGTGGCGAACCACGTCGCCGTCACGTGCATCAAATTAGATAATTCTTGTTTTGTTGTGTTACTTGATGCCACTTTAGCCAAGGTCCCTCTTAGGTTATCCCTCCTATCGGCTTACACCGTACAATAATATATATAAGTGAAATAAATACGTTACCCTGATGCTGAAGGTATAAGGGCGGTTTGAACCCATTGGGGTCTTCATGGAAGTAACGCAGTACCCAGTCGAACAGAGCTGGATGGCTTCCATCTGGGCTAGTTGGCTTGTGGAAGTCTATCAGCTGGCACCTGTAGTCCAGAGAACTTGTTAAAAGAACTGAGAAGATGGAGGACTGCATTTTTATCACAAAAAGAAATAGTATCCACCATTGAACATTAGTGAAATCGGTCTTCCTCAAATTGAGACTCCCCGCGTACTATAGTGCTTACCTCAGCGTGCGGGGCTCTATTAGGGCTGACCTCTATCCTCCCTTGCGGCTTGTGAGATTCACTGTGACGAATTGTAATAAACCTAATTTGTTAAAACAATACGGCGACGTGGTTCGCCACCCGTCACGTCCTGATTCGAAGAAGCGACTAACGGACAGAGAATGTGAGTGGAAGAATGTATGAGGAGAAAGCATCCTTGCTTTCTGCACACTCATCCGTGTGCCGGGATCGTAGCGAATGGAGATCTGTGGTCTCTGCCATCCCCTGCCGGAGATAGGCGTGACGATATGTACATATGTATGTATAATTCTCATGCATAGCAGAAGAATTAGGGTTCACAGAATGATATTAAGATGTTCAGTCAAAGTTTACTTAGCTAAGATCCGTCCATAGCGGTTGTCGGTTCAGTCTTCCGACTTTCAGGGATATAAATCCATAAACGGCGATATTCACTTTGTATGGCAGCCATCTTGTTTTCCGCCATTTTGTTTTTTTCACCACCTTACCGAATGGATACTTGTGCTCAACGTTATTTCATTCGAGAAACACCCTTCTATCTAATACCGGGCATGCCGGTCTAAAGTATCTAGGGGCCGAGTAACCTTGGATTCCGTATTTTTCCGGAAAATTTACTGATCCATACATATACTGTTGAAACATTATTCATTAGTTATTCATTAGTGGTAGAGCCACGCTGCAGACGAATATTTAGTCAAGAATGGCATATTATTTGTCTGTAGCATGAATGGGCCGGCTCGCCCGGGGAAGTACCACACTCCCGCAGAAAACCAGCGTCTGAGTGGTAGCTTAGCTACCACGCTTTGTAAGGTGAGCGGCTTGAGTTACGGAGGCCTAACACCCTCCCCTTCCTACTCCCATAATGTCACTTTCCTTAAAGGTCAGCAACTCTTCCGTACTATAATACCTATGGCGCAGCGGATGTTTATGGATGGCGTTGATTGAGTTCCATCAGGTGATTCGCCTGCTCGTTTGCCTTCCTATCCCATAAAAAAAACATACATCTTGCCGCCGGACCCAGACATAAGCTTTGAAATATCGGCTGATAATGTTTTTCTGAGATAAGCCGAAAATTTTATATTCTGTGGTAGCGCCTTAAGTATCCAAACAATGTTTGTTCGAGCAACACCCAACTACCACGTTTGGTTTTCGCGTGCCGTTGAAAATTTGAATGCAAGATCGAGAAGTAGGGTTCGGACCCTAAAATTTCGAAAACGTACAATTAGACTATTCATTTCTTCATTTCGACTTCTTTCGTAAACAGACAATATAATTTTTTCTGATTTGGTTTTTCGCGGATCTAAGCTTAAATGTTTCGACTTTCCATCTTGATTGCAGTTTGGTTTTAATAATCTAAGTACATGCTGCAGCCTCTCTCTGTGTCTCTTGACTTCAAGTAATACAATAATAATTAATATACATCTCACTTTATTCTGAGCGATGATAGGACTGTGATCACTTCGCAGGCACCAATCCACTTCCGTGTGTTGTGTAGCTTGCAGCCCAATTGCTCCGAACCCTGGAATATATAATTTAGTGATGAACGTTAGAACATGTTTAGTAATGAATGGTATTTCATATCAAATTCAAGAGTTTCATCATCATGAATAATCAATGTAATCGAGTTTGCTAGTATTCCTTATAAACCATAGATGTAACTCAATCGATACGACATTGGAACCTTCAAAAAATAGCCTACAGATATCTCAAAGGCCGGCAATGTTTCTGCAATGTTTGTGGCACTGTGGATGGCTATGGGCTTTCGCTCGTTTGACTGTCTATTTCATTGAAAAAAAAAAAATAAAAAAAAAAAAAAAAAAAATAAATATATATATATATATATATATATATATATATATATATATATACAAAATAGATAGGATAAGGTAATTAGAGTTGATAGAATTCCAGTAAAAGTAGTAGAACTCTTTAGTATAATGAATCCGGCTTGAAGGACCAACCTGTGTATCGAAGCCTAGCTGCCAAGCACGCTCCACCAACAGCTGCAGTCGCGGTATGGACGGTACACATTCACAGTCCCGTTCAACCGCCCCACCCAATAGCCGTGCATATTGAGGGTGCTTCACTAGCGACGACAACAGCATTTGCATGTTCCTGCAAATTAAATATTGTACATGCATATCGGCACACTTATAATTGATTTTGTTTAAGGGAAATAAAATAGTACACTAGCATAAAACTACAGCATTCATGCTGTAACGATATACGTCTTCCACTAAGGTGTGTAAAAGTGGCTTTACGTTTTAAAAAAGTACAAAAAATTATAACACTCAGATAAAACACATATGAATAAGTAACCATTCTTGTTATTATAACATAAACATGCCGTGGGCAAATACGCAAACTTCAGGTATTCGCCAACCGCTGCCTACGCTGAATCTTAAAAGTATATTGGCCGGATAACATGGTCTCCGACGAAGAGCTATGGATAATCAGCATAGAGGACCCAATAGATGTCCAGATACGTCGACAAAAATGGAGATCATTCTCACTCAATAGTGGTAGAGCCACGCTGCAGACGAATACTTTGTCAAGAATGGCATATTGTCTGTAGCATGAATGGGCCGGCTCGCCTGGGGAAGTACCACACTGCCGCAGAAAACCGGCGTCTGAAAGGTAGCTTGTCTATCGCGCTTCTGAGTTCTGGAGTCCGTCTGAGTTCCGGAGGCCCAATACCCTCCCCTTCGCACTCCCACTCCGATTCCCTCTCCCACTCCCCCTTCGATACCCACTCCCCCTCCCACTCCCATAATTTCACTTTCCTTTAAGGTGGGCAACGCTTCCGCACTGCCTATGGCATTGCGGATGTCTATGGGCGGCGTTGGTTACTTTCCATCAGGTGACACGCCTGCTCGTTTGCCTTCCATTGCCATAAAAAAAAAAATAAGATGGATGAGGCATACTCTCCGGCAGCACGCCAGTCATATCCCCAAACAAGCCCTCGAATGAATGGAATCCGCAGGGGAAAAGAAAATGTGGGCGCCCAAAACAAACTTGGCGGCGTACTGTGAGGGCCGAAGTGCGAAGTAAAGCATATGGCCTCCGACAGGTCGAGATGGAGAAACATCGTGTCTTCCACATAAATAAATATATAATAATCAGGTAAAACTAACCTGTAACCACAACCCCATCCCCTATCTCCATAAGTACTTGCATAATGATCAACTGCGCTACATAGATAAGTCTTCACTATACTTGGATTTTGAGCGTTTAACTGAGCTATCCTTTCTAAGATACCTGAAAAATATTGTATTATAACATAAAATTAATTATAAAATGAAATGAATAGAAAATAATGCACTGGAATTCTTCACCAAGCATATCATTTAGTACTGTAACCCTTGGGTTTCTTATGGGATAGGGAGGCAAACAAGCAAGCATATTACCTGATGGAAAAGAATTAATGCTGCCCATAAATATCTGCACCAGAGGTTTGTTTTCACTACTATTCTTTCGATGTAAACCATAGGTAATTTTTATCTTTGTAGTTAACTATACATGTCTGCTTTAGAATACTAAAAACAAATCTTAAATCTGAGAATAGAATTTTATTATGCTTATTATTATAAACATAATAAGATTCTATCGCCATGAACCGAGAATAAAAATAAATAGGTCCGTTCACTTTTATTATTTTATTACAATACAGTATTGACTTTAATAATATATGTATTTTCCACATATTTTTTTTTCAATTCCATTTATTTTTATCCATACAATACCAGTTCAGTGACAGACTTCATTAAAAATCAGCGCTACTGTTTGCAGTGTGTAGTATTATTTTGTAATTTGTATGTAATACAAGCAATATAATGTACTTATTTTTTTCTAATCTACTCATATGATGTGTGATATTTTATTTTTAGCTATTTATACCAAATTTTTTTTGATGGACTCTAACAATGTTTTGATATTAATAATAATAATATATTTATTTATCAGACAACTCGGGTTCACTTATTAGTAACAATTATTTTAAAAAACTATATTAGTATGTAACTAATTCTAAACACTATATCTATGAATGCCCCACTAACACTTTGTGGAAGAATCTGTCTTACATATCCTACACATACTTAGGATACCATTGGAGCTAGACTGCAGTCTTGTTAATAAAGATTCGGACTTATTTCTTATTACTGAATAAAAACAGTATTATTAGAGTTTTTTAATCATTACGATTAAACTAATAATTGCTTGTGCTTCAAAATGGTTTACATCAAAAGCATAATTGGACATACAAACTCACAATGGATGTACACAGGTCATATGTGCGACCCTTACAACATAACAGACTTCTATTTTGTTTTCTTTTACGTGTATAGTCATCACTTATATATTGTTTCTACTGCATAACAGACTCGCAAACAAAATTCTATTTTTTTCATATATCAATAGCTTTGTTGGCCTTCTCTAAAAATAGAAGTCTCGTTAGTAATACTTACCATTAGTTCTAGACGATCCTGTATCACGTCCTGTAGCCGAGGCCCTTCTCAGTCCCACACTTCGTTCATAATAGCCCGCCACAGACAGGGCTCCACTGTACACAGCACGCTTCAAGCTATTTGTTGCACGATTCGTGTATCCTTCTTCATCATCTTCCTCCATACCATATTGAGCCTAAAATATATAACTTTGTCATAATAGTTACACATTATACCAAACACTAAAAATTTATTTAGACTTTGATGCACATAAATGTACATGAAGGCGGACACAAGGTAGACTTAGTATCTTTTCTAACTAAAAGATTATAATTAGTGAAAGTTCAAAAAAAAATTGTGATTGCTTACTCTTAACATTTGAAACTCATGCTCCTCTCTATTTCTTTGAGCTTCCCTCTCAGCCGCTGATAAAGTGGAGGAACCACTATCTTCTCCTCTATCAAAATGTTCCTCTATGTGCTGAATCTGTAAGATCCCATAAGAAAAATAGTGTAACAAATAAATCAATAATTTCTTTTATATAAAATTAAATTATTAGTCCTGAGGAATACTGAAATTAAAGACTTTTTGAAGAATAATTGAAAATGCTTAGGTATCTAGAAAATATGGGAGAAGATAATGCTGCCAAAGAGAATATACGGGATTACTATCAGGTCAATGTCTAATAGGTTGGCCCAGGTATTTGCAGAGTAAATCGGTGAACAATCGAACCGATCTGGACAAGCTTCAAGCTTAATTTATATTAACTTGTGAGAAGTTACACAAGACTGTGGCCAGTGGCTTGTTCTTGTATAAAAGCCCAAGATACACTTTGGGTCATTGAGTCAGCAGAGTAAGTATTAATTTATTGCATTAATGTCCTATTGTTACACATCATTATCTTGCCTGTTTCCCGTAGTGGTAGGCAGAGACCACAGATCTCCATCTGTTATCTCCATTTTATACCACACCATCCGGTATCTGTTGTCTCCATTTTATACCACACATCCATACACTGTCCATTTGTTAGTTAAAAAACAAGCTTTTGATAAATAATATTACATTGAAATAAATAGTAAAAGAAATAATTAAAATGATCTTTATTCTTTGTTACTTATACATAAAACTTGAAAGAATATAATAAAAAAGTCTTATGAGGATCACAGTAAGTATCACACACATGCTGACCATATTAATTGAATGAAAGCCACACTCTTAGCACTCAAAAAAATCTTTGTACTATTTTATAATAAAAATAGTACTAAGAGTGTGGTTTTGAGTAAGATTTGGTGAAAAAAAAAATTGATAACAACTCTGACAGTTACCAACCAATTCATGTTCAGACAACGGTAGTGGTTGGCAGCACACTGGACAGTTGCTGACTGGACTTTCCTCCATCATGACTACATCATCACATGATGCATTGTCCACTTGATCCTACAAAGTTTGTATAATATTAAGAAGTACATTAGAACTAAGTAAATGACAAGTACCATATTATACAATAATTAGGATTAGAATCTAGAGTCTAGGATTATGATTAAGGTTATATGTTTTAGCATAAATAAGGAGTGTGCCATAATCACCACTCTTTTTTTTTATTGGTGATTACAGATGGTTTATCTTAATGCTGCTCATTAACTGGTATTTGCTCTTTTAATCGATTCATGCAACACTTACAGATTACCGACAAATTGTATTTTTAGTAAATAAATGATGAAATTTGTGTTTAGTCCCAAGTTTACATAAAAAAGTTACTTACTGCTTTTTGTGGACTTAAAATATCTCTATGCTCCACATTAACATGTACTTCGACTTCAGGACCACTGGCAAACTCTGTTTCACAGATAGGACACTGAAACGATGAAGTATTAGGTCCAGGGGACATGGCCATGGCACTGAAAGCCAATGTCGGGTTATCCAGTGTCAATGTTGCGTTGGTCAAGCCAAGAGTAACATTTTCAGTTGCATTAGAGTTAGCATTCGCGTTTCCAATCACAGATGGGGATGTAAGATCGAAGTGAGCTCTATTTATATGTTCTTCTAGTTTTTTAGGACATGTTGATGTGAAATCACACAAAAGGCACTGAAAATTTAAAATTTGGTTACCGTTTTATGTATTATGTAAGCTTATTTACTGTATATTATTAATATTATTTCATTTATATTGCATAAATTTGGTTCTTGTGTTATATTGATTTGTTATGATTTCATTTTCGCGCCTTTTATTGACAATTGACCGATGATGAGTTTTCATTATTATTTTTTTTAATATTTAAATAGTACATAGGCAATGAATGCAAAGTCATAAGGCACGTATTCGGATTTTATTTTATTATTGCTACATCTTGAGGTATCTGTACTTATTCTATATATACGTGGATGTTATTCGCAATTTTTTAATGGTAAGGTATACCATATTTTTATGAGAAACCACTTCTTTTAAACTGTCCACAATTTTTTTTGTGCATTAACAATAATGTTAAATCATCAGATGGATATTGATAGTTCATTTGATTATATATCTATATTTTTGTAAATAAAATACCGTAGTGATATATAGTTATAATAAAATACACCAGAAAATTTGTCTCAAGACCGAAAAAATATAAGTATAAATTTAGAACTATCTGATAAGGTACTGGCATAAAATAATTTTGTTTTGTATTGAACATTTATGCACTACATTAGACGGTAATATTTATTGTTAAGTAATCAAAACAAATAAATAAATTTGACTTAAATAATTGTTAATTACATAATCCACATTTAAAAAGTTGAGGCAATATTATCAACTTCTGAATAGATTAATTTTGTATGATGACATAATATAATTATTAGAATTATGTATTTTATATGGAGGCTCATGTATTTTATGAAATTAACTTGGATAGAAATAAAAACAGATTGAAAAAAAAAAACATAAATCCGTGTAAAGTTTACCTTTCAAGTATTTGAAAGGCAGTCTGTGAATTTAAAAAGGACGAAGTTGGTGTCCGCTATTTTATATTACTATGAAAGATAATTTTAAATAAAAAGGTAGAGTTAAATGAACGGCAGTGTTACGACTCTTAAAAATAGAGAACAAGGTCGGCTAAGAGGGACCTAGGTCAAGGTTTGCGCACTGTCTGTCAAAGGGAAACTGGGCGGTAAAGAGAATCTAGTATGAATACGATTGTATACATTATTGTAGAAATGAGACATTAAATATTTACTTAACTCCATTTTATAATTATATCCATTTTATATTATATAATTTAGAAAAAGGACAAAATTAAAAAATGTATTAGATCTTAAAATATTATAGTACAGCATTTTATTAGTTTTAAAAAATCTAGAGTGCATGTTATCAAATAAAATACTTTAACACTTACTAATTAAAAAAAATCGTTTGGTGTGTAAATTTATCAGTGACGGAAAGCCTATGTGCATTGTTGTTATTGCCGGCTATAGTGGCGAATAAAAAAATATATTTTAATTCACGGAGTATTATGTTTAATGAGAATTATTTATAATTATTAATAATAAGGTATGAGAATTATTTATAATTATTAAAGTAAGGAAATTAATTCTCTAATATTAAATATTTTTGTACTCAAAATTATTTTTGAGTTGTCTTACTTTACTTTCTAAGACACTTAAAAAAAATTAATATTTATTACCTGTACAGTAGGACTTGGTGTTGGAGGTGATTTCTTAGGGGTATTCGCTTTAAGTTTTAATGCCAATTGTGATCTCAGTGGCGACCCTTGACCTGCACTCGCCATGGAAAGCTGAAATGAAATTTAATTTAATAAATTTAATTAATATCAATTACTTTCAATGACCTAACACGTTTTACAACGATCAACAATAGCTCAGTTAATAAGAATTACGATAGCGCTTACGATAAATGATCATGTGACTGAATATACCAGTACATTACTGATGTGAACTATATTTTCTTAGCACAAACATTATTAGCTAAGATAGAATAGTTTTCTTAAAAAGATCATTGCTAGTCTTTTTAAAAAGAAAAAATAAAACGCAATTATAACGATTGTTCTGTCAAGAGCGTTAGGAAAAAGGAAAATTTAAATTAAAAAAATATAAGATAACATCGAATGATTTTTTTTATTCAATTAGACTTATATAAAACATTTTTGATTTTTCCCGCCAATTTACATGAGGGACGTTGTGTTCTCATTTCATTTTTATAAACTCATCAGAAATATTTTTTTTATATTCCGATAGTGTATAACTTAATATAATTTGATTAAGGCCTAGAAGCAAAGAGAAATTAAATCAGTGCATGTATAGAGTCTTTTAATCTTAACTGCAAAAGTCCATGCAAGTTTTGGTAGAATGGACACAATTTATTAAGACGTATCGCGGCAAAATGAATTTACATTTCATGATACATATTATATACTGGCATAATTGTTATAGCCACTTGTCATCAAAGAAGAAATAAAAATATTTTTTTCATATTTACCGACGATTCTTTTATATATTATTGATAAAATATATATTAAGAATCTAACCTTATTTTTATTCGGTGAACCTTCATAGTTTTCTGCGTTATGACTCGGACTATTGTTTACGCCTGAAAAATTGGTTAAGTTTTTTTAAAAAACAACTAAAGAAAAACAAGAAAATAAATGCAGTAAACTTTAACCAACCTTTCCTTTCGTGACCATTTATAATTTCACCCTCGCTAGAATTATTCCTGCTGTGATTTTTTTTCGGTATCACCCCATTAGTTATATTAATGTTCTTCAACCCATTACATAGATTAATATTTTTTGGTGAGCGCGTGCATCTATCGTCGTCCTTGTCATTCTTGTTGTTATAACTATCCTTTTCTTGGTAGCCGTTCTGATAGTTAATGTTTTTTGAAATAGCTCCATTATGGAATGACGTCGAAGACGCGTCAGGGCTGTGCCAACCATTGATGGAGCCAGGCGTATTGTAACTACAACTATCTGTGGTCGTCATTTTAGAATCCTCGTCAAAACTGCAATAGTGTTTGAAGCAAATAAATTTAGTTTATTGTTATATTTAATAATCCCGATTAAATAACAAATGTTCATAATTTTAGATGCAATGCTTTACACCTTTAATTACACACTAAGACTTCCTGTGTTATCATCATAAATACACAAATAACAAGAAAAAAATCACAGATTCAGAAGGTCATACAAATATATCTGTAGGCCGTACTACTAGTTATCTTATGTACGAATCAATTCCTGATCCTTTGCTCAGGGAGAGAGGCGCCTACTTTACGCCATTTGGATCTTCAAAATTCATACAATAAAATTTAAATTTTTTAAGATCATATTTCTTGACTACCAATTGGCTTAGTGACAAGGCTGCCTACAGAGTCAATAGTCGTGGATTCGTTTGATAATTATATGTATGGTCTACAGATACCCTGGTCTGGTGAATTCACCAATCTGTGTTGGAAAAGCGTGGTGGGTTAATGTCCGTTCCTCCAGAAATGGGAAGACCCGTGCCCAGTAGTGAGACATACATGAGCTGTGTGTGTAAAAAATAATAATAATAATATGATGTAAATAGTGTGTAATATTGAAAACAGTGCTAGTCTCTTAAAAATAATAAAATAAAAAAGTCTTTTACAAATTTTACCTTGGACTTTGGTCATCTATAAACGCCATCAGCTCTCTCTCAGGTGTCAAATAGTGCAGATGTGCTCTCTGAACATGGCCCACTAGTTGGGGTTGTGGTACAGTACAATCGCAGAAGGGGCAGTCTGGACGTCCTGCTACATGAGCTTCGAGCGTATGGGAGCGCATACCCTCATCCGTCAGCCCCTCTGCACCGCATAGCTCACACGTGTATGGAAACGGACTGCTGGACATCTTGATACAAGGAACTAAAACAATTTGTATGGATTATTTAACCTTTTTATGGGATAGGAAGGCAGACGGGCAGGCGTGTCACTCGATGGAAAGCAATCAACGCCGCCCATAGACATTGCAGTAGCGTTGCCGGCATTTAAGGAAAGTGTAGGTTTATTTTTTTAAGGTTCCAATGTCGTATCGGTCCGAAAACGCCGCTGGAGATAGCTGGTTCCACGGGGTAGTGCTGCGTGGAAACAAGTTTATTGAAAAACGCACTCATGGATCGCCTGGATCGCCACTCATCCAGATGGTGGGGATGAAAATTTTACTTGTGGCGAGTTGTTGGACGATAGTGGAATTCGGCGGCCGGAATTATTTCGAACAATTCTTCGGAGAACTCCACATTGTAATATCGATAAAAGATACGGAGAGATGAGATATCCTTCCGCAGTTCTAAAGAATCTAGAATCTAGTCGTTCGGTGAGAGCCTTTAGAACTGCAGGGCAGGTTTATTAAAAGGAAAGTTTATGTACATGCATGAATATATAATCATCAGTAACCTATAGTTAGTATCTGTTGAGTGTGAGACCTTCCCCAAGCTTGGTGAACTCAGATAGATGGTCAAGAATTGCTTTGTTAAAATCCGCGAAAACTAATTCGAAAAATAACATTTCGTGAATACGATCCAATATATACACAGAATATTTTATTTGGCAGAAACTTAAAGCAATATTTAGGTTTTGGTTATTAGTAATTTGTGAACACGCAAAATAAATATTTTAGTTTTCGAAATTATTTTTGCGTATTGAAAAGTAATTTTTAACCTTCCATTTAAATACTGGATTTCCTCATCGTTAAAACCTCGCCCATAGACGAAATTGAGACATCATGCAAAATCCCCTCTGTGGAACCACCCACCTCCTACGGTATTTCCAAACCAATACGACATTGGCATCTTCAAAAAACAAGCCTACACATGCCTAAAAGGCCGGCAACGCTTCCATGGCTCCTGAGGTGTCGTTGTTGTCTTTGGGCGGCGTTGATGGCTTTCCACTAGGCGGCACTCTTGCTCTCCCATAAAAAAATATCCTTATTCTCCATATTCATCCAATTTCATTCTAATTTTTATTTTGGAATGGTCATTCACCTATCAGGCAATTGTTAGTTTAGTTTAGGGCAAATATAAAGAAGTTGAAAATTCCACGTGAACCAAGTCGCGTATAGCTATGTATAAGTGAATATAGGTATAACATTCTAAAATTTAAACTGAAGGATATTAAAAAATAAACAGGAAACAATTACATAATTTTTTTTCGCCACTTAATTACGAATCAAAAGTTATAATTTACTTTTTATTATATATTTACATATTAAAACGTTCATATATTAAAACTACTAAAAAGAAAAATCTATATATCGTTTTCGTTTCTATCTTTGTCTATAGATAATTGATTGTATTCAGAAGATAATTATGCTTTAATGACTCTGTATATAATGAGTTCGCATAGAAACCATTCACAACAAATTGGGGTAAAGTGTCAAATCGATAAAAATACCGCAGTTTTGTTTCAAGGAAATCGCAAGTTATGTATCTTTTTCAATAGCAAGAAGAAATTCTTCAATTATCCTTATTATTATAAATATAATATATAAACATTTAAGCAAATATTATATTATAAAATACTCAAAATTGAAAATAATCATATAATTATTAAATAAGATAGAAACTTACTGTTTTGTTCCTGTTTTTATTGTCAATATTAACGGGATAACGGGCACAATTTTGTTTTCAACACTACCTAAGTGCTTCGATATTGGTATTGTAAGAAACTAGAACTAACATTTTCTATAAATAATTTGTACATTATACAGCTAGAGATCACAAGTTATGAACGAATAGCCATTCATGAATTTCCGACATTTGGTAAGAAAAAAAAGTTACGCATGCGGATTTTTCGATTGTAACTAACGCCCTCTATCAGCTATGTAAAGTATTAATGAATCATAAAGTGCCTCTTAAACTTGTAGACTTAATTAATCCTTTTTAAAAATCTTTTTGATATATATTCAGATAAAATTATTATATATTTTCCCTTGATATTTCAAAATTATTTTTAGTAATATTTATAAAAAAAAACGTAAACCCTTTATTTGAAGTTAAATATGTTTTATATTTTCCATAATATTGTGTGTTTGGGGTTTGTAAATGAATAAATAAAAATTAAGATTTTATCATTAATAAGTGGTTAATTTTCTTTGTTATTTTATGTTTAAGAAAAGTAAGTTTAATTTCAATTATTTGTAGTTCAGCCATCTTTGGTATGATATTAAAAATCTTTGAATAGCTGAAATAGTAGTGTCCCACTGAAATAAAAATTTTAGTGAAGCATAAAAGATGGCGTCAAAATATAATTTTATTACATCATTAGCGCTGAAAAAATAGCATTTAAATTTATTTTTAGGATAATGAACTTAAGGGACGTGTAAATAGAAGAGAAATTAGTACAATAACAAAACAATTACATACCATTGTAATTTTTTCGTCATTGTACTATTTTATACCATAGTATATCTCTATTACGGTGGTTTTATGGCCAGTCTGATGGTCTATTTAACTGAAATCTTATTATTATTCTCATATACAAGAATTCATATTAATATAACTACATACATATATAATTTATTGTAAATAATTTATAAAATATTACAGTTAAAATTATAGTCGATCGAAGCAAGGCAAAGGAAAATATATTTGTAATATACTATATAATCTTTTCTTTATAATTTTATTTAAGAGCTAAGATTTTGTCGGTGGAGTTTCAACCGGCGGTTCAACAACATCCTCCTTCCCTCTACCCCACCCCTTAAACTTTTCTTAAAGGTCGGCAACGCTTCCACACTGCCTATGGCGCTGCGAAAGTGTATGGGCGGCGTTTATTGCTTTCCATCAGGGGACACGTTTACTCGTTTGCCTTCCTATGACATAAAAAAGGAGGGCAAATAGAATCAACACCGCCTATACACAAATTGTTTCGCCATCGCGTGAAACTCTTGCTCGTTTACCTTCCTATTATATAAAAAGAAATAAAGTTGTGGACAATACAAACAATAACAACTAAAGAACAAATTACGAAATAACCGGACGATAAATATAATATAAATATAATGTAAAATCAGCAAAAGCTCCGCAAACAGTCCCCGAGTTATGTCAAGAGCGACATCGCATACAGAATGGTTGTTTATGTAAATCGTCTCCTATCATGGCACTCAAATAAAATTTTATAATATATATTTCCTTTTTGTCAACATTGGAAGACCAAGATTCTAGATGTAAATCGATACGACATTGGAACCTTCAAAAAACTAGCCTGTAGAAATCTTAAAGGTCGATAACGCTTCTGCTATGCTAATAGCACTATCCATGTCTGTCCACGACGTCCATAGACATCCTCAGCGCCATAAGCAGTGCGGAAGCGTTGCCGATCTTTAAGGAATATGACGTTATGTGAATGGGAGAGCAGGGGGAGTGGGAGGGGCAAGCTGATGAGCCTCCGGAACTCAGACCGCTCACCGTACGAAGCGCGGTAGCTAAGCTACCCCTCAGACGCCGGTTTTCTTCGGGAGTTTGGTACTTCCCCGGGCGAGCCGGCCCATTCATGCTACAGACAAATAATATGCCATTCTTGACAAAATATTCGTCTGCAGCGTGGCTCCACGACTTTTTATAGAAAGTTTTGATAGAATAGCCACCATTTTATCAAGACGTAACGTGACAAGCTGACTAGTTACATTTCATAACATTTGATATTATTGTATTTCACTTGACACTGGCATAATAGTTATATTTAATTGCCATCAAATGAAAGAAAAAGTGTCATATCGGTTTTGAAATACCGTTGAAGGTAACTGGTAACACAGAATGATGATGCGTGGAATATATATTTCGGATGCAAATCCTCTATAGAAACAATAATTAAACAAATCTTTTCATAGACGTCTTTCTTAGGCTGTCTTTATTATGAATGTATTAGTCTATCTTATAATGTAACATATGTTTCAAGTGAGTCACACTGTAAGAGTATAAAATAGGAATTCATTTATATTCTATATCTACGGTTTTAAATATATAAGCCCGACCGTAGAGTCCATTTTGTTTGGTACGCAAGGATAATGTTGCGAAAAAAAAAATTACCTTATCATGTAAACGAGCCCCGATGGACAAGTCTGAAATCCACGGAAACATAAGCTTTTAGTGGGAAGGGACTCCATAATTTTGAAGATTGTGTGGATTTTTGTATTAAATTCCTACTATTAGCTCACGTTATTGTATATATATATATATATATATATATATATATATATATATATATATATATATATATATATATATATATATATATATATATATATATATATATATATATATATATATATATATATATATATATATATCATATTCAGCTATATCCCATCGCATGCCACGGGACGTTAGTCAGACAGGAGCTAACACAGAGCTTCATCCGCTGCCATTCATCGCAGCGAGACGGCTCTCCATTGGTCGCTTCTCGCCCTCGTGAGAATCAGGACGTGACGGGTGGCGAACCACGTCGCCGTCATTGTCAGCAAATTATGTATATTAAATTAGCTTTTAGTGAATCCCACGAGCCGCAAGGGAGGATGGAGGTCAGCCCCAGTAGAGCCCTGCATGGTGAGGTAACGCACCATAGTACCCGGGGGAGCCCCATCCCGGGAGGATCGGCACGCTTGCGACTAAGCTCGACCTTAGGCACGCATCCATTGGCACGGCAGACCGTGGATTGGCGGAGAGGAAAGAAAATGCGGATTGGGGGGGGGGGTTACTAGACTCGGAATAAACATTTATAAATCCATATATATATATATATATATATATATATATATATATATATATATATATATATATATATATATATATATATATATATATATATATATATATATATATATATATATATATATATATATATATATGACCCAATCGATCGCTATATATACATATATATCTTGTTTAAATTTTAATCGTTAATAAAATATAATATTTTTTATTAATCCACACAGGTTCAAATACCTTTTTTAAACTTGTAGTAGATGACACTTGTTGTTAATACATATGACGAGGTTCTCCGACAAGTCATTCAAAAACGTGAATTTTTGTAGACCGTTAAAGGTAGAAAAGTTGCTTACCTGGGTCATATCATGGACATGACAGGTACAAGTTGTTGCAACTGATCATGATGGGAAAAATCGCGGGCAAAAGACAAGTTGGTCGAAAAAGAAAGTCTTGGCTACGTAATATCAGGGAGTGGACCGGGATAGCGAGTGGTCCAGAACTGTTGCACCCCGCGAAGGAGGAGGAATGTTGTGCTGAATTGGTTGCCAACCTTCGCTAGTCGGAGAGGCACTCGTTATTATAGGTTTATATTATAGAAAAAAATTCTCTTATATATGATATTAAGGAATAATTGCAGTCAGTTTATGCGAATTCGAGGCGAAATATGTAAATCGCTGAAAAAAAGTAGGAATTGACTCTAAATTTTTTTATATTACTTGTTTTTATATAGTGACGGCCAGTACTATATATCAATAACAGCGCTATTTCCTCGTCTTTGTATTACTAAATCGAAGATGGCTGGTCACCCTATTAACAAGAGTCGTGGGTGAAGCTAGGATTAAGCGAACGCAAATTACACAATATTACAAAAGGCGTTTCGCGCAGACTGTAATAAGAGTTGATTCGATTATTTCTATACTGACCCCGAAGGGAATAAGATTTTTCTTCCAAATTCCAACTCTTTTTCGCTGATCTCTCTCTCTCTATAGTCGTTCCCACATATTGATTTATTAGGCACAAAAACACATATTTATTTATTAGGCACAAAAACACATATTTATTTATTAGGCAAAAACTTAGTCTTAAAGAATACTATATATAACATAAACTTAACAACGCCCGGACTATAACTCATTACATTTTGCGCACAGCATCACTATATTAACAATATATGTTAACAATAGGATTACTTATATAAAAATGAAATACTATAAAATTGAACAGATCAAATTAAATAATAAAAAATATAAGAAATATAAAAAAGAAGGGTAATAAACATGTAGAATAAAAAAGAAGGAAATAATTTTGTGATCTATCGGATGCCAAAGATATCACGGAGCGATCGCTTTAATCGATGTATTTTGATATTGAAAATATCGAACGTTTCTGTACCGTGGTCAATAAAGATAATATTGTATAGTCGACAAATGCGTACCATGGGATTATAATGGGATACATTTTACTCCACATTTAGCACAATGTGGAGAACAATCCGCCACAGCACTTGATTTTGCGTTGTATTTACATTCCTCCACATGCAAATCCACGCAGCCGACTTATTTGTAATATATTTTGCGTTTACAAAGCACAATTGCTACTGAAAACTTTGCTTGCAATGTGAATTTACAGTTCAGAAAGTTTCAATTGTAAATGACTACTGTGGGTAATCCTTTTTTAAGAAACTCACAACGAACTCATTTTAAACTCGATGAGACAATTTAAAGTGTTATTATATTTATATTTGTATGTTTAAGTGCTTTGACTGTTTAAGGATGTTAAGTATTTTATGAATGAACGAAATTAGCAAGAATTGATTTTAGTGAAATCAATTTTTAAATCACACTAACTGTTAAACTTAATTAAAAATACATACTGGACAAATAAAATTCTAGACACTAGAATTATTTAAGAGGTTGGGGGCAAATTGTAGTCAATTCTTTTTTACAAATTTGTTAAAAATATATGCAGTTTTCAATATGAGCGAGCAGGCTCTTCTGGGAAAGATTCACATTTGTCCAGAAAAGCGAATATAATGTATTGTAGCTTTTCCACACAACTTTATTCAATAAATGTTAAGATAAGAGAAAGGAGGAGGTAGATTACTTCACCTCTTCGATACGTTTCCCTTAAATCCCTTGTGTTTAGCTATTAACCTAAATGCAGATGAAGTATCTTTAATGCCTCTGGTGTTGCAGATATATATGAGCAGATATGATAACTTACTTTAAGGTGGTTTATTTGACCGATTTTTCTACAAAAAGTTTATATTTTGTATATCATTTTTTTAGTTTGGCCCAGAATACAGAACTCACTGCTTCAAAATTCGAGATTAATTGGTCCGTGGGGCATAGTAGGGGTTACGTTCTTTTCCCCTGTGAAACAGGAGCGGGCTGTCACATATATTAGCGATCACGTAGGGTGGAAAAACGGGAAAAAATTAGAATAAAACCTGCCCGTTTTCGTTGCTGATTTTGAGAGCAATAAATAACTCCTATATGTTTTTTTATTATTTCTTTTACGTGCAAATATTATTGTGAAACATTAGCTTTTTTAAGTGAAATAACACTGGCTGTTAGACCTTTTTCAACTTCGTTAGAAGTACTCGTGTGGAAGATGGCTGAAGTTATGTACCAAGGACTATAAAGATATACATATATACATACATATCGTCACGCCTGTTTCCTATAGGGGTAGGCAGAGACCACAGATCTCCATCCGCTACGATCCCGGCACACCTCTGCTTCATCCACATTCATCCTTCTTTTCATCGATCCTTCCTCTCACATTCATTGTAGCGAAACGGACGGAGAGCCCGTTAGTTGCTTCTCCGTTAGTCTAGACGATCTTAGCAAAGTAAGTTTAATTGTTCATCAATAATATAAGCAAACTAAAATGGCAATGGGCTGTTCACGTTTGTCGGAGATCCGACAATCGTTGGAGCAGACGAGTGCTGGAGTGGAGACCGCGACTCGGTAAACGTAGTGTGGGACGCCCCCCGGCTAGATGGTGCGACGATCTGCGCACACGGCTGGCAGAAACTGGATGCGTGAAGCTGAAGATCGGGCATGGTGGCGCTTTACGGGGAAGGCCTATGTCCAGCAAGGTGTTGAAGGATTGAGTACAAAAACGCAAACTTCGCCACAGAATCAAATAGGTCGTCGCTCTTTTGGTTATTCTTCGTTTTCTTTTAGATTTTCTTTCAAACTCGTTTTTATTTTTTATTATTATATATTCACCTCTATTCCCTGCAGGGGTTCCCAGATACCACAGAGCTCCTTCCGCTATCAATCATCGGAGCGAAACGGCTCTCCATTAGTCGCTTTTCGCCTTCGTGAGAATCAGGACGTGACGGGTGGCGAACCACGTCGCCGTCATTTTCAACGAATTAGGTATATTAAATTCGTCTTAGTGAATCCCATGAGCAGCAAGGGAAGATGGAGGTCAGCCCTAGCAGAGCCCTGCATGCTGAGGTAAGGCACCATAGTACCCGGGGAGCCCGTCCCGGGACGGTCGGTACGCTTGCGACTAAGCTCGCCCCTAGCCACGCATCCATTGGCACGGCAGACCGTGGATTGGCGGAGAGGAAAGGAAAGTGTGGAGAAGAAAGGAGGCAGGAAAGGAAATGCGGATTAGGGGTTACCAGACTCGGAATAAATATTTATAAATCCATATATATATATATATATATATATATATATATATATATATATATATATATATATATATTTATTCCGATGCGGGGATCGAACCCGCGGCCAAATTCTTTTCAGTTTTATAATTTCGCTCACACAAAATTGTAATTTGTTTTCGTAGTTCATTATCGCGTTTGGTTTGGATTTAATCATGGCTGCGGTATGAGTGGATGTCGTGCGTGCCGGAGTCTATGTTTGTGGTCCTACGCGTTGATTGTTAATTCAATTTTAGTTTCTATTTTCAGGAACACTAAAGAAAATATATTAACAATAGGTAAATTTATGATATAAAGTATCCGGTGTCAGTATTATAACACTAAACGCGACAAACAAACAAAAATAGAAAAATAATAAAGTATATATATTACGGATTTTAGCTATTAGAGGCGAAACATGAGTCGTGTGCAATTTGAAAAAGTGGTAGTGTGTGTTTGGTGTTGTTGATAGTGGTTAGGAAATGGAGAGTCGCTGACGGCCATTTTTCCGGTAAGATTACTTTAAGTTCCCCGTAAATCCACTTTTTCCAGTATAAAAAGAAATTATTATTTTTCTGTTTTTGGTTGCTTGTCGCGGATTTTAGCTAAGTTAAAGTTCTAACAATCCACATCCTTATGTTTCTCAGTCTATTTGAGGCACATATGAGACAAATGACTAAATCATAAGACTTAATATTTCCTACACCGCTAGTTTTTATTCAGAACTATATATAGACATCGTTTACAGATAAATTCATCAACAATTCTAATGTTCCACGTAAATGCAAAACGTATTTACGGGGAGCGTAGCGCTAAAGGCTTGTTAATTATCTGCCCGAGTAATTCTTAACTAGAATTGTAGTGAACACGCTACAAGCGCAGGTTTTGGTGTCGACACCATTTGTAAATAAATTAAATCACAAAATAGTAAAGTTAAATCATATACGGCGACACTCGGGATCTTTAGGGGATTTTTATCTTCTACACAATGAAATTCTTCCAAGTGATCCACACTTTATAAATATTATTTATCTTTATCCACACTTTATAAATATTATTTATTTGTGCAATGAAAGGCGATATGTTGTTACATTCGAGACGTCAGTCGATCTAATATATATGTTTTTATTAAACAATTTATTTCTCTGTTAATTTAAAATTTTAAAATTTTTAATTAATAAATATAAAAGCTTTAATATATTCAAATAAAAATTTTATAAAATTAGTTATTACATTGACTTACTCTGCTGGCTCAGTGACCAGAAGTGGATCTTGGCCTCCGAAACGAGAGTCCTCTACTTTCCCTGTCCTGCACTAATACTTGCCAATTGATTACTTTAAATTCGAGCAGGTCAGCATCCGGCATCTCTCCAGCGATATCTGGATCCGACCACATGGTCGACACAAATACGCCCTCTTCACACTCCGATCCTCGCCCATTCGCTCAAGGTGACCGAGCCAACGAAGTCGATGTGCCTTAATTTCGCCCATAATGTTTAGCTGGTGCATCAGATCTTCTATTTCGACGCTCTTTCGGATTCTCCATGCTCTATCTAAATCTTGGCGTTCTTTCCGATTCTCCATGACCATTGCTTTTGTGACGACCAATTGGAGCAGTGGCGGGGCCCTCCGCCTGTGGAGTCAATGTTCGTGGATTCCATCCCCTCATCGGAATAAATATATTTATCGATTATAAATGTTTGTTCCGAGTCTGGTAATCCCGCCAATCCGCATTGGACAAGCGTGATGGGTTAACGTCCGATCCTCCAGAAATGGAGAGGCCCGTGCTCAGATATGGGACATATATGGTCTGTTTAAAAATGTACCATTGGAAATAAATGATGCTGTATAAAAAAGACGATATTCAAACTGATGGGGTTTTCGTTGCACCGTCTCAACAGGTAATTGAGGACTGCAGCGTTTCTACCTGAAAATAAATACCCATCTATTTATTCACAGGTAGAATGCTATAAATCCTATCTACTAGAGCTTGTTCTTCTGCTCCCTCCACGATTATCACGGGAAGAAACTCGGTGGTTCTATTCCATGTCGTGAAGCATACAACATACATAACACAACATACATAAAATGCTAAATATGCTAAAAATGCCACTAATTCTGACGCACGAAAACCTCAGAATTAATGGCGTGTTTAGCATAACTTAGTTTAGCATGTACAGCACATGTATTTAGCGTTTGTACACAGATTCGTAAGGGAGCATTCGCAAAATGTTTTGTGCGTGGCATTCGTTAGCGATAATGTATACGTTTGACGTCATAAACTGCGTGTTGGGAACGCGCATACAAAGTTACGTATCTTTTAAACACGTTGCATAGGTACCATTAGTTCTCGACTCGATCTCACTTTTCATTATTCCAGTAGACATATTAAAAGTATATTTGACTAGTCACAATTCCTTATTAACCAGTGTTCGAAAAGTTGATTATGCTAAGAAGAATAAAAAACTCAGCATACATACATACATACATGTCGTCAAGCCTGTCTTCCGTAGGGGTAGGCAGAGACCACACATCTCCATTTGCTACAATCTCGGCATATTTCCCTTGGTTCCTCCACACTCATTATTCTCCTCATGCAAGCCCGCCAGTTGAGGGTACTCTTGACCTGCCCTGTCTTAAAAAGTTCAGCAATTTGGCCAAGCTGTTTTTCATGGTCATCCTCTACTGACCCTTCCATCAACATTCGCAAACTCAGCATTTACTTTTTAAAACAGCCAGAATTTGATTTTATTATAAAACAAGATCCAAAAAGCAATATAAATTAAATATAGACTTCAAAAATAAAGGATTGAATGGGGTGTCTTGCGGCGTCAACCTTAATTACTATAAAAATACTAACACCAATGCTTGTCAGTCAGTCACACATCGGCATATACGTCAACATAAATCAAATAATCAAATGAAACAAAGTTTCTCAAGTACTCTTCAGGCGTCTAATTTACACCGATTATAATCCGCCAAAGATTAAATTCTTGGTAAGCAGATCAGGGGTTATAGATTGTATTTTGATACTTAATAAGTCATTGCTTGTGCGAAAAATACGGAAAGAAATGAGTTGACTCTACGTTATTTTTGCATTGACCTTATTTGACAAACATTAATCCTTCCCTTTATTTTTTTCTTCTTTTTTAATATCGCTTTAAATTATCCCTTATGTCTACTTGTATAATTTAAACTTAAGTGTAAAATCTTTTTTTATTTTATTTTTAAATCGAGTATAAAATGAGTTTTGTAAATTAGATTATCGCAACCGTAGTAAGGGAACTATTTCCGCTGCCCTTGTGAAACAGGAATGAACTGTCACATATATTAGAGACCATGACAGGTGGAAAAGTGGGCAAAAATTAGGATAAAATGGGCAGGGTCGTATTTTCGTTTCTTATTTTTTTTAAGAGCAATAAATAACTCTCAACAACTTTTCGCAACATTAAATTTCTTTTGCCTTCCGTTACCTTAACCTATGCTTACGAAATATATATTTATATAATCATGACATTTTTACGCATTGTTTAGAACAGTGGTACTGCAGCGTGCCAACCATACTGATACAGTGACACGGGATCTTCTCTTCTGTTTCGGTGGAATTAACTCTTCCAAATGAAATTAATTTATCTTTCTATTCACTGTACATTTATATTTCATTCTTTATCATATTAATTACTTATGCAAGGACGGATGGTATGTTATACGAGAAACTTCAGTCGATCTAATCATAACTCATCTGAAACACAAACAAATTACGAACGGAATAATATAAATGACCGAATCGGAAGGTCTCACTCAGTACGGGCCTGCCTGGTGACACCTACTATGCTCCATCCAACTTCACTGTCAATCGTCACTAATAAAAGTAAAATAAATAAATAAATATAATTAAAAAGGTTTTATTATATTCATATAAAAAGTATTTATACATTAGTAATACATTTATCATATGGACAGTCAAAAGTTTTACTTAGCTAAGATCCGCGACAAGCAAAACAATAACAGAAAATTAACAATGTGTGTTTTTCCGTTGGGTAAAGTGGATTTATTTGGAACTTAAAGCAAAACCTTACCGAAAATCGGCCATCAATTCTCCACCCACCGACCACCATACACAACACCAAACACACATTATCACTTTTCCATCTATGGTGGTTAGTGGGTGGAGAATTGATGGCTGATTTTCGGTAAGTTTTTGGTTTAAGTTCCAAATAAATCCACTTAACCCAACGGAAAAACACACTTTGTGAATTTTTTGTTATTGTTTTGCTTGTCGCGGATCTTAGCTAAGCTATCCGGGATCTTCAGGGGGCTTCTTCAAATAAAATTCTTCAAAATAATATTAATTTATACTTGCGTTTCATTGTTCATTTATATAATATCTTATTCATATTTTATCACACTCTTCACTTTACATTTTATATCACAATATATATATTACAATTTCAATGTTTTATGCCGGACGGATGGCATGTCTATTTAAAAGACGTCAGTCGAACTAAAGCATTTTGTTTTATAACAATTTATTTCTTTTACATTTTGAATTTGAATATTACGAATGTAAAAAAAATGTAATATAATATAAAAGGTTTTAATGCCTTAGTGAAACATTAATGAACCAACAAACAGTACCCAATCTTTTTTTTCATAGTGCCAAAAACCCGTGTTAGGCGGGACGTCAAAAAAAATCACGAAACAAAAAATAAGGCGATGACTTTTTAGGATGTAACACTGTTGTTTCGTGTAAATAAATTCAAAACAAGTCACTATCAGTAAACAAAACGACACGTATATAAAAATATGGAAGCCAAGGAAAAGGGATTCCTGCGGGCTTTTTTATAATCAGTTATATTGTTCATCATTCATAACTTCTGGTAGCTTATTACTTAGTATAGTTTGATTAAGGCGTAAAAGTGATGTAAAATGAAATAAATGCATATATATTTATATATACGCGTATATACATATATGTTTAGAAAATATATTCAGCACATGTGCCTCATTTTACGCTGGGCTGTCGGAATGAGGATATATACCGCATGTGTTGTTAGAGCCACGCTGCAGACGTATACTTTGTCAAGAATGGCATATTATTTATCCGTAGCATGGATAGTCCGGCTCGCCAGGGGAAGCTTACCTACCGCGCTTCGTCCGGTGAGCAGTTGAGTTCCGGAGGAACCTCTCATAATGATATTTTTCTTAAAAGCCGGCAACGCTTCTGCACTATGTATGGCACTGCAGATATTTATAGGCGCCGTTGAATGCTTTCCATCAGGTGATACGCCTGCTTGTTTGCCTTCCTATCCCATAAAAAAAGAACAAAATATTTATATATCTTGTTCAAATTTTCAATCGTTAATAGAATATATGTTATATTCTATTCATCCAGTCACGTTCAAATATATACATTTTTTTGAAACTTGTAGTTGTAGAATGACACGTGATTTTAAGTTTTTTCAAATTTTGATTCATTAATCAAATTTAATTAGCAGTAGGAATTGACTTTAAACAATGCATGCATGGCTAAGGTCGAGTTTAGTCGCAAGCGTACCTACCGTCCTGGGATCGGGCTCCCCCGGGTACTATAGTGGCTTATCTGTGCATTCGGGGCTCTAATGATTTAGGGCTCTGAGGCTGGGGTTGATCTCATTCCTCCCTTGCGGCTCGTGGGATTCACTATGACGAATCTTAATTTTTTTTAAAATATATGTACGCTGCCCGTTACGTCCTGATTTCCACGAGGACGAGAGGCGACTAATGGAGAGCCGTTTCGCTACGATGAATGTGAGAGGAAGGATGGATGAGTGTGGAGGAAGCAAGAAAGGTGTGTCGGGATCGTAGCGGATGGAGATCTGTGGTCTCTGCCTACCCCTACGGGAAATAGACCTGACGATATGTATGCATGTATGTATTAAACTTAAATTGTTTTTTTTATATTACTTGGTTTATTATTTATGTTTAAATGTACCTCAGTGTCTCTCTAGCCCTCTGTCCTAAATCTGCCTCAGTACACCCTATAGATGTGATTCAATATCTTGGTTATATAACTTGAGTACAGAAGCGTCGCTAAACAGTCCCCTCGCGTATAACCATTTGTACTTGTACAACGAATTTTCACACCGAAGACGTCGCTGGATTAAAACAATTTCTCACTGTCCCCGTTTAGGCTCCAGAGTTTGTCTTAAATAATAGACTCCTGTGACAACTTGACGGACGACGTGTGCTCCAGATTAATAGAGTCAGGTTCTTTTGCGTGTGCTATCTGATTTCAAAGACAGACAGAGAGATACGTTTATTTATTTCCGTAGTAAAACTTCTTCGGTCCTTTATCACTGAGGATCGTGGTCACCCTCAAACGTCTGTCTCTATCTGTTCCGGTCCAAAGTAGCCCTCACTACCTGCTAAAATTTGCACGAGGATGTGGCTTCCTTCAGTGGACCATCTTTTCCGATACGACATTGAAATCTACAAAACACAAACCTACTCATACCTTGAAGGCCGGCAACGCCTCTGGTGTTGCGGATGTCTGTGGGCGGCATTAAGAACAGTTATGTACTGTGTGTAGTGTAGTGTGAGGTTGACGGTTGTCATGACGAGATGTGGTTGTGTCCTCATTGACATCAAATTATTATAAAAAGAAAACGACAAATTTTATTGTAAAATAGGCTTTTTTAATTAAACTTACTAACAGATACATAGACAGTAGAGATGCACAAGAACCTTCACTACTTATAGATAAACATATTTTAAATTTTTTTTAATACTACTGACACTTTAATAATCATGTACTTTCCGTTGTCATGTAAGCTCCGTTTTATTTTTTTATTTATTTTTTTTATTTTGCCCCAAAACGCCAATACTTCACTTAACATGCTTTGTGAACAAGTGACGTAATGCATTTTTGATTGGCTTTCGCCGTCACGTGACTTGAGAGTGATATGATAACAATTTGATTATTAAATACTAAACGAATTGCTTAAAAATAAACACAAATATTTTATTTTTTAGAATTTCTATTTACGAAACTATCGTTTCGCAACAAAATTTTATTTGAATTCAGTCAACACATCAAGTTGCGGACAAAAGACTGGCTGGTCGGAGAAACTCTACGTAATATTAGGGAGTGGAAAGAGATAGCGAGTGCTTCCATACTGCTTCACTTCTTTAGGGATTAGAATAGCTGTGCTACACTGGCTGTTTGGAATGGAATGGAATGGTTCTTCTACAGGTTGCATTCTTTGTATCTCCTTAGCCATCTCATACCGTTTTCGGAACGGTTGAGGGGTGCCGTGCATCCGTACCCACCGTTGCCATTCGTCATCATGTAGTCGAAGCAGTTGGTCACACCGTCACCGTTACAGTCCTGGAAAAGAATGGACATCAGACAGTAGTAGTGATTTCTATTAATTCTAATCTTATGTTGTTATCAGTTATTTTATATAGTTGTGTTTGCTTATTGTATGTTGTTATCAGTTATTTTATCTAGCTGTGGTTGCTTATTGTATGTTGTTATCAGTTATTTTATAAAGTTGTTGTTGCTTGTTGTATGTTGTTATCAGTTATTTTAATACAATATAATACTATTAAGGTGTGATATGAAATAAATACGTATATAAGTTGATTGCAAAAATACAGGTGCCTTTTATAAAATGGAATGGCCGCCATTTTATTTAAACGTAACGTGACCAGCTTACTATATAAACTTAGCCGGGCTCAAAAGGACTTGAACCCAGAGCCATAAAAGCAATGAAAACAAAAAAGACGTCTGGTAATTCATTTGTCTAAAACTATATACACATATAATATTATATAGTATTGCCTAAATTAGTAATAACGTTTTCAACTTACTCTTCCCAATTTCGCCAAATATTTTTCAACAATTCTTTTGGCACAGTTGAAATTTCTCGCACAATCTTCCCAAGCTGAAAAATATTAAGAAACTCGTTACTTTCATCACCATGTTGTATGTTTCGGTCAACAATAACCATTAGAAAAGTCTATCATATTTCAATTAAGATTTATTTTTAAAAAATTGTACCAAAAATAAAAATAGATAAAACTAATTTTAAGTTTAACTGTTTTATGTATAATATATAAGTTTGTCCGCTTATATTAAGTTCGTTCGCCATTTCTCTTGTCCACGTACCGACTATAGATGTAATAAATAATTATACGCTTATATTATATAGGATATATTAAGTTTGTTCGTTATTTCTCTTGTCCGCTTAACGACTATAGACATATTTAATACTTGTACGCTTATATTACGATCGTTCGCCATTTCTCTTGTCCGCGTAACGACTATAGACGTATTTAATAATTCTACGCTAATATTACATCGGATATATTAAGTTTCTTCGTTATTTATCTTGTCCGCATAATGACTATAGACATTTAATACTTGTACGCTTATATTACGATCGTTCGCCATTTGTCTTGTCCGCGTAACAACTATAGACATATTTAATGTTTTTACACTAAAAACAAAGATAACCATAAAGTAACCGACCATCTCTGACGCCTCCAGCGTTTGAATGTCTATGGCCGGCGTTGATCACCAACCATCGGGTGATCCACTTTTGCATTTGCTTGCTCTGCTATTAAAAAATAATCAATATTTAAATTCTAAGTTTTATTGTTAATTCATTACGGTGCAAGGTTGTGTTTTAAAAGACGACTAGCAATGTGTTTAATATTACTAGAATTATTGTTTACCATTTACCATGATTCACATCAGTAATTCAATAGAAGGTACGAACTCACGACGTTCAGATTGTAAGGGTCAGTCTTACAAACTAAGCTATTGCTGTTTTAAATTCCACGACGATAAACCCTCTCCGCAACTAAAAGTATTTTTTTAAAAAACGTGATTTCTACAGCCTTGACCAAAAGTATTGAGTATCCATGATATCATTACATTTTCGAGGAATGTTACAACGAAATTGTATCGTACAGATCAGGTGCTAAAATTTCACAGTTTTTGAGTCTATACGTGTGATTTTCCTTCCTCGCGCAAAAGTTGAATTTGCACACGTTTCTTTAAAATAAGTTCGTTTCTTTTGGCAATAGTGACAAAATATCACCAAATGCCCAAAACACTAATAGCGCACTTGATCAATGGATGTATTCACAATGAGCAAAAGTAGCGAGCTGAAAAATAAAGACAAGAACGTTAAAATGAAAAATTTTATTACGCCAGATGTTTTACAGCTAATGACCGTCTGTTTAATTAGTTTTTATGACTTCTTAGGGTTCGAATAGTTATTAAATAGTTAAACACGTGCAAAATGTATAGGGTGCTTAATACTTTTGGCCCAGGCTGTATATCCAGTATAACACGATACGCAAGAAGATTCGTTTTCCTCTTCGTTGCATGAAGAGCGTAGCACGATTCTATCAAGGGACCGCTAAATACTCTCACCGTGATTCCTTTCCGGGTCGTCGTTGGGCAGGGTCACTCTCCCGGCTTCCACCCAGTATATCCTGGAGATGTTGTAAGGGCCACAGTAACCACCCGTGCAACCGTGTGAGGTGTCGCACTTAGTTGCGACGTAACACAAGCACCGGTAGCATGCTTCAGTCAAGTTTGGGATGAACACTCCATGGATAACAATACAAATGGAACACATTATTTATTTATTCGGTACAAACAACAAATTATACATATAAAAAAAAATTAAAGTGAATTCCTACTTTTGTTCCAGCAATCTACACGCCTCAAGTTCTACTCTTAATTTTTTTTTATGAGACTGGAAGGCAAACGATCAGGCGTGTCACCTGATGGAAAGCAATCAACGCCACCCATAGACTTCCGCAGCGTCATAGGCAGTGCGGAAGCGTTGACGACCTTTAAGCAAATGTCATTATGGGAGTGGGAGGGGGAGGGGTAAGGGTATTGGGCCTCCGAAACTCGGCCGCTCGCCGTACGAAGCGCGGTAGGTGAGCTACCACTCAGTCGCCGGTTTTCTGCGGGAGTGTGGTATTTCCCCGGGCGAGCCGGCCCATTCATGGTACAAACAAATAGTATATCATTCTTGACAAAGTATTCGTCTGCAGCGTGGCTCTACCATTATTAGGCTTAAATTTTAAAATAATAGTTCTAATATTCAAGTTTTACTAAACATTAAAAATTATATTTTCCCATGATAACATATATTCCTTCTAAACATTTCGGTGATAGACTTTGATCATTTGATCGATGCACATTAACAAAATAAAAATATGTGATAGTCAATTAATTTTTTTATATTAGTTAAGGATTTTTCCTGTTGTGTTGTGCTTTGTTTACCATTTAAAAATATTCCATACTGTTTTTGTTTAGTTATTTACAACAATAATCTTTGGGGAAACCCTTAAAAAAATATCTCACATACTTACGTATATTAACAATCGACCGAAACTATTTTCTAAATCCGAAAGTAAATTTAGCAAAAAGAACCGACATAAGGTTTGATTTCGGTTCTTTCTCACCGCTTTAAAAAAATTTAAACCCATATTGTAAAGCGAAATGTGATGATAAAGACAAAATAAATTAACGAATATATCGGTTAAGTTTTTTTTTTTATGGGACAGAAAGCAAACGAGCAGGCGTATCACTTGATGTAAAGCAATCAACGCCGCCCACAGACACCTGTAGTTCTATAGGCCAAATCGCAACTTCCGCAGCAGAGTTGCCGTTCTTTAAGAAATGTGTAGGCTTGTTTTTTGAAAGTTCCAATGTATACGACATTGGAACTTTCAAAAAACAAGCCTACAACAAGCGTTTCGAAAACACTGCTGGAGGTAGCTGGTTCCATAGGGTAGTTAAGGGCGAATTTTTGCCAAAAGCAAAACTTAATATTGGGTTGGATACTGTTGATATAAAATGAAGACAATCTCTTAAAAATATATAACTCATGACGTGGCTAATAAAGTTTATAATAATACTACTATTATAATAGTAGTTAGTATTATTATCACCTTTATTTATACAATACTCTCTAAATAATAATATTATTAACAATATATAAATTCACATACTATAAAACTATACTATTACTTTGGTTGGTAATTCTTCGTGGCGGGATAAACCAAGCCAACGATGGATTTAAGCATCCGAGGAAAAGAAATTTCTCATGATACTAGACGAGCACAATATGGCTGCTTTTTGAATTTAAGCCACTTACTAACCTAGCTGGAATATATAGGGTGTTCAATTTTATATTATTATCATTAATTCCCCGGCCTCCCGAGCTCCTACCGTATCACTGTTCCGTAGCTATAGTATCATATTCCTGTCAAATATATCCTGTCTAAATCCGTCTTTCCTTTACCCTGCTTTTTCTTTCTTCTTTAACCTTTTTCCTTTCTCTCCGCCAATCCACGGTCTGCCGTGCCAATGGATGCGTGGCTAGAGGCGACCTTAGTCGCAAGCGTGCTGGCCGCTTCGGGATCGAGTCTTATGAAAGTCGAAGTCATCGGACACCGCCGCCTTCTGCATTCCAGCAACCAGAGCATGACCACGGAGTTCCAAGTGGTAAACATCGTGAGTCAAACCAGTTGAAACCAAACAGTTCGCGGACACAACAACTGGCAATATTTCAGTGGACATTATACCCCATATGTCAGTTACCTCGTGTGCCAAATTCTGATGTTTTGTTCTCGTCTCTGCTTCGGATATCACGAGGTTTTCATCATATGAGATCGTAATGTCGTTATATATAACTTTTGTATTCGATCCACCATCATAATATCAGGTCTATTGGTTGCCTCGCGTTGCCTCGCGTTGAGGTGTCGTTTGAAAAGTGGAAAAGTGATAGTGTGTGTTTGGTGTTGCGGATAGTGGTTGGGAGGTGGATATTTGCTGACGGCCGTTTTTCGGTAAGATTTAGTTTAAGTTCCCCGTAAATCCACTTCTTCTGCTAGAAAACACATTATTATTTTTTTGTTTTTGTTTGCTTGTGAGGATCTTAGCTAAGTAAAAGTTCTAATTGTCCAAATAAGAATAGTCATGTTTGTAATAATGGGTCGATACCAATAGAGCTTGGCGTGGTCATTTTCTAGGACATGGAGCCCGTCCTAATTTAATAATGGACGTCGCTTGATGAAGGATTCAGGCTGCTTAGTTATGCCTATTATTATAATAATTTTATTAAATCATAAGCACTTAAAACAATTTACCTGGGGAGTCAGTCTGACAAAGCGCAGTATATGCCACGAAACAGATCGGTAATACAAGATTTACTTTGGACGCCATCTTTGTTTTGTTTGATTTAATTACTCGCACTCGATTCTGGAATAAGAAATATTATTTGTGTCATAAAATGTTTCAATTAATGCTTCAAATTTTAAATTACATTATATTTGAATAAGGATTTAATGGTAACATAATTGGGATACTATTTTCGACTTTAAATTAACGGGATACATCAAGTCAAAGACAAAGTGTTTTTTTTCTGATTTAGGGCTTTTAAAGCTCTTATAAATGCCAAAAAAATCTAAATCGGTTAGAAAAATAAATTTCCAGATAAAAACCGGCAAGCAATTGGGATTTTATATTGTAAACAAATTGAGTAAATCTTTAAATATTTAAGTACAAATTAATTTTATTAACATTAATTTTTATTTTATTTAATAAGGAAACGCTTAAATATACCAAGAGAATAAATATCATCAAAAGTGTTGTGAAAAGGTATGCATATTAACATGATATATTAAAGATCAGTGGCGAAGTTACTGCTTTCGGAGTCAGTGATAGCGGGTTTAATTTGCGGGTCAGTAAAAAATAGCATGTCACTCTAATTAATTAATTCAATTAATTATCCCATAGAAATCGAAAGGCATCGTTCCTTCGGGTGTTATTAGTGTGTTATGTATGGTCTTGAAGAAAAAAATTATAGTAATAAAAATTAATAGATGCTACAAGTATAAACA
This sequence comes from Baronia brevicornis, assembly GCA_031353405.1. Lineage (NCBI taxonomy): Eukaryota > Metazoa > Arthropoda > Insecta > Lepidoptera > Papilionidae > Baronia > Baronia brevicornis. The sequence goes on along the minus strand of JASFAT010001618.1, from coordinate 505,038 downwards.
GAAAACTATTTGCTCAAAATTAATTTAAGATTTTCCTTTATATGAACATCTATTTCATAATAAACATAATAGCCTTGTGAAAACAAGCCAACACTTTGCTTAAAGGCTGGCAACTCTTCTGCACTGCCGTTGGCACTGCGAATGTCTATTGGCGGCGTTGATTGCTTTTCATTAGGTGACACGTCTGCTCGTTTGCCTTCCTATCCCATAAAAAAACTCTTTTTCATCATTATCTCGGGACCTGATATATAAAATAAACAAGTAAATACGTTCTTTTTATAGGAATTCATCTGTGATAAAGAAAGGCGGTAAGATGTATGCGTTTTAATTTCGCTTACCCATAAATTTACTGAGCTGCTCACCAGTTATTTATTAAATATAAACAACAAGACACGAGGAAAAAAGGTAAAAATAATGCATATTAAATTTTTTATGGTATAGGTGCCTTCCTATCCCATAAAAAACGAGCAGGCGTATCACCTGATGGAAAGCAATCAACGCCGCGCATAAACATCCGCAATGCCATAGGCAGTGCAGAAACGTTGCCGGCCTTTGAGAAAAGTGAAGGCTTGGTTTCTGAAGGTTCCAATGTCGTATCGGTTCGAAAACACCGCTGGGGGTAGCTGGTTCCTCAAGTTAGTGGTCAAAATTTCTGGAAAAACGCACCGTACTGAATCGTTACTTATCCAGATGCTAATATGCTTTACGTATATATATCTACATAATTTCACTGAAATTTACATAGGAATAAGCTTGAATGTAACAGAAAGCTATAGATAGGCCTCCGACCAATCGAAACAAAAAGGAGAACCAAAGTTAGTAACAAAGCCCTTCCAATTAACATAGTGGAATGGTAATGGCCGGACATATTTTGGCAACCGACAATATCTAGAATATATGAGTGACCTCGCGTTTTAATAAACGTAGTGTAGAACGCCCTTCGATAATAAGGAGCGACGATCTGCGTAGGGCGGCTGGAAGAATCTTGCTACACGTAGCTGAAGATTTGGGCGTTCCTTGCCCGAATCTTCAGCTACGTGTAGCAAGATTCTACTTTTGTGGGCAAGAAACCTACTTTTGTGGCGCGTAGTCCGATGGCGGGACTGTGCAAAAATGACTTTTCAGGTGCCGTGCCGATGCCGGATGTGGATGGAAGGTTCGCAGGGGAAGACCAAGGAGTACATATTTTGACCGAATTGCTAAAATTCTTAAAAAAGGCTTGGTGAAAAGTACTCTTAACCGGCGAGCTTCTATGAAGAGAGCGATGAGTGTGGATTAAGCAATGAAAATGTGCCGAGATCGTAGCAGATGGAGATTTGTGATGTCTGCCTGCTCCTACGGGAAACAGGTGTGGTGGTATGTATGTATGACATTTATACGGGTACGTGTTAATTTTTTTTGTTTCTTGATCAGCATAATTTTAGTGCGAAAAATTGGCGTGTTGTTTCCGACATACAATTCCTTGGGCCTTGTATGTCCTTGGGCCATTTCTTGCCGTCATATGAGGTGTAAGAGTTGAGCGTCTTGTTGTAAGAGGCGACTATGGGAGTAATATTTCCATTATCATATATTATAGTATAATATATAATATATATTATATATTATAGTATCTTATGATACATAAGATGATTAATGAAGTCGGGCGTTACTTAGCGGAAATCCATTACTATATATTTTTAACAGTTGTCTTCCGTAGAGTCTACTATACTATACTGATGATGCCGCCTGTTGAGGCGAAACACGTGTTGTATACATTGTGGAAGAGTGGTGGTGTATGTTTGGTGTTGTGGATAATGAGTGGGAAGAGGAGAGTTGTTGACAGCCTTTTTTTTGGTAAGATTTGGTTTAAGTTCCCCGTAATTTCAGTTCTTCCAGTAAGAAACACACATTGTTATTTTTCTATTATATTTTGTTTGCTTGTCGCGGATCTTAGCTAAGTAAAATTTCTGTATATATACTTAAGAACAAAAATTCTGATCTCTAATACGTGAGCCAACTGTGATTGCCAATCCTTCAATTTTGAGGGAATATATCCAGTAGGATTAGATGATTTTTGTCGGAGAACTTCAATCGTTGGAGTAAACGAGTGCTGAAGTGGAGACCGCGACTCGGCAAACGTAGTGTGGGACGCCCTCCTGCTAGGTGGAGCGACGATCTGCGCAAGGCGGCTGGCAGAGTGGCATGTAGCCAAAGATCGGGCTAGGTGGCGCGGCATGGGTGAGGCCTATGTCCAGCAGTGGACTGCCGCGGGCTGATATTGATATCCAGCAGTGGATTGTTACAGCAGATTGAATAACATGCGATTTAAAATCTATATCGACTCAAAAAAACGAAAACGAAGTAATCTCCAAAAATGTAACATCAGAGCTACAAAGCTTTTAAGATTTCTAAAAAAATTGTATCTGATCATTCAAAAACAGTTAGTTTCAACGCTGTACAAAATTTACTATTGGTCGTGGAGCTGTCAGACTCAGGCCATTCGACGCATTTTTATTTTGATGCGCATATGCAATAAACTTTTTTTAACAACTGGTATCATCGTTTTTTTGCATTTCGCTTTTTTGCGTCTATATAATAAGAATAATCTTACCTCTACAGCAGAGAATAATAAACGTTATTTATTACTTTTCCCAATCAATTATTAATAGTATATTGACTGATTATTAGGTATCTTCACTATTAAGTATAATAACATTATTAAAAGTTATTGTTAATAAATCATTTAAACAAATGTAAGCTTCTATTAACATATAAACTATCCACAACGCAGTTCACACGCTACTGCCTTGATGTTGCACGATATTAAAACTTGCAAAACTAGTTTAAAGCTCTTCGTCCATCAAACCGGATTGCAACAAAACAATAAAAAATTAAGCGGTAATTATCAGAGCAAGTTTTTATTTTTTTAATGATACCTTTTTGTTTTTATTTTTTTAAGGATAATCGGATTGCCACAGGATGGGAGATGATTGACGATTTTCACATAAGGAGTTTATTTTAATCCTTTTTTTTAAAGAAAAATAGACAACGTTTTTACTTTAATAGAAATCTTGTTTATCGTTCTAAATGAGCTATTATTAGCTAGGACATGGACTTTTCCCATCAATTTACATCAGTAACACTGTGTTTTTATTTCATTTTCATAATCTTCTATTATTATCGGTTATATTGTTTAAATCTGGTGGCATATTATACAATATAGTTAGATTAAGGCGTATAAGTGAAGTGATTATTCATTTCATGTAAATGCGTGTATCGTGACTTCTTAAGTTGACTGAAAAAGTCCGTAGAAGATTTTGGTAAAATAGCTACTATTCTATTAAGATGTAACGTGATAAGTTGCTACTATTCTATTAAGATGTAACGTCTTGAGTTGAAAGAAAAGAAGAAGAAGAATGCTAAGATACAAACTCAAAATCTCAGATCGTAAATCGAAGCCCTTTCTTATGGGATATGGAGGCAAACGGGCAAGCGTATCACTTGATAGAAAGCAATCAAAGCTGCCCATAAATATTTGCAACCCTATAGGAATCGCAAATGCAACAATCAACAAACGGGGACAACCACACCTCGCGCAGGGGTATGGGATCGAGCCTCGGGGATGAACCCCACTCACTACTCGTGCAGGAACTCAATGGGACGACCGCCACACGGTCTTAGATGCCGCTGTTCCCAGCGGCTTTTAAGCGTCCTTATCATAAATGCGTTGCCGGTTGATCTTTATCAACTATTACTACTTTTATTTACTTATCTCTATTCCAAATATTCACCATCACTATGCTGTTCTTGATCACAGTACGATGACTCATCACAGACTGATCACAGTATTGTGCGTTTTCTCGCCTGTTTGTAGTATAAAGCTCATTCAAATCGGTGATCAGTGCATCGTTCCAGTGATACGTGGACTGATCGGCGTTAAGTGGTAGAAAAATTCTACCAACTAACGCCGATATTCTTCCATTTATACAAGGCAACGAAAGTTTGAATTTAATAGAAGTAAAGTTTTATACTTAAGAAGAAAATTTTATATTTAAGAAGTCACAACAAGCGACGAACGGAGAGCCGTTTCGCTATGATGAATGTGAGAGGAAGGATGAATGAGTGTGAAAGAAACGGAAAGTGTGTCGGGATCGTGATGGATGGAGATCTGTGGTCTCTGCCTAACCCTAGAGTAGCAGGTGTGACAATATGTGTGTATATATGTAAAGTTTTATATCACCTCAATAATGCTACACGTTAAAATTTAACGTAGTCGACGAAGAGTTTTACCGTGTAAGCGAACTGTATATTGTGTATTGTTTTTTTTCACAGATCAAGTTTAAAATTGTTTGTACTAAGAACATTATTAAATTTACATTATTATTTTTATGTTGCCTTGGTATTTTATAATTTTATAAATAAACATTTTTAAACTGTTTTTGTTTACCTGTTGCGGATTTTAACCAAGTAAAAATTCTGACTGTCCACATGGTAATAATAGATTTAAGCAAAGTAACGCCCGACTCCATGAATTATAAGAAATTATTATTTTTATATATTTACGCCTATTCCTCGCAGGGGTTGGCAGAGACCACAGAGCTCTAACCGCTACTATTCATCGCAGCGAAACGGCTCTTCATTGGTCGCTTCTCGCCCTCGTGAGAATCAGGACGAGACGGGTGGCGAACCACGTCGCCATCATGTTTTCAGCAAATAAGGTGTTAACATATAAGAAATTAACAATCAAGCTTTTACCACCATTTCGCAATGAGATTCGTCTAGATGAAGAAGGAACGGCAAAAGAAACTCCGCAAGTATCCTCCTTTTTGCATTCTTTTTCCTATATTTTTACAATGCGGAAATAAAACTCTTTATTAATATTTTGCCTCAATGAAGGTTATTTAGTTCCAATGTTATTTTAATAACAATTTAAGGTCAAATGATTGTTTCTACAGCGTGTTCCGATGGACATACCGCGTCGAGTATCATCATCATTATAGCTAAAAATGCATCTTTGTTTTTCGTTTCTTTTATTATAAACAATCTTATTGTCGATATCTATAGATATGAAGATTTAATAACATATTCTTACTGATTCCGCCGGCACAATGACTCATAGTAAGACTTGGCTTTCGATGCAAGAATCCGCTACTGGTCACGATGTACTAAGGGCGACCGACCAAACGATATTGCCATATATGCTTTTAGCTGCAAAATCCTCTCTAATCCTCTTCAGATGACCGAGCTTACAAAGTCTACGCGCCTTTGTCTCTCAGTCACAAGCTCATCGATTTCGGCATTCTGTAGGACTCTCAAGTTTACACCCAGTCTCAACTTTGGGCCGAAATAGTAGGTATAATTCTTCTTCTTATGGTCCTATATCCCCGAGGTGGGGAACAGGGCGTCCACAGTGCTTCTCCGTCAGGATCGGTCTTGAGCGACGCGCTTCACTTCAGGCCACGTCAGTTGCTATAATAGACAAAGAAAAAATGCCTTTTTGTTGCCAGGCGAACACTAGTCTTTTCTGTGTTGTGCTTTACATCACGCTGTTACACGTATGTACAACTTGCCGTTTTTCCGAAAAAATATGATATGAGTTTTTTTTGGGGTGTTATGCTTCGTTCCATATTATATATTCCATAACACCTCATTGTACGTAGATGGAATAGAAGTGGAAAGATTTACAGAATTCACTTACCTTGGGAGTGCCGTGTCAACAACTGGAGTAACAGACTTAGATGTTACATCCCGGATAGCCAAGGCTATAGGAGCCTTTGCATGTCTCCGCCCTGTGTGGCAATCGAAACATCTCTCTAACAGAGTGAAACTTAAAATATTCAACACTAACGTAAAGTCAGTTCTGCTGTACGGGTGTGAGACATGGAAAAGTATGAAAGACGTGGAAAAGTATTCGTCAACCGCTGCCTGCGCCGATTTTTAAAAGTATATTGGCCGGATAACATGGCATACAACGAAGAGCTGTGGAGAATCAGCAAAGAGGACCCAATAGATGTCCAGATACGTTGACAAAAATGGAGATGGATAGGGTATCCGTCGCCAAGTCTTAAGTCATCCTCGATTCCATCTAGCCATCTCAGCTTAGGCCTTAAGCGGCTTCTACGACCATTTGGTGTGCTGTCGAGTAGGTGTTTGGGTACTCTAGACTCGTCCATCCGTATTACGTGCCCAGCCCAACGGAGGCGTCCAAACAAATAAAAAAGCCGACACCAATTTAACAATTCCTCTGAATAACTTTGTTGGCGTAGCGACCCAAAATGGATCTTGGCCTCTGAACAAATCTTACGCCACCGTGCTGTATCCTGCGCCACCTCCTGCCAGTTGCAGACTTGAAGGTTGCGCAAGTCAGCCTCCATCACGTCTCTCCAGCGGTAATTGGGGCGCCCCATAGGACGTCGTCCAGTTGGGCGACCCACATATGCCCCACCCTCTCAACGTGGCCCAGCCAACGAAGTCGGTGAGCCTTAATAACTCCTATTACATTGGGTTGGGCCACCAGATTGTCGATTTCTGCATTTTTTCTATTTCACCAACAGACATCATCACTTTTTCATATCATCCACAATTCCTCTAATTCAATTTAATATCTACCTGTTGTATATTGTGTGAAACACCCGCTTAATCCCGTCAACAACTGAATATGAAAACAATTGAAGGGGAGACTTAACGGGTTGTTAGCTTCGAGTTAATTACCTATTACACGTAGAATCGTGTTCGCAAACTGTAGTAGGGGTAATAAATCCTCATTTAATTACTATCCATTTAACATTGTACTGAATATTAAATGCTTTTGGTTTATTTATTGGGACAGAGTTATATGCATCCGCGCGGTGAAGCGACGCGACCATTGTACAGTGAGATTATACGATGTGGACAGTCAAAAGTTTTACTTAGCTAAGATCCGCGACAAGCAAAACAATAACAGAAAATTAATAATGTGTGTTGTTCTGTTGGATGAAGTGGATTTATTTGGAACTTAAACCAAAAACTTATCGAATATCGGCCATCAATTCTCCACTCATCAACCACTATACACAACACCAAACACACTCTACCAATTTTCGCTTCACTTTTCGGTTGTCTTCCGTAGAGTCTACTATACCTGAAGATGCCTCGTATTGGGGCGAAACACGTATCGTTTACAAGTTGAAAAGTACGATATGATATGATACGATATCATATGTATCCCAGTCATATGAAGCGGTCGGGCAAAGTTTGCGAATTTGTACTGTTTTTAGTACTGCGGCGTGCCAGCCGTACTGCTTACGGGGACACACGGGATCTTTAGGGGGTTTTTATCTTCGATTTAATTGAAATCCTTCCAAGTCAAATTAATTTATTTTTCTATTAATTGTACATTTATGTCTTATTCATACTTTATTTACACTTTATATTTTTTATTCAATATATATAATCTCAATTTCTCACGCCGGAAATACGGTGACATGACTATCCAAAGACGTTAGTTGAACTAATCTTTTTGTTTTTATATAAAACAATTTATTGCTTTTTTATTTTAAATATTAAAATTACGAATTTAAAAAGAAGTAATATAATAAAAAAGATGTCTACAAATAAAAAGTTTTAATACATTAGTGATACGTTTATGAATGTTTTACTACCATGCCATCCCGCGGCCGCTGCCTTTAAAGCCGCTGTAGGACTCTGTAGCCTCACTGAAGCCTCGTAAGACAGACTAATCTGCTACCCTAAAAGTAACCAAATTTGGAGGATCTAAGCGACACACGGGATCTTTAGGGGGTTTTATCTTCCAGAAAAATTAAATTCTTCTAAATGAAATTAATTTAGTTTTCTATTCACTGTACATTTATATCTTATTCATACTTTGTTCACACTTTATCAATTTTCATTTTATATTCAATCTCAATTTTTTATGTCGGACGGGTGACATGTCTCTGGAAAGACGTCGAAAAGTCGAAGTAATGTTTTTGTTTTTATATAAAACAATTTATTTCTTTTTTATTTTAAAAGAAGTAATATAATATTATATAAAAGAGTTTAATATATTCAAATAAAAAGTTATTTCATTAGTGATACATTTATCAATGTATACTACTCTAAAGATTACTTATAATATAGTTATAATAATAGAGAATACAAATTTGGACGCCCATCTGTCCAAGTTAGGTTTAGGTAAGTGGGTTAAATTCAAAAAATTCAAAAAGCAGCCATATTGTGCACGGCTAGGATCGTGAGAAGATTCCTTTCCTTGGATGCATAATCTTTCGTATGCTTGGTTTATCCCGCCACGAAGAATTAATAACCCTAGTAATAATATTATTTTATAGAGATATTTTTATATTAATAATATTGTTATTAAGAGAAAAATATGTGAATAAAGGTTAATAATAGAGAATACAATTCATATGTGTTGATACATTATTGGATCGTCACCGCACCAGATGAAATTCACTGTTTATCTTTGGGTAGTGAACGAGTTAATTTACTATACAAACTGTAGTTAAGATTCAGAACACCCCTATAACTACGTTTTAGTAATGTAGTTATTATACATTCAGTGTTTGAACTATAAATCGTAATTCTTTGGTCAACTCAAGGGTCACTATTAAGCCAATTTACCGTCATATAGCTGGATTATCTGTAGAAAGGTCTACCTTACAAAGTCTATTATATATATTATATAATGAAATGTCTGAGGGAATCGCTTTGGGCTAGATTTATTGTAAGCCTTAGAAATATTGCTTTATAAAATATTATTTAAAATCTTTTTAGAAAATATTTAAAATCTTTTTAGAAAATATTTAAAATCTTTTTAGAAAATATTTAAAATCTTTTTAGAAAATATTTAAAATCTTTTAGAAAATATTTAAAATCTTTTAGATAATATTTAAAATCTTTTTACAAAAATATACAATAACATTTAGGTTCCCGTTGGGCGCGGTACCGCCCCTTAGTGGGCGCTGTAGCATATCATGGGGTCCAAAGGCAAATGGTGCCATTTTATCTAGCCGTCTAAAATTTTATTAAAAGGGTGGTAGTACATAAAAGGTTGGGAACATATACAATAGTATCTTTACATGTCATGCAGTTCAGGCAATTCTAGTCTATTTACTTCTAGTCATCAAAGTCTAGCCTCTCGAATTAGCAAACTAAAGTGGCCATGGACTGGTCACGTTTGTCGGAGATCCGATAATCACTGGAGAAAACGAGTGCTGGAGTGGAGAACGCGTCTTGGCAAGCGTTATGTGGGACGCCCCCTGGCTTGATGGTGCGACGATCTGCGCAGGGCGGCTGGCAGAAACTGAAGATCGGGCTAGATTGCGCTTCTTAGGGGAGGCCTATGTCCAACAGTGGACTGCAGGCTGTTGTTTATGATGATGATGATGGTGATTCATTTTTGACTATTTTATGTAACTTATTTTTAAACTGTTTTATTTAGCCTGATATTGTATATTTGTTTACTTATTTGCGACGACTTTTACAACTACTACTCAAGCCATTTTTATGAAATTTTGAGAAGTTGTTGCATACACTCCCATGAATGAAGTTTCTGGAATAATGCATCTTTTCTATAATATATGGCGCCTGTGTTATAATCCATCTCTTCTTTACCGTGTGGATCCCGGAATAGGGCTTCGAAATAGGACTTCATTTCGTCCCGTGGGTAATTGAAGAAGATGATTCATGTACAAATGTTCATATTATTTATATTTAGAATAAAATTCAGAAAAACAATCAGCCTTATATAACTAAAATATTTTCCTAGCGGTCCCGTAACATGAAAATGTTGAGAACCACTGGGAGATATCGTGAATAACAATTATATAAATAGATACATTTATTTTATTCTACAGCCAAAACATAAAACTAACTTTGTTAGCGCAGCGACCCGAAATGGATCTTGGCCTCCGAACCAATCATACACCACCGTGCCCTGTCCTGCGTCACCTCCTGCCAGTTGCAGATCTGAAGGTAGCGCAAGTCACCCTCCACCACGTCTCTCAAGCGGTACCTAGGGTTCCCCACACAGCCAATACTCATGAGTAGATATTTAATTATAATTCATACACAACTGATTTTATATATAAATATGTATGTATTTATATGGATATCTACGACAGAAAACGTACTTGCTGTAAGTAGAAAATAACGAGTTTTGATACCACACTCACGCAGGAAACCGACGTCTGAATGGTAGCTTAACTATCGCGCTTCGTGCAGTGAGCGGCCGAGTTCTGGAGGACAAACAACCTCCCCCATCCCCCTCCCACTCCCACTCCCATAATGACACTTTCCTTAAAGGTCGGCGACGCTTCCGTACTGTCTGTGGCGCTGTAGTTGTCTATAGATGTCGTTGGTTTCTTTCCATCAGGTGGCACGCCTGCTCGTTTGCCTTCCTATCCCATAAAAGAAAAACACATAAAACCTAAAATACGTCATTTTCTACTTACAGCAAATACATTTTCTGTCGCCGATGTATAAAATGAGCTGTATATCAGTTGAATGGTGTCTTTTCTATAAGATGTAATAGAGATCAAAACATTCTTAATAGCGAAAATGCATCGATAGTTGTGCAAAGTCACGTAGCATGACCCATTACGTATTCGGTCAACACATCTCTTGGGTTTGAGTACGTGCTGGTGGAAGGATGCTGCAGAGAAACCGCTAGTTACGACTGTTTCTTCTACAGTTATACTTCTGGGAAAATAAATGATATAATAAAATTCTAAAGCAATCAATGAAGAAGGTGGAAAGCACAGGAAAGTTGATTTGCGTGATAGTTGAACGCATTCCATGCACGAATGCAACGCATGTCTCTTGATATTTTTTTTTAACTTTAAATTATTGCAAAAATATTGCTCTCAAATTTATTGAAAATATAAAATAATGTTATATAGTTTATACAAATACATATACTCACACACAAACACACACGCACGTACATATAATATCGCAAACGAAAAAGTTAAGTGAAACTTCTGCTCTAGATTAATGTTCAAATGTTCCTTTAATTAAATTAAAATATTATACTTGTGTACATATATAATGTAAATATTACATTGGCAGTTCGATATGTAAATTATTTTTAATGTTAAATAAATAAAATATGTTGTTAAATAAATACAAAATAAATAAAATAAAAATAACTGATTACAGAACGAGATACAGATGAACGGTCGTCGACCTCCGGTTTGAAGATAGCACATAAAGAAGATGAAAAAGTAATCAATACATGCAAATTATAAAATTTTTTACTTATTTGCTTTAGCGGTAGATACTATCGCTTTTGGAGATCAATGGTCGCGAGTTCAACTATCGGGATAAATATATGTATCATCAACAGCCTATGGTAGTTTACTATTGGCCAGATGCGTCGCCTACTTTGGCGTAGGCCTACTAGCAAAGATGTGAATATTAGAAAGAGAAGAAGGATTTAATGGTTGAAGAAGAGACAGAATGTGTCTAAAACGGCCCGACTGGCGGTTCATCAGGGGGTTTTTGTTCCATCTCTGATGTACGGTAGTGAAAGTTGGGTTTGGCAGAGATGATTAGATGGTTTGAGCACATAAAGAGGATGGATGGAAGACGACTGGCAAAAGATATGGATGGGAGCAGTTTAGCGGTTTACTCCACTTTCACTTTTTTGCTTGTATATATTTAATTTGAAAGTGTCAAATAATGTTTTTTTTTTCCTTTAAATGCAATTAGTTATAACTATTATGCCAGTGTCAAGTAAAATACGATAACATCAAATCTCTATAACTAGTCAATTTATCATGTAACGTCTTGATAAAATGGTGGCTATTCTACCAAAACCTTCTATGGACTTTTTCAGTCAACTTAAAAATCAAGATACACTATTTATTTCATATCACTTCAATTATACGCCTTAATCGAACTGTATTGTATAATACGTCACCATAATTAAACAATATAACTGATAATAATATAAGATTATAACTATTAAATAAAAACATAACGTGATTGATGTAATTTGGCGGGAAAAGTCCTCAAATAATGTTCTTTGAAAAATTCGAGTTTCGTTTTCATAAACGGAAATGGATCTGAAGGACCAACAGCGTCGTTATGTAGACAGGAAACTATTTCGCGCCACGAGCGGCCGCCATTTCCTCGATGCGCTCCCTGTAAACACGTAATGGCGGACCTGTTGACGCGTTATCGTTCGAACGAGAGCTGAGCATTTGTACTTAAATATCTGTATATATTATAACATGGAATAAATTGAGATATGTTTATCCTATCCTACTAATATTATAAATGTGAAAGTTTGTGAGTATGGATGTATATTTGTTACTCTTTCACGAAAAAAAGTACTGTATTTGGATGAAACTTTACAGTAATATAGGTTATACATCGGAATAACATATAGGCTACAATTTGTAATTGTTTTATGTAATTTTGGTCGTAATATAATGATACATGTTAAATAAGTCGGAAAAAAATCTGGCCTCCGAGAGCTATCTTGGCGTACGCTGCCTAAACCATTGGAGTCACACAAAGATAATGTACCGTAGGATTGTTTGTTTTGAATAGTTCTAGATAAAAGTCCGTGACAGCATATACTTATCTACAATTCTCACGAGGGCGAGAAACGACCAATCGAGAGCCGTTTCGCTGCGATGAATGGTAGCGAATGATAGGCGTGAACATATAAAAAAAAAATATATAAGATATAATATTTAGTAAAGAGTACGATAGTGTAGGTATGCGCTTGTAGATTAAAATCTCTTAAAAAGAGGACGAAAAAAATGTTTTCTTTAAAATTAGAACATTCTGCAAGAGCATCATGATTAAATAACATCACAACGGCTCGCTGTAGTAATTAAGAAAATTAAAACTGCGCTCTGAGAGGAAGGCATGATTATTTACCAGAGACCGCAGTATTATCATGGCGACGACTCTTAATATGTTAATGGGATTTAAATTTTAAAACATTTTTGCGAAATGTACATTGTAAATGTATTTTCTTTCGTCTGTTTCCTTTTAAAATGGTGGGTTCGCTTTTAATGTGTAAGAAGTAATATGAAAGAAACAAAGACATTTCCTACTATTAATTAAATTTAATTAATGAAATGTTATTTGATAAAAACTGTATTAACATCGAGTGTCATCTACTAAAAGGTTAAAAAAACGTATATGAACTTGAGTCGACGAATAAAAAGTGATTTTATTTATTTATTTCTGGATCATCGACAGGGTTACATTAATTTAAATAGTTCTAAAAACATACTAAAATGTAATCCTAATTATAGACGGACACAACATTAACATAAAGTGAATACAGACAAATCAAATATTATACAGTGACTTAAATGTTAGACTTAATACGGTGCGTGAATTGTACCACACTGTCGTAGAGAATGTCTAAAGCGTTGTTTCTTTTCATGTATTTGTGGCACAATTCATACAACGATCGGAGCGGGGCGTTGGATCCGAAAACGCTTCTTTTCATTACCTTAAGGTAAACTAAAATTTTACCCTCATGCATGTAGTCTGGGGACAGTAAAATTGTTTTATTAAAAAGTGTTTTATTAACGATTGAAAATTTGAGTAGCTTAAGGAGAGTATGAACTAATAGTAGGAATTGAAAAATATTTGCCAAAAAATATTGTGTACGTGTTGGGTGACAAATATTCAATTACTTTAATTTAATGAAGTCGGTAATGAAACTTGGACACTGGTAGTCCATTTACTTCACAAGCTCAAAGGTTCTAGAGAGCTATTAAGAAAGCTATTTAAAAAACAAATCGTTAAAAGATTTTTGACTTTTTTTATTAGAAATCATTTGTGACACAAAGATATTTAAAAAAATTAGAATTGAAAAAGAAAACGTACTTACTACATCACAAAAGAAGAAAGAATATTCTCATAATCTAGAATGTGTCAGAAATTTGCTTGGATCATCTGAAAGTAATACCCAAGCTATATATAATAGTTATAGAATGAGTGGGAAAAACAATGGAAGAGATGAGAGAGTTGGGTGTGAGACGTTATTATACCTTCAGCTCTTAACGCTAATTGGCAAATATATTTAAATAAAATTGCTGCGATAACATGGTACTGTTTAGCTCTGTTTTATGTGATAAGAAGGCTAACGCGTTAAGCCTAATAAAAAGCAATCAACGCCGCCCATAGACATCTGCAAAGTCATAAATATTGCAGAGGCGTTGTTGGTCTTTTAAAAATATGTCGACTTTTTCCGCCAACTTACATCAGTGACGTTGTGTTTTTATTACATTTTCATAATCATATATTATTATCAGTTGTATTGTTTAATTATGGTGATGTATTATACAATATAATTCAAACTTAAGGTATATAAGTGAAGTGATATGAAATAAATGCGTGTACGGTGATTTTTTAAGTTGACTGAAAAAGTCCATAAGAAGGTTTTGGTAAAATAGCCACCATTTTATTAAGGCGTAACGTGACAAGCTGACTTGTTACATTTCAAAAGATTTGATATTATTGTATTTTACTTGACACTGGCATAATAGTTATAACTAATTGCCATAAAAGAAAAGAAAAAACAATATGTCAACCTTTTTTTCGAAAAACTACTAAATGTATTCGGTTTTACAATGTGGCAGTGCATGGAAAAAAGATAAAGTAATAACGAACCGTACTAAATCGCCACTCGTCGAGATATTAGTGATAAAACTTTTCTTTAATACCGTTACAGACTACTTGGTTATCTGAAGACGTACCTATTTATATAAAGTAAAATAAATAAACAATCATATTATTCCACACAAGTTACAATTTTGTATAAAAAAAAATAATATTAAAGTTTTTTGGGTTGCATGGACAACTCTCACGTAGACCGCTCCAAAGATTTCCATTTTTCGCTATATCTAGTCAGTTTATTCCTACGTTATTTTTTATATAATCATATTTATATTATATATATATATATATATATATATATATATATATATATATATATACCTTAGTTCAACTAAGTCATAGTTGGAAGTTCAATTGCTGCTAAGTTCAAAGTTCGCGGAGACGGCTGTTATTCTGTGAGACAAATAATAAAAAACAACCAATTTGCGTACAGTGAGCGCGACAAATGGCTTGCAATAACCTCGCTGGCGTTCCTTTATCGTAACTCGATACATACTCAATATTTATTAGCATTTTAAGCGGTTTGCTTACAACCGTCACATATATGTGACGCCTTACCACGGCTTACGTCACATATACGTGACAGACATTTTTAGATAATTTGACACATGGGCTGGAACGTTCAGTTTTTATCTGTAGCCCAGCGACGCATATCCACACTAACCAGCCATAAATAAACTCTGCTGGACTGTCAAATTTAACTAATAATTGTCTTACGATAATTTTTACTATTTTAATTCACGCTGTTGTAGACGGACAATTTAAAAATGCTGCCATAATGTAAAAACAAATGATAGACGAAACAAACTGTTTTCTATTGCCAAAGAGTTCCATTTTTAAATATTATAATTACGTTTTAAATACGGTTCATTTAAGTAGCCCGTTTCGAAAATAAATAGTATAACCTAAGTATATAATGAACTACTTTTCGTTTTTTATAAATCTGGTCTGTATTATTGTTATTTGAAAATATGTGACTATATTTTCAAATAAAAATAATATATAGATAAATATACAGCTGTATAAAAAACTTGTGACCTCATTTGTTACTGGCTAATTTAACAATGGTCTTTAATGTTTAAAAGGTTCTCTACTTCTGTGCCATTTTTGCTCAAAATTCTTATCTTCCAAAGTATCTTGGAATTTCTTTGTATGCAGATGTATATTGCACGTATGATATATTCTTTATTGAGTACGAAATCGGATACACGCATTGTTACTTACCGATAATACAAAACAATCTCTTATTTTTATTATCTTTTTCACAAACACGTTTAAGGAAATAACATCTTAGCCATTAACCTATATTAAAGATTTTATTTCCACATATTTATTCTTCTTATATTAATTCAATACATAATATGTTCTTTATATTTGTTTAAAGCATTTAAGGAATTAAATTTTACTTCCATATTATTTGTTTCCTTCATTTGACGCACAAAATATGTAATTTTTATTTTAATAATTTACTAATCATAGAATTAAGGTAATAAACAATATGAAACTAATTTTAACTTAGTATCGAGCTAAATCAAATGACTGAATGAAAGAATTCAGAAATGTGAAACATGGTTTATGTATATAATGAATTTTAATTATTTAAATAAAAAAGAAATGATTTTAAAATCATTAGACTTCACATTTGACATTTTAAATTAATTAATTCGATAATATTTATAAAGATGGACTCTAAAAATCAGGAAAAAGTAAAAAAAAGTGCAAACCATAAGACATCAACAGGTCCGCCATTACGTGGCGAATAGTGTACACTTCGAGGAAATGGCGCCTGTTTGCCGCGCAAAATAGCTTCCGGTTGAAATAACGATACGTTCATCCTACTTCTGTTTTCATATTCATTTGTATAAATAACAAAAATTCCTACCAGCGTCGTATCACTTCTTACATTTCAGTCTGTGTGTTTACCTTTTCAGTTTATAACAAATTATAAATAATTATATATAATATAATGTTAAAAAATTCAATGGCATTTAAAGTCGTATTACAAGAAAATCCTCACCATCTAGATGAGTGGCGATCTACTACGGTGCGCTTCTCTCGAAACTTCTTTTCACGCACCACCACTCTATGGAACCACCAGCTACCTTCGGCGGTCTTTCCGAACCGATACGACATTGGCACCTTTAAAAAACAAGCCTACACATACCTAAAAGGCCGGCAACGCTTCCGCGACTCCTGCGGTGTCGCGGTTGTCTATGGGCGGCGTTCATTGCTTTCCATTAGGCGACACGCTTGCTCGTATGCACTCCTATCCCATAATAAGAAAAAAAGTCTATGGTAAAAAAAAAAGTCTGTTGTACAAGATTTTCTTCTCAAGCGCCGCTAGCGAATGTGTTAACTAAATATTAAAAATTTAAATAATATGGTCGAATTTTGGTACCATGAATAAAAGTTCAACTATAATTTTTAGGGTAGTGTTATTTGTTGGCTATGTAGTTTATTTATCAGTATCTATCAATTTCTAAGAACTTCATGTTCTTTAGTAATAACGTAACAAAAAAGCGAAAATCTCTCCTCTTTTAAATAAATTAACAACGTTATCCTAGAAATAGTTCTTCCAATTAGCAAGCTATAGTTGCTACTATAGCTTGCTGCTAATACCATTTCTTGAAGAATCAACAACTGATGGAATAAATGAGTGCTAGTGTGGTGATCTAGTGTCTTAGCAAACGTGGTATGTGGGTCGCCCCCAGGCCAGATGGTGCAACCACCAGCGCTGAGCGGCTAGCATAAATTGGATGTGTGTGTGAAGAAGAAGTTGATGTGGCGCGTCTTGGTGGAGACCTAAGTCGAAACAGTGAATTCTCGCAGGCTTTTGAAGCGAGCTACAAACAAGTTAAAAACACCCTTAAATGTATTTTACTTTAGATTTAATTTAAATGTACTTTACACCCTTAAATGTAAAAAAAGTACTTTTCCTTTTTTTGTTTAATTATGGTGGTGTATTATACAATATAGAATAATAGGTAATATAGTAATAGGGGGAGGGTGTTGGGCTTCCGGAACTCATAAACACCCTATATAACTAATTAGATATATGAACAACTGAAACAGAGAGGAATACGCAGTAGAAATAAGGAATTTCTTTTGTGATTGTGCATTATGAAATACAGGATAGTGCACACAATACCGGGCCAAGTCAAATTTATAACGAGCAGACATATGCAATTTCAACGCAGAATAGAACTTTAGTAAAACGGCAATCCACTTCCGGTTACTATTCGCCGACGGAAGTAGCACAATTTAATTAACTCGCTTTCAACTGCAGGCGTGTCAGGAATTTAAATAAGATTTTCAAAAATGTCCGACATTCAAGAATAAAGAATCCCTCTTGAAGTAGATTAAAACTATAATTCTACTCGAATATTTGGACGAGGTTGTTCGTGGGATGTGAAATTCTAATTTCTTTCATAACAAATAAGTTTCATCTCCACCGTTAGGATAAACGGAGATCCAGTCAGGTGCGTTTTTCCCAAATCTTCTTTCCACGCACCACTACCCTGCGGGACCAGCTATCTACAGCAGTGTTGGACAAACCGATACGACATTGGGGCTTTCAAAAAGCATGCCTACACATTTCTCGAAGGCCTGCAACACTTTACATAACACTGTAATGCCTATGATGGTGCGAATGTGTATGGGCGGCGTTGATTGCTTTTCATCGGGCGACACGCTTGCTCGTTTGCTCTTCTATTACATAAAGACGAAGACAACCGTTAAGTCGTCTTCTTTAAGTAAAAACACACATTATTATTTTTCTACTTTTATTTGCTTGTCGCGGATCTTAGCTAAGTATAAATCCTGACTGTCCACATTTATTTTTAGTGTTGAAGATTCTCTAACCACTGAGACAAATGTTAATTTTAAAATACTGAAGTTGTAGTACTAAAACTATCAACGACCTCAGATTTCCATTTCAGACTTTTCGCAAGTAGATAAGCGGCTTCTGTAAACGTGTAGAACTTAAGTCTATCTTCTCGCATCGACTTTGCGTTTCAAGTAGAGCAGCGCACAAGAACTTTGCTTATAGTTCTAACAGATATACCCTTACAAGAGAATTCAATATTGAAGTTTTTCCTACACGAGAGTATGTAAATCTATACATCTATAATCTTATCGCTTTATACTTATAGAAATACATGTAGGCGTAACAGCATTCTTAAAGCTGTGGTAAATAAATAGAAGTTTTCCTTTCAACATTTCTTTTTTTGATTTCTTTTCTTTGATGGCTATTAGTTACAACTATTATGCCAGTGTCAAGTAATATACAATAATATATATATATAAATGTAATAAGTCAGCTCATCACGTTACGTCTTGATAAAATGGCAATTTTACCAAAAACCTTCTATGGACTTTTTCAGTCAATTTAAAAAGTTACGATACACGCATTTATTTCAAATTACTTCACTTATATAACTTAATCGAACTATATTGCATAATACGCCACCACAATTAAACAATATAACTGATAATAATATAAGGTTATGAAAATGAAATAAAAACACAACATCATTGATGTAAGTTGGCGGGAAAAGTCCTCCTTTCAACATTTTTGGGCGGAGAAATTATTTTTTTTTAGCAAAGCCGGCAAAGAAAATGTTACTTGGTGCCAAAGGTATCAGAGGTTTCAGGTCTTTTTGTGAACACATACGCTCGTTTCTTGAATGCCTCTATACTGTTCTAGTGTTCTTGGTAGTATATATATATATATATATATATATATATATATATATATATATATATATATATATATATATATACAAATACGACATCGTACATATATACGACATAGAAATTATGAACAAGAAAGGTATATAGTATTAAAAAAACATAGTATTAACACACGTTAAAATTATATTATAACAATTAAAAAAATACATTAATAATAATAATATTAAACCAACAATCATTTAACAAACACACGGTAAGGAAAAGTACCTTAGACAACAAAATCACTTGAAAAATCTTATCTCTAGTTTTTTCTAGTGATACAAAATGCTTACCAATTTAAAAACTTAGCGTTTGTTGGTGAGTTTGGACCCCAAGACGTCGACGATCGATCGGTCGAACGAACATATATGGAATTAATAAAGCTTTATTTACATTTTTTTTAGCAGCCCATATATGTCCCACTTGTTGAGCACGGGCCTCTCCATTTCTGGAGCAACGGACGTTAACCCACCACGCTTCTCCGATGCGGATTGGCCGGGTTACCGGGTAGACATGGAATAAATATTTGTAATCCATACATATATATTTATTCCGATGCGGGAGTCGAACCCGCGACCATTGACTCCGCGTAGAGTCCGCCCCGCCACTGAGCCAATTTTATATAAGAGCCAAATTTAACCCATTTACCTAAATCTAACTTGGACAGGTGGGCGTCCAAATTTTTACCGATAAGTCCATTCACAGAGACCACTATGGGTACAATAACAGTTGAATCGACGTGCCACATGGCGGAAATCTCATGCGCGAGGTCTATGTTTTTTTTTTGTATTTATGGGATGGAGAGCAAACGAGCAGGCGTGTCACCTGATCGAAAGCAATCAGCGCCGCCCATAGACATACGCAGCGCCATAGGGAGTGCGGAAGCGTTGCCGACCTTTAAGGAAAGTGACATTATGGGAGTGGGAGAGGGAAAAGAGTGGGAGGGATAAGGGGAGTGGGAGGGGGAAGGGGAGTGGGAGGGGAAAGAGGTGTGGGAGGGGGAGGGTGTTGGGCCTCCGGAACTCAGACCGCTCACCGTACGAAGCGCGGTAGCTAAGCTACCACTCAGACGCCAGTTTTCTGCAGGAGTGTGGTACTTCCCCGAACGAGCCAGCTCATTCATGCTACAAACAAATAATATGCCATTCTTGACCAAGTATTCGTCTGCAGCGTGGCTCTACCACTTATACTATGTTGTGAATTTGTTTATCTTTTTCCGCTTTAAATTATTATTTAGGAAATACGTTGTTAAAGTTATGAAGTGAAATTTTCGACGCTGCCTTTATGAGTTAGCGTTCGCCGTAGATACGGCGCGTACACACTTAACGCAATTACAGTTTTGGATGGGTTCCGTCGGCAGCCAATTTGGACTATTTGCATGGGATTACGTTGGTTTTAACGAAGTTCTCAAAACGGGGTAAAATTTCCCAGGAACATTGTAAGGTGTAACTTGGTGTATTTCATATTAAATGCTATTCAAATAGCTCTGTGTGTACAACCCTTTATTTGTCACAGTGTTATTTGGTTGTTTATCTGAAAAGTTTTTGTTATAACAGTTCCAAAGTCCGCCACTAGATGTCGTTGTGTCGCGTGTCAAAGAAATTTATTTCGCAGTGACTAGATTCTCCACTGTTAGTATTTTTTCGAATGCACCCATTTAGCTTGCTTTATTTGTGCGCTTACGCGGATACGCATCTGTCCATGGAACTACTTGTCCGTTCTTTTGTTGCACTAACTAAAGGTTAATAGTTAAACCTATAGCGGATGTGATGAATAATAGCAAAGACTATTCTATATCACATCCGATATATTTCCTTCATCCACGATGGCGTCTAACTATTGGACATTTGACTAACTTTTATTTGAATATCGAATTTTAAAACTCCTATACTTCTTGGAAATTGTTTTTGGGTTCCTCAAGCCGGTTCTTGCAGCGAAGCTTTTGTTGTATATACTATAATATGAGTTTTCCAAGACAACAACCATTTTTTTAATAAACAGAATAAGCGTGTAGTATGATGAAAAACAATAAACGCTCCCCATAGACATCCGCAATACCGTGTAGTCTTGTATTTGAGGTTCCAATAGCGGTTATTTATTTAAAAACAATATAAAAAATATTATTAGAGTTATAATTCCTTCGTGGCGGAATAAACTAAGCCACTACCCTAGTCACTTTATTAGAGTCTGACACATCGGAAAAAATTTGAGGGCTACCTTTTATGACGTGATCGTATTTTATTATATTAAAATTGGCGGCGTAACGGTGGATGAGATGGCTTGAAGAGAATGTTCTTGGTTTGCGAAAATTTTTGCTATATTTGTCAACGTTATGCTCAATGCTTTTTTTTATCTAGTTTTTAGCATTATTAATGGAGTCAGGTGTTACTTTGCGGACATCCATCACTATATGGACAGTCAAAAGTTTTACTTAGCTAAGATCCGCGACAAGCAAAACAATAACAGAAAATTAATAATATGTGTTTTTCTGTTAGATTAAGTTAAATCCACTTATCAATTCCATATAATAGCAGACTCTACGGAAGAAAACCGAAAAGTTTTTCGGTTGACTTCCGTAGAGTCTGCTATGCCTGAAGATGCCTCGTGTTGGGACGAAACACGTGTCGTTTACAAGATGGAAAAGTGGTAATGTGTGTTTGGTGTTGTGTATGTTGGTGGGTGGAGAATTGATGGCCGATTTTCAGTAAGTTTTTGGTTTAAGTTCCAAATAAATCCACTTAATCCAACATAAAAACACACATTATTAATTTTCTGTTATTGTTTTGCTTGCCGCGGATCTTAGCTAAGTAACCCTTTTGACTGTCCATCTAGTTTTTAGCAGTAATCCACTTTTGGATTAAGGCCTCCTCCAAAGTGCGTCATTAACCTCGATTTCAACTTTCAGTTTCTGCCAGTCTCTCTGTTCAAATCGTCGCTCCATCCAGCCAGGGGGCATCTCATACTGCCAAGAGTTTATCCACCGCCTCCTCTCCAACACTCGTCTACTCCAAAGGTTATATTTCTCGAATAGACGTGACCACAATATTATCATTTCAACTGATTAAAATAATCTTTGACAATTTGTATTATAAACTAGATGGTCCGGTGAATTTCGTTTCACTTACAATTTATGTTGCCCTGTATTTATCTTCTCCTGGTATATCAGTACTTAGGTGTCTGCGTTTGAATATCTCTTACAGTTCAACATATTATTTATTTGAAATTTTAAATAAATATAATAAAATGGGAGTATTAAATTATTATATCACTTGCCTACACGATTGTAATAAATCTTAATATATATCCACTTTCATCCAGCGATTTAAAAGAATTAAGTGGTAGCCCTCACTTAGCATAAAAGGTCGAGAGATTAAAAATGAAGTCACGTTGTGCGACATTGCCCCTTATATTGATATTCAGGTAGGGTTGTCAGACCGGTGAGATGGGAAAAAATTTCAATATATCGGGATTTAGGAGTTATTTGACAAATATATATGATATGTATATAATAACGATATGAAGACGTTTCGATTATTAAAGAGTAGTAAGAAGTCGCTCAGAGGTGTATGGAGCGAGCTATGCTCGGAGTTTCTCCGGTGTTTAAAAATCGGAACGAAGTAATTTGCCGGAGAACCATGGAGTCACCGACATAACTCTTCAAGTTAGCTGACTGAAATGGCAATGGTCTGGACACGTGTGTCGGAGAACCAACAATGATTGGAGTGGACGAGTGCTGGAGTGGAGACCGCGTCTCAGCAAACGTAGTGTGGGACGCCATCCTGTTAGATAGAGCGACGATCTGCGCAAGCCGGCTGATAGAGACTGCTGTCCAGCAGTGGACTGCCGTGGGCTGATATTGATATTGAAGAAACCTCAGTCAATGTATCCCCATTCTGTGCAATTTCAGGCGATACAAGCGACGGATGGAAGAAGAGCCGCCATTACAGTGGCGGAAAGTAATGTAGTGGTAGTGAAAATCCGTTGGAATCACGTATGCGCATTGCATGTTCGGTGGAGTGTCTGTTCTCATGAAAGTTATACCCGTGGGGGATGGCAGAGACCACAGATCTCCACCTGCAACGATCTCGGCATACTCTCTTTGCTTCCGCCACACTCATCACTCTCCTCAGGCAAGCCCGCCGGTTAAGGGTAGTCTTGACCTGACCTTTCTTATAATCTTCGACAATTTGGTCAAGGTATGTTCTCCGTGGTCTTCTCCTATCAGCCCTTCCATCCACATCCGCAACGTAAATTTCTTTTGCCAGTTGTCTTTCATCCATCCTCTCTATGTGCCCAAATCATCTAAGTATCTCTTTCTCAACTTTTGTCACGAAACCTTCCTTTGCTCCAAATCGCTCTTTTATATCTTCATTTCTAATTCTATCATTAATAGTTAACCCACACATACTTCTTAATGTTCTCATTTCCACCCATTCAGTCTGCTTTCATGACTCTTATGCCAAACCCAACTTTCACTATCGTACATTAGAGTCGAAACAAGCACTCCCTAATGAACCGCCAGTCGGGCCGTTTTAGACATATTCTGACTTTTCATAAAGGAGTGCAGGGCTCCAATAACCTGATTTATCACTCTTTTTTCCTGATTCTTCACTTCACTCACATTTTTCATCTCTTGTAAACAATGATCCCAAATATACATATTCATTCACTTACTCAACTTTTTCTGCTGCAATCAGAACTATCACTCTCCTCTTACTTACAGTTATCTTCATTCCTTTTGTTTCTAAAGCCTTAGCCATCATCTCCTGTAACTCTCTTTCCGATGAAGGTAGCTAGATACCTGGTCGTCAGCAAACGAGAGGCATTTGATAAGTAATCCATTCATTCTTAAGCTACACTGACTCTCCTTCAGGTCTGTCAAGCAATTATCCACGAATAGGTTGATTTTCTAGCGCTAGGTGTGCTCCGAGGAATTGTTTGGAATAATTCCCACCGCCGAATTCCACAACCGGATGGGTGGAGATCTACTACGGTGCGCTTCTCTCGAAACTTCTTTCCACGCACCACCACTCTGTGGAACCGGCTACTTTCGGCTGTCTTTCCGAATCGATACGACATTGGCATCTTCAAAAAACAAGCCTACACATACCCGAAAGGCCCGCAACGCTTCCGCGACTCTTGCGGTGTCGCGGTTTTCTATGGGCGGCGATGATTGCTTTCCATCAGACGACACGCTTGCTTGTTTGCCCTCTTATCTCATTAAAAAAATAGGTTGAATATTTCTTCATATAAATACTGTACTATACTCATTCATTAGTAAAGTTTTAATTGAATAATATAAAGAAATAAATTTAGAGTGAAACAGTCTTCGCTACAAAAACTTAGCACTCAAAGTATCTGGAATTAGTTTAAGGTAACAAAGAGTTATTAAAAGCTTCCAACTTCTTCCGCCATTTGCAAATGCTTTAAACTTGACAACGAGTTTAGCGGCGCTGTGATAAAATATAAACGAATATTTTGACGTAATTAACTCACTGTTGTTTACAGACTTAATAGTCATGAGTTCGATTCTCGTATCGGAATATATACATACATATGGTCACGCCTATCTCCCGTAGGGATAGGTAGAGACCACAGATCTCCATGCCCTACGACGCCGGTTGAAGGTACTCTTGACCTGCCTTGCCTTTCTTAAAAACTTCAGAAATTTGGTCAAGGTATATCTTCCGTGGTATTCCCCTACTGACCCTTCCATCCACATTTGCAACGTAAATTTCGAAATTAACGTCAAAAAAATTAAAAGAATTGATATTCGAATTTATAAAATATGTCATTATCTTAGAATATAATACATTTTTTAAATAAATAAGGAATTCATTAACCTCAATATTTTGAGAATTTTGAATGTAATGGATTATAAAGATTAAATACAACGATATATTACGCTTTACACAATTTTCTACGGACAACTCGAAGCTTATAACGCTCGTTATCTGCTGTTTATTGCTATAAGCCAGTCGTTTAGTGGATAATATTTCTTCGCTGTATTTTGTGAAAATAAAAAAAATATATATTATTATTTACTTGTTTAGTGACAAAGAAAATTTTTATTCCCACCGTCAAGTTGAGTGATTCAGTGCGTTTTACTTGAGAAAATTTCCACGCACCACTATGTGGAATTAGCTATCTTAAGCCGTATTTCCGAACTGATAAGACATTGGAATCTTAAATAAAATATAACCTTAATTCTCAAAGGCCTGAATGCTTTGTCATTTTTTTTACAGTTTGTCAAACGACATGTTTATTAGTTTTGTTTTTCTGTGCGATTTAAATAAAAAATAGATAACAAAGAAACATCTTTATAAAAACAACATTATATATATATATATATATATATATATACATACATACATACATACATACATACATATATTCACGCCTATCCCCCGCAGGGGTTGGCAGAGACCACAGAGCTCCATCCGCTGCCGTTCATCGCAGCGAAACGGCTCGTCATTGGTCGCTTTTCGCCCTCGTGAGAAGCAGGACGTGACGGGTGGCGAACCACGTCGCCGTCATTTTCGACAAATTAGGTACATTATATTCGTCTTTAGTGAATCCCACGAGCCGCAAGGGAGGATGGAGGTCAGCCCCAGCAGAGCCCTGCATGCTGAGGTAAGGCACCATAGTCCCCGGGGGAGCTCGACCCCGGGACGATCGGCACGTTTACGACTAGGCTCGCCCCTAGCCACGCATCCATTGGCACGGCAGACCGTGGATTGACGGAGAGGAAGGGAAAGGATAGAGAAGAAAGGAAGGGGCAGGAAAGGAAATACGGATTGGGGGGGTTACCAGACTCGGAATAAACATTTAAAAATCCATATAAATATTTATTCCGATGCGGGAATCGAACCCGCGACCATTGACTCCGCGGGCGGAGGGCCCCGCCACTGAGCCAATCGGTCGTATATATATATATATATATATATATATATATATATATATATATATATATATATATATATATATATATTCACGCCTATCCCCCGCAGGGGTTGGCAGAGACCATAGAGCTCCATACGCTACCATTCATCGCAGCGAAACGGCTCTTCATTAGTCGCTTTTCGCCCTCGTTTACATTAAATAACAATAAGTGATTAAAATGTCACATAAATTTTGTGGACTAGGGAGGCAAACGTAGAGGTGTGTCGTCTGATGGAAAGCAATCATCGTTGCCTATAGACATCTGCAATACCATAGGCATCACAAACGCGTTTCCGAACTTTATTTATAAACGCTTTCATGCTTATCGCCTTTGGAGTTAACCAAATGAAGTGGCAGAGTACCACACTGCCGCAGAAAACCGGCGTGAGTGGTAGCTTAGCTACCGCGCTTCGTTTGGTGAATGGTACGTTCCGGAGGCCAACCCCCCTCCTCCATACCTTTCCCTCTCCCAAAATGACACTCCTTAAAGGCCGGCAACGCTTCTGACCTGTCTATTGCATTGCGGATGTCTATGGGCGGCGTTGATTGATTTTCATCAGGTGACACGCCTGCTCGTTTGCCTTCTAATCCATAAAATATCAATTGGTTAGCATGTTTGCCAGAAAACTGTATATATCTTTGGAATAGACGCGCGCCAGGGTGGAGATCGCGTCTTTGCAAATGTAGGACGAGACGGAGAGACGATCCGCTTAGGCGGTTGGCAGAAACTCGATGCGTGAACATTGTGGGGTAGCCAATGTCTTTTTGTGAACTGCTATCGGTTGATAATGATGGCTGTTGTATCGCGTTTGATATAAAATTCCTTTATTGTCACGTGGGGTTGTTCAATTCAAACAAATTGAACAAAGGTAAAGTAACAAAGGTCTCAGTAAGAAGACAGTCTTTGTTTGCTAGAGAAGTGAAACTGCTCGGATTCCGCTTAACTCGTAAACTGGAACTCGGAACAAACGGCAAACGAGCTGAATTCCAATTACACAACAGTTCTCTAATGCAAAGTTTTGCAGTGAACAGTTCAGTTATGTTTTAAAAAAAGTTAGTGAAGTTTATAATTAGTTTGATGTTATTATTAAAATATTTGATAATTAACAAATTATATGCAGTTAACTTTGTCAAACGGTTACTGGGAGATATTTTAAGGAGTTTTAAGCGTAAAGAACAACAGATATAGACAAACCGCTATATATATATATGTATATATATATATATATATATATATATATATATATATATATATATATATATATATATATATATATATATATATATATATACATATATATATATATATACATATATATATATATATATATGTTTGTGTGTGTGTGTGTGTGTAATCCAGAAAATTACAATTCTAAGAATCTAATTGAACATCATACTACATAATTATGTACATATATACATATATTATACGAATGTGGAATTTAGAGAATTAAACAACTCAATGGAGAGCTAATATTTTATTATTGAAATAACATCAACAGTGCTATAGAACTAAGAAAAATAATAACGCTGGTAAGTGAAATTACAATCTGTTCAATCAGGTATTATATAAGTGAAGATTTACAGAAATTTTATGTACAATAAATAGTGATAGGCGTGTCGTACAGGGGGCTACTGTATTATTATTAGATATGATTCGGAATGAACAAATCCGCCAGAGAACTAAAGTCACCAACATAGTCTTTTGAATTAGCAAACTAAAGTGGCAATGGGCTGGTCACGTTTGTCGGAGATCCGACAATCGTTGGAACAGACGAATGCTCGAGTGGAGACCGCGTCTCGGTAAATGTAGTGTGGGATGCCCCCCGGCTAGATGGTGCGATGATCTATGCAGGGCGGCTGGCAGACACTGGATGCGTGAAGCTGAAGATCGGATTAGGTGGCGCTTCTTGGGGGAGGCCTATGTCCAATATTGGACTGCCGCAGGCTGTTGATTACTGTTTTTATGTTTAGGCGTACCTATATCAAATATTTTCCAAAGTAATAAATCAATGTTTATCTCGACATATACATGTATTGAATAAATCCAGTTATTTTGACGTCGGCAGCGGATTATGATTTCATGCAATTTGGCATCGTAAACAAAAAGAAACATTTACGTTGGATATATCGACACTATCAACTGTCAACAATGATACACTCTTTGGCCATCATTCCTTTTACCCTGGGTGGTCTGAATCCATTCTTTTCCCCTTGGACAAGGCATGTCTCAATGTTAAGACTTGAATATGTTAATAATTAATTGAACTAATAACTTAATGTGGACAGTCAGAACTTTTACTAGCTAAGATCCGCGACAAGCAAACAAAAATAGAAAAATTATAATGTGTTTTTTACTGGAAAAGGGGAACTTAAACTAAATCTTACAGACAACTCTTTACATTCCAACCAATAACACAAACACCAAACACACACCACCACTTTTTCATATTGGACAAGACCCGTGTTAAAACACACACATAGTAACTTCCAGTAAAAAAAAAACATTTTTATTTTTGTTTATTTGTCGCGGGATCTTAGTTAAGTAAAAGTTCTGACTGTTCGCATAGTAATGAATTTCCGCAAAGTAACGCCTGAGTCCATTAATTAACCTAATACAATAATTATAACAGTATATTCTTGTACTCTTATTATCGTGTAAGAGTGTTTATTAAATTTTAACAGTGATGGACAAAATACTAACTGAATAATGGCGATCAAACAAAACGTTTCAATATCACTAATATCAAAAAGGTAAAACATACAAGACACTTTTTCAAAAATGTACATGATAGGAGTTTCGCTTCGATACGAAATATCCTCAAGTATAATAGATTCCTCGGAAAACAATCGACGATATGTGTACATATATTTTCATAAATACATAACACATTCATAATATATATGTATGTTTGTTAGCGAATACGTCATACATGGCGTTTAAAATCATTCGACCGAACTTTGACAGAGATATCCGTGCATCAGACATTATTTGAATTTTAAAACTACAAGGGAGACCAACGGAACTGTATCACTAAAAATTTTAAAATAATTTTAATAAAATTTTTAGAAAGTTTTATAGTGTTTGCGTATTAATAACGATGTATTTTTTACGATTTTTGTAGGAATCACGCAAAGGCGAATCCCTATAAGACGATCCGCAAATACGATTGTTCCGCCATGAGTGTAGACTAAGAAGATTTAGAACAGTTTTATGTTCATGGTGTGTAACCCAAATAAAAACTCATTACATTTCTTTTTTGTAACGTTTGTATTCTTTATTTTGCTCTGTGAACTATTCTGAGTTTATGAAACAGACATCTGTCTGGAGATTAAGTCAAATGTGAGATCATATTATAAGACTACGGTAGACAACTACTGGATATAGACGTTATCCATGAAGCGCCACCTAACCCGATCTTCAGCTTCACACATCAAATTTTTTCCAGCCGCTTTATATAAATTACGCGCACTATCTGACGAAAGCGCGATTATCAGGTTTGCCAAGACGCAGACTCCACTCCAGCATTCGTCTACTCCATCGGTTGTCCGTTCTCCGTTAAACGTGACCAACCCATTGCCACTTTAGTTTGCTAAGTTGAAGGGCTATCTATGGTGGTGACTTTGGTTTTCTGACGTAAATAAGAAGAAATGTTCATTTCTAAGCATACCCACCTGAGAAATTATATGTGTAACTGAGAAATTCTGAATTTGTGAAATGAAATGAAACGGGGACATCCACCCCCCGCGCAGGGATCGAGCCTCGGGGATGAACCCCACTACTCGCGCAGTAACTCAATGGAGTGACCACCCTCCGGTCTTTGGTGCCGCGGCTTTTGGGGCTTCCTATCGAAACTAACGAAACGGGAACATCCACACCCCGCGCAAGGGATTGAACCTCAGGGATGAACACCACTGACATCCTCAACTTGTGAAGCAGACTGTTAAAGTTATAATTTTAACCTTCTTTCTCTTTCATGTATACGAAGCTCTGTCGTTCTAACAGCAAAATATGACAGCACTTGCTTGCATCGCATTCAACGTTCGCCATTGTGCTCCAATATATTCTTAGTTTAAACAACCTTATTATAGATGAAATACTCACGTTTTGGCGCTGTAATGATATTTTTGCTTTAAATTTTAGATCAACTGACATCGTCCATAATTTTGTCCGAAATTGTACACTGAATTTGTATATCTATAATATCGGTACTGTATGTATGTACCCATCTATCTTCCGTTTCAATCAGGTCACTGATTTTAACTGGCCACGCGAGCTGGTATGAATATCTCGGGGTGAAATTAAATTCATGTTAGATTTCATTTTATTGGTTTTCATCGTCCGTGCATGTTGTACTCAAGCCTCTGTTATTGTTTTAATTTTTTTAAAGAGGTTTTAGCATCTAATTTTTTTTATTATTGTACTAGATGGTCCGGTGAACTTCGTTTCATCTACAATTGATGTTCCCCTGTATTTATCTTCTCCTGGTATGTTGCTACTTACGTATGCAATACTTTTCGAAATCGCACAAAAGGAATAATAGTTTTGTATAACAACACGTCCGTTAGACGATAAGCCGTCACGAATGCCATCTATTGAAAGCAAAAGGAAAAGAAAGAATTTATCATTTTTTTGCCATATATTTTGTCATTCGTATTCCCTGTATTAGAGCCAAAATAAACATTCAAATCGGTCGCCGTTTTTGAGTTGTAGCGAGACTAAAAAAATAGCTCTCCATTTTTATATTATAGATTATGAAAATTGTTACATTATAATAATACGGCGTAGAAACGTGGATAATGCCAACAAGAAAGAGACAGAGGATATATGCATTCGAAATGTAGTGCTGGAGGCGAATGTTCTGGATACCATGGACGGCCAAACGCAAGAATAGATACCTATTCTCTTCCAGCTCTGAATTGAGGCCGGACTGTCAAACATCTGTCTTCAGCGCATACTAACCTATTTCGGAGACAGTATGCAAAGAGCATCTCCTCATAACTTGGAAAAGCCGGTCATTGTTAGCAATACCGAAGGGAAGAAAGTGCTAGGACGGACGCCAACAAGATGGTCCGACCAAGTGAAGGAAGCTTCTTTCGAAGAATTTCAGCTGGTGGTCAAAGTAGCCCTTAACTTTGGACCGGAACAAATGGAGAAGTATTATCCATTTGAAGAGTTCTAGTGCGCACGTTCATCAATAATGAGGGACCGATTAAAAAAATAGCAGAAATAACTTTAAATATAAATATATAGGTTGTCATTAGATATTCATTTTGTCATTACATATAGGGTGTCATTTTATGCCCGCAGCATTACTAGAATATTTTTAATCGTGCCCTTAAAAAAGGTTGGCTATACCTGCTATTTTGAATATAGGCTTTTTATAAGTTGCTTATGTCAATAATTGGAGTTTTTTCTGGTATCTTTTCCTGTCTCCTGACGCCCGGCCGCTTTGATGCTTCACTCAAGGACTTCCGTCTGACCTATTTAATATGCCTCCGGGGCACTAAAGGATTATTTCGGTACATTATTTTCTGTATCATTCATTTTTGAAATTATTATATTCCCAATATATAAAGCTAGTATATCTTTTTGTTAATAATGAGATATTTTTATATTTTAGATTTAAAAATTTATTAAATATACCAATCTATAATTTCGGCTATTTATATACAGCCGAAATAGCTCAGTTGGGAGAGCGTTAGACTGAAGATCTAAAGGTCCCCGGTTCAATCCCGGGTTTCGGCAACTTCTCTTTTTAAGAGAATTTCATTTTTTAATAAAAAGAATTAATTTTATTTATCTATTATATTTTGCTAATAATATTAATTTATATTTCATTGTTGATTGTTCACCCGACAATCATTATGAATTAATACGTCAAAAATATGGTTTGTATTTATAAAAAGAATATTAATAAAAAGAAATTGTCAATATTGCCATATTATATGTTTTTACTTGATTTATTAAAACGTTGTTTTTATTATCAATTGTTATCACTACATGATATGTCATAATCATTGATAAGCTTCTTACACAACAATTTTTATCATCACTGGCATATTAGAATAGGTTACCTTACTACTATCAAAAAAAAAAAAATCCAAGCACTGAGATGTAAAATCATTCAATTGTCTTTTTAACGTTTTCTTTTTTCGTGAAGAAATCCTGGCAATCTATTTAAATTGAAAAAAAAAGAAACATTTATTAAGCAAATGAGTTAAAATTGGAATAATTTAATAAAAATATAGATAAGATTAATGGGCATTGAAATGCTGAATTTATTTATATATGCACTTAAAAACATGTTATCCGAAAATTGTTTTAGTAATTGAAATCCCGTATGGTCTAGTGGCTAGGATACCTGGCTTTCACCCAGGAGGCTCGGGTTCGATTCCCGGTACGGGAATAATAATTTTTTAAAATATCCTACAAGCTATAATATATGCCTTTACATGAAAAAAGCAAATTAGTAATAATTTTTTATAGTCTTTTACAATTTATTATAATTGATTTTTTAAAACAATGAATATACGATATAAAAATAATAGAATGTAAATTGAATAAAAAATAAAAACATTTATTTCTATTTTTTAACTATTTTGATTTGAAATATTAAAATAAAATCAGAAAAGCGCGCTATATTTAGTATTAAATTTAGCCTTTGTTTATTATTAAGACCGCCATAAATTGAGAATGATATCTAATTATTGGAACGTTTTATGTAATATGGTTAAATATTTTAATGCACTGTATTTCAAAATATTTATGAACTGTTTTATGTGGTAGTGGCATAACATAATACCTTAATTACCCTCAACGACGTATTAAAAATATATTTTTTGTTTCCAAGTAATATTGTTTTCGAATAACTTACATTACTGAATTTAAAAAGGTATATTTTATAATGATGTATAAAGCAAGGTGAACATTGCTTTAATTCATTTTTAATTAACAGTGATTTTTAATTAAGAGTAAATGTCAACAAGAAATATAATTGTATAATATAAAATTTAATTTATATTTAAATGGCGTGCTTATTTATGTTTATAATTTCATTTATTATTTTTTGACGAATAAACAAAGCCCAGTAAATACTAATTGCCAAGAATTTTAATGGGTTTGCTTATCGGTATTCCAATAAAGACTGCCGTACAGGCCGACGTCGATTTAGGTCATTCTACAAATATTCCAATTAATTTGAGGCCCTTCTTCAAATGTTTTGAATCTCATTTGAAGTAAGGATCTAAAGGGTATCAATTATTCGAAAAGAAATTAAAAACAGGAAAGGGTACAGCAGCCTTTTGCTTCGTAAATTTTATTTGTACATGGAATTGAATATATTGTTCGAAATAAATAAACATATTTTTATAATATTTATATATCTATTAATAATTAATATGACAAATAAATATAGATAGATAAATATATTCTTTACAACAAAACAAAGTTATACATTTATCGATTGTAATATTTATACAAATTACGGTCTTATCGCTAATAGCGATTTCTTCCGGACAATCGTAGGATGGACACAATGTTGAAAAGATAATTTGATGTAGGACGCCGTTAACTTACAAAGATAACATATAAATATAGGTTAACCATAAATAATAAACGAATAAATAAAAAAATACAAAGATATTTATAAATATATAATAGATAGTGATTTTTGACAAGCTTTTTGAAAATTGGAAAACACCTCCAACGGCAACAAATTCCATAACCGATCAGCCTGTACTGTGAAGATTGGTCAAAGAATTTGGTATGATGAGCAGGTATCTGACATTAATACTAAGTCATTTAATATCATTGCAATGAAAAAATATATATGTTCTTTTCATTTTTGACGGTCCGTATATGTCCCACTGTTGGGCATGGGGCCTCTTGATTTCTGAGAAATGGACATTAGCTGACCACGCTAATCCAAGGCATATTGACGGAACATCCGAATTCTGAATAAATATCTGTAATGCCATAAATATATTTACCCCGATATGGGAATAAAAACACGACGATTATTGATAATGTTAAAATAAATACATATATCCCTGTTATAAACAAATATATCCCTGTCATAAGAAATATATCCCTAAAATAAACTAATATATCTCTATAATAAACAAATATATTGTACTGTAATAGAAGTTATATTGAGAATGTTTTAACTAGCAGATAATTTGGTTATGTACTAAACTGTTATCGAAGACTTTTAGTCTGTGCTTCATTTGTCTAACAAATTAATTTATAACCTCTGCCAGCGCCCGGTTTAATAAAGCGGGAAAATTTAGTACCGTTTATTTCCAATTAATTAATACAAACTATGTTAAACTTTTCCCCAGCACTCAGTTAGCTGCTTTTAAAACTTTTGTAGGCGATAATAAATTAAAGAGTTAGTTGTTTATGTTTTGGGATATATCTTAAATTGAGAAGAGGTTTCGTCTTAATGGTTAAGCCCCCACCCCCCAGTTAGGGATAGACAATTGCGACTTAATCGCAGGGTTGTGGACTGCTAACCAGGGCCGGCGCAAAGCGAGCTCTGCGCCTTACCCGTAACCCGGTTCTGCGTTATGTTAGGCCCCGCGGTTTATATATATATATATATATATATATATATATATATATATATATATATATATATATATATATATATATATATATATATTTACGCCTATCACCTGCAGGGGTTGGCAGAGACCACAGAGGTCTATCCGGTACCCTTCATCGCAGCGAAACGGCTCTCTATGATCGCTCCTCGCCCTCATAAGAATCAGAACGTGACGGGTGGTGAACCACGTCGCCGTCATTTTCAAAAAATGTCAAAAAATTAGGTAGATATCACTTTTACTACACACATAAAATTAAACTTCACTTCATTTCAACGCAAATTTCACTGGACTATAAGAAAATTGTTTTAAGTCTGCTCCACATATACGTCGTGAATATTACATTCGAGTCAGTATACCGGCCTCGAATGTAAAGTCAATACTAACTTTTTCATAAATGTTAATAATACTACAGCTGAAAAATCGTAGTGCTTCAGCGGTAATGTGATATTACACTACCTATACGATATTTGACTCACTGTTTTTGATTTTTTATGAGATAGGAGGACAACCGCGACATCGCAGGAGTTACGGAAGCATTGCCGGCCTTTTAGGTATATGTAGGCCTGTTTTTTGAAGGTGCCAATGTCTTATCTGTTCGGAAAACCCGCCGAAGGTACCTGGTTCGTCGTACACAGAATCGTCGTACGTGGAAAGAAGTTTCGAGAGAAGCGCACTGTAGTGGATCGCCACTCATTCAGATGATGGGGATGAAACTTTTCTTTACGGCGAGTTGTGCTGTTGTGGAATTCGGCGACAGTAATTATTTCAAACAATCCCTCGCAGTACTCACCACGGTAAAAGCGGTAAAAATGCTGAGAGATGATATATCCCCCCGCAGCGCTAGAGAATCGAGCCATTCAGTTAAATCTTGGTCATCGACGATTCGGATCGCACGACCTTGTATGCGGTCAAGTAGAAGAAGTATTATTATTTTATTTATTTAATACTTTATTGTACACATAAAATACGACATACAAGAGTTAAAAAGAAAGAAGGTGTACAAAGGCGAGTTTAACTCAAAATTGAGTTTTCTTCCAGCAAACCTAGGAGTGAAAGATAAATAAGATAATATAAAATAAGATAAAGATAAGCTGTGAGGATAGAAATAAGTGTACAACAACAAAATATAGTAATAATATACCTAACAATACATACTATATAAAACCATACATATATAAACATATAAATACTAATAATATACTAATAATAATATATTATATGTGTGAATAAAATATATGTAAATATTCCTTGTTGTAAAATGGGTGTGTAGGAGTTGAGTGCGTATTCAGGCCCCGTCAATTTTTGTACCCGGCCCCGCAAAAGGTCACGCCAGCTCTGCTGCCAACGGTGCAGTTGGTGGGTAGAGGACTTGTTTCTACAGCGTAGTCCGATGGTAATTATACATTTTCGTATTACCAACCCCATACGAACAATTCTCTCCCTTCTAAGAATGCCTCTCCGACTTGCGAAGGTTGGCGGCCAATTCAGCACAACTTTCCTTCTCCTTCGCGAGATGCAACAGTTCCGGAGCACTCGCTATCCCGGTCCACTCCCTGATATTATGTAGCCAAGACTTTCTTATTCGTCAACTTGTCTTTTGCCTGCGATTTTTCCCATCATGATCAGTTGCAGCAATTTGTACCTGTCATGATATGACCCAGGTTACCAACTTTTCTACCTTTGACGGTCTACAAAAGTTCACGTTTTTGCTTACGACTCCTCGTCATTGGCCATCCTTTGAGTCCAGCTGATAGCGAGCATCCGTCTTTATGCCCATATTTCGAACGCTTCTATACGTTTACCAACAATTCAAACTACCATAATTGTAACATAAAGTTAAAGTGAGTTTATTATGTATATAGGAAAACGTATATTGTTATATCTTGAATGTGTAAATCAACCATGCAAACGCGCGGTCCAAGTCATAAGCTGACGAAAACATTTTTTTACTAATACTTAAATACTATACCCTGTACAAGTTAGCTTGATCTTTTTGACAGATGTAAATTTTTTTGATCGACATGCAATGACGAACATATTATTTTCTTAATTTAATGATTTTAAAAATTGTAAAAATAATAAAAAATATAATACATATAACACAACAGTCCCTTAAGATTCAAGTGTACATCGGTCTATACTGTATACTGCCTGTTATTCGTGTTCCATCCGTCCGACCGATGTAACATTGTACAAGCGTCTATTATTTTCAGTGTTCCTTCCTATTTAAATTTCACTTTGAAGCAATAAAAAGTCTTAAAACTTTCGCATAACGCTTGAATCTTTATGGACTTTTGTGTTATATGTATTTTTTTAATATTTTTATAATTTATAAAATCATTAAATTAAGAAAATAATATGTTCGTCATTACAAAGTTATGTCGATCAGAAAAATTTACACGTGTCAAAAAGATCAAGCTAACTTCTACAGGATATAATCATATAGCCAGTGCTAAATTAATATAATCACCCCAGAGTGAATATATCAAAAGCTACCTATTCATGTGTATACGCATCTACAACAATATACCTTATGAATTAAAACAATTGAACACAAGATTATTTAAAATAAAACTATATGAATGGCTAATAGATGGCAATATTTATAATATTAAGGACTTTTTTGCTTTAAAATATCGATCGAATGTATGTAATAGATAAATCAATTATAATTTTAATGACAATATAATACTTTAGTTATATATTCAGATCTTTAGGTATATAATTAGTAATGAAATTTGTACGCCATAAGTGACAATGTGATGGAGCTTTTATACTTCTTTTATCATCTTGTTATACCTCACATTGTACAAATAAAGAATTATTATTATTAATAATAATAATAATAGCTAAGAAAGCAATCTTAATACCAATTAAAACATTCTCTCTGGTCAAACCTTCATGTATAAAGATCGCGATCACCAGACTTCAGCGGTTCGTTAGGCTCTTCCATTTCACGCTATTTTCTTCGTGACTTTCATGGTGATTTTCTTGGGAATTTAGTGCGGTGGTATCCCGTTGCCTCCTCTACCAGACATTTTTTTGGAGTTATTTAGACCCCAAGGTTTGCTTGGTCGGGTGTGTGGTCATACCGCCATTGCTCGATAGCCGGAGCCTCGTCTGTTCATAGCCTCGTCTGTAGCCGTCACCGTAGCACCCGGAGAGCACCCGGTATCCGCGTGGGTACCGCTGCCGAAGCGCCTGCAGGTGAGATTGACTTGGGCCGATTAAAATGCTATTACCGTTGTCCGTTTTAGCTGGGTAAAATTAGATGTTCTTGTGTATGTTAACTGTGATTAATGGAGTCAGGCGTTACTTTGCTGAAATCCATTATTACGTGGACAGTAAGAATTTTTACTTAGCTAAGATCCGCGACAAGCAAACAAAGATAGAAAAATAATGTGTGTTTTACTGCAAGAAATGTATTTACGGGGAATCCACATTATACATTATTATTATTTATTGCTCTGCGGCAGTAACTTGGTTTCTAGTACTCGCTTGTATTGGTTTTGTTTCATTGTCCCTTCTGCAATGTACAGGCGTCCTATTTTAACTTGAGTGTTCAACCCTCTACACAAGGTAATCTGCATGGAACAGTTTTCCTGGACGTCGTCTTAAAAAATCACTTTTGTTACCCAAATTTGAAACGTTGAGTCTTGAATTTGTTCGATTCGTGAATTAACAGATTTAATGGTAGAAAATCGTTAAATACCGATTGCACAGTTCAAAAAAGTGTTACTTACATGACTGTAGATTGCGACAGTCGTGTTTCGATGTCGTCTAGACCATTGCAGTCGTTTTCTTTTGCATACCGTCGGCTAGGCGTGGTTTTTTGGTTGGCCGCCGACCCATTATATAGACTCAGCCAATTCTCGACGACGCGAAGTCGTTAAAGGACGCTCAAAAGCCGCTGGGAACAGCGGCACCTAGGACCGGGGGGCGGTTGCCCCACTGAGTTGCTGCACGAGCAGTGAAGTTCATTGCCGAAGCTCGATCCCACACCTCTGCGCGGGGTGTGGACGTCCCCGATTGATTGGTTGACCCATCATATTATGATCGACAAACCACTTTAGCATTCTCCTTTCTTGAGAACTTCGGCAATTTGATCAAGGTATGTCCTCCTTGGTCTTCCCTTACCGATCCTTCCATCCACATCCGCAACGTAAAATATAGTTTTTAATGACACAAATTTTATGCAATGTGGTAAAAGCACTATAAAATGTAATAAATAAAAGTCTCATTTTAACATGGTTCTAAATTTTCTGCTTAGCTCGCTCATAGCTTGTGACTTAGCGGTACTGACCCCATTGAAGGCAGCGTTTCACCTCTTACCCCGTCAGAGATCACTTGAAAAGCTCTCGAGTCAAATGGCCATCGGAAAGTGGTAATAAGGTAAGAGTAAATTTCTACCAGTTCTAGGACCCTCGTCGTCGTTTTGTACACAAAGTATGCTACCTCTTATTTCCTTTCTCAGTGAGAAGGGGTTCCCAAGTTATTAAAGCGTGTTTATGCTATTTACTTGTATGTTATTTCTGTCTCAATAATAAAACAGTTTTAAGGAAAAAGCCAGGTCAAGAGTATCCTTAACCGGCGGGCTTGCACCAGGAAAGGGATGAGTGTGGAGAAAAAAAAAAAAAAAAAAAAAAAAAATATATATATATATATATATATATATATATATATATATATATATATATATATATATATATATATTACAAACAATATGTTTACATTCATAATCTTATATCATACACTAGTGTATGGATTAGCAATTAGTGGAAACTGATTTCAGTTATTATAATTAGAAATAATATAATGTTATATAAAATTGTGTTTCTCAAATAAAAATAAAATAAAATAAAAATAGCCACGCGATTTCGATAGTGGTAGAGCCACGCTGCAGACGAATACTTTGTCAATAATGGCATAATATTTGTCTGCAGCATGAATGGGCCGGCTCGCCCGGGGAAGTATCACACTCCCGCAGAAAACCGGTGTCTGAGTGGTAGTTTAGCTACCGCGCTTCGTACGGTAAGTGGCTGAGTTCCGGAGGCCCAACACCCTTTCCCTTCTCCCTCTCCCTTCCACTCCCACTCCCACAATGACTGTTTCCTTAAAGGTCGGCAACGCTTCCGCGCTGCCTATGGTGCTGCGGATGTCTATGGATGGCGTTGATTGCTTTCCATCACTTGACACGCCTGCTCGTTTGCCTTTTTATCCCACAAAAAAATGAAGATTTGTAGTCTCTGTGTATATATGTACAAATAAATATCACTATCGATATAAATACATCAGTGACGGTTCACCGCTATAAAATGGTTTCCCTCAAAATTGAGGTATCGACGACGCAAGCTACAAATATGGGTTTTAAGGTTTTGGGGAATTGGGTTTTTACTGCTCAAATAGACGTTGCTGCGCATAAGTAAGAAGTACACAATTTTCTTTTTTGTACCGCTATTTCGATTGTTTTCGATTATAAATGGTGTAAGTCCAGAGTTGCGAATAATAAATCAAGGAAATATAGCGTAAGCTTTATTGTTAAATATAATTTATAGACGCCATCTGTTATCTGTGTGACATTGTTTGTCATATCTGTGACGTTATATTATAAATGTGGAGGTTATTATAAACGCAGCTTGTTCTGGAATTAAACAAAATATGGTATTTTTTTTTCTTTGATGATTATTAGCTATACTTATAACGCCAGTGTCAAGTAAAATAATGTCAAGTATCTTGAAATGTCTTCAACCAGTGCGTCCTGCCCGTACTCTCTTACGGTGCCGAAACGTGGATACTGACAGTCTGTCTCCTCGATAAGCTCAAAGTCGCTCAGAAGGCTATGGAGAGAGCTATGCTCGGGATTTCTCTGGTGGACAGAATTCGAAATGAAGAAATTCGCCGGAGAACCAGAGTCAGCAACATAGCTCTTCAAGTTAGCTGACTGAAGTGGCAATGGGCTGGACACATTTTTCGGAGAACCGACAATCGTTGGAGTAGACGAGTGCTGGAGTGGAGACCGCAAATCGGCAAATGTAGGGTGGGACGCCCT
Organism: Baronia brevicornis; assembly: GCA_031353405.1. Lineage (NCBI taxonomy): Eukaryota > Metazoa > Arthropoda > Insecta > Lepidoptera > Papilionidae > Baronia > Baronia brevicornis. The sequence continues at coordinate 464,078 of JASFAT010001618.1, read as the reverse complement.
ACTGCTAGATGGAGCGACGATCTGCGCAAGGCGGCTGGCAGAGACTGGATGCGTGTAGTCGAAGATCGGGTTAGGTGGCGCGCCTTGGGTGAGGCCTACGTCGAGCAGTGGACTGCCGCGGGCTGATATTGATATTGATCTTGAAATGTAAATTCAGCTTGTCACTATATGTCTTGATAAACTAATGGGCACCACGTTTACACAAAACTCGCATGAACTTTTACAATCATATTAAAAACACGATAGAGGCATTTTTTCATTGCATTTACTATGCCTTAACAAAACATTTTATATTGAATAATGAGCCACCAGAATTAAACTATGTAACTGATAATATGAAATTATAAAAATTAAATAAAAACGTCACTAACTTGGCGGGAAAATTCTCTGATCTCTCTTTCCTTCTCTCTCTCTCTCTCTCTCCCACACAGACACATACGCGCGCATGCGCACACATGTGAAATTATACTTATCAGGTACCAGTTGCTTTAAATGTGTTTCTACTCTGCTACAAATGTATATATATCTCAGCCAAATTCCGAAAGCAATAAATGTAAATAAATTATTTTAGGGTTATCATAACACAAATCACGTACTACAAATTTTGAATTATTGACTATTATGTTACACATTGCATTACAATACAAATTTAAAAAATTATCTAATGCAGTCATGAGGACTGCCGACAAAAGTGAAAACTTAAAACTGTATTTTGAAAAGTCAAACTAATAGTAATAGTCAAACTAATGCATTTAGCAGCTATTACTACAGCATGTTGCTGTCGCGACTCACAAAACTTTATCCGTCGATGAAGCGCCCAACGCACACACATACAATCGGGTATATACAATGTGTTGGCGTGATGCGTATACGTAGGCAGCTGCGCGCGCATTAACTCTGTTTAAAGTATGTTTTATATTCATAGCTATAGATATAACTTAAGCATTAGCATGTTGCTGACGCGAAGCGATAAATTTTTTCGCTACTCAGAGTCGTGTAACGCGGCTATAGAAGTTTTCACTTCAAAAATAGTAAAAAAAAAAGTTGTGTGACAGAAAAAGATTGTAAATATATGCAGGTTTCTGGTTATATATAGATAAACCATTTACTTAAAGCAACATTAAATTATTCGTTGTCTCACATAAAAACTATAATACACGTCATCACGACAAAATGTACCGCTCAAATAATGAACATACAATATTATCAAACGGTTTTCCAACAAGCCGTTAACTTCGATTTCCATGAAAAGAGATTGAATATCGTAAAATTGCCTATTACCCTCCCTGTACACGACAGATTGTAACATGCCCTTGTAGAATGTGCCAATTTTCTACCTTCCGTATCTATGGTTCCTTTACATATGACGTGATATAATCTTTTACATCAAAAATCTTCAATTTGACGATGTTTTGATTTTATCTTTGTCACTTACAAAGAAGTCAAAATGAATATTTTATGGTCAAACTAAATTTGTTGTATTTAATACTTTATTGTACACATGAAACACGACATACAAGAAATAAAAGGAAAGAAGATGTTACAAAGGCGAGCTTAATTCAAAATTGAGTTTTCTTCCAGCAAACCTAGAAGTGAAAGAGAAATAAGATAAGCTGTAAGGATAGAAATAAGTGTACAACAACAAAATATAATAATAATATACATAGCAATACATACTATATATATACATATAAATACAACACACATAAATATACATAAATTATAATAATATACATATATAAATATTTTATATATCAAGTTTTGGTTGATCTTCCTATATAAAGCGACGCAGTGATCGCTGACCTGAGCGAGCTTCGGGCAGGCAATTGACGAGAGGCAGCCCAACGTCGTGACCAGTAGTGGGTTCTCACATTGGAGACCAAGATACACTTTGAGTCCTTGTAGTAGTGTTGTAGCGAAGTAGTAAATGTGCGAAAAACACAATCAGGTCCGGGTCCTGCCTCATCCAAACGAACAACTTATATATATATATATATATAACTTATCCTACATTATTCATCATCCATAACATATCCTATTATTTACATAAAAATACATATCTTCTTTTTTTACCCATGTATGTTGCCCACTGTTGGGCACAGATCTCAGCAACGGACATCAACCAAACGCATGTCCTAGAGCAGTGAATCTCAACCTTTTATTGCCATGGCATACTTTTAACGATTACAAAATTCGGCGGCACACAAAGAACCTGACATTGTAACGGAAGGTTACATGTTCTAATTATGTAATTTTAGTTAGTTTAAAAATAAGTTAAAATATTAGTATTAGTACACTATTCCGTATTCAAATTTAAATACTTATTCTAATATTAGAATTAATAAATTACTATAACAAAAACACGATCTGCCATCGAACATTTTTTGCTTCTCAAACGTTAAGTGTTCAAAGCAACGCGATGACAGATTGAAGGAATTTGAGAAGGAATTGGTAAACTCAAGTAGGTGTAGGTGCGGCGCTCGCGCCTTCGTGCTATTTCGGCCTTGTTCGTGTGCCACTCGGGTTTTTTTATGGAAGTTACTGACGGGTGCCGAGGAACGACACCACCTCGGTGAGGGTTCGTCCGTTATGGAAATATCAACGGGAACCATGACGTCTCTTAAGAGCGCCCTCGCTCAGTATTTATTTTAAAAATAAGTGCAGGAATCAAACCCCGTTTTAGGGGTTTTACCTGCACATTTTATCTGCGGGGTTCTACCTGCCAGCTTTTACCTACGGGGTTGATTCCACCTGCGGTAATGATTCTACTGCGGTGCACAATGTAACGGAGTGTGTCACCTGCGATCCAGGGTGCCACCTGCCCTCCGCCAGTATGTTACCTGCGGTGCAAATGTAATGGCAGGGTTCTACCTGCGGTTTATTTCTTTGAGTGCTAGCTAGCTCAGGGATCGACATTTAGGTGTCTCAGCGCATCCTTTACAATCGCTGAGGGAAAACCGCAGGTGTCAACCTGCGGTTTTCTTCTTTGAGCGCAAGCTAGCTCAGGGGAGTGTTAGTCCGCTTACGTGGCAAAATCAGATCGGCCGTTTACCCACGACCTACAAATTTGTGTCTCACCTACTTGATTCTTTATTTTTTTATTTTTATGTAATAAACATTTCTTTATACTGATAACACCTTGGTTTTATTTTGCAAAACCCAGGTAGGTGTTGCACTGGCGCCCAACGTTATCTAATGTTATAATAGAAAGGTGCCACAATATGTGTAAGCCGATTTGAGGCATATCATCGTTTCAGTAACAAAATGGCTATTTGAGAAACTCTTCTTTTACTTACTCTGTGTTAAAAAATAATTTACTCAATATACTTATGACTAATTATTAATATTTAGTTCCAGGCTTGGTTTTTTTTGTCATATTGTTGCGGGATTGAGTATTGAACTCGCCACCGTTGAATCCCAAAGTGGTATTTTTACCACAAAGCCAATAAGATTGTATGTATTTCAGATGCATTTTCTACCTTAGCGTAAGGAATAAACACCCTAAGGTATGACATATACCCTATAGGTAGTAAGGTAGATAATACCCATGTAATAAGGTAATTGACTTGAAACTAGCTTCTAATCCCTTCTCATAAGGGGTATAGTCGAAACCAGTTCCATTCCGTTATAATATTAAACTAGTTTATTAACTAGTTTACCTATCAACGGTAAATCAATCTCGTTTCGAAAACGGTAAAATTATTAATGACCGTCACTAAGTTTAATATTTATTATATTTAAGCCATCGAGATAAACAATTTTCAAATTGTATACCAAGACAAAAAATATATGTCGATGGTCTTTGAAGACTAATGAGTATATGTATGTTGATTAATATAAGTGAATATAAAACTACAAAATTTTAGTGTACAACGCCATCTATGAACGATGTCAAGAAAAAATTGGAATTACTTTTTTTATTTTATTATTATAACATTCACATTAATTTTTGGATTGGAATGCTTATATTGTGTTCGCAATTTATAAATTTTATTAGTCAGTCACTTAAAATTTGTTTTTATTTGGTTCTTTTGCATAAAAGTTTATTTCCAGGATAAAAGAATAAACTTTAATAATTATTTACTCATATAATGTACATACGTTACGGCATACTTCTTTTCAGAGTTTATTTAATGATGCATACAGATGGCGCTAAAATATAAGCTCAAAAAAGGGGAATACTTGCTTTGCATTTGACGTAATACATTACACTCGAGTTGTTTGCTATAGAAAATATACGTTGCGATAAAACCTAATGTAGCGCTCGAATAGTGAGCGAACACAAGATATTGTCAGACGGCTTACACACACACAGACGCTCCGTCCTCAGTTTCTTAGATATTTCCATGAAAGAATATAAAACATCGTGAGATAGTTCTCGAAATTGTTATACGATCTTATAAAAGGTGCAAACATTCTAAATATATTTCGTATAAAGTGTAAAGTAAATTTATTTCACGCCAAGTATCTATGTATATATGAGTATATACGGCGCCGAAACGTGGACGCTGACAATCCGTCTGCTTTACAAGGTCAGAGTCGCTCAGAGTGCTATGGGGAGAGCTATGCTCGGAGTTTCTCTGGTAGCTATGATTCGGAATGAACAAATCCGCACAAATGGCGACCAAATGGCTCATTGGCGGGGCCATCCGCCCGCGGAGTCAATGGTTGCGGGTTCGAGCCCCACATCGGAATAAATATATGTATGGATTACAAATATTTAGTCCGAGTAACCCCGCCAATCCTCATTGGAAAAGCGTGGTGGGATAACGTGTATGTGATAATAGTGGGACATATAAGGGCTGTTAAAAAAAAACCCGCCAGAGAACTAAAGTCACCGACATAGCCTTTCGAATTAACAAACTAAAGTGGCAATGAGCTGATCTCGTTTGTCAAAGATCCGAAAATCACTGTAGCAGACGAGTGCTGGAGTGGAGGCCGCGTCTCGGGAAAAGTAGTGTGGGTCGCCTCCCGGCTAGATGGTGCGACGATCTGTGCGTGAAGCCGAAGATCGGGTTAGGTGGCGCTTCTTGAGGGATGCCTTTGTCCAGCAGGGGACTGCCGCAGGCTGTCGATTTATTGATATATGTATAACGAGTTAAATTAGCACATCTATACACCGGGTGGCAGAATTTAGTTATAGGTCGAATGATCAGTAAACGTATGCTTATAGATTACTTTCTGCCAATATTGCAAGAATTGCATTGCTTTTGGACATAATAATTTTCGCGGAACAACTACCGGAAGTTTTATCTAAATCGTATAAATGATTTCTGAACGCAGGACAAACATACAAAGTATATTTATTTTTATTTATATAGATTACTCCACAAAATGTTATATATGTAAGTCACCATTTCTAAAACAAGAGTTCAAATAAATTGTGAGTTTTTCACTACTCTCAGTAACTAAATGAATTTAGTATGTGTATAAATTTATTTGGGATGCTTCTAAAATGATCGTATAATACATCATACTAAATTAAATACTCGTTACATATTTCTATTCGAAACGAAGAGCAAATAAAAAGGTTTAATTTACCTTTCCATGAATTCGATGATAATCATAATTTGAGCATAACTTGGCAATTGTCATCAAAGAAAAAAAAGTTATGTTTAAATTAGTTACAACTATTATGCTAGTGTCAAGTAAAATACAATAATATCCAATCTTTTGAAATGTTCCAAGTCAGCTTATCACGTTATGTCTTGACAAAATGATGGCCATTTTACCAAAACCTTCTATGGACTTTAAGTCAACTTAAAAAGTTAAACATCTTAAAAACGATACACGCATTTATTTCATATTACTTCACTTATACACCTTAATCGAATAAATGAATCTATATTGCATAATACGCCATCGTAATTAACCAGTATAACTGATAATAATATAACATTATGAAAATTAAATAAAAACACAACGTCACATATGTAAGTTGGCGGGAAAAGTTCCATGGGGCATAACTTGTCCTTGTTTCCGAATTCCGTTATAATTGTTCCGTTATATCCATTATTTTTTTTAAAAAAAAGAATATAAACAAAATAATTATGAAAAAAACTAAATTTTAAAATATTATATTAATAGGAAGCGATGCTTGCAGTTCCATTAAATTATTTGTACTTTTTATTTTTAATAATTTGAACAAATTATCAAATATATAACATGGTATGAACTAAAAACACGATATACATTAAGCACAACAAAAGAAATAACATTTTTACGACAGAGCTCTCTGGCACGAAGTACCCACAAAACGTAATGATCAAAAATTTCCGCCAAGCTCTTTACAGCCGAGAACACGATTATAGCGAGAAATTATTGACAAAGACTGTATTACGGTTAAAGAATTATCGTATTTGAACAACAAGAGATGTGAGTTCATATTTCAGATGGAATATGAAGTAGAAAGGAGGAAGTGGGTATTCCGTGGCAAAATTAGATTTCCAAACATAAATAATAAATAAAAACTTTAAATGATGACGACCAATTGCCTCAGTGGCGGGGCCCTCCGTGGTCCTCCCTCCAAGTTCGATCCCCGCATCGGAATAAATATATGTATGGATTACAAATCCTTATTCCCAGTCTGGTAACCCCGCCAATCCACATTAGACAAGCGTGGTGAGTTAACTTACGTTCTTCCAGAAATGGGGAGAGCCGTGCTCAGCAGTGGGACATATGAGGGCTGTAAAAAAAGTCGTTTCACTTAAGTTTAAAGTTTACCTTTTTTAAAATTAGGTTTAGTAAAATTTATCATAGTGAATCCCACAAGCTGCAAGGGAGAATGGAGATCAGCCCCAGCAGAGCCCCGCATGCTGAGGTAAGGCACTAGGGTAACCGGGGGAGCCCGATCCCGGGACGTTCGGCACGCTTCCGCCAAAGCTGGCCACTAATCATGCATCCTTTGGCACGGCAGAGCGTGATTAGCGGGAAGGGCAGGGAAAAGGAAAGATGGATTTAGACAGGATAATAGGGATATGATACTGCCGCAACGGAAGACCAGAAGCGATATAGTAGTAGCTCGGGAGGCAGGGGATCGCGTACCCGTGTACCAATACCATAATTACGGACAGGCGGCTATACAACGATATATTTTAATATTCGAAAACCATCATAATTTATTATTATTATTGGATTCGAAGATGTTAATGCTGGTAGCCTATTGGCTTTAACAGCTTTATCGTATTCAGGGTTCGCGGGCTGGAAGCCCGCGGGCAAGTATAATATAATTGGGAATCTGCGCAAATCGCAGACTCCATCGGCCTGACGCCGTGTCGGAGGTACACATATGTATGTGTGCTGATTTTAAACTCGTCATGATTCTACGTTAAACATGTAGGGGAGGATTGAACTTTAGTAACTATAGTCCCTATTAGTCCCATAGACCCTAAGGTCTAGGGGGTGAGAACCGACCGGGTACGTGAGAGAATCTCGTGTAAGCGGCCGGTGTAGAAGTGTTGACTCATAATTTATCTTAAACTATCTTTATTTCGTAGCATGCTTGAACACAGCTATCATATTTAAATAATACCTTAGTACATTCGTAGCTAAGGGATTGTAACTGTACAGAGAACCTCGTCTTAACGTGTTACATGTCGTCTTAGGCGTCGTTGGAACAGTTTAGTAACGTGCCATAGTACTACTGTTCTACACTTGCGTCTACAACATTGTGCTCAAAGCGGTAATCTTCTTGTTACACGTCTGAACAGAGCTACCGGGGAATATTATTGTTGATGAGAAAATTTCACACAACATTAAAAAAATATATTTTTTCTCACTTCTCATCTTCTTCACACTTCATATCTTATAGATAATCTCTAAACGTATCCGTTGGAATACTTTGTATTTACTTCAAAAAATGCCTCAAAAGTGATATTGATTTTATAAATCCAAACCACAATTCCCATTCAAACGCATCCGTCACATTCATAATTACTTGTTCCACGTTCAAATCTTATACACCTTCTATGCATCTAATTCCATTTTATGCCGCATTACTCATTAATATAACCCTAAATACTCTTAATTAGATCCATTCTATTTGTCAGCCAGCGCTTTAAAAACATTTTGGAAGGCCAAAATCATTAATAAACAGGTTTTATAAATTAATAATATATCTTATTTTTAACAATTATCGACCTACGTTACACTTGCAAAAAGCACACACACACAGACATACAATCACATGTATATACATACACTCGTCCATGTGCAGACATAAAAAATTTGCTTAAATACCAAGCTAACATTTTATGATAAGTCGTTACTTATAATGTATATTAAAATAAGCGTTTGTTTTCGCATAAAATAAATAAATAAATATATATAGGTACCTACTTTTATCACTGTGTACCACAGTCGCGTATTACGGTCGTTTATAATGAAAGTGCACACATTATTTTCAGTGATCGGACGTGACTGGAGGTTAATTCGCACGGATTATTGTATACCCAGTTACCAGCCGCGCCCTGCACAACAAACAGCTAGCTACCTATCGTAAATATTAATATTCAATACCGTTGTTTAATCCCTTCGGACCTAGTGTGCAGATTAATGCACATAATGTTTTAAACCTCATAATATTTTTATTTTACTTAATTCACCCCTCCGCCATTTGTGTGGATAATTGCCCACATGCCGGAAAATTCGGAAAACGTAATAAATGATTTTTCACACATTTGTTTTTATAGTCTCCTTCTTGCTAATAATTAGTAAAAAAAATATTTCACTATCAATTAACAATAATTCAGATCTGAATGGGTCAATACTTGGATTAAGTAGTCACTGATGGACTGGTTATGTTTGTATAAGATCCTACATCCGCTGGAATAGACGACTGCTGGAGTGGACACAGCGTCTTGGCAAACGTAGCGTGGAAGACTCCCCGGCTTGATGGTTCGACGACCTACGTAGTTGGCTGAAAGGAACTGCTGTGAGTGAGAGTTCCGGAGGCCCAGCACCCTCCTCTCCTCCTCCCACTCCCCTCGCACTCCCATAATGACACTTTCCTTAAAGTTCGGCAACGCCTCCGCACTGCCTTTGGCGCTGCGGAGGCGTTGCCGACCTAGATTGCTTTCCGTCAGGTGACACGCCTGCTCGTTTGCCTTCCTATCCCATAAAAGAAATGTATCACCTCTCTGCTAGCTAGCTACGTATCGTAAATATTAATATTCAATACTGTTGTTTTACTTGGATTAAGTTTATGTAAATACTGATGGGTTTTTTGTATGAGATTTGTATGAGATCACACATTTGTATGAGATCCTGGAGACTGGAGCAGACGAGTGCTGGAGTGGAGACAGTGTCTAGGTAAACGTAGCGTGGGAGGCTTCCCGGCTTGATGGTTCGACGATCTGCGGAGAGTGGCTGGAAGGAACTGGATGCGGCTTAGCAGGGTAACCAGAAACACTTATATGTACGTAAGGACGTATCATCTCTCTGTGTTCTGTATCGAATTTATTACGGCAAATGTTCTGAGGAGTTGTTTTATTTCCTCCTAGCTGCACAGTTCTACCATGCGACACAGCAAAAGGTTCCCATTCCATCACGTGGATAGATTTATTTTCTTTTCTTTGATGTCAATTGGTTATAACTATTATGCCAGTGTTAAGTAAAATACAATAATATCCAATCTCTTGAAATGTAACAAGTTAACTTATCACGTTATGTCTTGACAAAATGGTGGCCGTTTTACCAAAACCATTCTATGGAATTTTTCAGTCAACTTAAAAGTTAAACATCTTAAAAACGATACACGCATTTATTTCATATCACTTTACTTTAATCGAAGTATATTGCATAACACGCTACAATAATTAAACAATATAAGATTATGAATATATATATATATATATATATATATATATATATATATATATATATATATATATATATATATATATATATATATATATATATATATATATATATATATATATATATACTCCATTTTAGCTCCATACAATTTGAGCAATACAGAGAGTTCAAGGCAATATTAAAAATATCAATAATAGAATAGAATACAAAAACTTTATTTATGATACATTTTTTTATAATAGTTAATGTTTGTTTAAAACCATAATAATATTATGTTATATATTATAATACACAAAAAGAAAACAAAACAAAAACAAAATAATTTTAATCAAACAAGTGTTATAAAATGGTTCTTGCTCAGCATATGCCGGGCGCTATATTGGAGCACCTGTCGCTGGTTTTCAGCAAGAACCAACGTGGTCAGATCGCGAACCACGGTGACGACATTCATATTAACACACACAGAGACTTAATTTAATATATTCGCTCTAGTAGCGGGGCTTCAGCCTATAATTATTTTTTATATATCCACGCCTATCCCCCGCAGGGGTTAGTAGAGACCACAGAGCTCCATCCGCTACGATCCCGGCACACCCTCCCCGCCTGCTCCACACTCATCCATCCTTTCATCTACTCTTCCTCTCACATTAATCACAGCGAAACGGCTCTCCATTATTTGCTTCTCGCCCTCGGATATAAAATCATATTTATTCTTGATTTTTTTTATAGCACATGCAGAGCAGAGATTTATTTCTACTTTTAATTACCCACAAACGAGCATGCTGGGTCACATGGTGGTAAGCGACCATCGCCGTCCATGGATATTCGCAACGCCGGAGTCGACGTAGATGCGTTGCCGCCCTTTAACGAACACATACGCTCTTTTCTTGAATATCCCCAAGTCATAATCACGTGGAAACACCACTGTGTGGTGGTAATTGTTCCACATTTCCACAGTTCGTGGCAAAAAACGGCGACTAAATCGCACGGTGGACTTTTCCCGCCAACTTACATCAGTGACGTTGTGTTTTTATTTCATTTTCATAATCTTATATTATTACTATATATTTAGTGTTTTGTTATTACTACATATTTTAGTTACTAGATACTAATCTTATATATTTAGTGTTGTGGGTGAAAACAGATGGTGATTATTAAAATGTTTTGACTGCAAATGGATCACCCTTTTGCTGCCTATTCGATAAAAACAATTTTCTACAAAATGTAGCAGAACCGTTGCGTCAAAGTAAAACTCGCTACACAAACTTGGCAGGCAGACATTTCATTTCGGTAATACTCCAGCGAAACGCTGCCGGGGAATTGTGGAAATTCCACAATTGCATTCGCAACTTTGTGCCCAAAGCGTTAATCTTCTGATTACACGTCTGAACACAATTACGGTTTGCAAGCGCTAACCGACGTTATTAATGAGTTTTGTATTTAATATAATGAAGCATGTTAGCAAGTACTTTGTTGCTCGTAGTAGGGCCACGCTGCAGACGAATACTTTGTCAAAAATGGCATAATATTTGTCTGTGGCATGAATGGGCCGGCTCGTCCTGGAAAGTACCACACTCCCGCAAAAAAACCGACGTCTGAGTGGTAGCTGAGCTACCGCGCTTCGTCCGCTGAGCGGTTGAATTCCGGAAGCCTAACCCTCCCCCCAACTCCCCCTCCCTTAATGACACTTTCCTTAAAGGTGGGCCACGCTTCCGCACTGCCTATGGTGCTGTGGATATCTATGGGCAGCGTTGACTACTTTCCATCAGCATAAATAAAAAATAGGTTTTTTAGAATTGTGTTGTTGAATTTCAAAAAATGTTTTATCCCCACCATCTGGATGAGGCGCAATCCAGTGCGGTGCGCTTTTCCCGAATCTTCTTTCCACACACCACTACCTTGTAGAACCAGCTGCTTTCAGCGGTAATTTTTGAAAAAAAAGGCCGATAATGCATTTGTTATGTCTATTATGTTGCGTAGTCTATGGACGGCGGTGATAGGATGTTGATCCCTAAGAACCATAATTTTTTTATGAAAGGAAGGCAAACGAGCAGGCGTGTCACTTGATGGAAAGCAATCAACGCCGTCCACAAACATCCGCAGTGCCATAGGCAGTGCAGAAGTGTTGCCGGTCTTTATGGAAAGGTCATTATGGGAGAGGGAGGTTGGGCCTCCGGAACCCAGCCGCTCGCCGGATGAAGCGCGGTAGCTAAGCTACCACTTAGACGCCGGTTTCCCCATGAGTGTGGTACTTCCCCGGGCGAGCCGGCCCATTCATGCTACAGACAAATAATATGCTATTCTTAACAAAGTATTCATGCTATAGACAAATAATATGATATTCTTAACAAAGTATTCGTCTGCAGCGTGGCTATACCATTCTGATTTTTTCAATAACTAATTAATTTAAGTAGACACTACTAAAATTTAAGTATTGTAGTTCATTTTATATCCAACATTGCAAATCTGATTTTTATTTTTAGACGTGCATAATCATATGATATTAAGACATACAAATGATATAATATATAAGACATACAAAAAGGAAAGATATTTATAAAAATATAAACAGCAATAAAGAAACATCAGTCATACACAATACGATCATGGAACTGGTGATTTGGAAAATGGGGCATTATACGCTTAGAAACTTTCTATATGACCTCGTTATCTTTTAGATTTATGGATGCTCCGGTCCTGAAACATAATAAAGAAAAATACTTAAGTTATCGGCATAATAAAAGTACTTTTATACAAGTACAATAAAGTTGTGTGTATTTTTCTTCGCCACCTATATGTGTCCAATTGCTGGGTCGGTGCCTTATTATAATTGGTAGAAAAAGAGAGAGAGAAATACATATATCCGTTTCCATCAAGTTTTTTATGCCGCCCATACCTCAGAGTCTTCAAACGAAAGTCTTCGACCAGTGTTTCCTACCTATAGTCTCTTACGGCGCCGAAACGTGGACACTGACAGTCCGTCTGCTTCACAAGTTCAGAGTCGTTCAGTGAGTTATGGAGAGAGTTATTCTCGTAATTTCACAGGTAGATAAGATTTGGAATGAATAAATCCACCAGAGGACCATGACTTTGGTCCTCTGGTGTAATAACATCTTAACCGGCCCAAGTCAACCTCACCTGTACGCGCTTCGGTGGCCGTACCGGGTGCTCCCCGCTAGATACCAGACGCTCTGGCTACTGAGCAATGGCGGCATAACCAATCACCCGAACTGGTAACCGCTTGGAAGACTATTCAGCGAGCTATGGGGTCCAAAAGGCAACGGGAAACCACTACACTAAATTCCCAAGAAAATTAGCATAACTAAACGAAAAATGTACATATAGCTAAATAAAAAATATATAGTTATTATTCCTTCGCGGCGGGATAAATCAGCCAACGAAGGATTAAGGCATCCACGAAAAGGAACCTTCTTATGATCCTTCTTCTTATGGTCCTATGTCCTCGAGGTGGGGCAGAGGGCGTCCACAGTGCTTCTCCATTGGGATCGGTCTTGAGCGACGCGCTTTACTTTAGACCACGTTAACCCGATGGACGTCATCTCGGCCGCTACGAAGCGCTTCCAGGTATGTTTGGGTCGGACTCGGGAAAAGGAAGCGCCTTTTCCCTTGAGGAGTCCATTCCAACGCCTCTCTGGGAATATGATCAGGGTTCCTTCGGAGAGTATGGCCTATCCAAATCCACTTGCGGCGCACGATTTGAAGTCCAATCGGCGGTTCGTGACAAAGATCCAGTAGGCATTCGTTGGATATTTTCTCAGGCCAGAAGATTTCGAGAATTTGTCGACAACATCAGTTAACGAAGACTTGATTACGATCCATGCCGTGCACAATATGGCTGCTCTTTGAATTTTGAATTTAACCCACTTACCTAAACCTAATTGGCCAGATGGGCGTCCAAATTTCTACCAATAAATCCATTGGCACAGACTACTATGACTACAATGATAATGGAATCAACACGCCACATAGCTGACATGTCATTTATACACTCTTCACTCTTTTTTACACAGTCCTTTGATAGTACTATAAAAGTAAAAAAAATATTAGGCTCATGTCGTCACTGCTTTAAAGTAGACAAAAATAATACATTTTGTATACATTTCAATCTGTCACCAACATTTGTGTATTAGCCGGATGTTCACAGGATGTTGCTTTAGGACTTGTTGCATAAACATGTCCTCAGACGTCCCGTTTTGTTTATGTTGAGTTCGTTACACCTCACAGCTTATACATTTAAAAATGTTACACACAACACAAATAAATGTCAAACGAAAATAGAACAAGTATTGCTTCTAGAACGAATATAAGTTATTATCATCAAATGCTTTCACAGGGCAGTTGGAGAGACTGCATGCGTGTTCTATTTTGCTAATCTATTCGAATGCATAGTCTATAATGTCAAATACATAAATATCATCACGCCTGTCTTCCGTAGGGTTAGGGAGAGACTACAGATGGAGATCATCTGCTATGATATTGGCACACTTTCTTTGCTTCAGATATTGCAGAGAGTGGAGACTCTCTCTTCATGCAAGCTTGCCGGTTAAGAACTTGCCTTTCTTAATAACTTTGGCAATTTGGTTAAAGAATGTTATCCTTGGTCTTCCCCTACTGACCCTTCCATCAACATTCGCAACATATATTCTTTTACGAGTCGTGTTTCAATAATATGTTTTAATAATAATATAAAATGTTATTAATAAAACATATTATTATAAATAATAATATTTATAAAATGTTAGCTAGGAAGCTAGTGGAGATGGCATAGTACGCGAGTAAAAGACGAGTATTAACCCGATGGAGTATATTTTAACATTAACTTAGCGTTGTCGGTCTATACGTTTTTTTCTTTTCTTCTTTGATGGCAAGTCACTATTGTGCCAGTTACAAGTAAAATAATATAAAGGTTTTTTTTTATTTTTTTATTGATTATATTTTTTTACATTATTTTTTACATTGTATATTATTTTGTACATTATTTTATATACGACCAATTGGCTCAGTGGCGGGGCCCTCCGCCCGCGGAGTTAATGGCCGCGCGTTCGATTTCCGCATCGGAATAAATATTTATATGGATTTATAAATGTTTATTCCGAGTCTGGTAACCCCCCCAATTCGTATTTCCTTTCCTTTCCTCTCTATCCTTTCCCTTCCTTTCCGCCAATCCACGGTCTGCCGCGCCAATGGATGCGTGGCTAGGGGCGAGCCTAGTCGTAATCGTGCCGATCGTCCCGGGGTCGGGCTCCCCCGGGGACTATGGTGCCTTACCTCAGCATGCAGGGCTCTGCTGGGGCTGACCTCCATCCTCCCTTGCGGCTCGTGGGATTCACTAAGACGAATTTAATATACCTAATTTGTTGAAAATGACGGCGACGTGGTTCGCCACCCGTCGCGTCCTGATTCTCACGAGGGCGAAAAGCGACCAATGACGAGCCGTTTCGCTGCGATGAAATGGCAGCGGATGGAGCTCTGTGGTCTCTGCCAACCCCTGCGGGGGATAGGCGTGAATATATAAAAAAAAATTTATATACACCAACTTAAATTAAGTTTTTCCGTGTACTTGTTACGTAACTTCAGTTTGTCAAGTAACATCTTGTTAAAATGGTGACATTTATACCGAAAACTTGTATGGTTTTTTCAGACAAGTTAAAAAAAATACCACACACATATTACGTACCATCGCGCTGATAATATGAGATTATTAAAATGAAATAAAAACTCAACGTCACTGATGTACATAACTTGGCGGGAAAAGTCCGGGAAAGCTCCGTTTTGAAGGTTCCAATATCGTATCGGTTCAAAAATACCGCTGTGCACAGCAATTTTAGCGCTTTGTTTTTCCTGACCTCATAAACCACGATTCCCATCTTGACACGTGTTCGCAGCAATGTAAATGCTAAATGTTAATTTGCTCCGACGTCATGAATATTCCAACCTTAAACAGTGGAGTAAACATTTGCCGCGCGGGTGAATTTGGTCCATTCATGTGTATTTCTAAGAGTCCGTCCACTTCGATACATATTTAAATTGCTTCGATACGACGTTCTCCGCATTTCTTAAAATATTTCTCAAAACTTACATACATACATATCATCACGACTGTTTCCCGCAGTGGTAGGCAGAGACCACAGTTCTCCATCTGCTACGATCTCGGCACACTCTCTCTTTTGCTTCATCCACACACATCACTCTCTTTATATACGCTCGCCGGTTAAGGGTACTCCTTATATTGCCTTTCTTAAAAGCTTTAACGCGCAAACTTGCTTTCCATCAGGTCACAACACTTTTTTTATGTTATAGGAAGGCAAACGAGCAGGCGTGTCACTTTATGGAAAGCAATCAACGCCGCCCACAGACATCCGCAGTGCCATAGACAATGCGGAAGCGTCGTAGACGTTTAAGAAAAGTGTCATTATGGGAGGGGAAGAGGGGGAGGGGAAGAGGGGAGGGGAAGAGGGGGGGAGGATGTTAGGCCTCCGGAACTCAACCGCTCACCGTACGAAGTGCGGTAGGTAAGCTATCACTCAGACGCCGGTTTTCTGCAGTTGAAGTTTGAGTTTGGTACTTGCCCGGAAGAGCCGGCCTCTCCATGCAACAGACAAATATTATGCAAATGCATTCTTGGCAAAGTATTTGTCTGCAGCGTGGCTCTACCACAAGTAAACACGTTTGTTCTGCTCTCCTGGTACTTACGAAATAGAACACTACCACGCTATAATTCACGATCGCCTATGTCACAAATTCAAACACGTTCCTTGTTAGTCGCATCACGTTACGTATGGCCGAGCACGGAGCAATTTCTCGCAGGTTCAGATTTTACATAACAAACTCGGCATGCCAATGTCGGTTTTCGGTAATAGGCAGGCAATTTATTTTCAAATTTATTCATATAAGTATTAGAACTAATTTATTAGTTCAGACGACAACTTGGATCGAGCACCCAACTACCTAGCCAAAAGAATTAATAATAAAACAAGTAAACTTTTATTTTCAAAGTGATTTCGTTAACAATGAAGTTTTTCAAGTGATAAAAATAATCTCCGTATGTATTCTCTTTGTACATACATACATACATATATACATACATACATACATACATATATACATACATACATACATACATAACGTCACGCCTATCTCCCGTAAGGTTAGGCAGAGACCACAGATTTCCATCCGTTACGATCCCGGCACACCTTCCTCCACACTCATCCATCCTTCCTCTCACATTCATCCATGCCCCTCCCCCTTCCTTTCCCATAATGATACTTTCCTTAAAGGACGGACACGCTTCCGCACTGTCTATGGCGTTGCGGATGTCTATAGGCGGCGTTGATTGCTTTCCATCAGAAGACACGCCTGCTCGTTTGCTTACCTATCCCATAAGTAAAGATAGCTGATGTCATAGAGTGATGATGCGTGGAGTGGTGGGTATGAAACTTTTCTAGATAGATAATTTGCTCTGATATTTTTGTAAGCGTATAAAGTCGAGCTTGTTTTTTCTAAAGTTCAGTTACCAAGGGAGCTATTAATAGTGTACTAGTTCTTGTGAAATACTCCTTCGTCACAAACTCCGAAATGAAGTCTTGCCAAGAATGCACCGATTCAATTCCCCAAAGCACAGTTTGAGGAAGTGAGGAAAACTTATTCAGAAGTTATTTATGTTGGTGTGTGTTAAAGCTAGCAACGAGAAAGTTTTTACATTTTAGAAGTTTTTAAGGAAACCATACTTTTTAAGATTTTCCATTTTTGTGTAGAGGTCAAAGGCTAATAGAAAGAAAGCACGATAGGGCTGTTTAAAGAAACTCCAATAAATGAGAAAATTGTGATGTTTCCTGAGATTTTGTCAACGGAAAATTCCATGGAATTAAGGAAAAAGTTAAAATTTAAGGAAACCATACTTTTTAAGATTTTCCAATTTGATGTAGAGATCGAAGGCTAATAGAAAGAAAGCAATACAGGGCTGTTTAAAGAAACTCCAATAAATGAGAAAATTGTGATGTTTCCTGAGATTTTGTCAACGGGAAAGTCCATGCATTAAGGAAAAAATTAAAATTTAAGGAAACCATACTTTTTAAGATTTTCCAATTTTGTGTAGAGATCGAAGGCTAATAGAAAGAAAGCACGATAGGGCTGGCTGTCTAAAGAAACTCCAATAAATGAGAAAATTGTGATGTTTCCTGAGATTTTGTCAACGGGAAAGTCCATGCATTAAGGAAAAAATTAAAATTTAAGGAAACCATACTTTTTAAGATTTTCCAATTTTGTGTAGAGATCGAAGGCTAATAGAAAGAAAGCAATGATAGGGCTGGCTGTCTAAAGAAACTCCAATAAATGAGAAAATTGTGATGTTTCCTGAGATTTTGTCAACGGGAAAGTCCATGCATTAAGGAAAAAATTAAAATTTAAGGAAACCATACTTTTTAAGATTTTCTATTTTTGTGTAGAGATCGAAGGCTAATAGAAAGAAAGCAATACAGGGCTGTTTAAAGAAACTCCAATAAATGAGAAAATTATGATATTTCCTGAGATTCCATGGAGCACATGGTTATAAATGAATTTGAAACATTAAAACATTTTGCTGCATTACGATTGTTAGAGGATATTTTCAAAATCCTTTCTCGAAGGGATTAGACATTTTAACTTAGTAAGCTGCATAATGCTGTTTTGTTTTAGGTTCCTAAATCATATCAAATAGATCGACTGTTTTTATTTATATATTCACACCTATCCCCCGCTATATATGACGCTCTCCTCACAGCGTCATTCACTACTATTCATCGCAGCGAAACGGCTCTCCATTAGTCGCTTTTCACCCTCGTGAGAATCAGGACGTGACGGGTGGCGAACCACGTCACCGTGATTTTCAACAAATTGGGTATATTAAATTCGTCTTAGTGAATCCCACGAGCAGCAAAGGAGGATGGAGGTCAGCCCCAGCACAGTCCTGCATGTTGAGGTAAGGCACTATAGTATCCGGGGGAGCCCGATCCTGGGACGGTCGGCACGCTTGCGACTAGGCTCGCCCCTAGCCACGTGGATTGGCGGAGAGGAAGGGAAAGAATAGAGAAGATAGATAGATAGATCGACTGTACCATTTCAAAACCTAGTTACAAGTCGATTTATTTGGTGACTTTCTTTAATTCTTGTTTATTTATTTATTTACTAGACACAAAAACAAGTTACAGTCTTAATTAATACTATATAATATAATTTTAACAACGCCCGGACTATAAACTCTTTAAATTTGCGCACAGCATGGCTAACAATAGGGTTACTTATGTAATAATGAAATACTATAAAATTGAACAGATAAAAAAATAAGAAATATAAAAAAGAAGGATAACAATAATTTTGTGATCTATCGACAGCCAAAGATATAATGAGCGATTGCTTTAATTGGTGTATTTTGATATTGAAAATATTGAATGTTTCTGTACCGTGGTCAATAAATATATTATTGTATAGGCGAAAATGCGTACCATGGGATTATAATGGGATATGTTGTTTGGATAAGATCTAATTCTAAACATTTCATGGCGATTTCGAGTACTGATGCAGTGATTTATCTTTGGTACATTCGAGAAGCAATTTAAAATTTGCTGAGAATAGTCTTTTTTGTTTCGAAAAGAAATCAAGTCGAGAAGCAAAAGTCAAAAAGGTCGAGGGCCACTTGGCAGAGAAACTCTATGTTACAGACGTGTTCTATCTTTAAATAACAGATGTTTGTAACCTCCTTTCATGAAAAATATACATAGTAAGTATTATTTTATAAATAGATTTAATTTAAACCTACCCGGTTTTGGTTTCTTTCACGTGGAAGAACTTGCTAGATGAAGGTGCATTAATTGTGAAAGGAAGACAACGAGTAGCAATGACAATAATTTGGCGTAAAGGGCTGCTCTTCGTTCTTCAAACCCAGTTGAAATGATAGAAGACGTATCACTACAATAGAGGCTTTTCCTTATTGCCGTGATACATGTTCCTAGAGCTTATTTAGATAGCTATAATATATATGGACTTTCAAAAGTTTTACTTAGCTAAGATCCGCGACAAGCAAAACAATAACAGATAATTAACAATGTGTGTTTTTCTGTTGGGTTAAATGGATTTATTTGGAACTTAAACCAAAAACTTACCGAAAATCGGCCATCAATTCTCCACCCACCAACCACTACACACAACACCAAACACACATTATCACTTTTCCATCTTGTAAACGACACATGTTTCGCCCCAACACGAGGCATCTTCAGGTATAGTAGACACTACGGAAGACAACCGAAACTTTTCGGTTATTGTTATTGTTTTGCCTGTCGCGGATCTTAGCTAAGTAAAACTTTTGACTGTCCACATAGTGATGGATTTCCGCAAAGTAACGCCTGACTCCATTAATAAGCCATAATTTATTTTTTATTGTTCACCAAAAACAAAGTTATACAATTATTGATTGTAATATTTATATACAAATGGCGGTCTTATCGCTAATAGCAATTCCTTTCAGACAACCGTAGGATGGACACAATGTTAAAAAGATATTTTGTTGTAGATTGGTGATACATTATCATTATAATGGTAGAGGAAAAATAAAAAAATATTAGTAAATTAAGTTAATAGCCATAAGCAAATATATATATATATAAGTGTACATATATTTATACACACACATATACACATAAATATAGGTTAACCGTAAATGAATACATATAAAGATACAAAGGTATTTATAAAGATAGATAGCGATTTTTGACATGCTTTTTGAAATCTGGGAGAGATATATTTTCCTTTAAAAAGATCCACACAGAAATTAATAACAACAATGTTTATTTCATTTCAAGTGAATCACCATTACCGTATCGATTTTCAATACTTACAATTCGGCGTTCCATTAAGTTGAAAGCTATGGAATGTAACGACTTCAATATATTCGCTGCAACTGTGTCCATTGAATTGAAATTGGGTCGAGTACTCCACTACTTTCGTTTATTCGGACTTATGGAATCCAGTTTTAATTAATATTTCATTCATTCGAAATTTTTACAATTTACTTTTGATATAAAAAAAAAACTTTTTTTGACGCATCACATTCAGTTAAGTTTAATGAGTGTAGTGTTCATTCAATATCAACCCACGGCAGTCCATTGCTGGACATGGGCCTCCCCCAAGGCGCACCACGTAGCCCGATCTTTGGTTACATGCATGAAGTCTCTGCCAGCCGCCTGCGCCGATCGGGGCACCATCTAGCACCCACACTACGTTTGCCGAGACGCGGTCTCTACTCCAGGGGTTCTTCAACAAATGCGTCCCGCCCAATGCTACTTTAGTCTGCTAACTTGAACTATATCGCTGACTCAGAAGTATATATATCGAACTATAATTTGTTTATGGGATAGGAGAGCAAACGAGCAAGCGTTTCGCCTGGATGGCGCCGAAAGCAATCAACGCCGTCCAGACAACCGCAACACCGCAGGAGTCACGGAAGCATTGCCCGCTTTTTAAGTATGTGTAGGCCTATTTTTTTAAACCATTGCTTTCACTTTGTCCACGTTTTCATCGGTTGATGAAGTGCTGGAGCATCCAGGATGTTCGTCATCTTCAAGGTCATCTTGGAGACGTTTATACCACTTATAAACTCTTGTTTTACACATAACAGACTCACCATAAGCATTTGTTAACATTTCACACACTTTATTCCATTTCTTACGCAAAATTTGATACATATTCTTTGATCCATTTCTTTTAACAAACGAAAATCGCCGAGCTCATAAAAACACGTCTAACCTTAGCGGCTGCCACAGACAAAGTAAGCAATGAACACAGCTGAAAATTTTATCATACATCAGGAGCATATATATGTTGGTAACATAATAATAATAAAAAAATTTGACAATTGGACTCTCCAAACCCGCGTATTTTAAAAATTCCCGTTATTTTCTGAACATACCTCGTATATGTATAGGCTGTAAATTAAGAATATAAGCAGGATAAGGACTTAAATAAAAGACTATTGCAAAAACATTGAACGCTATATTTAATATTCTAGAAACAACATTTAAAAAGGTCTAAATAACTGTCTAGGGGTATAAAGGAACATTTTCATTTTAGGGTGCCGTATAATGAAGTTACAAAGATATAAACGAAACGACGTATACTAATAAACAATTAAAAAATCAGTATAGGAAATCAAATAAGTGTACACTATAAAAATAATTACAAATTTTTGTGCCGACTAAAAATAATTTTATTACAAAAGCATACAATGCTATTTTATTTTGGAAGAAAAATGAAGTTATACCTAAAAGAAACTAACAACGATATGTACAAAGTTTCTCATGAAAGTAAATATGCTTCTCTGAGAGAATGTAAATTTTGCAATATTTATCTCATTAAATGGGGGAAGATTAATGAATAACTGATTTCTCACACATAGATAAGTAAAATTAGATAAAAAAACACACAATTCGGCTGGGCAGTTATAAAACCTAGTAAGGGAAATGAGACATTTATAATACAAAACAGTTCATACTCTCCCTACATATGTTATATTTATATATCTTGTTCAAATTTTCAATCTTTCATAAAATACTTTTGATTCATCCATTCAAATTCAAATTCATTTTTTTTAAACTTGCAGTGGATAACACTTGCCGTTAATAAATTTTTTTTCAAATATTAATTCATTAATTAATTTTAGTTTCATATGGGAGAGTAAAATTACTGTTATATAAGATATTTAGCAGGATATAAATTTAGGAATATATACCATCAGTGGCAAAGCGTATAATCGCTGGTAAAAAAGAGGGATTGACTTTAAATTTTTTTTATATCATTTGTTTAAATTTGAAGATTATAGTTTTTAATGAGAGATTTCGCACTAAAACCAAAGTCAAATCTCATTGAACGGCTAGGTTCTTTGGCATTGCAGAGGGATGTTTCATCTGTTATAGCTTTTACTATGGAGTGTGTTCCGAGGAATTGTTTAGAATAATTCCTACAGCTGAATTCCAATATCGCACAACTCATAACAAAGAGAAGTTTTAGTCTCCATCATTTGGATGAGTGGCGATCCAGTATGGTGGCAGTTTCCCAAAATTTCTTTCTATTCATCACCACCAGCTATCTAATCGAAACAACATTGGTCTATGAACGCGTTTTTTGTTTTTTGTTTTTTCTGGTAACAAGCTTTTTCATTTGCCTCTCTATGCTACAAAAAAACGTGTCTCACTATCTTCTGTTCTTGATGCATATATCGCATGACGTATCCTATCTCGTTGTGAATATAGAATGCCTTATCTTCCCACATTCAACAAGACTCATAATGAATGTTTACGAACTCATATAATCAATATTAAAAAAAATACGTATAATATTTGTTTTAAATAGTTAAATACAATAATAACTTTACTTAACAATTAAAGCTAACATTGAATTTAAAGCTTGATATCGACTTATGGTACAATACGAAATCCGAAATAAATAATAATAATAATAAATGTGCTTATATTACTATTATCATGTAGATAATAAATGTCGAAATTGCTTTTAGTTTTTATATAGCTGTTTTTTTTTCTTTTCTTTGACGGCAATTAGTTAAAACTATTATGCCAGTGTCAAGTAAAATGGAATAATATCAAATCTCTTGAAATTCCTAGTCAGCTTGTCACATTACGTATTGATAAAATGGTGACTATTCTACCAGAACCTTCTATGGACATTTTCAGTCAACTTGAAAAGTCACGATACATGCATTTATTTCATATCACTGCACTTATAAGTTTTAAACGAAGTATATTGTATAATTCGCCACCACAATTAAACAATGTAACTGATAATAATAAAAGATTATGAAGATGAAATAAAAACAGAACGTCCCCGATGTAAGTTGGCGGGAAAAGTCCCATAGAGCATGTTATAAAATATTAGTTTGTAATAATAGTTTTTTTTTTATTTTAGAATTCGATTCCATTGCAAATGAAGACACAGAATAAAGTAAAAGATCAATTGTTAAAATAAAGCTTGTTTAAAAAAATAATTATATTGTCCAAATAAAAGTAAAGATTACTGGAAATAATATTTAATCTGTAGTTCTCTCGTAGATTATTGTTGTCGGTCCGATAATAAATTATGGAGTTTATTAGTTTTAGTTTTAATAAAAAGCTCGATTCGTACTTTTGTAGGTAGGTAGGTATTCGTAATTTGTGATTTATATAGATCTGTTATTTACTTTGTATTGAATATAATCTTTTAAATTATTCAATGTTTACCATGGAACAACATATCGACTCAAAAAAGCGAAAACGTAGTACACCGTAAAATGAAAACATACCACCAGAGCCGAAAATCTTTTAAGATTTGTGAAAAATTTGTATCCAATCATAAATTTTTGAGTCAGTTTTAACGTTGTACAAAATTTTCTATTGATCCTAGCGAGACGCAGACCATTCGACGCAGTAGTTTTTTCCGATCCAAATATGCAATTAAATTATTTTGACCTGTGTGTCGTTTACAGCGTTTTCGCTTTTTTGTCGATATATTGAATACTTTTTTTTATATAAAACATATTTGGTTTATTAGAAATCAATAAAACTGAAATAATTATGACGGCGACGTGGTTCGCCAAGCGCCACGTCCTGATTCCCATGAGAGCGAGAAGCGACTAACGGGGAGCCGTTTCACTACGATGAATGTGAGAGGAGGGATAGATAAAAAGATGGATGAGTGTGGAGGAAACAAGGAAGGTGTGTCGGGATCGTAGCGGATGGAGATCTGTGGTCTCTGCCTACCCCTACGGGAAACAGGTGTGACGATATGTATATATGAAATGATAATTGATTGATCAATGGGAGATGTATTCGATGTTTCAAACGACGCAAGCTAAGTTAAATATACAATGTACAAAAATCTACCATCTATAGCAAACATGGACGTGGAACTAACCAGCAAATGGACCTCCGTAATTTAGTTGTATTGTCCACATTGTGCATTTAATTTTAAAATACATTACGTATCCATATCACGAAGAAACCTAACAGACGTCTATTATAAATTAAATAAACCATTACGTTTTTCAACTTCAAAGTTTGCTTCCTTATTCCCAAAAGGAAGTTGGTCCTACCAAAAATAAAAAATTCTTACTATCAATCTTAATAGTATATGTAAGTTTATCTTAACTTGATAATAATAGAAAAACATCCATTTTTATATATATTTACTTATTGTATATGAAAACACATATCTTATACTACACAATATCAATTGTCTTTAAGTATACACTGTAAATACCGCCTTATCAACTAAGTGTGAAGTATCATTTTATGCTGCTGTTGAAAAATGAGCGTCTATTGCCTCCCTAAAACTTCAAACTCTAAACATTCTAATCCCGTTACGCGAATTTTCTATATTTTTACTTTATCACAGGCTTTTCACGCTCATAACCCTGGGGGTTATAATTTTCATTGCACCCTTGTTTTAATGATACCAGATAAGGAAGTCCACGTAAAACTTACAATAAGTCGATAGTTAAAACGAACTTTGTTCCACTTTCCATTATACATAAATTTTTCGAATTTCTTACAATAGTTTAAACCAACTGTATCATTCTATAAATTTCATACTAAATATCCCGTAATCACTCTAAAAATGTATTTATATATGTTTTCACTTATTATGAATCGATCATTTTATTCGATTATAATACCAAAAATTTTTTAACATCGAATTTCATATCAAAGGGAGTAGTATTTTAACACGTTTGTTCAAGGAGTTTCGCAAGGCGCCATTTTAGGCCCGATGTCACTCTTGACGACGATTACGGAATAAAATTTCCATGTCAATTTCTGAAGAATTGGAACATCCTCGAAGGGCGGTGGTCGCCTAGCAGTCGTGCGGCCACCGTGACGGGTGGCCGGCTACGGATCACATGACACAGCAACTCTTCGCTCGCCCTTTGAGCTCGGCTTTCAGGTCGCGTTTGCTTTTGCTGCGGCCCACTTGTTTCGGCTAAAACATTATCAAAAGTTATTCAAAATACAATTTACAAGTTTAAAATCAAACAAATACATGAATAATTATATCCCTAGGTACATATGTAGTAATGAAATAACTAAAATCATATTTTGGCATGATTATAGCATCAAGCATTTAAGTGGAAATCATCAACAGCCTATAGCTGTCCACTGCTGGACATAGGCCTCCCTCATTGAGCGCCACCTAGCCCGATCTTCGGCTACACGCATCCAGTTTCTGCCAGCCGCCCTGCGCAGATCGTCGCACCATCTAGCTGGGGGGCGTCCCACACTACGTTTGCCGAAACGCGGTCTCCACTCCAGCACTCGTTTGCTCCAACGATTGTCGGATCTCCGACAAACGTGACCAGCCCATTGCCACTTTAGTTTGCTAATTCGAAAGGCTATATCGGTGATTTTAGTTCTCTGGCGGATTTGTTCATTCCGAATCTACCAGAGAAACTCCGGGCATAGCTCTCTCCATAGCTCTCTGAGCGACTCTGAGCTTATGAAGCAGATGGACTGTCAGCGTGTAAGTGGAAATAATTTTGAATAATTTGAAATAAAATATTAAAAGATATAAGAAAATAATAGCAAAACAGATGATTTAGCACCTGTGATGTTCCCGAACAATTAAACATTGGAATATTCAATAAACAACCATGTGTGTTTATAAAAACTAGCAACACATTTGTAGTGCCTCTGGTGTTGTAGATGTCTGTAAACGGCGATGATCAATTACTATCCGGTGAACCAAATGCTCGCTTGCTATGTCAAAAAAATGTTTAATCACCTGTTGCTTTGTTTGTTGCTTGTTAAGTTTACCAAGCGCGGCCAAAGCTGCGACCTCGAATGCATCCTTAACACCCTTACTGGAGGCCCGTGCAGATGTTTCCACATATGTTGTTGCTCCCAGCTGTCTCGCTACTGATAAAGCCTGAAACATGTTTGCATTTAAACATATTACTGTATTTTTTTTAATAATTTACACAGAGACATTGGAGAACATGAGTACTGAAGTGGAGAATCGAGCACTGAAGATTAAAGCAAACTGGAGTGGGATGATCGCATTTGTATGAGCTGAGACCACATCTTGATATACGTTGTATAGACCATTCATCTGATAAGATGAAGTAACGATTTGTACAGAGTGATAGAGGGAATCTTACACTCATTACAGTACTGACAGGCAATAATGATGTTGATTTAAATAATAAATTTAAAACACGGAAAGAGAAGCTTGATTGTTTTCAGATTGTCAAATGAAGTAAAAACGTTGATGAGAAATGAAATGTATATCTTTATTAGGACAATAAAGAATTTGATTTTAGGAATTTACCATTCCTTTTTGTAAAATGAACAAGATTTAAAACGTAAATAATTAAATTCATTCTGAATTATATGTGTGATATCAATGAAAATTTATATTAATTGAAATAGAGACGCACTGACCTGAATAGTCCGTCTATTCAATTGGTGCTAATCAAGAATACTATAACAATAATGAATTCGTGTTTATTCATGATTTGTGTAGATAATATACAGCCATCGAAATTAAGGTCATGTTTTAAAAACTTTGAGTCAGTAAAAATATTAAAGCACCAAAGATTGCCAATGACATTGAAATCGCAAAGTTATATAATACGTTTCAGAAGTTACCATAGAATAGACGAACTATTTACCATACTAGTTAAAAAAATAATCCACACATGATTATTTTTAACCTATCAATTGACTTTACCTTTATTTGTTACTTTTAATGATATAAAACAAACGAAAAAAATAATATTAATTAATTGATATGATGAGCTTCGGCAAATTTTAATAAATATTGTATGCTCCGTAAGGTGTAGACAATGGCGGAAAGTAGGTATGAAAAATGACATCCACCTGTGTACTTATTATCGAAAATAAATATTTTGATTTTAAAATTTGATTTCTAGGAAGCAAATGGTTTAGCGGAGAGAGGTTAGCTTACGGATTCGAAGTCCGTGGTATCGATTCCGTTATATATAAATGTTTGAATCTTCGTCAGTAACAGTTTATACCTCTTCACTTGTGACTGGGTGTGTTCTTAGCTTGGACAGAATGGTGAGGGTCTCCTTGTCGTGCCTGAGGTCGGCTTTGCAGCCACACAACAGTACAGGCGCTGATCCACCGTGAGTACGAACTTCTCTGTACCACTGCAATATAACATTATTATTGATAAATTTAAAACCAGATCACCTAGAGCTTGATCTTTTTAATGACTGAGGTGTTTTAGAAAGAGATCAATTTAGTTATCTTAAACAATATTCATTTTTTTTATGGGATAAAATAAAGAATATTGCAAATCAACGCCGCCCATTATAATCCGCAGTGCCATTGGCAGTCTTCTGTACTTAAGGAAAGTGTCATTGTGGAAGGGAGAGGGGCCTCCGGAACTCAACCGCTCACCGGACGAAACGTGGTTGCTAAGCTACCACTCAGACGCCGGTTTTCTGCGGGAGTGTGATACTTTCCCGAGCGTGCCCGCCCATTCATGTTACAGACAAACAATATGCTATTCTTGACAAAGTATTCGTTTGCGGCGTGGCTCTACCACTACGTCTAATCTTTTTTTTGGGAGATAGAAAGGCAAACGAGCAAGCGTGTCACCGTATAGAAAGGACCCCACCCATAAACATCTGCCACCTTATATGTGTGTTTACTATGGCAAAATCAAATCATCGACTTTCACCCAAGTGCTATTCCAACCCTGTTTACAACAAGATATAGTATTAAAATAATGGTTTAAAGTCGTGCTTATCAAAGGCGCTACAGCCGCCTTAGCCTTGGCCTAGTCCAGAACATTCCTCCAGTCTGAACTATACCTCGCTCTCTCCATCCAATCACTTTCTACAATCAGGCGTCATACCGAGTTTGTTTAACACGTTCACGCCGGCG
Source organism: Baronia brevicornis (assembly GCA_031353405.1). Lineage (NCBI taxonomy): Eukaryota > Metazoa > Arthropoda > Insecta > Lepidoptera > Papilionidae > Baronia > Baronia brevicornis. Next base: position 435,315 of record JASFAT010001618.1, on the reverse strand, counting down.
TGACCCAAGGGTGGGTCACACTTGGCTGTTCTGTGGGGCGGCGTGACCCACTGGTGGATCACACTTGACTGTTCTGTGGGGCGGCGTGCATCACAGTTGAGTCACTTGTTTTCAGAAAAAAGGTCGTTAAAAAAATAAGTTTTCGACTCGAACTGTTGTGATCTCGCATTAAGCGCGTTCGAACTAGCAACAGTGTCTCCTCGCCCCACGAAGCGTAAGGAGATAAGCCAGTCAAGGGTTTAAAGTGCAACCAGTTTTTGTCATGTCTCCACCACAACACTAATTGTAAAGGCAATATTGAACATGGATCTTCGAGCCGTACTAGAAGAGACGGAACAAGTCAGAACAAGCGTGCGGGAAATTTACCTTCGCTGCAGCATTATGTAACGATTCTGGCTCAGCTATGTTGAAACATAACATAAATATTTTGGCATCTTGATAGGCTAGCGGTCTCACAGTATCGTATGCAGTTGTACCTGTGAATAATTAAAAAAAATTACAAACAGTGTCAAGATTTTATGTCCGCCTGGTAATGCATTTCTTGACTTTATGTCATTCATTTGAATGAATGGCTTTGAATAGTGCTGAAATAGCACACTTAACTTCGCCAACGGAGCAAAAAGAATAGATAAGACACGAAGGACATTATTCGGTGCGGTTGAGTTAAGGAAAGAATAGAATAGAAAGAATACGAAAGAGATTAATCGGTACGATAGAGATTACAGCCGCAATAGAATTTTGAAGGGAGTAGGTAATAGATAATTTATGATAAACCTTAAAAACAACACATGAATTTAAAATGCGATAAACCCCAAAACTGTTAGTAATCACAAAAATGTACATCTACATTCTATTAGAACATGTACAAGTTATATTTTTTATATATTTACATAAGAAAGGGCAAAAAGGACTAAACGCAAGCATCAACAAACATTCAATATTTATAGGACAGGATATTTAGATAGGATTAATTGACTTTATGTCAGCCTGTGAAATAGTGTAACAAACTGAAAGGGTTGCAATTAAAAATAAGAATGTTTTTTTTAAAAATAAAATAGGTCTTTTCCCGCCAACTTACATCAGTGACGTTTTGTTTTTATTTCATTTTTATAATCTTATATTATTATCAGTTATATTGTTTATTTATGGTGGCGGTTATGGTGGCGGTGGTGGTGGATTCGGGTGTATAAAAAAAAGTGGAATGAAATAAATGCGTGTATCGTGACTTTTTAAGTTGACTGAAAAATTTCATAGAAGGTTTCGGTAAAATAGCCAACATTTTATCAAGACGTAATGTGACAAGCTGACTAGTTACATTTTAAAAGATTTGATATTATTGTATTTTAATTGACTAGTTATAGCTATTTTGCCAGTGTCAAGTAAAAATAAAATGTATAAAAAAAACTTTATCCCAATGACGAATAATCTTTCTGTAAACTTATAATTTTAAATATTTTCATATATGGAGATACGTAAAACATGGTGTTATAATTTTTAAAAGCGTATAATCAATAGTAGAAAAGGAAAATTAAGTATATATAAAAGAAAAAATATCCATGTAAATAAAAGGAAAATCTGCCTATGACTCTCTGAATGAAGATGTAGCTGTCAGAAGGAACATACTTGTGTCCGGCAAAGGACTTTTGTAGGCTGTTTTAAACACAATATTCATTAGGGTCCAAACTAGGTGAACCTGTATTTTTGTGATACTTATTTAAACTGAAGAATTTACAGTATTGTTAATATATTTTTTTATTTATTAGTAAAATCTAAAGCATTTAAATAATATTATGAAAAATATATACATATCTTACTGCCAACAAAGGATTTATATTTTTCTTATACGAATGTCTGTTTCTATATAAAAACAGACATTCGTGTGTGTGTGACACACATATGTGTATGCGTATCAGTGTCCGCAAGGTTAATAAAATAAATAGCAAGAGTGAAATGAATATAGCATTAAAAACTCTTGAAATATAACAGATATTGATGAAAGTATATAATATTTTCTCGTCGCCCATACCACAAAGCCTGAAGAAAAAAGTCTTCAACCAGTGCATCCAGTCTGTACTCTCTTACCGTGCTGAAACGCGGACACTGACGGTCCGTCTCCTTCACAAGCTCAAAGTCACTCAGAGGGCTATGGAAAGGGCTATGCTCGGAGTTTCTCTGGTGGATAGAATTCGAGATGAAAAAAATCGCCGTAGAACCAGAGTCACCGACATAGCTCTTCAAGTTAGCAGACAGAAGTGGCAATAAGCTGGACACGTTTGTCGGAGAACCGACAATTGTTGGAGTAGACGAGTGCTGGAGTGGAGACCGCAACTCGGCAAACGTAGTGTGAGACTGCCTGCCTGCCCTACTAGATGGAGCGAGGACTGAACGAACGAACGAGGACTGCGCAAGGCGGCTGGCTGAACTGGATACGTGTAGCCGAAGATCGAGCTAGGTGGCGAGCCTTGAGTGAGGCCTATGTCCAGCAGGGGACTGCCGTGGGCTGATATTGATGGCAAAAATTGATAAGTTTTTTGAAATTCTCACCTGACGTGTCCCAGACGGAGAAACTAACTCTATAATCGGCCACTGCAGATGAGTAACCATACTTCTCGAATCCCGTCGGCGTGTAAGCCTGTTGAAAAAAATATAAGCTGAATAAAATAATTCTGTTACCGACAGTCAAATTATATCAATTTTATTTATAGTTGTAGTAACAGTCATATGGTAGCACATATAGTGGTAGAGCCACGCTGCAGACGAATACTTTGTCAAGAGTGGCATATTATTTGTATGTAGCATGAATGGGCTGGCTCGGCTCGCTTCACACGGTGAGCGGTTGAGTTCCGGAGGCCCAACACCCTCCCCTCTTCCATAATGATGCTTTCTTATTAGGCCGGTATTGCTTCTGCACTGCCTGTGGTACTGCGGATGTTTATAGGCGGCGTTGATTGCTTTTCATCAGATGACACGCCTGCTCGTTTGCCTTCCTAGTCCATAAAAAACCATATAAGAATTTAATTAAAATAAACCTAATGAGGAGAATAAAATATAAAAATTGTATGTGTATATAGCATTTCTATGATATTGAAACTAAACATAACAGGAACAAAAAAGAAACGGAGAATATTTTCGATATTTGTAAGGGAAAAATTCCTTTTTCATACTTTCTAAAACATTTTGTTTAAAATTAAATAAAAAATTAGTGTTTCTTTTTAATAATTTTCAAAAAAAATCATTTTCCTTCCTTACCTTTTTAAAATATTTTTTAAGAGAATAAAAAAATTAAAAAGATTCTTTTTAATGTTGTCCACGGTAACTTTTAAATATTAGATTATTAGAGTACTTTATAGAAAAAAGTTCAGTTCGCATATTTTATTCAAAACATTTTGTTTACTTGTAATTTTTTGGAAAACATCCATTTCAATATTTCTTTCATAACAGTTTTTAGCTTTGACAAGTTAATGACATAATAATAGACGCACAGCAAGGCACATTTTGACAAAAAAAAGTAATGCGTATCTACGCGTGTGAATCACACATGTCGCGCGTAATGTTCTAAATAAATTTTCCTGACCTGAATATTGCTAAAAGCAACTATATTGAAGCGTTGTGGGGTTCCTTAACAACTATTTTGAAAATATACCTACCACACGGAGTCTATCATAGTTTTGTAACAAATATAAACTAGATACCGGCAATTAGAGAGCATGCAAGAATTATACAATATGACGACCAAACAAATAACTGTTTTGATTCCTGCATCGGAAGATATTCCTATCTTATCCTATTAATATTATAAATGCGAAAGTTTGTGAGTATGGATGTATGTTTGTTACTTTCACGAATAAACTACTGGACGGATTTGAATGAAACTTTACAGTAATAAAGGTTATACATCGGAATAACATATATATATATATATATATATATATATATATATATATATATATATATATATATATATATATATATATATATATATATATATATATATATATATATATATATATATATATCAAACTATAATTTACCCATTTTTTGTTAATTTTTATGTACTATGCTCTCTCTCTGTCACACGGCAAGCGAAAATTAGTCAGTATTACAAAACGTAGTGGTTTTCTATGCAAATAATATACTTTACCACTTTCCCGGCACGAATTCAAGTTTAGTAATATTTATCGAGGCGTAGAATATGATTTTTCTTACGCTCACATAAGCTCTTAAATAAACATGGCAATATTTATTCTCAGTATGTGAACTGTTGAATAATATACCGGCATAGACCTAGCAAATATGCTGACAAATAGAATCGTAGAAATGTGATGGAAAAACGATATCTGGATGGAATACGTAATAATACTAGAAATAGTTCATTTGTGACACACCTTTTTTACGCAACTTTTATCTAAAATTAAAACCTAAATAGACAATAAATTTGACCGAAAAATGAAAATCTAAAATGTGCGATAAAATGGTTCTTGTTCAACGTAAGCCAGGCGGTCGGTCTATAGTTAGTTTTCAGGTATCTATATGTGATGTGTGTTCTTCGGATCTCTGAGATCGAAAAATTTACCCTTTAAATTCACTGTTATACTTATTAAAATTACGCAAAAGAAAAAACATCCAGACTCACGTATTCGTGAGTTTGGATGTTTTTAATAAGTTACTGTAGGTCCTAAAAACTTCGTTGGCTGGCCCACGTTGGGAGGATGGGGGAGGATCGCGAGGTCAAGAGAGCGTATGTGGGTTGCCCAACTGGACGACGTCCTGTGGGGCGCCTCAGATACCGCTGGAGATGTGACATGGTGGAGGATAATTTGCGCAACCTTCAAATCTGCAACTGGCAGGAGGTGGCGCAGGACAGAGCACGGTGGCGTAAGATCTGTTCGGAGGTCTAGATCAATTTTGGGTCGTTGTGCCAACAAGGTTAGTTTTAGTTAATTCCTAGTTCCTAAAAATTTTTATCTTGAATCAAACCTAAAACTCAAAAAGCCAATACCAATGAGCTATTTAGTTTTCCTAACATCTTTTAATCTTATCACGGACTTTTTATAGAAGAAGAGCTTTTATGTAGAAATATAACGGCTCTTTCGGTCCGTGTATTTTTATAAGACACGATGATAGTATATCTTCAACGAAAACTATTTACAAAATTCGAAACAAAGTAATTTCCAGTTCGATATTGCCGAGGGAGACATCAATACCAGGGCAGTCTTTCTCGAGGCTAGTTTGTTACGAAGTTGAAGGATATTGTTTGGAAAATGGCGACTTTCCAAATCCCAGATGACTTTTGTATCAAAGCAAGTGAACTACGTAAACTAAAATAGTATAATATTCGTGATATCTATATATCTAATACATGACTAAATGTGACACTGGTATTTGAGCAAATGTTTGAACAAACATTTGTAATTTAGCTACAAATGTCTCCAATGTTTTTACGAGACTAATGTGGCTTAGAGATACACATTAAGATAATTAACAGAGTCCAGCGTTACTTTGCGGAAATCCATTACTAATGTGGATAGTCAGTTTTTTTACTTAGCTCAGATCCACGAAAAGCAAAAAAAATATAAGTGTCTTTACTGGAAGAAATGGATTTACTAATATGGAGGAAATTAAACTAAATCTAAACCGAAAAACGGCCGTCAACAATTCTCCACATCCCAACCACTATGGGCGGCGTTGATTACTTTCCATCAGGTGATACGCCTGCTCGTTTGCCTTCCTGTCCCATAAAAAAATAGAAACCCACATGTGTTCCACTGGTGGTGTAAGTGGTCATTTATTTGACAGTTGTTCCGAATCGATATTAACTAACTAAAGGAAACAAACTACACCGGAACTAGAATATGACTGTCAATAAATTCAACGAATGAATTTAACTCACCTCTATAAAAGTGTCAGACACAAATCTCTGCACGAGCGACGTTTTGCCGCACTGAGTGTCTCCGACCAAGACGACTTTGATCTCTTCCTCAGCAGTAGGAGTCGCGGCTCCTCCACCTTCTGAGCCTTTCTTGCCTGACCACATTGCCACTTCTATTGTTTTCGTTAGTCTGTAAAAAAAAACAAATGATATTTATTTATTTCACTCAATTGCTGCGGTTTATATGGAAATGAACTATTTTACGTTTCTAACGTGAAAATACAAAGTAATCAACAATCAAGCCGCGGCAGTCCACTACTGTATAGGTCTCACCAAGAAGCGTCACCGCTCCCGACCTTTAGCTTCACGCATCCAGTTTCTGCTAGCCGACACACAGAACACAATAAAATAAAACAAAATAGAAAATACACAGTATATACGTATTATATTTCCCTCAGTGGAAGAGCCACGTTGCAGACTTTGTGAAGAATGAATATTATTTGTCTATAGCTTGAATTGACTGGCTGATATACCGTACTCCCGCAGCGGCGTCTGAGTGGTAGATTAGCTACCGCGCTTCGTACGGTGAGCGGCTGAGTTCCGGAGGCCTAACGCCCCTTAGGTACTGCTGACCATTAAAAAAGCGACCTATAACTTTTTTTACAGAATATAAAGCCAATAAATTAATTTAAATAAATAGTTTGTATCGCTTCTTAGGTAGGTAATCAGAAATTTTTTTTGCTTTATTTTTTTTATCAAATCTTTTTTATCTCAGCTAGCTTTTTATTTTTAGCCACACATAGGGGAGTGTTAAGCACACATAGGGGACTTTTTCTCACGGTTATCGACCTGCTTCCTGCTTTACCTATCTCTATTATAAAAATTGCTTCGCTAGCTCGTTTAAAACAGTTCTCTAAGAATGGCTAAAATATTCAAATTATACCAGTTACCTTTATAAGATTGTTATAGCTAAAATTATACAGCATAGACGTTTCTTACTGCAGCATTCAAAAGGCGCCAGCGAAATTAGTTCCAGCAGAAAGACGCGCCGAAAAGAATTTATATTTCTTTCTTAACGGCTTTCACGACCTCGTTGATCAAAATGGCCTTTCAATATTCCCAAGAGTACCAAATTAAATTTAATGCTTGACTGTAGATCTGACAGAAAAATTGAGCAACAACTGTTTATATTTTTTAATAGCATTATGGGATATTCGGATCAGAAAAAATACAAACGCAAATTGGTCTGAGTCTCAGCTCTACGAACGATAGAAAATTATGTAGCGTCAATATGTAGGTAAATCAAGTTACAAAAAGCGTCAGATCAAATATTTATCATTTGCGGAATCCTTTTGAAATTTCACCTACCTACCTTTAAAAATAAGATTAACAACGAAATAGCGCTCGCGATACCAGGGCATCTAGGTCATCACTGGTTGTTCCTCGCCACTGCTCAGCTGAGTTTCGTGGTAGCTTTAAATACACCGCAACTAAGTGTTGGAACAACTTGCCACCACCTACCTCTTCGTGACTTGCATACTATAAATATGTTTTAAAAAATACAAAAATCTAATTTTGAGTATGCAATCAGGAACTTGTTCTTTTGATTGCGGTGAATTTATTACATGACTTAGTTGTTTTTAATTTCATTGTATTCATTATCATCAAGGCATTACAGCCAGGGCCCATCTCCGGCTGTAATGCCTTGATGATGGTGAATACAAAAAATAACTGTGACTAAATCGAGTCATCATTATCAAGGCACTACAGCCTTGGGTGGGCCCTAGCCTGGTTCAGTAAATTTTTCCAGTCGGATCTTAGTTTAGATTTTCCCTCCAGCCCCTCACACCGATTGCCTTAAAGGCGCCCTCGACTCCATCGAGGCATCTGAGCTTAGGCTTAAGTTTTATTGTATTGTATGTGTATTTGTGTGTATATATAGTATGAATAGTAGTATATATATGGATGTGTGTACGACATTCATATAACATACACTTATACATATGTGAGTGAGTCATATGAATGTCGTCGCTGTGGTCCGCGACCTGACCACGTTGGCTTTTGCTGACAACCAGCGTCAGATGCTCCAATAGAGCGCCCGATATATGCTGAACAAGAAAATTATTTTCTTTTCGTTTTTTTTATGTTTATTTTATAATAATAACTTAGTAGTTATCTACTAAGTTATTATTTACAGTAATAACTTAGTGGTAGAGCCACGCTGCAGACGAATACTTTGTCAAGAATGGCATAATATTTGCCTGTAGCATGAATGGGCTAGCTCGCCCGGGGAACTACCACACTCTCGCAGAAAACCGGAGTCTATGCGTGGTAGCTTAACTACCGTGCTTCGTACGGTGAGCGGCCGAGTTCAGGAGGCCCCCCCTCCTCACGCTCCCATTCTCACTCCCATAATGACACTTTCCTTAAAGGTCAGCAACGCTTCCGCACTGTGGCGCTGCGGATGTGACACGCCTGCTCGTTTGCCTTCCTATCCCATAAAAAAAAGGTTTTAAGCAAAAATTAATTGTTGTAAAAAAACAGGTGTGTCATAAGTAAAATATTTCTATTTCAAAATATCTGCCGTTTCGTTTATTATTTTAATCCAGTTTGCACAGAAATTATTTAAAGTTTGCGTGTATTAATTCAAGATAAGCGGCGATAAATTCGAGGGCTAATTAAATGGGGTTACACCCCAGAAGCGATAAATTAATTTGTCGGACAAATAAGGCATCAGCTGCGCTACCTCGGCCACGCATTAACCTAAATGTAAAGTTAAGTCACGCTTTAAATTTTAGCTACGCGAAAATAATTTTTCTGAAATGTACTCCGCGTTAGTTCTTGTTTCATTAAACACCAGTTTTGAAGTCAGGGATTGTCTTTGCTAGGTGCCTATCCGGTAGTTATAGTATTGGTACACGGGTACGCGACCTCGGCCTCCCGAGCTACTACCGTATCACTCCTTGTTTTCCGTTGCGATAGTATCATATCCCTATCATCCTGTCTAAATCAATCTTTCCTTTCTCCTGCCATTTCCTTTCTTCTCTATCCTTTTCCTTTCCTCTCCGCCAATCCACGGTCTGCCGTGTCAATGGAAGCGTGGTTAGGGGCGAGTTTAGTCGCAAGCGTGCCGACCGTCCCGGGATCGGCCTCCCCCGGGTACTATAGTGCCTTACCTCAGCATGCGGGGATCTGCTGGGGCTGACCTCCATCCTCCCTTGCGGCTCGGGGGATTCACTACGACGCATTAAATATACCTAATTTGTTAAAAATGACGGCGACGTGGTTCGCCACCCGTCACGTCCTGATTCTCACGAGGACGAAAAGCGACTAATGGAGAGCCGTTTCGCTGCGATGAATGGTAGCAGATGGAGCTCTGTGGTCTCTGCCAACCTCTGCTGGGGATAGGCGTGAATATATATAATAAAAAAAAGCAATGGTACTAAAACGTTTAAAGATATTACAGAAAACATATTGTGTGGACTTAAAAAGTAATCAGACTTCCAAACAAAAATGCTTGCGGTCCGTAAACGAAATGGGTCTCCGCATAAAAGGCATATTCTTTGAATGTTTCTCAAGAGTTTGTCCTCAAGTTGAATGCTATTAAATACGTCGCTTTAGGCTACGTGAGACGCCTTAAATGCGAGCTGGAATAAATAAAATATAAGAAAATGATAAGTCGTATTGCATCGTTTGGGAACAAAAATAAAACTCACCCATTTCAGTGCTTGTAGAAACGAAATAAAACGAAATGGCATTAACTTGTCGTGAATAATTACCGAAACGAAAGTGAATTAAAGAAGAAACAGGAAGAAGCGAATTAAAAAAGTAAGTAATCATCGTGGTCCATGGGCATCTGGAACACCGAATGAATTTAACCTGGGCCACGTGGAGAGGATGGGGGAGGATCGCGCAGTCAAGAGAGCGTATGTGGGTCGTCCAACTGGACGAGGTCCTGTAGGGCGCTTTAGGTACCGCTGGAGAGACATAATTGAAGATGACTTGCGCAACTTTCTAGTCTGTAATTGGCAGGAGGTGTCACAGGACAGGGCAAAGTGGCGTATGATCTGTTCGGAGGCCAAGATCCATTTTGGGTCGTTGCGCCAACAAAGTTAGTTAGTTGGTTAGTTAACTCTAAACTAAAACTAACTAAGAACTATTCAAACGGTATTTGAGGGTAGCTTATACTGGTGCTAGTGTAGCACAAGCGAAGATATACCCTAGCCTGTAACACTCTAGCGGCACTAGTTCGCCAAGGGTTAAATACTATTTCTTTTTATTTTAATTATTGCATACTTTACGTTCTAAAGTGCAAACGTGTACCGAACTATAATAAAATAAAAGTTTAAAACGTCTCGCCCGTAAACGAAGTCTGCAGTGTCGATATTAGCAAAACTCTGTGGACTTTCAGTGTTTATTGACCCTAAAGTTGTGATTAGCCCGGCTACTGGTACGTCCAGACTGAACTCATAAATTAACTTCTATATATTAACTGTTAACGGTTTTTCCCCGCCAACTTATATCAGTGACTTTGTGTTTTTATTTCATTTTCATAATCTTATATTATTATCAGTTATATTATTTAATTATGGTGGCGTATTATACAATGTAGATTAAGGCGTATAAGTGAAGTGACATGAAGTAAATGGGTGTATCGTGACTTTTTAAGTTGATTGAAAAAGTTCATAGACAGTTTTGGGTAGAATAGCTACCATTTTATCAAGACGTAACGGGATAAATTGAGTAGTTATATTTGAAGAGATTTAATGTTATCGTATTTTACTTGAAACTAACATAATGTTAATAACTAATTGCCATCAAGAAAAATAAAAGAAAAACTATTAACTCTTTCAATTACGTGGAGAGTTGACGGCCGTTTTTTCGGTAAGATTTAGTTTAACCCTATTTTGCATGATTTTTTCTTTATTGGTGAAATAAATCAAGGTGATATAATTCATGTTCAAAATTAAAGGAAAAATGGTTAAAAAAATCTTAGTATATCTTTATTGTATAAATTTAGTAAAAACCCATATGATAGAAATTACCATTGTCAGGCAAAGTAAGATCATTGGCTTAGTACTAAATAGAAATAAAAGAGGATATCATTAGATATATGTTATTCTTTATGATGATTAACTAAACAATTATTATTTTTACTACAAGAAATTGTAAAATATAATAAAACAAAATCATACGTTTATTGCAATTACAACAAATAGCGGAATGACAACTTCAAGCTCGTTTTACTGACAGTGGCACTTGCTTATTTTTGACAGCTATGTTTTTTTTTATGCAATGGACATTAAAAAGGTATCCAGACACGATCAACTTGAAGTGAACTTGTTCTTTTATATAATTTTTCAGGGCATTCAGTGTTATGATGGAAATTTCCACCATTATGCAAAGAAGGGTTAAGTTCCGCGTAAATCCACTTCTTCCAGTGAAACACACATTATTATTTTTCTATTTTTGTTTGCTTGTCGCGGATCTTAGCTAAGTTAAAGTTCTGACTGTCCATATAGTAATGCATTTCCATAAAAATAACTGATAAGTAATTAATCATCTTATATATACTATTTAAGAATATAAATGTTTATTATATGCTTTAAATTTGTACACCGAAAATTTTAACCATTTAAAAAATTTTGTTTTTCTCGAATTTAGCATTAATAGAGCATTTTTTTTGTTTATATATATATATATATATATATATATATATATATATATATATATATATATATATATATATATATATATATATATATATATATATATATATATATATATATATATATATATATATAATGGTTACTAAACACTCAATATTATTTTTAGAATTGGTTTTCGAGCATCTAAATAATTTTTGATTCTCAGTTTGACTTTGGAAGGGGACGTCCTCTAGATAGATTTGACAGTCGAAGATCAAGTAATCTGGTGCACCTTATTGGAGGACTATGTCCAGCAGTGGTATTGCAATTAGAAAAAAAAACAAAGTTGACATTTGTTTAAAACTTTAATGTTAATTTGTTGGTGAACAAACGAGTTTTTATTGCAAAAAGTCCTTATATATATGACACACCAAGCAAACTAAATTTAAACGCTCTCTTTGCAGATACATCTGGGCACATAAATAACGCAGCGACATTTAAAAATAAGACTTGACAGGTCAATGACGTCTGGCCTGTCGCTCAAGAAATAAAACATAAAAAACCAACAATGGACATAAACGAGGATAAAATTAAGGCGGAGGTCAGTAATTTTGTATCCAGTTTACAACGACTACTGCCAAGGAAGAAAGAGATAATTGTCTTTGAACCACTTAAGAATAAACTATCGAAGTTGAGTGAGGTACACGCTGAAGCGAAGAGCGTTTTTCCAAAGTGCTTTGTTGGTGCTAAACTAGTCATCTTAAGAGAAGTAATGGATAAAGTAAAGCTGATACAACAATACAATTACGGGAAAACTAAAGACACTTACAATAGTTACAAACAAATTCTCAACAAAGAAATGGAGCCGAGACACGTAGAAGACGGCCTACTGATGGATTCTAATGGATCCGCTACGGCGACATATTCCGAAAATATAGAAGGAATGTATCAAGTGCGTCTTACGTCAAAAATCAGAGATCTAATATGTTCAGAGACGGAGGTAACGTTTGAAAGAGAAAGTGACAAATCCGTATCTTCCTTTTCATGCGGCATGAGGGATATGGATCCGAATACGCTGAAAACGGTAGTGCAGTGGATGTACCGGTGCCATCCAGATTTTAGTGTTGGCACCGAGCTGGGTTTTAGACTCATGTCGTATGCGGCACCGCCTGATATATCTTTTAGTGCACGATACGAAAAACCTTCTTACACTATATCGTCCACGATTAGCAGAATCGGTTTCCAAGTGTGTCTTTTCAAAAGATTCGCTCCCGATTTGCAAATAGCTACAATAGTTAATGAGGGGAATACGACAGTTCCGGCGACAGTGGGGTTTGCGCTTCACAAATCTTACGGGAACGGATCAGACCTGAAGATATTTGTTGACAGCGAAAGATGCGGTGGTTTCACTTTTGAGAAAGAAGTTTGTTTTTGCGAACCGCAGAACGATATCCGCGTATTACGCCTCATTGGAAGCACACTAATAGATAGACAGAGGCGTGTCCGATTTGGTTTCGGTTTCAATTTAGATTTTTGACAACTTACCCAGATATTAAGGAGCAAATTCTTTGTACTATGTATTGCGATATAATTTTTTGTAGAGTTATTTCTTTGTATATAAGTATACATAAGTTTTAGTCGTTATTGTATTATGTTAATAATTGTTTTCTGTTCATCTATTTTATATGGTGATTAAATTTTTGAAAATTTTGTTCTATCTTTTACATTTCTTTATTATTACAAACGAAAAAAAGCCATACATATATACATACATACATACGATCACGCCTGTTTCCCGTAGGGGTAGGCAGAGACCACAGACTTCAATCTGCTACGTTCCGGGCACACTTTATTTGCTCCACACTCATCACGCTCTTCATCATAAAAACCCAATTGTTGTTATTTTTATATATGTATGTCAGATTTGATTATAAATAATAATAATTTGTATATATATATATATATATATATATATATATATATATATATATATATATATATATATATATATATATATATTATTGCAGAAGGAAATAAATGTATCTGTCTTATCATCAAAGACGCTACAGCTACGGGTGGGTCTTGCCCTAGTTCAAAATATTCCTGCAATCTGATCTATTCCTCGCTCTCTCCCACCAATTCGTTACGCTATGAGTTTTAAGGTCTTGGTCAACTCCGTCTGGAAACCTCAATTTTGGCCGGGCAAAGAAACCGAGGCAGGTCAAAACGTATCGGTCTGTTTTGTAATTTTAGGGATAAGGATTTTTTTGGTTTTTTTTTTAAACCACCCTTTTGTAACTTTGACATCTAATAGCTAACTAAAATTAACAAATAACATAGATACTTTTGTTAGGTGTCACTTTGGGGGTTGGTAGACATAACCATTCCTAAAAAATACATATCATACAGTTTTTTACAGTTTTCAAAATTGCAAAAATTATAAAAAATTTATACGAATATTATAATTAGTTTATCGATAGTCATGTACAGTTTCAATTTCAAAGATATCTTCAACAGGTGTTGAGAAAAATAAAATTTATTTAAGGGTTGACACCCTCATTATTCCCTTACTAGAGAGGTTAGGGGTGTGATGTTAAGTGTATGGCTATTTTAGATGAAGAACAATAAACACAAGATAAGAACACATATCAGACGCGAGTGCAGTTTTCATCCGGCTAGATTCTTTCATTTTCCAAAGTATACGGAAAATCCAATAAGTTTAAAGATTAAAGCAGTAAGAAATATATTAAAGCAATATCCTCGAATGGAAACTTTTCTCTTGTTGAAATTTCTCTAAGAATTTCCAACTCAAACACTAGGAACGGTGGAAGAAATTGTGTACCAAAGATCGGAATATTTGCAAGTCTGCTTGCTTTCGCGTAGCGTTCGCATTCTGTATAAAATGAACGCAAGCACTGAGACCGGATAAACGTCTTATATTGAGTTACTCTAGAAAGTTAGCCCCTTAATATTCGTATATATACGTATACCGACCGAAAAAAAAAATCCCTTCTTCTTTATAAAGAAGGGAAAGGGGGAGGGGGAGGGGTGGGGGAGGGGTGGGGGAGGGGTGGGGGAGGGGTGGGGGAGGGGGAGGGGGGGATGGGGAGGGGAGGTTTTGGACTTCCGGAACTCAGCCGCTCACCGTACAAAGCGCGGTTATATCAAGAAAGTGAGTGCGGATACGGTGGCTGAAATGGTTCCTTAAAATATTTGCTAAGTACAAATTTAAAAAGTAAATAATAAAATAAGTTTTATTTTTATTGAAATTAAGTCAATATTTAGATACTTTGGTAAAGTGCGTAAAAACTGATATATACGTGTTTAGCCTTAACAAGACACATCATCACTTTTTGGTTGTCTTCCGTAGAGTCTACTATACCTGAAGATGCCTCGTGTTGGGGCGAAACACGTGTCGTTTACAAGATGGAAAAGTGATAGTGTGTGTTTGGTGTTGTGTATAGTGGTTGGTGAGTGGAGAGTTGATGGCCGATTTTCGGTAAGTTGTTGGTTTAAGTTCCAAATAAATCCACTAAACCCAACGAAAAACACACATTATTAATTTTCTGTTATTGTTTTGCTTGTCGCGGATCTTAGCTAAGTAAAACTTTTGACTGTCCATATAAGACACATCAGTTATACTAACCTCCCATGCTCAGTCACATAATTTTCTGTCTCGGAGATATCCTATACAGTTGTCATTTCCGAGATTTTTCGGAAAAATTGCCATAACCGAAACGGTTAAAACAACAGCAATTGATATGCAGAACTCGTAGTGTAGATAATTACAAAAAAAAAAGAAAATCAAATATCCCAGTGTATTTTTCCTACAGTCAATTTTAAACATTTCCATTGAAATTCACTGATTACATTTCGCCATTCCATTGTGTTTCTTTCTATATAAAAAAACAAAACAAAAACACTGCATTCACAAATATTTGTTTAGTCACACGAATAGAATTCAAATTGAAGAGTACATCAACTTTTGTTTCTTTTTTAGACTCATAATTGTACCAGTAGAAGAAGTATCAACAGCCTGCGCCAGTCTACTGCTGGAGATAGGCCTCCTCCAAGAAGCGCCACTTAGCCCGATCATCGGCTTCATGCATCCAGTTTCTGCAGGCCGCCCTGCGCAGATCGTCGCACCATCTAGCTGGGGAGCGTCCCACAGTACGTTTGCCAAGACGCAATCTCCACTTTTCTATTCTATGTCGTTTGTTCTATGCGTTTCGGTTCTATGTCGGTGTCTTTGCTCTGGCGGATTTCTTCATTCCGAATCATATCCACCAGAGAGACTCTGAGCATCATTAGTGCCAAATATCATTTGTGTATCCCATAGGGTTTTATGACTTATTATAATCAGATAGAGACTTCTTATTTGGTCTACCACTTCAAAAAAGAACTTTAACTGTTCTACTTTAAAGTTCCGATTAACAAGGATATAATACGATACAGTAGCTGAAGTAAGCGCCGCAGACGAATACTTTGTCAAGAATGGCATATTATTTGTCTGCAGCATGAATGGGCTGGCTCGCCCGGGGAAGTGCCACACTCCCGAAGGAAACCGGCGTCTGAGAGATAGCTTAGCTACCGCGCTTCGTCTGGTGAGCGGTTGAGTTCCGGAAGCCCATCTCCTCCCTCAATGACGCTTTCTGACACTGCCTATGGCCCTGCGGATGTCTATGCGCGGCGTTGATTGGTTTCTATCAGGTGATACACCTGCTCGTTTGCCTTCCTATCCCATAAAAAAAAATAATAATTTTAGTCTTTGTTAATTTCTGTCTTTCTTATTCATATAGTAGACAATCTTAGTCATAAGTTTTTTTTTATTTTATATGTATATTCTTTGTTTGTCTGTACTGCTTTGTGGATGTTCGACTAAAGTCTTTCTATCGATTTCCTACAACTCATTATATAAGTAAAAAATAAATTATTTCCAAGTACTTGAGCTACTTTATCGCATATATATTATACGAATAGTTATTAACAAAAAAAGAAAATCAACTCTGTTTAGCTATTTCATTTGTTATTTTTTTATGCGGCTCGTGGGATTCACTAACACGAATTAATATACCTAATTTGTTGAAAAATGACGGCGACGTGGTTCGTCACCCGTCACGTCCTGATTCTCACGAGAGCGAGAAGCGACTAATAGAGAGCCGTTTCGCTGCGATGAATGGTAGCGGATGGAGCTCTGTGGTCTCTGCCAACCCCGCGGGGGATAGGCGTGAATATATATAAAAAAATATATTAACTGATAGTGGACATATTGCACATTAAATATTGGTCTTGGAGCTCTGTGGTCGCTGCCAACCCCGCGGGGGATAGGCGTGAATATATATAAAAAAATATATATTAAGTGATAGTGGACATATTGCACATTAAATATTGGTCTTTTTTACGCCTTTAGAAGCCCAGATCCCTTTGAATATGAGTAAAACATGTTATCACTTTAAGTGTTGCAAAAAAAAAAACTGTGTCTCAGTCCATTGAAGCTCATTCACTGGACTGAGACACACTTTTTGCGTCAAACATAGATCACTGGTCTGGAAGAAATTTGATTTTCTTATGAAGCGATAAATAACAAAAAATGTAAAGATATATTGGTACTTTATACATCCATTAAAAAGTACAGATTTACATTACTGATAATTATAATTTTTAATGTTATAAAAAAACATCGTTAAGATTGTTATTAAAATACTTTCAGAGTGGTAGAGCCACGTTGCAGACGAACACTTTCAAGAAATCAAGAAGAGCATATTATTTGTCTGTAGCATGAACGGGCCGGGGAAGTACCACACTCCCGTAGAAAACCGGCGTCTGAGTGGTAGTTTAGCTACCGCGCTTCGTTCTGTGAGCGGCTGAGTTCCGGAAGCCCAACACCCTCCTCCGTCCCTCATCCCCCTCTCACAATAACGCTTTCCTTAAAGTCCGGCAACGCTTCCGCATTGTCTATGGCACTGCGGATGTCTATGGGCGGCGTTGATTGTTTTCCATCAGGCGACACGCCTGCTCGTTTGCCTTCCTATGCCATAAAAAAAGACTTAAAACACTACTATGGAAACTACTTTAAACACTACATACATTTGGTATGTCTCACCACGGGCCAGCCTAATGAAACCTTTAACCTAATGACCCTTTTAAATAAATAAATAAATTCATAATTTCTTCCTACGGTCGACACATCTGGGCGTATTTCGGGAACGATTTTACCAATTTCAAAAGATTTTTACGATAAAATATCTACGACGAGTAAGATATAATAAGATATAATGTAGGTAAGATACAAAAATAATTAAAAAAATGAGTTCCTTGATTCATAATAAAGGAAGTTTTATTTATTTACTCTTTTTTAATCTAAGTGCTCACTAGCATATTTAGAATCTTTTCCCGGACTTCATTAAAAATAGTCTAAAAGGATGTCTCTTTGTGTAAGTAAGCAAAAGAAATTGTTATATTTTTTTAATAGAATCATTGTATATGAGAAATTATTTCGGAGTTAAGTAACAATATAACGTTTTGTACTAAACTTCTTCGGTGATAAACAAACCGACAGATCCAAGCGATCATTCTTAATGTACTCTGTTAGTGTGACGGTCGAAATGGTGGACAAAGTAAGTGAGCCGAAATTAATGATGTTTTGCCCGGCGTGCCGACGGCGTTCGTGAAATATTATAGGCTGGCTTTTGTCCTAATTGATGTTCCGAGTGACACTTTCGGTTAAGTGTATTATAATAATTCAAAGAACTTATGCGGTCCTAGTACTTTTTTGTACGTATACCTATGTATGTATAAATATATAAATATATATATGTATGTATAATATATATATATATATATATATATATATATATATATATATATATATATATATATATATATATATATATATATATATATATATATATATATATATATATATATATATCAATATCAATATCAATATCAGCCCGCGGCAGTCCACTGCTGGACATAGGCCTAGGCCGCGCCACCTAGCCCGATCTTCGGCTACACGCATCCAGTCTCTGCCAGCCGCCTTGCGCAGATCGTCGCTCCATCTAGCAGGAGGGCGTCCCACACTACGTTTGCCGAGTCGCGGTCTCCACTCCAGCACTCGTCTACTCCAACGATTGTCGGTTCTCCGACAAACGTGTTCAGCCCATTGCCACTTCAGTCTGCTAACTTGAAGAGCAATGTCGGTGACTCTGGTTCTCCGGCGAATTTCTTCATTTCGAATTCTGTCCACCAGAGAAACCCCGAGCATAGCTCTCTCCATAGCCCTCTGAGCGACTTTGAGCTTGGCGAGGAGACGGACTGTCAGTGTCCACGTCTCGGCACCGTAAGAGAGTACGGGCAGGACGCACTGGTTGAAGACTTTTGTCTTCAGACTTTGTGGTATGGGCGACGAGAAAATTCCTGAACGCTGCCCAGCCCAGCTGTATCCTTCTGTCGGCTACTAAAGACTACTTATATTGGTATATATATATATATATATATATATATATATATATATATATATATATATATATATATATATATATATATATATATATATATATATATATATATACATATATATATATATATATATATATATATATATATATATATATGTATATGTATATATATATATATATATATATATATATATATATATATATATATATATATATATACCAATATAAGTAGTCTTTAGTCTTTTTTAAAAACAATTATACCACCTTTCAGGAAATGTTTTGTGTTTCGCCCGTAGGTTGACTGGTAAAGATTAACCTATGGCATTAAGTCCACCTGTTAGAAAAAAGTGTGTAAAGAAGATAGACACATAAACCTCGGTTATATCGGTAGAATAAATAAATAAACCTCGGTTAGTAATTAAAATTAGTTAGACGACCGATTGGCTCAGTACATCGGTCGGACGGATGGGACACGAATAACAGTATAGACCGATGTAACATTGTACAAGCGTCCATTATTTTTAGTGTTCATATTTAAATTATACTTTGAAGCAATAAAAAGTCTTAAAATTTTCAGATAACGCTTGAATCTTCAGGGACTTTTGTGTTCTTTGTTTTTTTTTTAATATTTTTACAATTTTTAAAATCATTAAATTAAGAAAATAATATGTTCGTCATTGCAAAGTTATGTCGATCAGAAAAATTTACATCTGTCAAAAAGATCAAGCTAACTTGTACAGGGTATAGGTGGGCAGAGCGAGTTTGGTTCTGTTTGTAGAAGTCTAAACTGAACCGCGGATTGGAACTTTTAACTATAGTTACCGCGACCGCTGTTACTGGAGTTAGAAGTTTAAATGGAGTTTAATATTTGCAGTAAATCTCGGTGGTATGGTCATGATATTATGAAAAATTGTATTTTTTTATGGGATAGGAGCAAGCGTGCAAACGAGCAAGCGTGTCGTCTAATGGAAAGCAATTAACGCCACTCATACACAACGACATCACAAGAGTCACGGAAGCGTTGCCGGCTTTTTAGACATGTGTGGCAGCAATTTTCTCTTCCACGATGAGTTTTGGCCAACTCTAGAATGCTTCCTCATATACCCCTATTTTATCAGCATGGCTCCATCGCCAGTCGTTTAATAGAAATCAATCTAGCGATTTCTTATGTGGGGTTTCTTCACAACAATTTTTTACCATACTGGATAGTCAGCCTTGAAATTAATCCTCTTCCTTTACACTAGCTTGAAACTGGCAGTTAAGGAAACCTATTTCCTCTGACGGCAGCAATAGCTTAATATAATTTTAACACCTGCTTCAGATCACGCAATACCCATAAAATAGTTAAGTTCGCAGTCGCAGTGACAACATCACGTGACACCACAACAGCACGTGACGGTCCCATTGCCACTTCAGTTTGTTAATTCAGAAGACTGTATCGGGGACTTTGGTTCTCTGGCGGATTTTTTCATTCCGAATCGTATCCACTAGAGAAACTGCGAGCATAGCTCTCTTTCTTTAGTAACGCTATTTGGGGAAGGCCAATATCCAGTAATAGACTGCCGTGGGCTGTAAATGATTGATTTCAGATCAGTAAATAGAATCATCTAATGTGAGAAAGGGTTAATACCAAAAAATAGTCTGCGTTGTATTTTAACTAGTACAAGTAGGAACTTGTAGATAGCCTACCCGCATATTTCTGAAGTAGACAGATGCGTAAGTTTGTATTGCTATAAACACCACCATCAATTCACTACCCACATGATATTAAAACACCTATAAAGTACCCGCATTCAATAATGTAAACTGAGCGATTTTACTTTTTCGTAACGTACAGTAATTGCAAAATCTGTGGCAAATATACTGTCATATAATTGTTTAAATTTCTAGCAAGTCATTATGCAAAGCATTATACGAGTTCAATTCCGCATAGGTGTAAATCAGGAGACCCGCAGATATGCAATATGTCCCACTGCTGGGTACGGGTCTCTCCATTTTTTTTAGGAACGCATATATACCCACCACGGTTGTTCAGTGCGAATTAACAGGCTAATTAGACTCGGAATAAATATTTGTATGCCATACATATATTTATCCTGATGCGGGAATCGAACGGGACCATAGATTCCGTGGACGGCAACCGCCACTGAGTCAATTGGTCGTCTATTTAAGTTTCTAATATATTATATACACAGAAATATTTTTTAATGTAGCCTGCCATGATCATCTGCAGTACTACGGGGAATTACAGACATGTGTACTTTAGAGTAAAGGACATGAATAATGGAAATGGGAAGGGCGTGATGGGAGGGGAAGAAGGAAATAATGGGGGGAGGTGAAGAAAATAAAGGAAAGGTCTTCCGTAACCTTGCCCACACCATACGAAATATAGTAAAGGTATTTCCCCAATAAAGCCGGTAACGTCATTACAAATTCATTTGAAAAGAATAAAATAGTTAAATATAACATATCAAATAAACATATTGGCAGACGACCGATTGGCTCAGTGGCGGGGCCCTCCACCCGCGGAGTCAATGGTCGCGGGTTCGATTCCCGCATCGGAATAAATATTTATATGGATTTATAAATGTTTATTCTGAGTCTGGTAACCCCCCAATCCGCATTTCCTTTCCTGCCCCTTCCTTTCTTCTCTATCCTTTCCCTTCCTCTCCGCCAATCCACGGTCTACCGTGCCAATGGATGCGTGGCTAGGGGCGAGCCTAGTCGCAAGCGTGCCGATCGTCCCTGGGTCGGGCTCCCCCGGGGACTATGGTGCCTTACCTCAGCATGCAGGGCTCTGCTGGGGCTGATCTCCATCCTCCCTTGCGGCTCGTGGGATTCACTAAGACGAATTTAATATACCTAATTTGTCGAAAAATGACGGCGACGTGGTTCGCCACCCGTCACGTCCTGATTCTCACGAGAGCGAAAA
The DNA here is from genome assembly GCA_031353405.1 of Baronia brevicornis. NCBI lineage: Eukaryota > Metazoa > Arthropoda > Insecta > Lepidoptera > Papilionidae > Baronia > Baronia brevicornis. The sequence continues at coordinate 413,406 of JASFAT010001618.1, read as the reverse complement.
GCGACCAATGACGAGCTGTTTCGCTGCGATGAATGGCAGCGGATGGAGCTCTGTGGTCTCTGTCAACCCCTGCGGGGGATAGGCGTGAATATATAAAAAAAATAAATAAACATATACACAAAGTAGGTACTTATTAAATATATTTTCAATATTATTTCTATTATTAGCGCAGAAGTTCTCATTTACTTTGAAGAGATACGTAAATTGTAAGCCAATTACGTTGGTACACACATCAAAGGCATTTTGACAACATTTGAGATATTTTTAGTTCATATATTATTCATTCATCATTCGAACGAAAACAAGATGGCCGCCATACAAAGTGAAAATCGCTATTTATAGGTCTATTTCGCTGATATTTTGGCATAAGCCTAGCAGCTCGCATAGCTTTAAGGGGCCGTTACAGGTAGGCCTCGAAAAGCTAGTAAAGATATCGACGCAAATAGCGAAAACGTAGTAAACCGCAAAACTAAAAATTACCAGGGCCAAAAAGACTTTCATTCATCAGAAGATCATTCTACACGGTGTTTTTTTCTTATTCAAACATGTAGTAGTTTTTTTTACATCTATGTCATTTACAGCGTTTTCGATTTTTTTTCCGAGACACATTCAGAGATTTTTTTATGAGATAGGAAGGCAAACGAGCAGATATTATCACCTGATGGAAAGCAATCAACGCCGCCTATAGACTTCCACAGTGGTATAGGCAGTGCAGAAGCGTTGCAGACCCTTAAGGAATGTGTCATTATGGGAGTGGGAATGGGAGGGAGAGGGATAGAGGCATGGGGAGGGTGTTGGGCCTCCGGACACGAATTCACAAAGACACATACAAACACATTCAAAAATGATAATCGAATTAAGCATAAGTACGTTAAAGTTGTCGATCTCATAAGTACCCTCAACTAGTTGCAGCTGCTAGTGCCCGATGCGCGTAATACGCTTGGCATGGCTCCAAGTGGATGCGCTTTCGTTTATTTCAGAGCTGTGCCAAAAAAAAACCTATCGCCTGATATGAAAGGCATCTCATGACTTTTCCCGCCAACTTACATCAATGACGTTGTGTTTTTATTTCATTTTCATAATCTTATATTATTATCAGTTATATTGTTTAATTCTTGTGGTGTATTATGCAATATAGTTCGGTTCAGGTGTATAAGTGATATGATATAAATGCGTGTATCGTAACTTTTTAAGTTGACTGAGAAAGTCCATATAAGGTTTTGTAAAATGGCCACTATTTTATCAAGACGTAACGTGATAAGCTGACTTGGAACATTTCAAGAGATTGTATGTTATTGTATATTACTTGAAACTGGCATAATAGTTGTAACTAACTGCCATCAAAGAGAGGAAAAGAAAGGCATCTCATAAACGTCTCGTTTCGAAAAGATTTCAATTATTATTGTATAAGCTAAACACAGTATTGTATATAATACTGTTCTCATCTTTGGGCCTGGGCACCACAGTATCATTATTAATGGAGTCAGGCGTTACTTTGCGGAAATCCATAACTATATGGACAGTCAAAAGTTTTACTTAGCTAAGATCCGCGACAAGCAAAACAATAACAGAAAATTAATAATGTGTGTTTTTCCGTTGGGTTTAGTGGATTTATTTGGAACTTAAACCAAAACCTTACGGAAAAATACACATTATTAATTTTCTGTTATTGTTTTGCTTGTCGCGGATCTTAGCTAAGTAAAACTTTTGACTGTCCATATACCACAGTATCAGCTTCTTCTTCTTGATTTATAGTACACGTTAGATTTGACCTTGATCATGTGTACCATAAATGGTACACTCCAATGCCATAAATAGAACTAGTCTACGTTAAAGACGGCGACGTGGTTCGTCACCCATCACGTTCTGATTGTCACGAGGGCGAGAAGCGATGGACGGAGAGCCGTTTCGCTACGATGAATGTGAGAGGAAGGATGGATGAAAAGATGGATGAGTGTGAAGGAGGCAAGGAGGGTGTGCCGGGATCATAGTGGATGGAGATCTGTGGTCTCTGCCTACCCCTACGGGAAACAGGCGTGACGACATGTATGTAGAACTAGTCTAATCAAGCTAATTGCTTACAAATCGATGATGTAACGAATTGTGATAAATTGATTATGTATGTCTTTATTCTAAACATCAAATGACCCGTTAAGGACCACTACTGCTACGGAAGCTAGAACAGAAGGCTGAGAAAATCTTACAAAACAGAAAACTATTTAATAAATTTACAACAAACGGTCACCCATCCAAAACTTGGCCACGATTGATTTTGATTAATTTTGTTTATACGCTGTACGACTAATTTTATTAAGTTACTCATTAGTACAGTCTGTAGATCAAACGGGATCAGGTCGCGGTGTGATTAAACAGTCATTAAGGGGTCGGTATCTCGTTCGAACCCCGATTACCGTTGAGTGAAATTAAGACGTATGATTAAGGCAATATAGAGCTTAATTTTATATGTGTTTGATTAATGAACATCTTGGGAGATTTGATATTAATACATTCCTAATATGAGAACTTTGTGAGGAATATAAACAAAATTACCACAAATAAATAAATGATTATGATATATAAAAAAAATAAAAAATTAATTAGTATATTAATAGATATACAAGAATATAATAATAATATACACAAATGCAAAATATAATAATACAAAATATTCTGATTTTTTTTTATGGAAAGGGATGAGGTCCGGGAGAGTGCCTAGCCGCTTGTTCTCTACTAATGGTATTGTTACACGGGTACGCGACCCCAGCCTCCCGAACTACTACCGTATCACTCCTTGTCTCCTCTTGCGGTCGTATCATATGCCTATCATCCTGTCTAATCAATCTTTCCTTCCCCTGTCCTTTCCTTTCTTCTCTATCCTTACCCCTTCCTCTCCGCCAATCCACGGTCTGATGTCCCAATGGATACGTGGCTAGGAGCGAGATTAGTCGCAAGTGTGCAGACCGTCCCTGGATCGAGCTCACCCGGGTACTATAGTGTCTACCTCAGCTCGGCTGGGACTGACCTTTGCGGCTCATGGGAGTCACTATGACGATTTTTAATAAACCTAATTTGTTAAAAAATGACGGTGACGTGGTTTGTCATCCGTCACGTCCTGATTCCCACGAGGGCGAGAAGTAACTAACGCAGAGCCTGTCAGACAAATAAAACTTTAAGAAATGAAACTATTGATTTCTGGTCTTTTAGACTAATAGGTAACAAAGTTGTGTTAACCACAAAGCGACAGAAGACGGTGCTATGAAGCAATTACAGGGACTATTATGCTTTCACGGTCATTACTCCCGATAACTTGCACTAAGCTCTATGTAATTTTGAAGCTGATACAGCAATTTAGCCTTTACCACTCACGACCGTATGGCGTCATTTGTCTGCTGATGTAAATCAAGTAATGGCCAGTAATTCAAGATCTACAACGTATCCCGATGGCCATTCAATACTAATAATATAAATTGCTATTTCCTGATTTCTGTTCATCATTTACCGTGGGATGTGATCGTATATTGCTTAAGAGGTTTAGATCCTTTTGTGGCGGATGTCTTGTAACACGTTCACTGCGTTAGGGGATCTAAAACGTCTCTTACGGGTCTATCATTTGAGCGTGGTGGAATAACGTCCATTCTTCCAGAAATGGAGTGGCCCGTGCTGAGCAGTGGGACATATATTGGCTGTGATTTGTGTGATTCTATATACAGCAGTATACACTAGTTTCTCTCGGCAGTGTAGCTAACACATGAGGAATTTTTGCAGCATGACGGTCACCTGTTGGTAATTGATCACTGCCGCACATAGACAACCCTTACGCCGAGGCGTCTCAGATGCGTTGCGTCTCATGTCGATTTGAGTATATACACTAGTTTCTCTCGGCAGTGTGGCTAACACATGAGGATTTTTTTGCAGCATGTCGGTCACCTGTTGGTAGGTGATCACCGCCAGCCATAGACAACCCTTACGCAAAGGCGTCTCAGATGCGTTGCCGATCTTTAGAATTTCACTAATCTCAGATATATAATAATAATCAGGCAATAACAGCGCTGATTTCAACTCAAGTACCGCAAGTTGAGCTTAGATGGTTGATTATGTCATTTATGTTGTAGAGAGATTACGATATTAAAGGGATTAGGTATTAGGTATCTTTATTATTACAAAATTCTGCTTGTACTTGGATATTACTGGATTGCTTTGATGCAGTTGTGAAGTAAATATGCATTGCGTGCGTTCATTAATTCAAAGTAGTTCAAAGTAAAGAAATATCTACGAGTAACCGACAAACGTGACCATACCATTCCCATTTTAGTTTGCTAATTCGAAAGACTCATCAGACTATATCGGTGACTTTGGTTCTCTGTCATATATCTTACATATCTTACTATCAATGAATTATTTAATTGTTTTATAAAAACATTATTTAAAGATAATTCATTATTTAAAGATAATTTTAAGTAAAAGTCAGAATTTAACACATACACACACACACAACACCTGCGCATTCTCACACAACTCCCGCATAATATCTTGCGAGAAGGGAGTGGTTGAAAATTAGCGATACAGGGTAATACCTTTCCCTGTTAGCAAAAGCTGAGCCACTTCCTTTGCCTAAGATAAGATTATGTATAAATATATTGGATTGTTAAATTTTATATATTAATGGTTAAGTATAATGTAAGTTTAATATAAGGCTTTATATATATTATAGGCTATATATATAAGATGTAATCTTAATCAGGCAAATAAATTATTATTTTTTTTAAAAAATGAACTTTTTTACAAAAATTGGAATTATCGTAAAACAGACGTTTCACCTAAATTTCAAGTTTGCGTTTAATTATATATATATATATATATATATATATATATATATATATATATATATATATATATATATATATAAATCAATTGCTGTTCGTTAGTCTCGCTAACACTCGAGAACGGCTGGACCGATTTGGCTAATTTTGGTTTTGAATTATTTTTGGAAGTCCAGGGAAGGTTTAAAAGGTGAGTAAATATAATAAAATATATATAAAAATAAATTGTTGTTTTTAATATATATAGTAAAAGCAACAATTTAATGTTCCCTTAGAAACTATTCCTATCTGTCAAATATTTGATGTTCGTCCCGTCGTTCAGAAATCAATTTAATTTATAAGTCGTTCAGAAATCAAATTAAATTCAAAAGTGAAATATTTTTTTTTTATTTTGAGGCGGTACGAAGTTTGCCGGGTCAGCTAGCGTATAAATAAATCAATAATGCGGTGTGTGTGTGTTGTTGTGTGTCTGAGTAAGTATATATTATTATTATTAATGTAATATAATTTTCTTAACTATATATAATTTTTATTTTCTAATGAGAATATAATTTAAAATATTATTTGTTTATATAAGAATCTCATCTCACCCATGAATAACAAGAAAATACATAGATTCTCAACTAGGTATTTGTATTCCCGAAGCGTCCACATTTCATAGGAGTCGAGTGCAGACATAAGCCGAGATCAGCGTCTTATATTGGGATGCAACAGGGAAGATTATCCGTCCAATACTGGCGTGATATAATACTGAGGTAAGGAATGATTATCTTCAACTGTTTGCATTTATGTAATGTTTTTTTTATATGTCGTGTATGCTTTTTTATGGGATAGGAAGGCAAACGAGCAAGCCTGTCGGTTGATTGAATTCAAATTGAAATTCAAATTCTCTATATTTCCGACATAATAACTGACGACCAATTGGCTCAGTGGCGGGGTCCCCGCCCGCGGAGTCAATGGTCACGGGTTCGATCTCTGCATTGAGAATAAATATATGTATGGATTACAAATATTTATTCAGACTAGTAACCCTGTCCGCATTGGACGAGCGTGGTGGGTTGGTCCGTTCAAATACAAATCTGTCAAGCCGCTTTTTCAGTTTTAGTTTAACAAAATAGCTCTATATATATATATATATATATATATATATATATATATATATATATATATATATATATATATATATATATATATATATATATATATATATATATATAATATATAATTTATTCAAACAAAGAATATAGGAAATATTCTTTGTTTGGATGAAAGCATGATAGTCTTTGCTTTAATAGGATTAAAACACTGAGAACCCAATGCAAATAAGCAAACGAATGGTTATGAAACGAAGAGTACGTTACCACAACAAAGGGATTCGAAGTCAAGAGGAAGCCATTATGGAGATTTTATTTTAATATGCAATATTATCAGACTAGTTACGCAACTACCTAACTGTATTGTAGAAAATAGTACTATACAGAAGCTCTATTTAATGAACGTGCTTTTATCTTGTTATCTTTTAATTTAGTAGAATACATGTATAACTTAGACTTTTTCAGTATAAAATAGATCGTCTCATTTCTTTCCATGTGTACCGTCACCTGATCAATGAAAAAATACCATTTGAACTATAATTTAGAATTAGAATTTAAATTAAAATCTATTTTTATTAATATATATTTATAAATTAAAATTATAAATGATTTCGTCTATAACTCCAAATATGACTAGACCAAAAGTAATTCTTCGCCTTTCTGACTGGCGAAGGTTGACAGCCAATTCAGCACAACTCTCCTCCTCCTTTGCCAGGTGCAGCAGTGCTGAAGTAATCGCTATATTAGTCCATTCTTTAATATTACCTAGCCAAGACTTTCTTCCCCGACCAACTCATCTTTTGACCGCTACATTTCCTATCGTGATCTCATGATACAAATAAGCAACTTTTCTATCTTTGACGGTCTACACAAGTTCTCGTTTCTGCTTGACTGCGATCCCCATATCCTAAATAAATAAATATACACATGTAGTAGTATAAATATATACATACTACACATTTTTATTCCGGGTCTGGTTACCCCGTCAATCTGCCCTGGTTAAGCGTGATAGATTAACGTACATTACACCAGAAATGTGAGACCCATGCCCAATAGTGGGAGAGATATAGGCTGTAGGGAAAAAAGATTAGATGACAAGCATTATTAATCCATTTAGATATTCAAAAGTTTTACTGAGCTAAATTCCGCGACAAGGAAACACAATAGAAAATTAATAATAGGTGTTTTTGATCGGATGAAGTGGAGGATCAACAACACCAAACACACACCACCACTCTTTGTTGTTGGTGTTGTTGATAGTGGTTGGGAAATGGAGACTTGCTGACGGTCGTTTTTTCGGTAAGATCTTAACGCAGATCTTAGCTAAGTAAAAATTTTGTATATCCACATAGTAATAGATTTCCGCAAAGTAACGCCTGACTCCATTGATCATTATTAAACCATTTAAAATAATTTTGTTTTGTCATAACTCTTCACATATCGCGATTCTCGTTTGAACAGGCACTCGACATCATTCAGACGGAAAATATGACGAAAGCTTGAACATGTGCTCTGTCAAGGGTGTGCTTAAAATCGCTCGAGCATTGATGATAAATATTAAAGATAAGTGGGATTCAGGTGGTTGAAGAGCGTTATGTATTTATATAAAATACTTAACTTCCTGTTTTCTATGTTTAATACACGCATACAGTAGGGGTAGGCAGAAACTACAGACCTCCCTCTACGATCCTAGTACACTTTCTTAACATCATCCACACTCATCAATCTCTTCATACAAGCCGGTTAAGTACGTTTATACATAGTACGTGATATAAATAAAAATATATACAAATAAAAACACAAATATTATAGAAATGTTTATTTGTGATACACTTTTACAGAAACTTAATGCTTAAATTAAAACCTAAATAGATATTGTTTTTAATATATAAAAGGGACAGAAATAAAACAACAAAAACTTAAAACACACATAAATTAATCCCGGGAATTAGTATATGGTATGTGTAGGCTTATTTTTATGAGGTTTCAATGTCGTATAGGTTCGTAAATATCGCTGAAGGTAGCTAGTTCTACAGGGTGGTGGTGCGTGGAAAGAAGTTTATGGAAAAGCGCACTGTACTGGGTGGTGGGGATGAAACTTTTCTTTGTAGTGAGTTGTGCAATAGTGAAATTCAGCGACAGGAATTATTCCAACCAAACTTTTCATTCCGAATCATATCCACAAGGCACTATGAAAATTTTTTTTATGTGATAGAAAGGCAAACGAGCAGGCGTGTCACCTGATGGAAAGCAATCAACGCCGCCCGTAAACATCCGCAGTGTCGTAGGCAGTGCAGAAGCGTTGTCGGCATTTAAAGAAAGTGTCATTATGGAAGGGGCGAGGGGCGATGGGGGATGGTGTTGGGCCTCCGAAACTCAACCGCTTACTGGACGAAGCGCGGTAGCTAATCTACCACTCAGACGCCGGTTTTCCGCGGGAGTGTAGTACTTTCCCGAGCGAGCCGGCCCATTCATGCCACAGAAAAATTATATGCCATTCTTGACAAAATATTCGTCTGCAGCGTGGCTCTACCACTACGAAAATAACTCTCTATAACTCTTTGAGTGACTACGAGCTTCGTGGACTGTCAGTGTTCACTGTCTCGGCATAGTAAGCGGATATAGGCAGAAGGCACTGATATTCGAAATACATATTTATATATCTCGGATTTTATGCGACATCAAATAACCTTTTCGAGTCTTGTTAATGTTGTCCCTGTCCGTTTGTACAGATACTTCACAAATCTTTGTATAGAGATATTCCCAGTACAACGCTATAATCCTATTGTAATAGGATTAATGTTAAAAAATACCACAAAAGTGTAGAAAAATAATTTCTTTTTGCTTCACATTTTTATGGTCTGGTACGCAGAAATTTTCCAGTCAATATTATTTCATTCAGTATGGTTGGAATAAAGAAGAAATATATTTTACATATGAAAATTAGAGGTAGAACCAAGGCAGTGAATGCATTGAGTTTTGTGCAGAAATAGAAGCGGAAGTGGGCCTTTGTGGTTACCTTGCAAGGGGTAAACCATGAGAATGATGCAGTGGCGTCGCCTACAAGCCTATAGCAACAATGAGGCCCTTCTGTTTCTTATACCTTGTGAGTCACGCTGTGAAGATACAATTAGGAAACCGGCTTGCCTGCACTGGATCCAAGTAGTGTAATGCAAGAAAAAGTGAAGATGTTTGCAGAAGGTGTCCACCCTCCATTGGTTCTTGCAGTTTAAAATAAATATTGTATAATTAATATATTAATATAACTATTTAAGATGAACAGTTAGTCAGTGAAAAATAAATAAAACAGAAATATAATATTGTGTTTACGAAAAATTATAGAATAACTAATATAAAAATGTTCTTATTTTCTGTACTTTTGATTATTCTGAGGCCTTTTAAGGTAAGAGGCCTTCTAAGGTAGAAGTAAAATGAAATAAAATAGTCAATTATGACTACGTTGAATGCAAAAGTCAATAGCAAGTTTTGATAGAACCGCCCCATTTTATTAAAACTTTAAAAAAAACTTAAAAATTAATTGATGTTATTATATTTTTACTTAAGACTAACATAATAGTTATAGCTAATATTCTATACTGTACTTAAAAACGTATTATCGTCCTTAAAAATACAAATGTATCATTACTATTAAAAGAGAGTCTTGGCTACGTAATATCAGGAAGTGGACCGAGATAGCGAGTGCTCCAGAACTGCTGTACCTCGCTAAGTAGAAGGAGAATTGTGCTGAATTGCCTGCCAACCTTCGCATGTCGGAGAGGCACTCTTAGAAGGAAAAGATCATCACTATTTAATATTAAGATTCAAGAAGCAAAAAGAGATGAAAAATATATGAATATAATATTATTGCATTTGGTTTCCTTTGCGAGATTCAAAGGATTTTCTGGGTAATAAAAAAGGTATCAGTCCTTTCTTAATATCTAAACGTTATCATCTTTGATCGCTGTAGTAATAAATTACAAATTCATCCTCCGCGAACGGCCGTACATATATTTTCAGTCGAATAATCGTTGAATTCTTGCCGACCGCTGCGTACATTTCATTACAGATACCAAAAAAATGGCTAAATAAAAGTCAAGATTTGACACTTGACTGCACATAAATCAATACAATGTTTTGTAATTATATAAGACCGGCATTATATCGTTTTAATAATAGTATATATATATATATATATATATATATATATATATATATATATATATATATATATATATATATATATATATATATATATATATATATATATATATATATATATATATATATATATATATTATCGCCAAAGGCCGGCAACATTTTTGCAATGCCAGCGTTGCGTATATCCATGGGCGGCGGTGATCGCTTACCATCAGGTGACCCGCATGCTCGTTTGCCCACTCTGCTATAAAAAAAATGCAATGAAGCAGCTTGTTTTTTCCTAATAATATGCTTTTAAGTAAATCCACTATAATAAGACAATGGAGTATATGAATATGTTGTTAAAGTAATTTTTCGTCTCTGTGTGTATATATGTCTCTCTCTCTCTCCTCTCTCTATTTTTTTAAGATTTTTGAGTAAATTGTATAATATTACTAAAAAACAGTTAATTGAAACTGACTGTTTTTTTAGTAATATGATACAATTTTCTCTATAGAAAATTTTCTATTGATCCTAGAGCTGTGTACAATATTTTTTTTTTACACCTGTGTTATTAACATGATTTTGTATCTTTTTTGCGTCGATATGTATAACGGAAGCGTTGCCGACCTCTAAGGTATGTGTAGGCTTGTTTCAATGGTTATCTTTTTTAAACCGCTGACGTGTAATATATTCAATTATGTTTCACATTCAATTGTATCTTCATAATGAGGATGTTCCTACGTTTCGCAGAGTAATCGGTAAAGCATACGAGCAATAACGCACCGGCTCACTTTCACCAGCAATAAATCATGCCCAGAATACTCCCAACTTTTTTCATTCGCCCAACGAAATGAGAATGGAAGCACATTTCGCGCGAAACAAATTCGAAACGAATTACCCCAAAGTTTATAGAGCCTTTTTGTCTAGATGGGTAAGTGGGCATTATTTCAGACACGTTCTATGCGGATACATGGAAATATGAAAATGGAATAATTATATCATTACTGTTGTACATGTTGATGTCGCCCTACGCAGATCGTCGCACCATCTAGCGTCCATCGTCTGCTCCAACGATTGTCGGATCTCCGACAAATGTGACCAGCCCATTGCTACTTTAGTTTGCTAATTTCAAAGACTATATCTTATTACTATATATATTTCTTCATTCCGAATCATATCTACTTTAAGATGCACATAAATTTCAGAAATATATTCAAAAATTTACTTAATAGTGTCTAGTGGAAGAATTAGGTTATATATCAAATAATCAATAAACGCATGCTTACTGATTATTTTCTGCCAATATTAAGAGAACACCTTGCCTTCACTTCACGCGTATGTTTTCAAAAAGATGGCACCATGCCTCACACTGCAAAGAGACCATGGAACTTCTGTATAAGCATTTATATCGCTATCCGCTAGCCAATTAGGTCGCCAGATCTCACCCATATCCCCCTATACCCCAGTCACTGCGTCAGCGAGTGACACAAAACACTGTGGTTAGATTCTAAAAGTTTATCCGACGTGGCATCAACATTAAAACGAAATTTTGTAAAAAATATAACCTGTACTTCTCTTATTCGTAAAAGTTATTGATGTTTATTTATATACTTCGTATTTTTATTATTATTTGTGTTTAAAAACCTTACTCTGCCACCAGACACGCATTAGTTAAAAAGTATGTCAATGTCATCACTGTGATCCGCGATCTGACCACGTTGGTTCTTACTGAAAACCATCGCCAGGTGCTCCAATAGAGCGCCCGAAATATGCTATTTTATGACACATGTAGATTAAAATTATATTTTTTTTCTTTTCTTTATAATTCTTTATAATTATATTATATATTATAATTCTCTTATATATACATAATTTTCTCTTAATAACAATATTATTAATATAAAAAAAATCTATAAAAATAATATTATCATTAGGGTTATTAATCCTTCGTGGCGGGATAAACCAAGCACACGAAGGTTCCTTTCCTTGGAAGCATATTCCAAGGAAAGGAACCTTCTCACGATCCTAGCGGTGCACAATATGGCTGCTTTTTGAATTTTGAATTTAACCCACTTACCTAAACCTAACTTGGACAGATGGGCGTCCAAATTTTTACCGATAAGTCCTTTCACAGAGACCACTATGGGTACAATGACAGTTGAATCAACGTGCCACATGGCGGAAATCTCATGCGCGAGGTCTATGTATTTTATTTGTTTAATAAAATAATAATAATAATTAAATAATTATAATATTATTAAGGTTTTAATTTTAGCTTTTGTAAAAAAATGTATTATAAATGAAGATTTTACTATTCTTTCTATTTCTAAATTAAATAAAATTGTTTAAAAGAGATATTTTTAGAATGGTCATATAAACGAATTTAAAGCTTATGTTTAGCCTATATGAAATTATTACTTTCAAATTTTATACAGAATTAAAAAAGATAATGTTTACTTTTCTGTGATGGCAATTAGTTATAACTATTGTTCCACTGTCAAGTAAAATACGATAACATCAAATTTCTTGACATATGGTGGTTATTCTACCAACACCTTCTATGGAGTTTTTCAGTGAACTTAAAAAGTCACGATACACGCATTTATTTCATATCACTTCACCTATACGCCTTAATCGAACTATATTGTATAATACACCATCATAATTGGACAATATAACTGATAATATAAGACTACGAAAATGAAATAAAAACACGTCACTGATGAGTTGGCGGGAAAGTATAAAAATAGTCTAATGTAATGTGTTTTTTTTTTATGGAAATTAGTTTTAACTATTAAAGCAATGTCAATTAAAATATAATAATATCAAATCTTTTGAAATGTAACTAGTTAGCTTGTCACGTTACGTCTTGATAAAATGATAGCTATTCTATCAAAAGTCCTTAAACTTTTTCAGTCAACTTAAAAAGTCACGATACACGCATGTATTTCATATCACTTCACTTATACACCTTAATAGAAATATAATAATACGCCACCATAATTAAAATAATATGACTGATGATAATATATGATTATAAAAATGAAATAAAAATAAAACGTCACTGATGTAAGTTGGCGGGAAAAGTCAAAAATAATGTAATGTAATGTGTTTCTTTATATTTTTTTTTTTACTTTTATTAGCGGCAGCAGCTGCAGCCGCTTCGGGCATGGAGCCAGAAAATTGGGACAAAATAAATGATACCCGAAAGAAAATTGATGTTAGTTTTGTAAAATAAACCCAAATACCTGTATCAATATCGGAATTGGCCAATGTTGCGTGACGTCTTTATAGAGGTTCTATACCTGAAACAAGAGCAGAATAATTTAGAAGAACAATTTATTATGACTAAGCATAGCATTTTTAATTTTTTTTATGGGATTGCAGTAATATGTAATGTGATAGTAAATAAGGGTATTTATGTAGAATTTTAAAATTTGTCATTGTGAATACCACGAGCCGCGAAAGAAGTTGAAAGTTAACCCCAACAGAGTCCAGCACGTTGAGGTAAGGCACTACACCATCCGGGTGAGCTCAATTCCGGGACGGTTGGCACGGTTGAGGCTAAGCTCGCTCCTAGCCACGCATTCATTGGCACGGCAGACCGTAGAATGGCGGAGAGGTAAACTACCCTTAACCGGCGAAGTTGCGAAAGAGTGTGATGAGAGTGGATGAAGCAAAGAAAGTGTGCTGAGATCGTAGCAGATGGAGATCTGTGGTCTTTGCCTACCCCTACGGGAAACAGGCGTGTTGATATATATGTATGTATTTATTTATTTCTAATAAATAAATAAATAAATAAAGCCTTTATTACTGTATATTAATAATTATTATTGATTAATTAGTTCGATTTAATTTGTAGAATCGACACCTTGTCCTTTGAGAAAAGCCTCCTCCAAAGATTTCTATGCCACTCTATTTCTTGCTAATCCTACCCATTTTTTGCCAGCAACTCTTCTGAAGTCATCTTCCCAGCGTTTTGTCTGTCGCCCTTTGCTCCTTTTACCATCCCTTGAATACCGCTCTTTATTTATAGTAACCATACATAGTTCTTTGTAAGGCATGAGCTTCCATTCGTTTTGGTTCGGGAGGAGTGAATATTATTATATTTACTGGGACTGTACTCCATACATATATTTACGCCGATAATAGAATTAAACCAGCGACCATTGACTCCGAAAGTGGTAACTTTACTAATAAGCCAATTAAACATTCAAGGAGTTATTAAGATAGAATTTTTAAATAATCTTGAGAGGTAAGATATGTTCTGAAACAAATTATATGTTTTGGAGTATACTGCAATAGTGAGTGAATGTAAAAGAAAGGTGAGTTCGCGTCTCGGCAAACGTAGTGTGGAACGCCTTTCGGCTAAATTGACCGATGATTTGCTTAGGGCTGGCAGGAATTGGATGTGTGAAGCCGAAAATTAAACTAATCGAAATCGAACCGGTGACGCGTGTTGGGCAACTTATGCCCATCACTGAGCAGCCGCATGTTGATGATCATAATTATTAGGATATTTTTTTAATTTATCTCGAGATATTGTTTTTAAATAAATAATATAACATTCAGTTTTATTAAACTCTTTGGGAAAATTATTTATTGGTAAATATAAGCAGATGTAAGTATAGTAACCGAATACAAGCCGAAATTTAAGATAAAAGCAGACAGTATATAGTCCGAGACGTAAATAACTTTGCGGTCACGGAGTCCTTCGACAAACACTTCTATTTTAATAAAAGACGATCATAAACAAACTGAGAACAGGTTGTAAAAGAGTCCCTCCTTTATTTACGAGTTGTCTGAAAGACTTGCTGAGTCATAAAACGATGTCTTGTTTACAGAGGAACGAAGTTGTTGCGAATGAGATATATAAGGTGTCCGGTGTCAAAATTAGGTTTTTAACCTTTTTTTTATGGGATAAGAAGGCAAACGCGCAGGCGTGTCACCTGATGGAAAGTAATCAACGCCGCCGAAAGGCAGTGTGGAAGCGTTGCCAACCTTTAAGGAAATTGTCATTATAGGTGGTGGATGGGAGGGGGAGGGGGATGTCCTCCGGAACTCAACCGCTCACCATACGCAGCGCGGTAGCTAAGCTATCACTCAGACGCCGGATTTCTGCGGGAGTGTGGTACTTTCCCGGGCGAGCTGGTACATTCATGTTACATACAAATATTTTGCCATTCTTGACAAAGTATTTGTCTGCAGCGTGGCTTTACCACTATGAAACTACTACTTTCAAATAAGGCATATTGGACCATATTTATATGAGGTTATAAGGTCGAATAATCTTGGTTCAGCTAGTCCGGATGAGTACCCATAGAAAATTAACTTCTATGATGATATGATGCTGCGCTTTGTTAGAGAAGCATGAAGAGTTGAAAATCCAATCTCGCTCCCCTTACCTCTTCCTCTCACATTATTCTACAATGTTCTCAAAAGCATGCAACCCAGTTATGGTCCACTTTGTGTTGCAGACATTCAATGATGGTCGGTGATTTCATGCATAATATGAAAAAATACGGACTTTATTATAACAAAATATCGGTCATTGAAATAAGTTTTTAAGCTTACATATTTTTGTATTTTGAAATCAGTATTGCAGTAATTGAATTCGCCATGAAGTCATTCATGAAATATTGTATCTCTAATTGTAATTCTTTTCGTTTCTTCAATGGCAATAAGTTATAACTATTATGCCAGTGTCAAGTAAAATAAAATCCAATCTCTTGAAATGTTTATTTAGTGGCAGAGCCACGCTGCAGACGAATACTTTGTCAAGAATGGGATATTATTTGTCTGTAGCATGAATGGGCCGGCTCGCCCGGGGAAATACCACACTCCCGCAGAAATCCGGCGTCTGAGTGGTAGCTTGTCTACCGCGCTTCGTACGGTGAGCGCTCTGAGTTCCGGAGGCCCAACATCCTCCCCTTCCCACTCCCCCTCCCACTCCCACTCCCATAACTTCACTTTCCTTTAAGGTCGGCAACGTTTCCGCACTGCCTATGGCGTTGCGGATGTCTATGGGCGGCGTTGGTTGCTTTCTATCAGGTGACACGCCTGCTCGTTTGCTTTCCTATGCCTAGAAAAAATGTAACAAGTCAGCTTATCATGTTACGTCTTGATAAAATGGTAGCTAATTTACCAAACCCTTTTATAGACTTTTTCAGTCAACTTAAAAAGTTACGATACACGCATTTATTTCATATCATTTTACTTATACGACTTAATGGAATTATATTATATATTACGCCACCACAATTAAACAATATAATTGATAATAATATAAAATTATGAAAATGAAATAAAAACACAACGTCACTGATGTAAGTTGGCGGGAAAAAGTCTTATTGTAATTATACTATGATATATATTCTATGATTAGTCGCTATGTAGGTATATCAAATTTCCACCTCGATTATTTGGTATATATGTGTATGATTATGGGACACTTAAATATATACTTTGAGACTTTAT
This sequence comes from Baronia brevicornis, assembly GCA_031353405.1. Classification (NCBI taxonomy): domain Eukaryota; kingdom Metazoa; phylum Arthropoda; class Insecta; order Lepidoptera; family Papilionidae; genus Baronia; species Baronia brevicornis. Next base: position 396,875 of record JASFAT010001618.1, on the reverse strand, counting down.
GAAAAATGAGAATGATTTTATATGTCGTTGGAAAACTCCAACAAAAAAATCTAGTATACACATTTATTAAAAACCGGCAACGTTTCTGACTGTTTAGAATATAAAACATCAAAGGAACCAGATATATCATTTATATGTTTACTTTTCATCATTGCCAACTGGGCAAAAGGCGATCCAGCATGCTGCTTTTTTCCCGAAACATCATACCATTCACCACTATTTTGTGGAATTAGCTGACCTGATTGAGCACCTTTAGTGATATTTTCCAACTAATATGACATTGGAACCTTAAACAAACGAGTTTAAACCTTGTTAGGCCTGCAATGCTTCTGCAATTTATTTGAATTTGCAAAAGGGTTAATATAAACAGCATATGAGATTGGAAGACGATATAAAAAAGACCGCAGGAATAAACTGGCTACAAATCGCAAAAAAATAGAGAAAAATAGAAATCCTTGGAGGGATCAATGCAACCAAAATAAATTTATTATGTATTACGCTACCACAATTAAACAATATAACTGATAATAATATAAAATTATGAAAATTAAATAAACACACAACGTCAGTGATGTAAGTTGGCGGGAAAAAGTCTAATATATAAAAGTCTAATATATAATATTTAATATTCTATAAAAAAAGTCTAATATATAATATATTATATTAATTTTTTATACAAAATTATAACATGTGTGAAATAAAAGGCTTTTTTATTTTTAATTTATTTTATTTTTATAAACGGTATTGATTGCTTTGCAACACGTTTCCTCGTTCGCCTTCGTACCCCATAAAAATATATCCTATAAAAATTCCGTTATGTTTGTTTTTTATACGAGCAAAGATTCTTTTTCACTTTCAATTCAGCGTCTCCCCATTTACAAGAGCAGTCTCGCTAAGTTTTATGTTTATTTTCGTCCACATAATAATTTTCCTTCACTTCTCGCTTGACAAATTGTTGTAGAACTCGAGTTATATCCCGTGGAATGATTCGACAAAGGCTATCACCATCACGCATAATAATTTCATAAAAGCTTTATTGAGAGAAGTTCGCGTCAAACATTGTATCGGAGGATATAAAAGGGCGTATTTTCTAAAGAAAACTTCATACATCTTATTAACTTTGGGTGAATTTTATTTATGCACAGAATTATTTTTTTATTACACATATACAATGTTTTACAATATACTTATATATAATTATATAATAACTTGTACATCTTACCTACTAGGAATGCAAGAAAAAGTAAAAAAAATGCTACTACTTTCCCTCTCCCACCAAGAAAGTGAGAGCATACTCACCTAAAAGTGTACACACGAGCCACACACACACACACACAGCCACAAGATCACACACAAAAGCGCGTGTATTTTTTTTGTCTTTTATAATTATAATTATTTAAATTAGTTAAGATACATAGCCAAGATTGATAATTAATGTCCCCGTATCTCAAGACCCAAAGTCCCGAGATACGGGGAATTGTCCAATTTGGAGCCCACTGGCAATACTGGTTAATAATAAATAATGAAAAAAAAATTATAAGAGTTATGAATTAAAATTGGAAAGAGCATAGTAAGCCTCACTAAGCTGGCCCATACTGAGACATGCCGATTCGGTTATTTTTTATACATACATATACATCCTGCTCCATTTCATCATCATGCCAGTCGCCCGTAGAGGCGAGCAAAGATCACTAATCTCCATCTGAATCCATAATGGCACACTTTCTTTGTTTTATCCACACTCATCACTTTTTTCATATAAGCTCGCCGGTTAAGGGTACTTTTAATCTAGCCTTTCTTAAGAACTTCGGCAATTTTGTCAAGGTATGTTCTTGGTCTTCTTCTACTGACCCTTCCATCAACATCCACATATTTAAGTATATTTATATATGTATATGACGACCGATTGGCTTAGTGGCGGGGCCCTCCGCCCGCGGAGTCAATGGTCGCGGGATTCCCGCATCGGAATAAATATTTATATGGATTTTTAAATGTTTATTCCGAGTCTGGTAACCCCCCCAATCCGCATTTCCTTTCCTGCCCCTTCCTTTCTTCTCTATCCTTTCCCTTCCTCTCCGCCAATCCACGGTCTGCCGTGCCAATGGATGCGTGGCTAGGGGCGAGCCTAGTCGTAAGCGTGCCTATCGTCCTGGGGTCGGGCTCCCCCGGGGACTATGGTGCCTTACCTCAGCATGCAGGGCTCTGCTGGGGCTGACCTCCATCCTCCCTTGCGGCTCGTGGGATTCACTAAAGACGAATTTAATATACCTAATTTGTCGAAAATGACGGCGACGTGGTTCGCCACCCGTCACGTCCTGATTCTCACGAGGGCGAAAAGCGACCAATGACGAGCCGTTTCGCTGCGATGAATGGCAGCGGATGGAGCTCTGTGGTCTCTGCTAACCCCTGCGGGGGATAGGCGTGAATATATAAAAAAAAATTATATATGTATATTTTTATATTTTATGAAATCCATCGGGTTGACGTGGCCACCTCGGGGACATAGGACCATGAGATATATGTAGACCCGAGTACAAATTATAATTTATTTTAGGGTAGAACTGCGAATTTAAAAAAAATCCTCATAAAATATAAAATTTATTGTTATGTCATTTAAAAAAATCACGCTTGTAATTATTGCTCATATGTGGGTTATCGGCAATGCATCGTATTACCGGCCTATGTAATTCCATCGGCCATTACACAATACGATTCAGTTTCAACTAACGTATTATGTTTGCTTCATATCCGTGAATAAAGTGTATTTTACTCAAACTATATTTTTTTATGAGATAGGAACGCAAATGAGCAAGGGTGTCGCCTGATGGAAAGCAATCTACCGCTCATACATGTTTACAACACTCGATATAAACATTGTTGAAGCGTTGCCGGTTTTTGAGAAATGTGTCGACTCGTATTTTGGGTCCAATTTCGTATTGTTTCAAAAATACGTAGAAAGAGGTTTTGGTCGTACGTAAGAAATTTTAGCATTTTATTAATTTAAAACATATGGCATATATAAGCCATCTACGATCAATTGACTCAATTGACTAATAAATAAACTTCCGAAATGTTAGAAGGAGCAGAATGCCCATTTATTAAAAAAAAACAATTTAAAACGTACCTAAAACATATACATACATACATACCAATCGTCATGCCTGTCTCCCGTAGGGGTAGGCAGAGACCACAGATTTCCATCTGCTACGATCTCGCCATACATCCCTTGCTTCCCCCACACTCATTATTCTCCTCATGTAAGCCCGCCGGTTGAGGGACCTGGTCTTTCTTAAAAAGTTCAGCAATTTGATCAAGGTAAGTTTTTCGTGGTCTTCCTCTTTCGGCCCTTCCATCCATATTTGCAAGATAAATTTCTTTTGCCATTCGTCTTTCATCCATCCTCTCTATATGCCCAAACCATCTAAGCATCCCTTTTTCTACTTTTGTCACAACACCTTTTAATCCACATTGCTCTCTTATATCTTCATTTCTTATTCTATCATTCAAGGTTTTAAAGGGTCAAGGTTTTTAAGAGTAGTTTTCCTAGAAGGGTAAGCATATTATAATATATCAGAATTCTTGAATGACAAAATTATATGTAATTAGAACTACGACTATTATGAAATTGTATAAATAATTAGAATATTATATAATTTCAATTTGAATCAATAATATTACAGGACATCATTTTGACAATATGATTATTTTTTGTTAGGACTAAGATTATTATAAAACTTGTATATTTGTACGCCACATAGTCCAAACAGATGGATCATCTATATTATGTACTTTAACAACCTGCATGCTTTGTATGATTTATGTATACCAATGTTTCCACAAATAAATATGTTGAATCTTGAATCTTGAGCTTGGTTACGCCATCAATCCGAATTGGACAAGCGTGATCAAAAAGGCTTCACAGGAGTTCACAGATTATCAAATTTTGCATTTTTAGGTAAGATTCTATCGTTCTAAAAGGTTTTTATATGACACAATATTTTTATCTTATATATATATATATATATATATATATATATATATATATATATATATATATATATATATATATATATATATATATATATATATATATATATATATATATATATATATATATATATATATAATATGTCATAGTGTATTTCCTAATTATACAATAGTTCTGGCAGTTGCCATAAAAAACACTTAGAAAATACAAAGTTTTATCGCCCGTGTATCCAAGTTACTACAGTTCCTACAAATTAAAAAAAAACATAAATGAATATACAAAATAATATAGTTTGTTTTTATGAGATAGGAAGTCAAACGAGCAGGCGTGTCACCTTATTGAAAGCAATCAACACCGCCATAGATATACGCAGCGTTATAATCAATGCGGAAGCGTTGCTGACCTTTATGGAAAGTGTTATTATGGGCGGGAAAGGGGAAGGGGAGGGTGTCGGGCCTCTGGAACTCAGCCGCTCACCATAGGAACCGCGGTAGCTAAGCTACAACTCAGACGCCGGTTTTCTGCGGGAGTGTGGTACTTCACCGGGCGAGCCAGCTCATTCACGCTACAGACAAATATTATGCCATTCTTGACAAAGTATTCGTCTGCAGGGTTGGCTCTACCACTATCAAAATATATATAGTGTTGAAAGTAAATAAAAAACAAGCGCAATTTTTAATCTCGCAAAATGCCTCCGTTTTACCCGGGACATCGTAAAGGATGAGAACACTCAAATCAAGGAATAAGTTACTACTGCAAGCAACATGAGAATCCTGGGATAACGCATTGAGGCGTATGCTGTGCTCACTCAGCCGAAGACAAGCGAAATAATGACCACCCAGTGGTTCGACTCCAGATGTTAAAATGTCTCTGGATTTTATGTTCACTATGACTTTATATACACTGAAGCTTTGATTGTAAAAAATATATATTGACTGTGACCATTTGATAGATAAGTATTTTTTTACTACCTAATTTTGTTAGTGGCCAAATCACGGTCTTCGAAGTCGATGGTCGCAAGTTCGATTCCCGTATCGAAATAAATACAATATGCATATAGGTTTACAGGCATTCGGAGTCTGGATTTCCCGCCAATTGACCTTAGGCAAGCGTGATGTGTGATCTATTCCTATAAATTGGGAAACTCTTTGCCCAACTATGTGATATATAAAATATATAAAAAGTGACCGGCCCATTGCTACTTCAGTTTTATTCTTTTCGTACAAATTCAACTACAACTACAACTATATATATATATATATATATATATATATATATATATATATATATATATATATATATATATATATATATATATATATATATATATATATATATATATATAGTGTATATACGAATATGAACTAAACATTACATTTTCTGTAATATTTTTCTATTATGTGTGTACCTACAGAACTATGTCCGTAAATTTCTAGACAAAATTTGATCCGTTAAAAGCAAAAATAGCCAATAATAACCATAGTACTCCTCCAGCGTGACGATATATATATATATAAGTATGTAGACTGGTCGGTCTTATGAATAATCGGTTATGAATTTGGATATCACTAAAATCATGTAAAATTACAACAGATATGTTTATGCGAAATTAACCAAAAATACCGAAGCCGCCGTGGGTGGGTCATCAACAAACGTTAAGCGGTGGTAAATCTTTTGGAGCATCATACGTTTGCAGCGACACGCCGAGCGTGGAGCGAACTCACGCATCATTACCCACCACAGATGTGGGGTAAATGTCCCATATCAAACATATACTCTTTAGACGGATTAACAATGATAACAATAAATATCCTTGATGGATGGTGTTGACATATATCGAGCAAAAGCAGTGTCAAAAATAAATCGACGAAGACCATAAAAATTATATAATTATACAGAATACATACATTTTATAATTACTACTTTAATCTTTAAATTTATTGGATTTTCCGTATGCTTTGAAAAATGAAAGGATCTAGCCGGATGAAAACTGCACTCGCGTCTGATAAATCTTGTTTTTATTGTTCTTCGTCTAAAATAGCCGTTCACTCAATATAACTACCCCTAACCCCTCTAGTAAGGGAATCTTTCTTAGTGGTAGAGCCACGATGCACACGAATACCTTGTCAAGAATAGCGTAATATTTGTCTGTAGCATGAATGGGCCCGCTCGCCCGGGAAAGTACCACACTCGCAGAAAAACGGCGTCTGAGTGGTAGCTTAGCTACCGCACTTCGTACAGTGAGTTCCGGAGTTCCGGAGACCCAACACCCTCCTCTCTCTCTACCCCTCCCCTCCCATTCCCACTCCCATAATGACACATTCCTTATAGGTCGGCAACGTTTCCGCACTGCCTATGGCGCTGCGGAAGTCTATCAGCGGTGTTGATTGATTTCCATCAAGTAACACACCTGCTCGTTTGCCTTCTTATCCCATAAAAACAAAATATAAATATGTCGTCACGCCTGTTCCCCGTAGGGGTAGGCAGAGACCACAGATCTCCATCCGCTAAGATCCCGGCACACCCTCACTGCTTCCTCCACACTTTTTTAGAATGCATTTTTATATATTATAAAAATTTTAAATTTTAAATAAAAAATTGTAGAAAACACGTCACTTCTTTTAACTTGAACTTTATTGATATATTGTTTTCTTTACGAGTGAAAGAATAGACAAGTAACACGGAGCGAGTGAATAATCGAGATTCTTGCAAATAAAACAACGCCCAATTGAACGGTGTTTGCCAACGTATGAATGAAATTCACAGAGGAGACTGTGAATATTTAAACAAAATTTGAAAACATAAAACATTTTCAGTTCATTTTTTAAGCGTATACTATGTTATCCACATAGTATGGCACGTTGGCAAACACCGTTCAATTGGGCGTTGTTTTATTTGCAAGAATCTCGATTATTCACTCGCTCCGTGTTATTTGCAAACATAGAATGCTAATCATAATTAATGGATTTTATTTCAAATTTTTAGCCAAATAATAAACATTGGCGGACTTTTCCCGCCAACTTACATCAGCGACGTTGTGTTTTTATTTCATTTTCATAATGTGATATTATTATCAGTTATATTGTTTAATTGTGGTGGCGTATTGTACTATATAGTTCGTCGAATTTTAATAAACCTAATTTGTTAAAAAATGAAGGTGACGTGGTTCGCCACCCGTCACGTCCTGATTCCTACGAGGACGAGAAGCGACTAACGGAGAGCCGTTTCACTACGATGAATGTGAGAGAAAGGATGGATGAATGAGGAGGAAGCAGGGAACACAGAACTCCATCCGCTACGTAGCGGATGTAGGGATCGTAGCGGATGGAGTTCTGTGGTCTCCGCCAACTCCTACGGGAGATAGGCGTGAAGATATGTATGTAGTTCGTTGTATCATTACTTTTTAAGTTGACTGAAAAAGTCCATAGAAGGTTTTGGTAGAATAACCACCATTTTATCAAGACTTAATGTGTCAAGCTGACATTTCAATAGATTTGATATTATTGTATTTCTCTTGACACTGGCTCACAATTAAAAATAGACATTTATTGATTTTTTTTTATAGTAGAGCAGGCAAACGAGCATGCGGATCACTTGGTGGTGGCGTCGACATCTTGAGGCGTCTCAGATGCGTTCCGAATACCTTGTTAAGAATGGCATAATATCTGTCTGTAGCACGAATGAGCCGGATCGCTCGGGGAAGTACCACACTCCCGCAGAAAAACGACGTCAGAGTGGTAGCTTGCCTACCGCGCCTCGTACGGTAAGCGAGGGTTCCGGAGGCCCAACACCCTCGCCCTCCTCCCTCCCTTACCCTTCCCTACTCCTCCCCTCCAGTACTACTCCCATAATGACACTTTCCTTATAGGTCGGCAAAGCTTCCGCACTGCCTATGGCGCTGCGGATATCAATGGGCGGTGTTGATTGCTTTCCATCAGGTGACGCGCCAGCTCGTTTGCCTACCTATCCCATAAAAAAAAATAAGTTTTGTATTAGTCCTAGAGTAAAGGATGCGGTGTCCCTGGTGTTAGAGATTTTATTTTTGATTATGGAAAAGTTCGGCAATGGATGAACTACTCTACCACTATTAAGTAGTTTTAAGATAACCTTTAGATATCCAGTTTGTTTTTTAATTACCTCTATAGAAAAAATACTAAATAAAATTAAGAATGCATAGAGTAGGTAAAGAATTTTAATATAAAATTTATTTAGGCCAACCGCTATAAAGATTTTCGGGCACAAAATATCGAAGAAAAATAAATGATATACTAAACAAAATTGATGGTACATTGCGGAAAGGCAACTTTGTTACCTGTATCAATATATCGTTTGACGTATCTTGTTTGAAGGGTTCTGGTACCTGAAACAAGGGTAGACTGAATTTAGATTATTTCGGAGTAAGGATGGCACATTCGTCATTTTTACTAATATATTTATACCTCAAGGGATTAGATTAGTTTTGTGTTACACAATATTTTTGCAAACCGTTCAGTTTTAATACTGTCACTTTCTGTATAATCTAGGGCGAAGACGGTAGTCGAATTTGTTTCAAAGACTCAACTTTTGAGGTACCCCCATAAAAATGCCCACGGAGGTGAGATCCGGCGACCTGGTTGGCCACAGGATATTGCGGAAACGCCTTATTAAATAACTTATTAGGGAAGAAACCACGAAGAAGCTCCATGGTTTCTTCTGCAGTGTAAAGCGTGGCACATTACCGTACGAGTAACTCGTCTTCTCCTAATATATATATATATATATATATATATATATATATATATATATATATATATATATATATATATATATATATATATATATATATATATATATATATATATATATATATATATATATATATATATCTTCTAATATTATAATATAAATTCTTCTTTGAAATAAATTACCAAAACATATTCAATGAAGTTTTTGCTAAATTACGTACGTACATACGTAAGTTACTACGCGAGTAACTCAATGGGGTTTATCCCTGAGACTCGATCCCATATCCCTGCGCGGAGTGTGGATGTCCCTGTTTTGCCGTTGTCACGGGCAACTAGAGAAGATCGCATTGAAATACATCGATATTCTTGGGATAATCTCCAGTCAACGGTGAGTCGGCCGTCCCAAGTATCCTTGGATAGATGCGGTAATCGTCGAGTAGAATGAGCTTCAAGCTAACTAGTGATGATAAACGGAACAATATCGAGATCAGTGACGTATGAATTATAAGCTAACAACTGGCGAGATATCGAACAGGGTCGTGATTAGTTGCGTCTTCTCGTATCGAACGCCAAAACAAACTTTGAGTCGTTGAATTAGCGAAGTAAATAATACAGATGCATATAAAAGTTTAAAAGATACCACAAATGAATTCAAAGACTTCTAAATCAAACCCGCATGTATGCAGGCAATTTGTAAAGGAGACTGAAACTTCGTTACGTTCAGCAGGAACTTGTGAAATATGCGCATATGAATTTAATTTAAGTTTGATGTACCAATATAGAAAGTTTCTATTCATGTTAGGTTATATTTCAGAAATTTATATTCGCTACTTTTTTAACACGAAGATGCGTTTTAAGATATAAGTACTTATAATATAAAGGTACATAATTCCTCGCAAGTGGAAGTAAAGATGCACAAGGATATGGAAGATACCACAAGCATCTCAACTATCAATATCACTTGCACGTGAGGTGTCCACAGCTGGAAAGTGGCAGAGCCATGCAGCAGACGAATACTTTGTCAAGAATGGCATATTACTTGTCTGAATGAAAATGACCTGAAGAATTCTCGCCCTTCCGTGCTTAAATGAGAAATATGTATTATTAAAGTACTGATATACTATATTCATGTATCATTGCGCAAGAATAAATTAATATTATTGGAAGAGACCAACTGGCTCAGTAGCGGGGCCCTCCGCCCGCGGAGTCAATGGTCGCAGGTTCGATCCCCACATCGGAATAAATAAATGTATGGACTACAAATATTTATTCCGAGTCTGGTAACCCCGCCAATCCGCATTGGACAGGCGTGGTGAGTTAACGTGCGTTCCTCCAGAAATAGAGAGGCTCGTACTCAGCAATGGAATATATGGATTGTTAAAAAAATGGGAAGAGAGTTTTATATGAAGCGAAAGCCCCGTTAAGAGACAGGCGTGAAGAGTTATTTTTTAGATGTATATTTTAATATAAACAAGAAACACATATCTATGTGGAGGGGGTACTGGTCAACGTCTAGTTTGAGGTTTCGTCTACACCTTTACAGAACAAAAGCCTCCATGTAAATATAGAAGAAAAATAAATACATATATAACGAAAATATAATACGTTGATTACTGAAGCAATCCAAGAACTATTTGCTCAATCATTTTCATCTCATCACGTTACATAGAACACGCAGAGCAATGTCAGATCCAATTAAAGATATTGACTTTCTGTTTTCGCGGCAGTGTAACAAACAATGTCGGTAATAATTCTCGTCTAGCCACTGCGGGAGTACGTCGCTGTCATGAAGCAATTACTGAAGCTATTATCCCAGTGTTCATACGCCATACAAAGCAATAACAATTACAGCAGGTATCCATTACTCTAGCATTCTTTATATATATATATATATATATATATATATATATATATATATATATATATATATATATATATATATATATATATATATATATATATATATATATATATATATATATATATATATATATATATATATATATATATATATATATATATATATATATATATATATATATATATATATATATATATATATACTGCTGCTTCCTCCACACTCATTATTTTCCTGATGCAAGCCCGCCGGTTGAGGGTACTCTTGACCTTGTCAGTTTTATTGCTGTACAAAATATTGTATTAGTAGTAGAGTTGTGAAACTCAGAGCATTCGACATATCCGCAGTATCACAGGCAATGCAGCAACGTTGCCAGTCTTTAAGGAAGGTGTCATTATGGTGGTTGGGCCTCTGGAACTCAACCGCTCACCGGACGAAGCGCGGTAGCTAAGCTACCACTCAGACACCGGTTTTCTGCGGGAGTGTGGCACTTCCCCGGGCGAGCCGGCCTATTTATGCTACAGACAAATACTATGCCATTCTTGATAAAAATAGGTGAAAAACACACATTATTATTTTTCTGCTTTTGTTTGCTTATCATGGATCTAAGGCAAGTTAAAACCTTGGCTGTCCTCATCTACTATGTTCTTGATGTCACAGTTAAGAACATGCATACAACATAAACTATAATATACTAACTTATTACATCATCTTGTGTAAAACTGTAGTCATCTAGGGATTTTACTAAGATGTTGAAACACGTAATTATGTGGATTAATGAATAAAGTTAAACGCGAAACATTGCAACATCTTTCCTGTTTTTAAACTCATGTTAATTTTAATGTTTACAAATTTTAATAAAGCTTGACGCGTCAGTTAGTATATCTAAGAGTTGAGTCAGTTACTTGATCTTTATTATATTATAACTTCACCTTGTTGTGTTGTAAATTTGTATATTAATATAACAATCAATGCATTAAAGTTTGTATAAATATAAATTAATTAAATCAAAGAAATACAGTTTTGTCAAATTGTAATGAAATCAATTAATTTAAAGGAAAAATAAATATGTTTTTATTTATACCACCATAAAGAATATAACTGATAATAATATAAGATTATATAGAAATGACATAAAAACATGGTCGCTCATGTAAGTTGTAGAAAAGTATCATCTTATATGTTAAATTTATAAATTATTCAAGATAAAACTGGCAGCTATGAAAGTCCTATATGAAACTTGCAGCTATGTATTATAAATCCATCTTTTCTTTTTTACTGTGTATTTTTTGACAGTTGTTTTTAAAATAAATTAAACATTATAAGCTAATCAATGAAAGCATCTTTTATTTTCACGCTAAAATAAAACACATAATATTATATATAAGACGATAAGCTACCAAAGCCTGTAGAAGGCTTCGCAACGCCCTTAAATTAGTATTTTTATTTTATTTTTTTTATATATTCACGCCTCTCCCCCGCAGGGGTTGGCAGAGACCACAGAGCTTCATTCGCTACCATTCATTGCAGCGAAACGGCTCTCCATTGGTCGCTTCTCGCCCTCGTGAGAATCAGGAAGTGACGGGTGGCGAACCACGTCGCCGTCATTTTTCAACAAATTAGGTATATTAAATTCGTCTTAGTGAATCCCACGAGCTGCAAGGGATGATGGAGGTCAGCCCCAGCAGAGCCCTGCATGCTGACGTAAAGCACCATCGTATCCGAGGGACGGTCGGCACGCTTAAATTAGTATATAAATTGTTATATACGTATTGAATATAAATTTAAACATATTAACACAAAAATATATATTATAATAAAATGATGTAACAGGAAAAATAATAGTCAACTAAAAGTATGTCAAGATAAGAACTCTCGACTTAGCCCGTTTTAATTAATTTGACACAACAATATTATGATGAAATGAATTTCAAACAAAAACACATCTTTTTAAAGACACTGAAGTTAAAATTTTTAATGATCTCATACCATCATTTATATATCAACAGTGATTATACAATACTGGATTTATTGGCAAATGAAACTGGCTCCGTGGCAAAGTACCTAGCGCTTTAAGCATCAATATATTTATTAATTTATTTTTTTTTTTCACAGCCCATATATGTCTTACAGCTGAACACGGGCCTCCCTATTTCTAAAGGAATGGACGTTAACCCACCACGCTCGTCCAATGTGGATTGGCGGGATTACTAGACTCAAAATAAATACCTGTAGGCCATACATATATTTATTTCGATGCAGGCATCGAACCCACTACCATTGACTCCATGGGCGGAGGCCGTGCCACTGAGCAGATTTTATATTGGAAGGCATTATTTGCCAGTCAATGTGTGTGTATACTTATTTGTGTCTAGGGTACCTCCAACTCTATTTGAAAACTTTTTCTGGGATTTGATTAAAGGAACTTGTAAATATAGTATTTGGAGGCCCAAATAATCGGCCACGGCATATATGAGCTGTAAACAAATATTTTACATAGAAATATTATACCCTGTACAAGTTAGCTTGATCTTTTTGACAGATGTAATCCGAAAATTTTAAGACTTTTTATTGCTTCAAAGTAAAATTTAAATAGGAACACTGAAAATAATAGACGCTTGTACAATGTTACATGGGTCGGACGGATGGGACACGAATAACAGGCAGTATACAGTATAGACCGATGTAACATTGTACAAGCGTCTATTATTTTCAGTGTTCCTATTTAAATTTTACTTAAAAGCAATAAAAAGTCTTAAAATTTTCGGGTAACACTTGAATCTTTAGGGACTTTTGTGTTATAGGTATTTTTTTAATATTTTTACAATTTTTAAAATCATTAAATTAAGAAAATAATATGTTCGTCATTGCAAAAGTTATGTCGATCAGAAAAATTTACATCTGTGAAAAAGATCAAGCTAACTTTTACAGGATATAAGAAAAATGTGGATAAAATTTAAAAGGTAGTTTCAAGAATAAACCTACTCTACTTTGGGGCAATTCCAAATGAGCTATATTGTGGATCTCAAGTAAGCCGGCACTTAAGAAAACTAACGACTGGTCCGGTGCACCGTTAGTATTATCGTTAAGAAATGCATTCGCTGGAATAAAACTAAAAGTAAGGAGTATAAACATAGTTGTGATTGAAGAAAAATATTCGCTTTTGTATATTTTTACTTTAATAGAGACTAGCAAGTGACTCGTCTGATGGTAAGCAACTGCAGAAGGGTGGAAAGAGCAGGGATTCTCAAAGTGGGCGACATCGATCCCTTGGGGTCGAAACATGCTAACACGGTAAAATGTTACCACTTAAAGCTCAATATCTGTACGGTATACGTACGGTAAGGTACGGTAATTCCCCGTTCTAGCCGAGTATTACTTTTACCATGACTTGTACTTTGTTTTAGTAATAATTTATTATTGTTAAAATTTCACCGGACCCGCCACTGAGCCAATCGGACAACAGATTGGCTCAGTGGCGGGGCCCTCTGCCCGCGGAGTCAATGGTCGTGGGTTCGATTCTCGCATCGGAATAAATATTTATATGCATTTATAATTATAAATGTTTATTCTGAGTCTGGTAACCCCCCCAGTCCGCATTTCCTTTCCTGCCCATCCTTTCTTCTCTATCCTTTCCCTTCCTCTCCGCCAATCCACGGTCTGCCGTACCAATGGAATCGTGGCTAGGGGCGAGCCTAGTCGCAAGCGTCCGATTGTCCCGGGGTCGGGCTTCCCCGGGGACCTGGTGCCTTACCTCAGCATGCAGGGCTCTGCTGGGGCTGACCTCCATATCCTCCCTTGCGGCTCGTGGGATTCACTAAGACGAATTAATATACCTAATTTATCGAAAAATGACGGCGACGTGGTTCGCCACCCGTCAGGTCCTGATTCTCACGAGGGCGAAAAGCGACCAATGACATGCCGTTACGCTGCGATGAATGGCAGCGGATGAAGCTCTGTGGTCTCTGCCAACCCCTGCGGGGGATAGGCGTGAATATATATATATATATATATATATATATATATATATATATATATATATATATATATATATATATATATATATATATATATATATATATATATATATATACGTATTCGTAAAAAGGAGCAAATATTTTCCAGTAAAATATATAGTATCTCATAAAAATTTAATATGTAAATCGCTAGAATAATATGAAAGTTTAAAACCAATTACTTTCGCTTTATTTAACCGAGCAAACTTTTGATAAAATACGCTTGATTAAAATTTCGTTTAACTATCTGCATATAACGTGAAACAATCCGAATTCCGAAAACTGTTAATCTATATATACAATATATAAAAATGTAGGCTGTTTGTTAGTCTCGTCAAAAACAGGCTCGGCCGATTTAAATATATATTTTTTTTTATTTTGGTCGCTCTAATACTGGGAAGGTTTTATATGAATAAAAAAATATAAACAAAGCCTAAAAGAACAGCTGGAAAATTGAAAAATTCAAAACTGCAAATTTTGTAGGTACATCCAAGTACTGTCAATAAATGGCATTCGTGACGGCTCTATCGACGACCGATTAGCTCAATGGCGGGGCCTTCCGCCCGCAGAGTCAATGGATGCGGGTTCGATCCCCGCATCGGAATAAATATTTATGATTTATAAATATTTATTCCAAGTCTGGTAACCCCCCAATCCGCATTTCCTTTCCTGCCCTTTCCTTTCTTCTCTATCCTTTCCCTTCCTCTCCGCCAATTCACGGTCTGCCGTGCCAATAGATGCGTGGCTAGGGGTGAGCCTAGTCGCAAGCGTGCCGACTGTCCCGGGATCGGGCTCCCCCGGGTATTATGGTCCCTTATCTCAGCATGCAGGACTCTGCTGGGGCTGACCTCCATCCTCCCTTGCGGCTCGTGGGATTCACTAAAGACGAATTTAATATACCTAATTTGTTGAAAATGGCGGCGACGTGGTGCGCCACCCGTCACGTCCTGAATCTCACGAGAGCGAAAAGCGACTAATGGAGAGCCGTTTCGCTGCGATGAGTGGTAGCGGACGGAGCTCTGTGATCTCTGCCAACTCCTGTGGGGGATATATATATATATATATATATATATATATATATATATATATATATATATATATATATATATATATAACGGATGTGTAAACAAAACTGTTAGTTTCTTTTGTGCGATTTCGGTAAAAGTGTACATTAATCTACCACACTTGTCCAAGGTGGATAGATAGGACGATAGCTGTATGGCGGGTTGGCATGAATTTGTTATCCTCAAAACAAATTATAGTATCATTTTAATATACCTAATAAGATAAGACCGTGAAATACAATTCGATGTTGAGTTCCGTGGGGATCAGGCGTTGGCTGAAAATCAGTTTCTTAGCTGAATGACTGAAAGTTGTGACTGAGACAATATCCATTTCCACTCTGCGGTATACCTATAAATATAAAATTTCAGTACTGTATGATTTATAATTTTATATATATCATATGTATTACTGAAACCCATATGTATTACTGAAACCCATATATATTACTGAAACCCATATGTATTACTGAAACCCATATGTATTACTGAAACCCATATGTATTACTGAAACCCATATGTATTACTGAAACCCATATGTATTACTGAAACCCATATGTATTACTGAAACCCATATGTATTACTGAAACCCATATATATTACTGAAACCCATATGTATTACTGAAACCCATATGTATTACTGAAACCCATATGTATTACTGAAACCCATATGTATTACTGAAACCCATATGTATTACTGAAACCCATATGTATTACTGAAACCCTAAGAAATTTACGTTGTGCATGTAGATGAAAGGGTCAGTAAGGGAAGACCAAGGAAAACATACCGTTTTTAGGGTTTTAGGAACGGCCAGGTCAAGAGTAGACTGCATGAAGAGAGTAATGAGTGTGGAGGAAGCAAGGAAGGTATGCCGATATCGTATCGGTATGCAGATGGAGATCTGTGGGTCTCTTCCTACCCCTTCGGGAAACAGGCATGATGATATGTATGTTTTTCTTCATGGGATAGGAGGGCAAGCGTGTCGCCTGATGGAAAGCAATCTACGCCGCCTACGGGCAACCGCAGGAGTCGCGGAAGCGTTGCCGGCCTTTTAGGCAACAAGCCTATACATAAGGCTTGTTTTTTGAAGGTTCCAATGTCGTAACGGTTCGGAAAGATATCGCCGAGGGTAGCTGATTCCACAAACTGGTGGTGCGTGGAAAGAAGTTGCGAGAGAAACACACCGTAGTAGATCGCCACTCATCCAGGTGGTGGGGGTAAAATTTTTTTTCCAAACAATTCCTCGGAGCACTCCATATGTATGTATGCATATATATTGCTATAGAAGGAAATAAACGTATCTGTCTGTCTGTCTGTCTGTTTATGAAGACGTGTGAAACCGGCTAGCTCCAGCGGTGTTTTTTAACCGATACGAAACTGGTACCTTCAAAAAAACAAACCCATTTCTCAAAGGCCGACAACCGACAGCGGTTTACACAATGCCTATAATACTGCGGATATCTATGGATAGCGTTGATTGCTTTCCATCAGGTGACACGCCTATAAAAAGGTGTACCGATCATGTTATTGGTAGATCGAACAGATGGATAGACTTCATCACAACGTCTACTTAATGTTCCACTACCTATACACGCAGTGGTAGAGACAGAAAGAGGTGGACAAGCCTCCCTAAAGCCGCTAACATCTTAGACGATCGATGACCACGGCTACTCCGCCAAGAATGTACGACTGAGGTGAAAGAGGAAACCGAATAGAGTCTAGTCAGTAAAGAGTAGATCTTTGATCTAATGGAAAAATGGTTTGCTTTATATCAATATCAATATCAACCCGCGGCAGTCCATTGCTGGACATAGGCCTCACCCAAGGCACGCCACCTAGCCTGATCTTCGGCTACACGCATCCAGTCTCTGCCAGCCACCTTGCGCAGATCGTCGCTCCATCTAGCAGGACGTCCCACACTACGTTTGCGGAGTCGCGGTCTCCACTCCAGCACTCGTCTACTCCAACGATTGTCGGTTCTCCGACAAACGTGTCCAGCCCATTGCCTCTTTAGTCTGCAAACTTGAAAAGCTATGTCGGTGACTATTGTTCTCCGGAGAATTTCTTCATTTCGAATTCTGTCCACCAGAGAAACCCCGAGCATAGCTCTCTCCATAGGCCTCTCGTCGACAAGGTCAAAGTCGCTCTTTGAGCTTGTCGAGGAGACGGGCTGGTTTGCTTTATATAATATTATATTAATAAAGAACTAGGTTTGAATATTTTCTCAAGAAAAAGTGACTCGGGACGAAAAGTCTCAGAGGTTATTAATAGCGACGCAGCTGTCTTTTTTGATCCAATTACGTTTTATTGACAATTTTCCAGCGGTTCTCAGACGATCCTCCTAATGAAGTCTGTACCCGCTGCTCCCGAACCGGCGACAAATCTTATTTATGGCATTATAGGCGTAAGAAAAAAATAAATTGCTCCAAAGACACAACTAGCCTTGGTGTATTTTATTTACAGAAACATTTTTACAGCCCTTTACATGTTTAAAAAAAATACAAAACACTACTTTTAAGTATGCAGACGGGAATTGCAGTGGATTTATGACATAGCGATAAATAGAATAGAATAGAAAAAATCTTTATTTATGACAATTTTTTTTACAATAGCTAAAATTAATACCTTAATGAATATTTCCTTTAAAATACTTTTATAATTATTTTTCATTAATTATTTTGAAAAAATGAAACTACTAAATATTAGATTTAGTTGCTAATATTGATGGAATTTTAAACTAGTAAATATTATAATAATTAATGGAGTCAGGCGTTATATTGCAGAAATCCATCACTATGTGGACAGTCAAAACTTTTACTTAACTAAGATCCGCGACAAGTAAACTGTTCGGTTCACTTTTCGGTTGTCTTCCGTAGAGTCTACCATATCTGAAGATCACTTTTCGATTGTCTTCCGTAGAGTTTACTATACCTAAAGATGCCTCGTGTTGGGGCGAAACACGTGTCGTTTACAAGGTGGAAAAGTGGTGGTATGTGTTTGGTGTTGTGCACAGTGGTTGGTGGGTGGAGAGTTGCTGACGGCCGTTTTTCCGTAAGTTTTTGGTATAAGTTCCAAATAAATCCACTTCATCCAGCAGGAAAACACACATTATTAATTTTCTGTTATTGTTTGCTTGTCGCGGATCTTAGCTAAGTAAAAGTTTTGACTGTCCACCTAGTAAATATTGTAAATATTAGATTTAGTTGCTAATATTGACGTAATTTTATTTAATGTTCAGAATGATCCTTCCATGTCTTACCGTTTAAAAGGTTGTTAAAGTTTCACGAAAATTACACAAGATATTCGCTGCTTGAAGTTTATATATATTTTATTTAAGCTTAATCCGACAACTCGAACGATCTTTTCTCACTGCTTGCCAAGTGATACCCAAGTAGACAAACTAAGTAGGTTAGAATTAATGACATTTTGGCCACAGCAACAGTGTCTTCTTGTCTTAGCGCACACGAGATAGCTTTCTTTGATAGTCTAGTTAAATAGATTGAAATGAGAAAATTAGAAACTTTAATTACTTTCTAAGTTATGTTTTTTATAATTTTATTTAGCGTAAATATTTTTTTTTATTTTTTAACATTTTATTTTATTTTAATAATATGCAATGCTTTTAATATTATATTATATTAATAGTTTTTATTAACCTTTCCAAACAATCTGATAGTGTTAAGGAGAGATAGGACTAGCGGATTAAATATTTAGATGATATATAGGAGCTGTAATTAGAGCCAGTGGGGTTATCATCGTTATCAACAACAATCTGCGGCAGTCCACTGCTCGACACAGGCCTCCTCCAAGTGGCGCCACCTAGCTCGATCTTCGGCTTCACGCATCCATTTTCTTCCAGCCACCCTGCGCAGATCGTCGCACCATCTAGCCGGCGGGCGTCCCACACTACGTTTGCCGAGACGCGGTCTCCATTCCAGCGCCAATGTGATTAACCCATTGCCACTTTAGTTTGCTAATTCAAGAGACTATGTCGGTGACTTTGGTTCTCTGGCGGATTTTTGAATTGCGAATCATATCTAGCAGAGAAACTCCGAGCATAGCTCTCTGAGCGACTCTGAGCTTGTGAAGCAGACAGACTGTCAGACTGTCAGACAGACACTAAATATTTAAATATTTATTATTGAATTTATGATTGTTTTGTTTTTTGTTGGTATTTTCTTTCTTAATTTTAGAGTTTAAGACAAAATCTTGTATATTTTTTGATGTGTAACACGTAAAATTGTAGATTAAGTAATGGTCTCGATTCAGGCTACACTCCCCTCCACTCGACTCTACACAGGGTCACTTAATGTTTCACATCTATCAAGCGAAGTGTTCTATGACGTTTTGTTATTAATAAAAAAGAATTTTATATATGAATGTCATGTAATTTGAAAGCTAATAAATAAATAAGAAAAGCTTTTCCGTTCTCTTTTTTTCGTAAAATATTTTCGATCGATTTTTTTGCTAGCAAGTGTATTTTGATACAGTTTCACATTCTTAATTTAGTAAAAATAAAAGTCTAGGTAATTTCTAGACTAGGTAATTAGTGGAGCATTTGGTATGAAGTCAGTGAAACGAACTCTGAATCCCGGGACAAAGTGCAGCGAAGCATGTTCTGCCACGGATGCTCGCTCTCCCGGGCACGTATGAAATTAATGATCGCCCGGGCGTTGGACATTTGATGTCTGTGTCCTTGTCACGTGAGTTCACATTCAAATATAATGTCTACACATGTTCTGTATTTAAGCTAATTTTAGAAAAGATTTTATTTCTTTACTAGCTATAACACGGCATGGATTGTAATCCTACTGAGAGAGAAAAGTGATTGGTTCTATAATACGTTAAGAGGATAAATAGACAAAGAAAAATATATAACAGGTATAAATAATAGAATGCGAAGGAGTGCTTTGAGGCCGAAAAATGTATTTAAAACATGAACGGCATATATATATATATATATATATATATATATATATATATATATATATTATATATATATATATATATATATATATATATATATATATATATATATATATATATATATATATATATATATATATATATATATATATATATATATATATATATATATATATATATATATATATATATATATTCAAAAGGGCTGGTCATATGTGGATAAGAGATGGACTATTAACATAACATGGAAAACGTCGAGGAGGGTGACCCTACATGAGATGGGAGGACGATATAAAAAAGACCACAGAGACAGAACTGGCTACAAATAGCAAATAATAAAGAAAAAGGGAAATCCTTGGAGGAGGCCTAACGGAGTGCCTTCCATTTAATAGCACAAGCAAACATCGTTTTACAATACAGATGGAAGAAATATTACCTCACTTCATCAGTGAGTGGAGCTACAGAGTGCTGTTACTAGCACCGGTTGCAATGTGAAGCGATGCCAACTTTCGCCAACTAAATGAATTTTTGAAATGTACCCTCAGTTACGAATGAGAAAATACAAAATATCGAATCATTAAAAAAAGCTTTAAAAGGCCGGCAACGCTTTTTCAATGACTATAGCACTGCAGATATCTGTGGGCAGCATTGATTGACTTTCTTATTACACGCCCGCTCGTTTGCCATCCTATCATACATACATGTCATCACAACTGTTTCCCGTGGGTAGGCAGAGACCACAGATATCCATTTGATACGATCTCGGCATACTTTCCCTGCTTCTTCCAAACTCATCACTCTCCCCGTACAAGCCTGCCGATTAAGGGTACTCTTGACCTGACCTTTCTTAAAAACTTCGACAATTTGGTCAAGGTATGTTCTCCTTGGTCTTCTCATACCGACTCTTCCATCCACAGTTTCCATTAAAAATGAAAAGTACAATTTTATTTAGATTACTTTTTAATTTCATATCCTTATAAAGGCGATTTATATTTTCTGTCCAGGCTTTTACTCACGTTCAAATAAAAAATAAACAAACAAGCACCTAAGGACCAAGATTTTGCGCTTAATTGCTAGACTATAAATGCAGCATATTAAAAAAGAAAAAACTTATTATATAATAAGTATAGTATACCTAATCTACAATATATAGATGTGAGAATCTAACCGACAACTTTGTGTCGTTTATACAGAAAAAAGCGTAAATACTATTAAGTACTGGAGAGTCGTTCGTTGCAATCGTATGGCAACTTTCCCCAAGAACGATCGCCATGCCTGACGTGGGAAGTGAAATTGCACTTTATCGAGCTATTTATGCAGCGAACGGATACGGTGTTTTTACTGCGGGGGAAATGGAATATCTAAACACTAGACGTCATTTATTTTGAAATTCTTTTACGGCACACATAAACAAAGCTTCTTTCCATTCTAATTCTATATTTTCTTTTATAATTGTAGAACCATGCTGCAGACGAATACTTTATCAAAAATGGCATATTATTTTTCTGTAGCATGAATGGGCCGGCTCGCCCGGGGAAATACCACAGTCCCGCAGAAAACCGGCGTCTGAGTGGTAGCTTAGCTACCGCGCTTCGTATGGTGACCTGAGTTCCGAACCCAACACCCTCCCCCTTCCCCTCCCTTTCTTGTGTATGGAGATCAGAGATCATAAAATTTAAAACATAGTCATAATAACGATGAACAGTGAGGTTAGCAAGCACAAGCGTGAAATTGGGGAACGAAATAAACAAATATTATAATTATTTTTATGTACATATTGTAAAACACTCTTCCTAAGAACAAGAGTTACTTAAACAGCCATATTAACTTAAAATCATAAGTTTTTTTTCTTTGACGGCAATTAGCTATAACTATTATGCCAGTGTCAAAAAAAGTATAATAACATCAAGTACGTTTACAATATACTAGTCAGTTTGTTAGGTTACGTCTTGATAAAATGGTGGTCATTCTACCAAAACCTTCTATGGACTTTCGCGGTCAACTAAAAAGTCACTATACACGCATTTATTTCATATCACTCCACCTTATGCCTTAAACTATAATATATTGTACAATACGCCACCACAATTGAAGAATACAACTGATAATAATATAAGATTATAAAAATGAAATAAAAACAACGTTACTTATGTCAGTTGGCGGGAAAAGTCAATCAAATAACTAGTTATGAAAGAGACCTTAAAAAGTGTTGTTTTACTGTCTAAGGTTACCAAAGAGTATCTCTCTTTGAGTCCTAACTCCCCTTGGTGAGGCATAGGGCAGACATGACGCTTCTCCATCTCGATCTATCGGAGGCCATACGCTTCACTTGGCTCCAGGATAGGCCCATCTCCCGCATTTCGGACGTCACAATACGCAGCCAAATTTGTTTTGAGTTGATACCAAAAAGTATACAATTAAAAAAATAATAATTTATAAGGCGTATTTGTTGGTCCTGTGTTGGAAAATGAGCTATGGCGTACACTTTACAAACATGAGCTTTATGAGCTGTACAATCAGCCGAACGTCAGCAAAACCATTAAGATTGGACGGCTTCATTGAGCTCGGCACGTGGTATGGATGGACGAGGCTAGAGTAACCAAATGCCTACTCAACCGCAAACCAGATGGTCGTAGAAGCCGCGCAAGACCTTAACACAGATGGCTAGATGGAGTCGAGGACGACTTAAAGGCGATCGGTGCGAGGTGCTGGAGGGTAAAAGCTTAAGAAAGATCCGACTGGAAAAATTTACTGGACCAGGCTAAGGCCCACCCGCGGCTATAACGCCATGATGATGATGAAAAAAAATAATATTATAATAAAGACAAACAGTGAGGTCAGCAAGCGTTACAGTAACACAATTAAAAACAGTACAAAATACGAAGTCACTAAATCACTCGTCCGTGAGTTACGGAGCCAGAGAGAGAAAGCCTACAATGCAAATCGTTTTGAATTAGAACTCGCTTTTTATAGCAGCCCGTCTGTTATATTGTAATCAGCCCGGGCAATGGCGTGGAAACTCTATAATCGGTATATCGCACATTTCTCCGGAATATATAGTCGGTACTAGTCAATTAATTGAATTTTTTATGGGACAGGAAGGCAAACGAGCAGGCGTGTCACCTGATGGAAAGCAATTAACGCCGCCCATAGACATCCGCAACAACATAAGCAGTGCGAAAGCGTTGCCGACCTTTAAGGAAAGTGTCAATATGGGAGTGGAAATGGGAGGGGGTCGAGGGAGGGGGTCGAGGGATGGGTCGAGGGAGGGGTGGAGGGAGGGGTCGAGGGAGGGGGGGTTGGGCCTCCGGAACTCGGCCGTTTATCGTACGAAGTGCGGTAGCTAAGCTACCACTCAGACGCCGGTTTTCTGCGGGAGTGTGATACTTCCCTAGGCGAGCCGGCCCATTTAATGCTACCGACAAATATTATGCCATTCTTGACAAAGTATTCGTCTGCAGCGTGGCTCTACCACTATAAGAATCCGAATTAGATAGGTGTTCAGGGCCTAGAATAGAGAATAGCCTCTATTTAATAATAATAATAATATATATTTCTCATTTTTATAATGTGAGGTATAACAAGATAAAAAATGAAATATAAAAGCTACATCACATTGCCACTTATGGCGTACAAATTTCATTAAATGTTACATACATAGAGATCTAAATACATAACTAAACTACTAAACTATTATATTGTCATTAAAATTATAACTGATTTATCTATTAAATATACTCGATCGATCTTTTAAAGCAAAAAAGTCTTTATTATTATAAATATTGGCATGAATTAGCTATTCATATAGTCTTTTTTTAAATAATTTTTTGTTCATTAGTTTTAATTCATAAGGTTTATTGTTGTATATAAATTAGTTTATTGTTGTATATAAAAATATACGAAGATATTTAAATAGATAAATAGTGTATTTTAACAAGTTTTTTTGAAAATTGGGAGAGACTTCGCTTGTCTCACCTCTAGCGGCAACAAATTCCATAACCGAACAGCCTGTACTATGAAAAATTGGTCGAAGAATTTGGTATGATGAGCAGGCATTTCTAATATTAAGTTTTCAGATGTTCTCAAACACCTCGAATGTAAATCATTGTGAAATACAAAGCGAGTCTTGATATAAGAGTGGTAACAAAGATTAGATAAATTAGAGTAAAGAAGAGAGAGTCTTCCGATGTCCGAGAGAGTCTCCGAACCCGCAACCATTGACTCTAAATACAAAAACGAACATTTAGTAAATTATAGATTTTCGCAATGTTACACAAGATTTGATAAACAACGAGAACAATTCACTGTCAGCAGCTCTCACAAATTGAACACAAACTTTAAAACAACAAACATCAAACAAACAACAATAAATAGTGAGGGGGTTTAGATCAGATTACATTGTTTCAAACGGGCGACGCTCGTAAATTAGTTTGATGTCAGACGCAAGCTAAAAGGAGCGCAGTATTTCAACTGGTTACAACAAATCCCCGGCACACATTGTCTGTAGACGTTACGTAGGTAATTGAAAACTGTATACAGATTTAAGGAAATGGTGTGGTCTCTTTGAAAAGCTTTATTTCACAATACTTTAGATTTTTTTATGTGATAGTGAGGCGAACAAGCATGTCGCCTGATGGAAAGAACGATACATACATACATATAGTTTCGTGGTAGCTTTAAATACACAGCAACCAAATGTTGGAACAACTTGCCACCACCTCTTCGTGACTTGCATACAATAAATATATTTAAAAAAAATACAAAAATCTAATTTTAAGTATGCAGTTAGGAACTTGTTCTTTTGGACTCGGTGAATTTAGTACATGACTTTGTGTTTTTTTAATTCTATTGTACTGTATGTGTATTTATGTGTATGAGTATATGAGCATGAGTAGTAATATATATGGATGTATTTGTATGTACGAGTGTGTCAGAAGGATGTCGACACTGTGGTCCGCGATCTGACCACGTTGGTTCTTGCTGAAAACCAGCACCGGGTGCTCCAAAAGTGCGCCCGGCATATGCTGAGCAAGAACCATTTTATGACACTCGTTAGATTAAAATTATTTTCTTTTTGTTTTGTTTTTATTTGTATATTAATGATTTAATTTTAGTTATTGTAAAAAAATGGTGTCATAAATAAAGTTTTTCTATTCTATTCTATTCTATTCTATTGTATTCTATTCTAGTCACGCCTGTCTCCCTATGGGTTAGGCAGAGACCACAGATCTCCATCCACTACGGTCCCGACACACCTTTCTTGCTTCCTTCACACTCATCCATCTTTTCATCCATCCTTCCTCTCACATTCGTCGCAGCGAAACGGCTCTACGCTCGCCTCTTCTCGCCCTCGTGGGAATCAGGACGTGACGGGTGGCGAACCACATCGCACACACCATAGGCATTGTAAATGCGTTGCTGGCCTTTGGATAAGACGGGGCTGGTTTTTTGAGGGTTTGAGGCAAGTTGGACGCGGAAAAAATACCAGTTGGCATTGAGTTCGCCTCATGTACGTTATTTGACATAAAAGCTAAAATAAACAAATATGCATCCTACTTCCTACTAATCCTACTAATGCGAAAGTTTGTATTTTTTCACAGCCCATATATGCCCCATTTCTAAGCACGGGCCTCCCCATTTCTGGAGGAACAGACATCAACCCACCACGCATATCCAGTGCGAATTGGTGGGGTTACCAGACTCGGAATAAATATTCTTCGGTCATACATATATATTTATTTAGGTGCGGGAATCGAATCCGCGACCATTGACTCCGTGGGCAGGAAGTCCCGCCAATGCACCGATTGGTACTGACTATAAAAACTTTTCATTTCATTTTGATCATATTCTAGACTGACCATGTTTTAACCCAATACATGTGATATTTTAACACGAAATATTGTTTTCTATCTAAAATGCACTATCCATTTTAAATTTAAAACATTTTACAATTAAATGAATTCGCGTGCATATAAGCAAAGTGCATTAAGATGATTGAGTTGATATGGAACTCGGAAATGTGAAAAAACACTTTATATATCTGTTTAATTTGATTAAAACCATCTATTTGTACTTTTATTTTTAATGCAGAAATAGTTCAGTTGATAAGAATCGGGCTTACAATCGGCGGTCATAAGTTAGATACTTTATTAGACTATGGATGTGGAATATTGCCTAAAAGAAGCATTATGTTCCCATGTAACAACTGGGGGTAAGTTCTCGAGAATGTATGAAATACGTGTTTTTCATACCCGCGGTTATGACCCGACCTCGTGCCATGATCATGAGCAGTTTGCAATAGATGTAGAACTTTGTTGGTGCAGAGCAGTTGGGGAGGGTGTTGGGCCTCCGGAATTCGGCCGCTCTCCGTACGAAGCGCGGTAGCTAAGCTACCACTAAGTCGCCGGTTTTCTGCGGGAGTGTAGTACTTCCCCGGGGGAGCCGGCCCATTCATGCTACAGACAAATATTATTCGACAAAGTATTCGTCTGCAACGTGGCTCTACCACCATTATTAGATTAGTAATATTAAAAAATGTTTATAGTCTTCCTTTATAAAATTTGCCATGATTCCATCACTGTGTCCATTTCTAACAAGATCGAAACTTACACAGGATACGGTTCTGTTTTATAGTGCGTATACTACACAGGGAAAGATCCCTTGTAGCAAACGCAAAGCTATAAAACAAGTGACACTTGTAAACATCTGGTACAAATGTGCACAACTTTTCCCCGTCGTCCACATATATACATCCTCAGTTCCTGGTAACATGGAACGAACGGTCCAAAGTTTATGTGCGCTTTGCCATCTTCGTTGCGATATATATTCATTTAGTAGCCATTCTACACGTAAACATACGTACGACCAAACTGATACTTAAAATCTTCAAAAGACAATCCTTATGTCTCAAAGGCCGGCAATGCATTTTTAATATATGGGCAGCTTTCATCGCTTTACACTGGGCGACACATTTACTCGTTTGCCTCTCTATTTCATTAAAATAGGAAAAAATACTGATTGCTTCCGAGTCATGAGGACTGCCGACAGAAGTGAAAACTTAAAACTGTATTTTGAAATTTCAAACTTATTGTAATATTAAATTACAATAAGTTTGAAATTTAATATTATAATAAGTTTACTGCTATTACTACAACGACCAATTGGCTCAGTGGCAGATGGCAGTGGCTCAGTGGCCCTCCGCCTGCGGAGTCAATAGTCACGGGTTCGATCCCCGCATCGAAATACATATATGTATAAATTACAAATATTTATTCCGAGTCTGGTAACCCCGCCAATCCGCATTGGACAAGCTTGGTGAGTTAATGTCCGTACCTCCAGAAATGGAGAGGTCCGTGCTCAGCAGTGGGACATATATGAACTGTTAAAAAAAGAAAAATATTACTACAGCATGTTGCTGACACGACTCAAAATACTTTATCTATCCATGAAGCATTCAACGCACACAATCGGGTATATACAATGTGTTGGAGTGATGCGTGTACGTAGGCAGCTGCACGCGCATTAAATGTGTTTAAAGTATGTCTTTAGCTATACATGCTCATAGCTATACATTTTTCGCTATCCAGAATCGTGTAACGCGGCTATAGAAGTTTTCACTTCAAAAGATATCGAGGAAGTAATAAGGGATTCCAATTACCCACACCTAGGTTTTTTTACTCTCAAATAAATTTTAGTGACAAAGTTACCGCTCTCGTCGTCGTGGTTTCGTTTCCCACAAAAATAAATATATGTATCACGTCCATGTACTTTTTTTTATATATTCACGCCTATCCCCCGCAGGGGTTGGCAGAGACCACAGAGCTCCATCCGCTTCCATTCATCGCAGTAAAACGATTGGTCGGTTCTCGCCCTCGTGAGAATGTATTGTTTAAGTATATTATATTATGTAAATCTAACTATTTCACCAATCTACCTTGGACTATTGATGGGTAAAGGATATGTTTTGTAAGTACTATAGAGATACGCAAATGAGTCACGCTCATGCCAAGTAATTATCGTCAATTATAGAATTAAATACATAATATATAGACATCGGCAGTTCTATAGGCATTGCAGAAGCATTGTCGGCTTTTAAAAAATGTGTAGGCTTGTTTTTTGAAGGTTCCAACGTTGTATCGATTCGGAGATACCGGTGGAGGTAACTGGTGGGAAGAAGTTTCTGGAAAAACGCACCGTACTGGATCGCCATTCATCCGGATGGTGGGAATGAAACTTCTCTTTGTGGCGAGTTGTAGGGTAGTGGAATATTATATAATATAGCATCCTCGGACTAAATCCAGAGTAGTTTAGGGGTATCCAGTTTTTACCGGTGATCTTTTCAAAGACTATAAACAAAATTCCAACACCATAAGTTCCGAATTGTTTCCACTGGTCGATTGTGTCGTAAAATGAACCCTTCTACATAAAGTGTTTTCAATAAAGCGAACAAGTTTTGGTGAAATAGGATATGGGATCACAAGGACATAGTCCTTCACAAAACATTCAGTTTAAGTGATGATTGTTTTCTACAAACACATTGGGATGCGCGTTGACGCAACCTATAATTCATACTTTGTTTCTTCAACCACAGAATATTAATTCGACAAATTCGATTGTCCGATATCGCCCTTTTTGTTTTATTTTTATGGGATAGGAAGGCAAACGAGCAGGCGTGTCACCTGATGGAAAGAAATCAACGCCGTCCATAGACATCCGCAGCGCCATAGGCAGTGCGGAAGCGTTGCCGTCCTTTAAGGAGTGTCATTATGAGACTGGGAGGGGGAGACGGAAGGGGGAGAGTGTTGGGCCTCCGAAACTCAACCGCTCACTGTACGAAGTGCGGTAGCTAAGCTACCACTCAGATACCGGTTCTCTGCGGGAGTGTTATACTTCCCCGAGCGAGTACTTCCCCTGTGGTACTTCCCCTTCATTCTTGACAAAGTATTCGTCTGCAGCGTAGCTCTACCACTAACCAAATTTCTTTAATTAAGACTAATGTTTTATCATTTAAACAATACGCCTTCTGAATTTCTTAAGGCGTTCCATTTTTTTATATACATAGATAAATAGATGTATTATTTATTGTACACCAAAAATAAAGTTATACAATTATTTATTATAATATTGTTTATATACAAATGGCGGTTTTATCGCTATTAGCGATTTCTTCTAGACACAGTGTTAAAAAGATAATTTGGTGTAGCCTGGTGATACATTATCGTCAGGGTCCATATATTATATTATATATACTAATTTATAACCTGAAATATTTTTATACTATAATACGTGAAACCTATTGTGAAGATATACAAGTAACATATTATGTATATCACTATACTTTCATTCTAAGACGTCTAATGTGAATATATGATAAGCTTCGTCCAGTACATGTCGTCCCGTGTGCTCTTTCCATTTTCAAAGTGACTTATGGAGATTGGACGCGCAACATGAATATGAAATGCAACCTCTAAAACTAAATCACTACAGTCTTTACATTTTTCGTAAAAAGAAACAAGAGAGTATGCTTTTCTTTATAGTTGGTTATTTCCTATACGACATTGGAACCTACATAAAACAAGCCTTTACATACCTGTGAAAATAAAGTTTCATCCCCGCCATCTGCATGAATGGTGATCCAGTACGGTACGTTTTCCCAGAAACCTCTTTCCACGTACCACTGCCCTATTGTAGCAGCTACCTTTAGCAATGTTTTCGAACCGATATGATATCGGAGCTTTCATAAAACAAGCCTACACATAATAGTAAAAAACGGTTTCATCTGGGTGAATGACAATCCAGTATGGTGCGTTTTTCTAGAAACTTCTTTCCACGCACCACTACCCTGTTTAACCAGCTACCTTCAGCGGTGTTTCCCAACCGATGTGAAAATGGTATCTTGAAAAAATTATTAATGGAGTCAGGCGTTACTTTGCGGAAATCCATCACTATATGGACAGTCAAAAGTTTTATTTAGCTAAGATCCGCGACAAGCAAAACAATAATAGAAAATTAACAATGTGTGTTTTTCCGTTGGTAATTATAAATATAAAATAAAAATAGTAGACTCTACGGAAGACTTTTCGGTTGTCTTCCGTAGAGTCTACTATACCTGAAGATGCCTTGTGTTGGGGCGAAACACGTGTCGTTTACAAGATGGAAAAGTGATAATGTGTATTTGGCGTTGTATATAGTGGTTGGTGGGTGAAGAGTTGAAGGCCGATTTTCGGTAAGTTTTTGGGTTAAGTTCCAAATAAATCCACTTTACCCAACGGAAAAACACACATTGTTAATTTTCTGTTATTGTTTTGCTTGTCGCGGATCTTAGCTAAGTAAAACTTTTGACTGTCCATAAAATATTAAGGACTTTTTTACTTTAAAAGATCGATCGAGTGTATGTTATAGATAAATTATAATTTTAATGACAAAGTAACATTTTATTAATATATTAATGCTTTGTAACCATAAGCGACTTATGTATTAAGATCTTTATGTACCTATGTATTAATAAATGAAATGTGTACGCCATAAGTAGCAATATGATGGAGCTTTTAAATATCTCTTTTCATCTTATTATACCTCACAAACAATGAAGGTGTTGTGACAAAAGTTGAGAAAGGGATGCTTAGATGGTTTGGGCATATAGAGAGGATGGATGAGAGATGACTGGCAAAAGAAATTTACGTTGCCAATATGGATGGAAGTGTTGGTAGGGGAAGACCACGGAAAACATACCTTGACCAAAACTGCTGAAGTTTTTAAGGAAGGCCAGTTCAAGAGTACCCTTAACCGACGGGCTTGGATGAGGAGAATAATGAGTGTGGGGTAAGCAAGGGAAGTATGCCGAGATCGTAGCAGATGGAGATCTGTGGTCTCTGCCTACCACTACGGGAGACAGGCGTGACGATACGTATGTATGTATTATACCTCACATTACACAAATAAAGCAATATTATTGTTATAAAATATTCTAACGATGTACATGCATAAAATTAAAACTTGCTACAAATCACATCAAAGTTCATTGAAGTCCCAGCGCTCCGCTGTGTAAGAAATGAAAAGTTTATAAAGAATAGATAGAAATAAAAGTGAGTATAAAAGTGTTTCTACTTAGCTGGAATTCTTATTCTCGTATATGACTTTTTTAACAGAACAAAAATCATCGTGTTTTAGTTAGGCAGCGACCATAGTTCTCCATCTGATACGATCTAGGCACACTTTATATGTATATATAACCGTCATCACCTAAGTCAATGACTTTCTAGACTTATTTAGTGAAATATTCAAATTTAAAACGAAAAAGAAATAAATTGTGATAAAACAAAAGTATTCGAGTGACGTTTTTGGATAGACATGTCACCCGTCCGGCACAAAACATTGAAATTATAATATACATATTGAGATATAAAATTTAAAGTGAAAAGTGTTATAAAATATAATACGAATAAGATATAAATTTACAATGAAACGCAAAAATAAATTAATATCATTTTGAAGAATTTCATTTGAAGAAACCCCCTAAAGATCCCGGGTGTCGCCATAAGCAGTACGGCGGGCATTACAGTACACAAGACTGTAAACGACAAGTAGAAGAGTGTAAAATAGTAAAAGCAAGACGCGGCGAATTATCTGTCAAACATTTTGACAAAGAACGTCGTCACAAAAAAGCCATACAATTACCAGACTTATTTTGTGAAATATTCAAGGCGCGTTTGGTGTAAGAGTCCAAAAGAATAAACTTACTGAGACATGGAATAACAGTTACTTAATAGACCAAATAATAGGTTTAAGTGTCGCTTGGAATTAAATAAGCGGACAAGATCGGATAACAAATTATTCAGTCCCCGCCTCCGATTACAAATGTTCGTATCTCGAGGGCCCACTATATTCTGTGAAGCTGTCCTCTGGGAAACAGATTAAAACTGTTAAACTAAGCACCAAGGACGCCTTTGAATATTTATCGCATTATTTAAGTATTCGTAACGGATTATAGCGTCTCCTTTTAAAGTCTAAATGCTTTTAAGACTTTTGATGTAAATTTTTTTTGAAAAAAAAAATATATATAAAAAAAATATATATATATATATATATATATATATATATATATATATATATATATATATATATATATATATATATATATATATATATATATATATATATATATATATATATATATATATATATATATATATATACTGAGGCGTCACAGATTTCGGCAACACATATATAGCAAACTCATTTTTCTTTAATATCATATCCACGTGTGAACACCGTAGGTAATAAATTTGTACGGCTCAATTATATACACCGTGAGTTTTTAATTACCCGAGAAAATTAAGTAATATATTCAGTTATCGATATACATTAAATTGGGCGAAGAAAAAAAAAATTTTATTTTTATGAAATATTTATTAAAAATGTCCTTAATATACACCAAAAAAATCTTGCTTATTCAAATAGACATCATTATCATTCCAATATGAACTGCACCCAAAACCAACCTAATTTGGTCGCGTAATATTTACGTACGGAAGGGATGACTATGAATGAAAACAATTTGCACAACCTGCCGACAAAAGACGTTTTTTCTCTTTCGCACGCGCTGTTGCCATACTTATGAATACATGCGTCTCACGCATAGTAGTAAACCAATACTACGAAGATGGCGTACAAGTATTTAATGCATTTACAGGATTTCTTTGAAGTTCCATAAAACAATATTTTTGTATGAACGCTATAATATTTGAATGTTACTTACTGACATATATATTTTTACAAACGCGAATTTTAGTTTTTCGGGTAATTAAAGTCACGGTGTACATTGTAAATTAATAAAAAAAACACACCAAGATGGGTTCATCTTTCATTGATTTCACTATGAGAAGCATTACGACGTATTGTACGGAATAATTCCTGCTGAACTCCACTGCCGTACAACACGAATTTAGGAAAAGTATCATCCTTTCCGTCTAGATGAGTGACGATCTAGTATGGTGTGTTATGCACGACAAAAAAAAATGTATTTATATCCGAAACATGTGGTGTCTCCCTGTAGCCCGACTGGAAATATGTAAATTGCGTATGTTACTGATGAAATTGTATGATAACAGATGCGGGAGCCGGAAATTAAACTCCTACTATGAACGACGTATGCGATTTCAAGCGTACATACACTTGAGACCTATCGGTTTTATATTTTCTATCGGAGACAGAAGTAAATGTGCAAAATTTTTGATAATGGTAGAGCCACGCTGCAGACGTGTGAATACTTTATCAAGAATGGCATAATATTTGCCCGTAGTATGAATGGGCCGGCTCGCCCGGGGAAGTACCACACTCCCGCAGAAAACCGGTGTCTGAGTGGTAGCATAGCTACCGCGCTTCGTACGGTGAGCGGAGTTTCGGTTCCAACACCCTTCCCCTCCCCCCTCCCCTCCCTCTCCCACTGAGACACTTTCCTTAATGGTCGACAACGCTTCCATACTGCCTATAGTGCTGCCTGGGATGTCTATGGGCGGCGTTGATTGCTTTCCATCAGATAACACGTCTGCTCCTTTGCCTTCCTATCCAATAACAAAAATGGATTATTATGATTATTTTTTTATGGGATAGGAGGGCAAACGAGCAAGCATGTCGCCTAATGGAAAGCAATCAACGCCGCCCATGGACAACCGCGACACCGCAAGAGTCGCGGAAGCGTTGCCGGCGTTTTAGGTATGTATAGGCTTGTTTTTTGAAGTTTCCAATGTCGTAACGGTTCGGAAAGTCTGCCTAGGGTACCTGATTCCACAAACTGGTGGTGCGTGGAAAGAAGTTACGGGAAAAACGCACTATAGTAGATCGCCACTCATCCAGATGGAGGGGATGAAATTTTTCTTTACTGCGAGTTGTGCGGTTGTGGAATTCGGCGGCGGGAATTATTCCAAACAATTCCTCGGAGCACTCCCCATGATAGAAGCGGTAAAAAATGCGCAGAGATGAGACATCTCTCCGCAGCGCTAGAGAATCAAGCCGATCGGTGAGATCTTGGTCATCAACGATTTATTTTTATTAACTTTAAGGTCATTATAACCGTATCCCATGGATATTAGTAACACCAAAACTCATGGGGAACGCCGGCAACGCGTCTGACACGTCTCCGGCGTTATGGAATTCTGGGTGCGCGGGCGTGGTGGTCTCTTACCACCAGGTGATTAGCGTAGGTACTCTGCTATATATAAAAAGAATTGTTTCCTGCGAAAGTATAGTAGAAAAGACCGAATGTAGGGATATGGAAGACGAGACTATGCTAAAACTTTAGTTATATTGATAAACTTTACCTGGTTTTTCTCTAGCTTTTTAGTGAAAACATTGTTAATTTCTGTACCTGAAATATAAAATAGTCCAAATTAATATTGAAGTTTAAAGTTAGAATTTAATCGAATGTAAAAAGGTACATATTTATCATCATCATCATCAACAACAACCTGCGGCCATCTACTGCTGGACATAGGCCTCCCCCGAGAAGCACCACCTAGCCCAATCTTCACGAATCTAGTTACTGTCAGCGGCCCTGCGCAGATCGTCGTACTATCTAGCCGGGGAGCGTCCCATACTACGTTTACCAAGACGCGGTCTCTACTCCAGCACTCGTCTGCTACAACGATTGTCGGATCTCCGACAAACGTGACCAGCGCATTGCCACTTTAGTTTGCTAATTCGAAAGGTTATGTCGGTGACTTTAGTTTTCTGGCGGATTTGTTTTTATGTATGTATGCTTATATTTAATTAAATTCTGTGTTATAGGGACCGTGTTTTTTGAAAGTGGTGTAAGTCCCTTTGCTGCTTGTAAAGTCAGGCCTTACTTTGCAGAAATCCATTACAAAGATGAACAGTCATACTTACTTTGCTAAGTGTTCGCGGATCTTAGCAAAGTAATTTTGATTGTCCAACATTTTTTTAGTAAGTCGCGTTATAATTGGATAAAATAAAGAAAAAGAAATTTTCCTAATAATAATAATTTCCATTATTATTGTAGAAATACGCGGAAGTCAAACATAAAAGAAATCCTTGTTAAAGTTGAAAGGAGTCCATTCCCTGATAACTAATTTCACGGAAGAGGTAATCTTTTAATAAATTACAAAAGCGTCTACGAAATCGGTCTGCGTGTTTGAGATAGAAGCGATTTTCGGAGGGTGTTTATTTTGGCGGCAGATTAATAACGGCAATTTCAAGCAAAATATTTCAAATGATAATCTAGAAGATAAACGTTTTTTTTTAACAATACTGGATCTTTTTTAAAACCGATCTTCTGTATTATTCACAAATCCGTCTGAAAGTTTTTTTCCCGGAATGAGTTTTTTATTTGCTAGGTCACAAAAAGGGTGTCATATCATGAGGCATGACAGGTACAAATTGCTGCAACTGATCGTGATGGGAAAAATCGCGGGCAAAAGACAAGTTGGTCGAAAAAGAAAGTCTTGGCTACGTAATATCAGGGAGTGGACCGGGATAGCGAGTGCTCCAGAACTGCTGCACCTCGCGAAGAAGGAGGAAAGTTGTGCTAAATTGGCCGCCAACCTTCGCAAATTGGAGAGCCACTCTTAGAAGAAGAGAAAGAGTTTAGTGAACTCTTTTTGTGACCTAACAAATAAAATATAAAAATACTAAAACTCTCCATTAATCATTATCCTAACAAACAAAAATCGGTAAGCGAACTCTTATACCTTTATTTTTATTAGCTTATAGTTAAAAATTGTATAAAGCATAAATGTTTTTAAATACCATATATGTACCCAACAGAAAACTTCCTTATCCCTACGTTATTTAAAATACAATCGCAAGTTCAAAAAGTTTTCTCCTCGCTAGCTGAAGCCTATTTTCTGGCATGAAATCGCCTGTTGCCTAAACTTTTAATTGGTAATGTGGCTTATACTTATGAAAGAAAGTTTTCTAGGAAAATCTCACGGCGGGCCTGATCGGCAAATTTTACGCGATGTTGGCGGAACGTACGATAACTTTCTACCATTAATATAGGAGGCTTATTTTTATGGTTCCATAACGGTATTGCAAACGAAGCCTTTCTATATTATTTTTATGGGATAAGAAAGCAAGAAGCAAGCGTGTCGCTTTATGGGAAGTTATTAATATTGCCTATAGACGAATATAGACACCATAGGCGTTATTGCATCAGCGCAAAGGTTTATGTATGCGTCGGCGAGCCTTTTGATTTGTTAAAAATTAATTACCTATTTATTTTATTTTTATACTTAAGCTACAGTCAACATTAAGAAGATCATTTCGCGCATACTGTTCGTCTGTTTTGTAATGATCTATGAATTATTTACTTATAATTTTACCAGGATAATATGTATGTATATATTTTTAGTCTTTTTACGAATCCAATACTGCGTAATAAATCTAGATAGAAAAATATTAACAATATGAGCAAGTACAGTTAATATTCTTTTAGGTCGATATTGATATCAAATATATTCAATTATAAGTGTGTTTACTTTTGTATCTTTTCTTTGTGTGTGTCCGTATCAATGTCGTCACTGTGTGTGTCCGCGATCTGACCACGTTGGTTCTTACAGAAAACCAGCGCCAGGTGCTCCAATAGAACGCCTGGCATATGCTGAGCAAGAACCGTTTTATGACACTTGTTAGATTAAAATTATTTTCTTTTTATTTGTATATTATTAAGGTTCTAATTTTAGTTATTGTTATTTATTAAAAGTTTCTTGACCGAAGAAATAAGAAAAGAAAATCGAACTTTTCGGTTGTCTTCCGTAGAGTCTACTATACCTGAAGATGCCTCGTGTTGGGGCGAAACACGTAGTTTACAAGATGGAAAAGTGATAATGTGTGTTTGGTGTTGTGTATAGTGGTTGGTGGATGGAGAATTGATGGCCGATTTTGGGTAAGTTTTTGGTTTAAGTTCCAAATAAATCCACTTAATCCAACAGAAAAATACACATTGTTAATTTTCTGTTATTGTTTTGCTTGTCGCGGATCTTAGCTAAGTAAAACTTTTGACTGTGCATATATTTAGTTATTGTAAAAAAAGGTGTCATATATAAAGTTTTTTCTATTTCTATTTGTGTATATATGATTTAATAACTCAATAATGATAATATAAACACATAATATAAACCGTTTCATATAATCATTTTTATTTTATTGTCGTTGTTGTCATTGATGAAAAAGCTGACTTTATTCATAAAAATGACACACGAACGTCTCACGTCCTCATATCACAGATCTACTATGGCAGCAACGACATAAAGGGTCGTAATTTTTATGACTCTTTTCGTCATCTCATTGGAACTAGATTCAGCTGATTCAACGACAATGGAGCATTGAGTGGATAATAAAGGGAAATAGAATGTGTAGGAACTAACTTTATGGACGTCCAACAACTCCTTTCGGGTTATTACTTTTGCAATATGAATTCTTCAACAGCATATTAATGACTGAGTTATGTATGCTATTTGTACATATATTTTTTTTAATTAACAGCCCATATATGTCCCACTGCTGAGCACGGGCCTCTCCATTTCTGAAGGAACGGACGTTAACTAAATTTAAAGTCTATGTCTCCCTGTAGGGTTAGGCAGAGACCACACAGATCTCCATCCGCTACGATCCCGACACACCTTCCTTGCTTCCTTCACACTCATCCATCTTTTCATTCATCCTTCCTCGCACATTAATCGTAGCGAAATGGCTCTCCATTCGTCGCTTCTCACCCTCGTGAGAATCAGAACGTGATGGGTGGCGAACCACGTCGCCGTCATTTGTTAACGAATTAGGTATATTAAGATTCATCAAACGGGACTCCCACGAGCCGCAAGGGAGGAGGTCAGTCCCAGCAGACCCCATGTGCTGAGGTAAGGCACTATAGTACCTGGGGGAGCCCAATCCAGGGAAGGTCGGCACGCTTGCGACTAAGCTCGCCCCTAGCCACGTATCCATTGGCACGGACAGACCGTGGATTGGCGAAGAGGAAGGGAAAAGTATAGAGAACAAAGTACAAGACAGGGGAATAAAAGATAGATTTAGACAGGATGATAGGGATATGATACCACCGCAACGGAATTGAGCAAAAGGGAGACTGAGATTTAAAAAGAAATCCCTAACTCTACGTTTTATTACATAATTTTACTCATAGGTTTCCATATTTTCCATACAATACATACGTTAATATCTCACAAGGATTTAAACAACGGATATGTGATAACAATAACGTGGATTCACATCACGGACGCTCACAAACGGGGTTATGGCTGAAATGGAAATAGAAATGGACGAAAACTAACGCTGAATTGCCGAGGGGGAAGTTTGGGACAGTTTCTGAAATTATTCCGTGTCGCCTGTTCGTGCGAAGCCTTTCGATTCTTTTATTTCTGTTTATTGTGTAGGTAGGATTTATTAATATAGACATATAAGTATATGTTACCTTCATTAGATTTATTAATGGAGTCAGGCGTTACTTTGCGGAAATCCATCACTATATGGACAGTCAAAAGTTTTACTTAGCTAAGATCCGCGACAAGCAAAACAATAACGGAAAATTAAAAACCGAAACCACTTTTCGGTTGTCTTCCGTAGAGTCTACTATACCTGAAGATGCCTCGTGTTGGGGCGAAACACGTGTCATTTGCAAGATGGAAAAGTGGTAATGTGTGTTTGTTTGGTGTTGTGTATAGTGGTTGGTGGATGGAGAATTGATGGCCGATTTTCGGTAAATTTTTGGTTTAGGTTCCTAATAAATCCACTTCATCCAGCAGAAAAACACACATTATTAACTTTCTGTTATTGTTTTGCTTGTCGCGGATCTTAGCTAAGTAAAACTTTTGACTGTCCATATATTCATTAGATTTACTTAGTTATATTATAAAGCAGTATCGACCCTGCGACGATCTGATAGGGAGAAGATAGATGACCCTAGAAATGTAGTGTTCCTTAGTTTTTTCCCCTACCGACCCTTTCATTTACTTAAGAAACCCAAATTTCTTTTAAAAATCACATTTCATCTATCTACTCTATGCGCACAAACCATCTAAGCATTCCTTTCTCAACTTTCACGACAATTTTACTTCTCTCTACATCGCGCTCTATATAGATACAGTTCTCGGTCAAATAATATGAACCTTATTTTTCTTATAAAAACATCATTAGCAGGAATGGTTAAGAAGAAATGTAATTATTACTGGTAAAACAAATAAATCCACTAAACCCAACGGAAAAACACACATTATTAATTTTCTGTTACTGTTTTGCTTGTCGCGGATCTTAGCTAAGTAAAACTTTTGACTGTCCATATACAAATGTAATTATTTTAAAAAGACAACTAGTCTTTTATAAAAAAAAATGATAAATTTGTAAAAACAGTCGAAGAACTGTAATGAAAAGAGATTTAGATAGAAAAAGTTCGTCTAGCGATTTGTTCGTTACACAAAAATTCAATCAAACCGCGCAAGTTTTAAATGTGATGTCATTAAATCATTTTCTCTGATTATAGCCCTCAGAGCCTGGGAGCATGGAAACTTTCTCAATTTTATATCGTAATTCATTCTATGTTAACACAAAGAGAAATAATTTTTTCGTAAGAAAAATTATTAAACAATTTTCTGATTGTAAATTATGAAACTTAAGACAACAAAAGAAATACTTTATATAAACACTTGCTTTTCTTTGATGGCAATTAGTTATAACTATTATGCCAGTGTCAAGTAAAATACAATAATATTAATTTCACTACGTTGCGCTTCTCTCGAAACTTTTTTCCACGCACCACCACTCTGTGGAACCAGTTACCTTCGGCAGTTTATCCGAACAGATACGACACTGACACCTTCAAAAAACAAGCCTACACATTCTTAAAAGGCCGGCAACGCTTCCGTGACTCCTGCGGTCTGCGCCTGACTGTCGCGGTTGTCTATGGGCGGCGTTGATTGATTTCCATCAGGCGACACGCTTGCTCGTTTGCCCTCCTATGCCATAAGAAAAAAAGATGTTTTATGGGATGGGAAAATTGTATCTGTTAACTCAAAAGCAGTCAGTTTGAACGCTGTATAAAGTGTTCTATTGCTGTGATATTCAAACCATTCAATGCAGTATTTTTTTCTGATCCGAATATGCAATATAAAAATTTTTTACATCTGTATCGTTTTTGCTTTTTGCAACGAATGATATTTTTTCCGAAGGCGGGAATCGAACCCGAAATTAATTGCAAAAGCGGCAAACGGCCACGGCCGAGTGTATGT
This sequence comes from Baronia brevicornis, assembly GCA_031353405.1. Lineage (NCBI taxonomy): Eukaryota > Metazoa > Arthropoda > Insecta > Lepidoptera > Papilionidae > Baronia > Baronia brevicornis. Next base: position 356,052 of record JASFAT010001618.1, on the reverse strand, counting down.
CTCCGTCAGCCTCGTCAGCATAAACTAAATCGAATAGCAGTAAAAATTTATATTTCAAACGAGTCGAGTCGAGTCGATTCAGAGCGTAAAAAATTTTATACGCTCGTAAGAAATTGAATCGTCAATCGATGCCATTCTAGTAATTCCGTTTTATTCGGTAATTCTATTAGTTATGGTTTCAATTTTAGGCATAAGCTCATTTATTTCTGCTTCGGAAAAGCTTCACATTGTTTTCTCCTGGACGTTTTTCTTTTTTTATGGGATAGGAGGGTAAACGAGCAAGCGTGTCGCCTGATGGAAAGCAATCAACGCCGCCCATGGACAACAGCGACACCGCAGGAGTCGCGGAAGCGTTGCCGGCCTTTTAGGTATGTATAGGCTTGTTTTCTGAAGGTTCCAATGTCGTATCCTTTCGGAAAGACCGCTGAGGGTAGCTGATTCCACAAACTGTTGGTGCGTGGAAAGAAGTCACGAGAGAAACGCACCGTAGTAGATCGCCACTCATCCAGATGGTGGGGATGAAATTTTCCTTTACGGCGAGTTGTGCGAACTAAATATATACGGACGTAATCATATTTTAGAAGGGAAGGTCATATTTAGATTATACATACATACATACATATCGTATGTTATCATATATTATGTATATTTTTTTAAAATATGTTATAGATTACAATACATAAATGACTACCTATAATAATGAGTGTGGAGGAATCAAGGAAAGTATGCCGAGGTCGTAGCAGATGAAGATCTGTGGTATCTGCCTACCCCTACGGGAGGCGTGACGATATGTATATATGTATATTTATTTTGAATCTGATAACCACGCCAATCCACATTAAATAAGCGTAACAGGGATATGTGTTCCTCCAAAAATATAAAGGCCCGTGCTCAGCAGCAGAACATATATGGACTGTAAAAAAGGGACAGTACACAAAGTAGTGTGGTATACGTAGAGATTATTGCAATTAGCAGTGGTGGATTATACATTTGCCGCCAATAGGCCTACCCATCTCAATAATACAATTCGATAACCTAGTTCTCAATTATTTTGCCGCCCTACTCATCTCAATAATACAATTCGATAAGCTAGTTCTCAATTATTTTGCCGCCCTATTCATCTCTAAAATACAATTCGATAAGCTAGTTCTCAATTACTTTGCCGCCCTACCCATCTCTAAAATACAATTCGATAAGCTAGTTCTCAATTATTTTGCCGCCCTACCCATCTCAATAACACAATTCGATCCCCTAATTCACAATCAAAAAAGGTCGTGTAATTGAGACGATAGCGCACAAATTACGGAGTAAAATTGTCATCGATAAATAAATTTAATTAATGTATCGATGACAGTCTTCCTTCTTGACGAAGTATTCGTCTGTAGTGTGGCTCTACCACCCTACATAGTTAAGACCCATCTGATGATTGAATTTCGGTATTTGCTTTTAACATTTGTATGTTTATGATGGTTTCAACGACACAGAGAAACCCAGTCTAGGTAGTAGATTTAGTTTATCAATGATTATTTTTTTTAGAGAAAAATTGAAAAATGAGAAAGCCGATCAAGATTTAAGGATAAAGTAAGGATATAAATAATGGGAGGGAAAGATGGATTTATTGGGTGAGGAAGATAATAGTAATGGGAGGGAAAAGTTTGGAAGAAAATAAAGGAAGGGGTAAAGAACTGGCTGATGATGAAGCACTTAAAATTATATCTTGCATCAAAGCACTTAAAATTATACATTTCAATATTTATACAAAGGTTTCGATATTAATTTGTATAATTAATATAATTACCGGCCAAAATGTGAGCTAGTCGAATTTAATTTCAATATTGCTATTATTTGAAACGTTGAAAGCAGTTCAAAAGTTAGTTAAGCGAAAATTGTATAATTTTAACGTTTTATGATTTTTATGCTTAAACCTTTTGACGTTGTTGGCAACATTAATTGAAAATGAAATGAAACTCTTATTTTTTTTTTGTTTGATTTAATTTAAGTGCTTGTAATATTCGTGTTTGGTAAATCCAGTAATTTCTTCCAGTAATTTATTCCAGTACATTTTTTTTTCCAGGTAATTTGGTCCAGTCCTTTTATATTGAAATTACTTCAATATAAAAGCCTTCTAGAACTAATAACCCTTCTTGTATTATTCCACAAAACACTGTAAGATGAGTATTTTCCAATGCATAATCAACATTAACAGGTCGTGATAATTCACTGATGGATGTCTTCCCCAAGACATGCCTAACTCGATCTTCGACTTCAAGCATCCCGTTTCTGCCAACCTAATTTTCAGTTTCAGTTAGAACGTTATTGTAGTGATACACTGATAAATGTATCACTAATGTATAAAAACGTTTTAATTAAACATAATAAAACCTTTTTACTTTCTGTACATACGTAATAGTAAAAATTAAAATATAAAAACAAGATTCGATCGACTGACGTCTTTCGAATAACACGTCACCTTTAATGGCATGAGAAATTAATATTGAATATAAAATGTAAAGTGATTCTTTAATATAAAATATAATCCATTAATATAAATATAATTAATGTAAAACGTAAAGTGATTAATTTATAAATTAACTTCACTTGGAAGAGTTTCAGTTTATCGAAGATAAAACTGTCAAAGATCGCATGTTTTTTACAGGGCAGTAGCATCACTTGCTGGCACTTATGTTATTTTATTATTTGTAATTATGTATATGTATGTATGTGTGTATGTACATATTATGTGTATGTATTTAGTTATGTGTATTTATATATGTATTCCAAATTTGAATAATGACCGAATCGGAAGATCTCAGCACGAGCCTGTCTAGTGAGACCTACTATGCTCCATCCAATGACACCTGTACTTTGTTATAAATAAAATAAAATAAATAAAAATAAAATACAGATATAAAAGTACACGCATCTGAATCGTATGGTACTATAATGAGTTTGTAAATGGATAGATTATCATTTATCTAAACATAGAAAGAATCTGCTAAAAGAATCCACACACACACACATAATGTATACACTATATTCTCCCGTGTAACATGCTGGTACATTTTGTACTCTGATCTCTTTCAAACGAGCCCTAGAAAATGCATTCAGCACTTATTAGAACGCGAAATGAGATCTCGTGTGATACAGTTAGACGGAGGAAAGGTAACAAGCGATTATAGCCGTTGTGTCAACTGCATAAAGTGCAAATGTTCTCTCGATGCAAACATTACGTAACTTGTTTTTATAAAGCTGTTAGTTCGAACTAACGTTCTTTACAATGTCCTATTTATATTGTTACTAGATACTACTTGGGTACTAAGAGAAAAGATTGAAACCAAGTACCCTCACCGTAGTGGAGACTATAAACAATTTAAATCTGGTGTATGAATTTTTCATTAATAGCGGTAGAGCCACGCAGCAGCCAGAGAGAGACCGGCTCGCCCGGGGAAGTACCACACTCCCGCAGAAAATCGGCGTCTGAGTCTTAGCTACCGCGCTTCGTCCAGTTTCAAAGGCCCAACACCCCTCATTCCTCCCTCCTCCCATGATGACACTTTCCTTAAAGGCCGGCAACGCTTCTGCACTGTTTGTGGCACTGCGAATGTCTATGGGTAGATTGCTTTCCATCAGGTGACACGCCTGATCGTTTTCCTTCCTTTCACAAAAAAAAATGGCGTGTTGGTTTTCTAATTATAAATCATATTCTGACTAATAATTTCTTTTGAAGAAATAACTCGTCAGAAAATGATTAACTTTGTTAATACCACGTATTAAGAACGTGAATCATTTCTAAGAATACTTCAGGATACCTATATGTTTTTTTTTGAATAAACGTCAGTTCTCTACCCTAGGGGACCCTAGTGTAATAAGTTCTTACCTCCCCTACATGCTTAAAATAGTGTCATGACGAGTTTCAAATCCACACACGCACACGTGTACCTCTGATAAGGCATCAGGCCTATGAAATCCGCAGTTTGCGCAGATTCACATGTACTTTATTTTGCCCATTCAGGCCTAGAATATAATAAAGCTGTAAAAGCCAATAGGCAAACAACATCTTCGAATCTACATTTAATAAATATCTTAGAAAAATTTATAAATCATTTAATGCTTTGTAACCATAAGCGACTTATGAATTTCGATCTCTATGTGTCTATACGTGTATATAGTTTATGTAGAGTTGACATTATAAACAAATAAATAAATAATGAAATTTGTACGCCATAAGTGGCAATATGATTGAGGTTTTAAACGTCGTTTTCATCTTGTTACACCTCACATTATGCAAATAAAGAATTATTATTATTATTTCCTTTATATTTATAATTCTCTCTTTTTTTATTATATTTCTCTCTTAATAACAATATTATTCGTATAAAAAAACTCTATGAAAATAATATTATTACTAGGATTATTAATCCTTCGTGGCGGGGTAAACCAAGCACACGAAGGATTATGTATCCAAGGAAAGAAACCTCACGATCCTAGCCGTGCACAATATGGCTGCTTTTTGAATTTATTATTATTATCCTTTATTTACATATTTTTCTCTTAATAACAATATTATTAATATAAAAAAATCTCTATAAAAATAATATTATTACTAGGGTTATTAATCCTTCGTGGCGGGATAAACCAAGCACACGAAGGATTATGCATCCAAGGAAAGAAACCTCACGATCCTAGCCGTGCACAATATGGCTGCTTTTTGAATTTATTATTATTATCCTTTATTTACATATTTTCCTCTTAATAACAATATTATTAATATAAAAAAATCTCTATAAAAATAATATTATTACTAGGGTTATTAATCCTTCGTGGCGGGATAAACCAAGCACACGAAGGATTATGCATCCAAGGAAAGGAACCTTTTCACGATCCTAATCGTGCAATATATGGCTGCTTTTTGAATTTTGAATTTAACCCACTTAACTAAACCTAACTTGGACAGATTATTATTATTATTATAGATCTCACAATTGTTATATAAATCATTCACAAGAACTGGGCCCAGGTGCAAAAGAATAGCGACTGAAGGGCACTTGAGGTCACATCAGAGACGATCGCTTCGGAACAATTTCGTAAATAATTCAAAAAACTGCTCGAATTGGCCTAGCAAACTTTTTCACTTATCGAATCAAGAACTTATTAATATTCGACTCGTGTACTCAAACTTTTAATTGGTATTTTAACTTATATCACTAAAACAGTTCCAACAAGGAGCTTTGATTCGATAGATTGGATACGTGGTCTAACTAAATAACACTTCCTTCCTTGTAATATTTCCAATTACCAAATATAAAGGACAGAGAAATAAAGAGTTAACTTGCGTGAATGTCCTTACATTTATTATTGTTCAAACATAAAAATGAAAAATATATTATTATTTGGCCGACCGATTGGCTTAGAGGCGGGGCCCTCCGCCCGCGGAGTCAATGGTCGCAGGTTCGATTCCCGCATCGGAATAAATATATATATGAATTTATAAATATTTATTCCCAGTCTGGTAACCCCCCCCCCCCAATCCGCATGTCCTTTCCTACTCTTTCCTTTTCCTTCCTCTCTGCCAATCCACGATCTGCCGTGCCAATGGATGCGTGGCTAAGGGCGAGCTTAGTCGCAAGCGTGCCGACCGTCCCGGGATCGGGCTCCCTGGGGTGCTATGGTGCCTTACCTTAAAATGCAGGGCTCTGCTGAGGCTGACCTCCATCCTCTCTTGCGGCTCGAGAGATTCACTAACACGAATAATATATAATATATATATAATATATATAATATATAATATACCTAATTTGTTAAAAAATGACGGCGACGTGGTTCGCCACCCGTCACGTCCTGATTCTCACGAGGGCGAGAAGCGACCAATGGAGAGCCGTTTCGCTGCGATGAATCGTAGCGGATGGAGCTCTGTGGTCGCTGCTAACCCCTGCGGGGGATGAGCGTGAGTATATAAAAATATAGTGAGATAAACAGTAGTCTGATAGAAATTGCTATTAGCGACAAGATCGACGTTGGTATATAAAGAAAATTGTATAATATTGTATAATCTAATTCTATTACTTTGTTTGCGTTACTAGTTGCAAATAATCTTTAGCTCATAATAAACTAACGAAAGTATTTCAGACCAATAGTGAGTGGCAAAACATTACGAAAGAACCAAACAAATGGAATAGTGGCATAAAGAGAGTTTATAGTGCTTTGGCTACACAGAACGCAGCTATATTACGATTTCTCGTTGCGATAAATCCTCAACGAAATATAGCACGCTGTATAGAGAGGGAAATGGATTTATAATACACTAGCGACCTTACACAACTCTAATTTTCCAACCAAAAATATAATTAATGTAGTCAGGTGTTTGCTATGAGGAAATTCATTACTATGTGGGAAGTAAAAACTTTTACTTAGCTAAGTTCCGCGACAAGCAAACATAAACAGAAAAATGATAATGTGTGTTTTCTACTGGAAGCAGTGAATTTATGAGTAATTCATACTAAATCTTACCTATAAAACAACCCTCAGCAATTCTCCACTTCCCAAGCACTATCAACAACACCAAACACACACCACCAATTTTCTACATTGCACACGACACGTATTTCGCCTCAACACGAGGCGTTATCAGACATAGTACACTCTACGGAAGACAACCGTTAGGCCTTACCAGTAAATCCAATTCTTCCAGTTTTCTGTTTTTGTTTGCTAAGTACCTGATGGAAAGCAATCAACGCCGGCCATAGATATACGCAGTGCAAAAGTGTTGCGAACCTTTAAGGGGAGAGGTGAGAGGAGGGAGGGGGCCTGCAGGACTCAACCGCTCACCGGACGAAGCGCGGTAGCAAAGCTACTCAGGCGCCACTTTTTGCCCGCGACGAATAATATACCATTCTTGACAAAGTATTGGTCTGCAACGTGGCTCTATCACCAGTAACAAGCCTGCTCATTTACTTTCGTATCCCATGAAAAATAAACATTTATTTACTGTATCTTTACAATACTCATATCTAATGTATATTAATTACTATTTATGTAAATAACTTTATATAATATAGTATTTAGACTTTACCTAATATATACATAATTATTATACTGTATATTTAGTGTGTATTGTAATTTAAATTAATACGTAATGTGTTATTGCGGAAATAAATGTCTGTCTCTCTGTCTCCATATTGTACGCCAAGAACCGTAATACAGCAAACGCAAAAAGACTCATTGTATGTACAGTAAAAAAGATCTTCAAAGTAAAACAATCCGGAAGACCGCGCCGGGGTATTATACAAATGTATATATAATAATAGCTCACCGCTCGCTTCTGAATCTGATTGCGTAAAGCGAACATTAAATAACAATGATACGACTTTCACTTCATCGCCGGGTTCCATCATCCGCTCTCCATTGTATTTATTCAACAGACAATTTTTCCTCCCTACCATTACGGGCCCGTAATAACGCATATGTAATATTAGCTTTAAATTAGCCCTTATCAGTCGTAAGTCACCTCTCACGTGACAACAGTACTTTGTCGCTGCAGTCGTAAGTCACGACGAGACATGTTGAATCTCGCTCTGTGTGAAATGCAGGCACTATTGCCTTATTAGTTAAATATTCGTAACAGAGCAATTGTTATCTCCAGTTATATATCATTGCCTTTTTCAATTATTTTTTAATATATTGAGCCCAAAAATGAATAAAGTCAATGAAAACTGTATCTGTAACTACAACCTAGCGAGAATCACGTAGAAAAAGCTAGCGATCGATAAGGGTTAGATGTACATAGTTAAGATCAATAGTTTTCTTTTTAAACTCAATGGCCGAAATTTTATGTCCTGCTCATAAGTACTTGCTGCAAGGTGAATATTTGTTTTTTCAAATTTCAGTCAACTTAAAAAGTTATTATACACGCATTTATTTCATATAACTACACTTATACGCCTTAATCGAACTACATTCTATAATTAATACATACTATATATTAAAAATAGATTCTGAAAAAAAAAACACTGATTGTAACATGAGATTATAAAAAAAAATAAAAAACAACGACCCTGATACACATTACCGGGAATAAATAAAATAAAATATAAAAAACGAATATTTTAAAAATTAAGATTATTTAAGTTTAGGATAGACGAACCAATTGGCTCAGTGGCGGGGCCCTCCGCCCGCGGAGTCAATGGTCGCGGGTTCGATCCCCGCATCGGAATAAATAGATGTATGGATTACAAATATTTATTCCGAGTATGGTAACCCCGCCAATCCGCATTGGACAAGCGTGATGGGTCAAACGACCGTGCTCAGCAGTGGGACATATATGGACTTTTAAAAAAAAAGTTCAGAATGGTTTCCATAAACTCACAATGTCTGTGACTCACACATATTTTTTTTGATATATTCACGCCTATCCCACGCAGGGGTTCGCAGAGACCACAGAGCTCCATCCGCTGTATATCTTAAAATGCAATTTTTGTTTTTAAGTTTAATTATTATATAAAATATATTAAGTGCCTCATAAAAAACAAATCATGAATAAATTTGAGGATTATTCCGTCCGAGCTTCCGTATGCCACATATTTTGACAAAATAGCAATATTGATACATCCGGGGCACTGACCCGCTCACAAAGGAGGCACGGCTTTAATGGAACTGAAACAGCTTGCATAGCATAGAGAGCGGTGCAGGAAAAATTCGGGAGATTTCCTGCATAGTCGGTCAAATGTTAAAATAATATTCTATTATGTAATTAAAAATTGTACCAAATCAGACAGTAGCAGTCAAACCAACATAATGTTTTAAATTATTAACATTAACATAAATATAATATCATCACTTACTGGTATTTATTTGTTTATTTATTCTTAACTAGCTCACCCGGCAAACTTCGTACCACTTCATAAATAATAAATAAAAAAGCTGAACGATAATTGCAGAAGTGTTCAACTTTAGTAAAAAGTGTGTGGACAGTCAAAAGTTTTACTTAGCTAAGATCCGCGACAAGCAAAACAATAACAGAAAATTAATAATGTGTATTTTCCTGCTGGATGAAGTGGATTTATATGGAACTAAAACCAAAAACTTACCGAAAACCGGCCATCAATTCTCCACCCCCCAACCACTATACACAATACCAAACACACATTATCACTTTTCCAACTTGTAAACGACACGAGTTTCGCCCCAACACGAGGCATCTTCAGGTATTAGTAGACTCTACGGAAGACAACCGAAAAGTGACTTTTCGATTGTCTTCCGTTGAGTCTACCACTCCATTAATAATCTTAAAAAATGTGGTCAAAACTTAATCAATAAAAAAATACTCGATATGAATTAGTTTTTACTATTATTTTTAATTACACATGATGTTGCTTGAAAAATTGTTATGTCACAAAGGTGGAGCTTAAAAAAAATAAAGTTTGTAGTGTACGGTTCCAATTTTAAACTTGCTTACAATACAAATTAATATAATATCTTTATCTCATTAAATACAAGACAGATTAAATATAGTTAATTAAGTTTTATTATTATTATATATTACACATGATGTTACTTAAAAATAGTCACGTCACAACGATCAAATATTTGGCAGGTAGGAATAGTTTTTAAGGGAAAACAAAATTGTTGCTTTTACTATATTCCTAATATTTTTATCATATTTACTCACCTTTTAAACCTTCCCTGGACTTCCAAAAATAATTCAAAATCAAAATTAGCCAAATCGGTACAGCCGTTCTCGAGTTTTAGCGAGACTAACGAACAGCTATTGATTTTTATATGTATATAGATGTACAACTGTTGGTACTAAGGCCGAAAGGCATTGTATACTAGTCAACCTTTGGATTGATAAAAAAATAAAAGTAGGTACCAAAAACTATATAATTAAATAAACACACACATATACATATATATTTTATCAAAATATATACTATATATAAATATATACATACATAAATATATACATACATAAATATACATAAAATATATGTACATAGATACATATATTTTTTATTTTCTCGTGTATATCTATGTATTAATGTGTATATGTATTGTAAATATTTAAATTTATAAAATTTGTTTTTTCTTTTTTTTTTTGTTCAAGCTGTACCAATATACATAAAGGGACTCCCCCTTTATGTATATTTGTATTATTATGTATATTTAACAGGATCATTTTAAACTACATATTGTAGACATAATATATTATAATAATGTATATGTAAATTTAACTATTGTAACTTCTCAGTATCCCAATGGGACCCTGCGTACAGCCAGGGGTACGCACGCGTACCACAGGTTAGGAAACGCTGATCTAGAAGAACATCAATTATGGATTAACTTTTCTTTTGAACTAAAACCGACCTCCTTGTTGTCAAATTTCGTAGTCTATCTTTCTTAACTGTAATAAATCTTCTATAGAGCCGTCTTTGGTAGAATAATTTATCGTTAGACATCAATAAACCATGAACACAATACGTGTATTTACCGCCTGTTACTCGCAGGCCACTATTGTATTCCGAGTGCCATAATGTATAGTACGGAGTAACTCATATTAATATATATTCATTACATATCTCTTTTTATCTCTCTTATATCCAGTGATCAGTTGAAAAATAGTTTCGCTGACGAAATACATTTTATATTTATAACAAAAGCTTCGTTTTTTATTAAAATAATATAATATAATATCTGCTTACCCCTAGGGGAGACAGGCGTGACGATATGTATTTATGTATAATATAATATCAATATCAATTATTAGGCATTGGTATCAATTATTAGAGAGTGATACTATTATTAGACGTTAACATCAATTATTAGACATTGGTATCAATTATTAGAGAGTTATACAATTATTAGACGTTAATATCAATTATTAGACATTGGTATCAATTATTAGACATTGGTATCAATTATTAGACATTGGTATCAATTATTAGAGAGTGATACAATTATTAGACGTTAATATCAATTATTAGACATTGGTATCAATTATTAGACATTGGTATCACTTATTAGAGAGTGATACAAATATTAGACGTTAATATCAATTATTAGATATTGGTATCAATTATTAGAGAGTGATACAATTATTAGACGTTAATATCAATTATTAGACATTGGTATCAATTATTAGACATTGGTATCAATTATTAGACATTGGTATCACTTATTAGAGAGTAATACAAATATTAGACGTTAATATCAATTATTAGACATTGGTATCGATTATTAGAGAGTGATACAATTATTAGACGTTAATATCAATTATTAGACATTGGTATCAATTATTAGAGAGTGATACAATTATTAGACGTTAATATCAATTATTAGACATTGGTATCAATAATTAGACAGTGATACAATTATTAGACGTTAATATCAATTATTAGACATTGGTTTCAATTATTACATATCCATATCAAATATTATACGTAAATGGGAGATCGGGCGTGCCATTGATGATACAAAGTCGTTTGCTTAGTCATACATTTTAACATCTCGCATACGACCCACTGCTGGATATAGACCTTCTAATTTCTGAAGATATTAATCCACCACACCTTTCCCAGGTCAACTTGCGGCAGCAGGGTAATTAATATTTATTATATGGAAAATTCTCGTTAAAATATTTTCTTTAAACATCTTGCATCTCATAAGCTACGCTAGCTTTCAAAACTATCAAAGAACAATAGAGTTTGAAAATACTGACGGATCAACATGATTGATTCAAAGTTTATGAAAGCATCACGATCCACCCAGGACAGTCGCTTTTATTTTCCCAAAACCGGAGGAAGGGACATTAACCCGCTGCGCTTGCCCAAGGCTGATTTGCGAGACATCCAGACTCGGAATAAATACTGTATGTATTTATTCCGAGTCTGGATATAAATCCAGTTGCGGGAGTAGACCATTGACTCCGAAAGTGGTATCTTCACCGTTAAACTAATTAGGTTGTATGTTCCACTTATATTGACTCTTGTTTCACGTAAAATGTATCATTTTCATATATTTTCAGTTTCAAAACTAGAAATAAATAGTTAATAAGTTCTTTTTAGCTGGTAACCTCTCATCTGTGTCTTAGCTAGTCGAAAAAACCCACCCGCCGAGTGGCACCGTGCCGCGAGCATCCCACAGAACCTGGTCGCGGGGCGCGTCAGCTTGTTGGATCTAGTTTTTTTCCAATAATGCTATATACAAAATAAGCTAAAACTAATTAGATTTTGAATCTAGAAACACTTATTAAGTGGCATGATTAATTACTACTGCGCTGAGGACTTAATATAGTTAGAACGTAGCTTTGGAAAAATTCGATCGCAAAATGGGAACCAAATCATAACAACCGCGCTGCAAGCATGCCACAGATGGTAGTCGGATATCCTTGCTTGCGTCACGTTGGCATTACAAATGAGAGGTTATACGTATGGGAGAGAGTCGAGCCGCGAAACGACTGGGGCAGCCCGAGGACCGTCACCCAGTCGGTCGTCTTAGATACCGCAGAAGTGATGCAGTGAAAGAGATCTGAAAGAGCTCCAAATCGAGGACTGGCAGACGGTGGCGTAAGAACGATCCAACTGGCGACTTTTATTGGTGGACACTAAGACTCATTTTGGGTTATTGCGCCCGCCAAAGTAAGTAAAGTCTTTTTAGCTCTAGGATCAATCTAAAAAAATATTTCAAAGACTTCTCTCTTCCTCTCTGTACCAACACAAAAGATTCTCGACCCACTTTCTCAAAGGATAGCTACTGGCGTCATATGTTTGTTTCATAACAAAAGTTATATATTATGGATTTTCTTTTATTGTGTATGTGAGCGTATGTTCCAGTATAAATCTTTATTCTTCTAGATTAGAGATAGAAATGTTTATTTGAGACACACCTTTGTTACTTTAAGCTAAAAATAAAACCTAAATAGATGTTGAATGTAACATATAAAAGAGAAAAATAAAGAATAAACAAAAAAAAACTTAACACTTAACGCTTAAAAACTCAACGGTTGTCTTCCATAGAGTCTACTATACCTGATGATGCCTCGTGTTGAGGCGAAACACGTGTCGTGTACATTGTGGAAGAGTGGTGGTGTGTGTTTGGTGTTGGTGACAGTGGTTGGGAGGTGGAGAGTTGCTGACTGCAGTTTTTCGCTAAGGTTTAATTATTTTGAGATTTAGTTTAAGGCATTATCAGATATAGTAGACTACGGAAGACAATCGTTAAGTGTCTTGCCATTACAATGAGCGCTATATATAAATAGCACCCTCATCTACAGCGTAAGATAGAGACAGGGGTATGTGTGAGAGAGAAAGGTATATCGTGAGGAAAATAAATACTTGTAACCCATACATATATTTATCCCGATACGACAATTGAAGTCATAACCGTAGGAAAGTAAATAGGTATTATTATCCTTTATTTTTATCTACAAGGAAATTACATTCCTTTCCCTCGACAAACGTTTCCTGTAAAGACGAAAGTTGCTTGCACATATTCGTTGCAATTGCCTGTGCCTGTTCGGTTTAATTAAGCGCTGTAACGGTCAAAACTAGTGGCAAATATCAGGCCCATAGACAGCATGTTTTGCACAACACAAATGTCATGCGCATAATTAAAAAGTTACGCCGCGGCAAAAAAAAAAACGGTCGGGGAATGCGTTTTTACCGACGTGGCATTTATTTACTTTTTTGTTTCCAACCAGTATTTCTAAATTGTGTAAATTGTCTAAAGTACGATTATTTCTTTTTAATAATGCGACTAAATAAATATAAACAACTTACTTTTAATTTCAGCCAGCATTTTTATGCAAACTATAAACTAATAATGCAAACTATTATTATTTGATTCGAAGATATTAATGCTGGTAGCCGCCTATTGACTTTAACAGCTTTTTCGAATACTGGGGTAATTAAAATATATTTGGGAATCTGCACAAATCGCAGTGTGTATGTATCGATTTTAATTTCGTCATGGCGCTACGTTAAACGTGTAGGGGGGGATTGGACCGAAGTAACTATAGTCCCTATTAGTCCCCTAGGCTCTGAGATCTATGGGGTGAGAACCGACCGGGTGCCTGAGAGAATCTCGTGTAAACGGCCGGTGTAGAAGTGTTCCCTACTCTAGGTGCTCGGTTAGAGTCGGGGTGCGTGTGAGTGTTAGTGTCGTGGGTAAATGCAAATTATGAATATTATATTTGTATATGAAGTATTTAAAAAAATTCATATTTAGCTAAAATTATAAGTGTAAAAATTAAATTAACTTTGGTCTTATAGTCTTATGGCGAATTTATTTCTTCTGTGATAAAATATAGAAATAAAAAGATACGATCTAATGATGGCCAATTTGTCGCAAACCACAATATTTGCGTAGCACAACAGTGTAAGTGCATCCGAGCTGTACCATTTATTTCGTTAATGGCAATTGGTAGACTGCCAGCATTCAGTCTCATGATGCTATACTATTAAGTTAAAATATGTGTGAGGAAAAACATATCAAGAGTTATAAAAATAATGATAACGATTTTATTTGTCCTCTTATTCCGAGTGACATGAAAACTAATGTAAAAAGATAACTTTTTATCAAATAAATTTTTTTCGTTAACGGCGTGTGTATTATATATTTAAATCTATTATACAGGTGTGAAATAAAATCATCAAGTACATACATATCTTCACGCCTGTCGCCTGTAGGGGTAGGCAGAGACCACAGATCTCCGTCTGCTACGACCTCGGCATACTTCCCTTGCTTCCTCCATACTCATTATTCTCTTCATGCAAGCCCGCCGGTTAAGGGTACTCTTGACCTGGCCTTTCTTAAAAACTTCAGCAATTTGGTCAAGGTATATTTTCCGTTGCCTTCCCCTATCGACCCTTCAATCCACATTCGCAACGTAAACTTCTTTTGCCAGTCGTCTTTCATCCATCCTCTATATATGCCCAAACCATCTAAGCATCCCTTTCTCAACTTTTGTCACAACACCTTCCTTTACTCCACCTCGCTTTCTTATATCTTCATTATTATTCTTATGTATCATTCAAAGTTACACAACACATACTTCTTAATGCTCTCATTTCCACCGCATTCATTCAATCATCAATTGTCTTAAAATAAATATAAAGTAGCTGAAAAAATATGTAATATGGCAAATAAAAACTAAGCCATAGTAGGGAACCATAGTAGAGCTATGTGGTATAAGCGTTAATATATTTAATAATCATTTTGTATGCTGCGCTGCGAACTAAATCGACAGTGGTACTATTCTGTGATGTGCTTCAACGTAGCACGTGAAGGCATGTACAGTCACGGTCACAAATAATTATACAAACTTTAAAAACATGCGTACAGTTCACCCGTGGTATAAGTGTTAATTTTTCAGAATACTTCTTGGAGGGAATGAGACGGATAAATTATAATATTGTAACCAACTTCAAAATTTTTTATCATTTAATTATTTTATCTCGTTCTTTCTTAGACTAAATTGTTTAGATAAATGTGTTTGTCTCTCTTTAGTATTGCTTTTCATCAATATCAGTTATAATCATTTTATATTGAATTAAATTCTATTCACCCTGGGGCATGGAACTCTCAAATTATCCATATTTCCCTATTCCCTGTTACCAAAAACCACGCAACAAACACCAGAGAGTGCTTTCCTTTGCGTTCTATTACATAATAGGACCATCTTACTCTTTCCCGTCGGTATTTTACGTGGCAACTTAGGAAAAACATATCAACTGTCAAATGTAGGAATCATAGCAATCTTTGTTATAAAAAACATTTGTAAAGGAAGTACAATCCAACAAAATATTGTTATAGTTAATTATTAATTGAATGCTCTGATTATATAACTCAAGAGATTTTTGGCTTAGAGATGGTAGGTGGTAGAGCCACGCTGCAAACGAATACTTTGTCAAGAATGCCATAGTATTTGTTTGTAACATGCAGGGGCCGGCTCGCCTGAGGAAGTACCACACTCCCACAGAAAACCGGCGTGTGAGTGGTAACTTAGCTACCGCACTTCGTCCGGTGAGCGGTTGAGTTCCGAAGGCTCAACCCCCTCGCTCTCCCATAATAACACGCCTTAAAGGCCGGCAATGCTTCCGCACTACCTATGGCACTGCGGATATTTATGGGCGGCGTTGATTGCTTTCAATCAGGTGATACGCCTGTTCGTTTGTGTATGATAAAACCATGCTAGTAATTTTATGGACTGTATTTTATATTGTTAATAGTTGACTACAAGAATCATTATTGCACGATTATACATGTAGCCGAGAAAAAAGCACTGCTAACACAGTCAAAACTACAACAGAGTTGCTACTTATATAAAATACTATATCACAACTTTTATGTTTAATTTTTTTTATTGAACAGTTTGCCTTCCCATCCCATCCCATGAAAAAATAGTTGAAAATTTTGACATCGACTGTACCTATACATACGTCAGTGCGCGTTACGCAGAAATAAGCCCGGTTAAGTACGTTGTAAGTGCAAACATGGAATGTTACTCATTGACGTTTTTGTATCAAACTAAATCACTTTCTGAGCGCAACGTTCTAACACGCGAAATCAATACAAACCGTGGTATAACTTTAATTTTTGGATAAACGAGTGAGTAGTAAACTAGCGAGATCCTCTCTCTCTCTTTGAGTCCTAAGTCCCCTTGATGGGGCATATGGCAGACACGACGTTTCTCCATCTCGACCTGTCGGAGGCCATACGCTTCACTTCACTTCACTCCAGGATAGGCCCATCTTCTGCACTTCAGCCGTCACAGTACGCCGCCAAGTTTGTTTTGGGCGCCCACATTTTCTTTGCTCCTGAGGATTCCATTCGAGGGCTTGTTTGGGGATATAACTAGCATGGCGCCGGAGAGTATGCCCTATCCATCTCCATTGGCGAGATAGTTGCACCGTATTTACAGTGACCATGGGTGACGAATACCTAGGGTACTGTATATACGTTGTCAGATTTTGAAAAGTACAATGGAAAGTGCGTAGTAGGATAACGTAAAATTTTCAGAAATGTGTGGAAGCTTTTGCTCATAAGTGGAATATACATATATTTTTCTTCCTAATGCGTCATCTCCATCCCAGAGGACGGCGAATGTTTGTCTGTATTTATTCCTATTTTTCTCAGTCATGCGAATTGACTTTTCTGTCCTTTCTATATTCAACTAGTCTTTTATATTCTTCTATTAGGTGTACAAATAAGTTTCCGCAGTTTTTTATAAAAAATTAGGAATTTATTGTAAAGGAAAAGTACATTACGTTTTATTCAAAGTATTTTCCATCATTTGCCACTACTTTTCCCCATCTTTCTGGCAACATTCGGATACCCCGTCGAAAAAACTCTTCATCTTTTGACGCTATCCACAAATCTACCCAATTTTTGGTGTCTTCATATGATGTGAAGCGCTGCTCAGACAGACCATGTGCCATCGACCGGAACAGGTGATAATCAGAAGGGGCTAAGTCTGGTGAATACGGCGGGTGGGGTAAAACTTCCCAGTTGAGTGTTTCCAAGTATGTTTTTACCGGCGCCGCAACATGTGGACGAGCATTATCGTGTAAAAGAATAATTTTGTCGTGTCTGGAGTAGTAATGGGCGCGTTTTTCCTTAAGTGCCCGACTCAATCTCATCAATTGTGTTCGGTAGAGAGCTCCAGTAATGGTTTCGCTTGGTTTCAGCAATTCATAATACACGACACCAAGCTGATCCCACCAAATACACAGCATGAGTTTTTTTCCATGAATATTCGGCTTAGCTGTCGATGTTGATGGTTCGCCGGGCTTAACCCATGACTTTCTCTTCTTTGGATTATCGTAGTGAATCCATTTTTCGTCACCAGTGACTATACGATGCAAAAAACTCTTTTTTTATTCCTGGCAAGCAGCATTTCACTCATGCATAATCGGCGTTCAACGTCTCTCGGCTTTAGTTCATATGGAACCCAATTTCCTTGTTTTTGAATCATTCCTAACGATTTTAAACGATGTGAAATTGCTTGTTGAGTCACTTGTAGAGTAAGTGCAAGTTCTTTTTGCGTTTGGGACGAATCTTCCTCCAATAGTACTTCTAATTCCATGTCTTCGTACACTTTCGGCCTTCCACTGCGTTCTTTGTCTTTAACGTCAAACTCACCGTTCTTAAACTTTTGAAACCATTCCTGACAACTTCTCTCACTTAAAGCAGCTTCACCATATGCTTCTAGAAGCAATCGATGCGCCTCAGCTGCAGATTTTTTCACATTAAAGAAGTAAATCAAAAGTTCCCGCAAATGATGCTTATTCGGAATAAAACTTGACATTTTTGCACGAAAAAAATTACGTGATGCTGATACGGAATCACTAGTATTTTAAGGTTATGGTGTTGCCAGATGACTAAACTTGGGATATTACGTTTTACATCTGACAATTTCTCCATAACCTTCTGGTGGGGCCATCTTTTGACAAACCGCGGAAACTTATTTGTACACCTAATATATTTTTTTATATATTATATTTATCGTATATTCTTCTATAAGTCTATAAAATTCTTCTTCTACCGCGGCCTCTTCTACCTTCAATTCTACTCTCAATAATGACTTCACGTGTAAATTGTCATACATAAAATAAAATAAATAAATAACTAAAATAAAAAAGTCGTTTTTGAGTCAAACGCCTTGGCCCCGAATGCTTAAAGCTGCGCGCATTAAATCTAAAAATTCTAAAAGGTCTTGTCCAAATAGACATTTACCCTTGCATAAATTCCAAAGAATTGACACTGGCAAAAAGTTATCAGCTGACGCCATAAAATAAAAAAAAAATAATTCCAAAGAAGCTGAAAATTTACATGAACGTTAGGGATACCATTATAATGAAATTGTAAAAATCCTCATCGATCACATGTGTGCAAAAATTTTTGTGCAAGATCAAAATCCGCAAAATGGGATTTTTGGATTTTTAGCGAAACAATAAATTTTATAATAAAAATAACAATATTATTAATGGAGTCAAGCGTTACTTTGCAGAAATCCATCACTATGTGGACAGTCAAAAGTTTTACTTAGCTAAGATCCGCGACAGGCAAAACAATAACAGAAAATTAATAATGTGTGTTTTTCTGCTGGATAAAGTGGATTTATTTGGAACTTAAACCAAAACCTACCGAAAATCGGCCATCAATTCTCCACCCACCAACCACTATACACAACACCAAACACACACTACCACTTTTCCACCTTGTAAACGACACGTGTTTCGCCTCAACACGAGACATGCCTCGTGTTGGGGCGAACCAGTTATTAATTACACGTTATTAAAAAAACACACATTATTAATTTTCTGTTATTGTTTTGCTTGTCGCGGATCTTAGCTAAGTAAAACTTTTGACTGTCCACATAAGAATAACAATAATAAAGCCTTTATGTCCCTAAACATTTTCAGTTATTATAACTCCATATATAAATATTTCGATTAAATAATGTTATTTCGCTGTGCCTTACAGCATAGGCCCCCTCGTCTTTCCACTAGTTTCTGTCTGCCGCCACTCCTATCAAAAGGGGTCCTAATGACCATTTATCATTAGATTCAGATCATCTAATGATAAAAATAGCTCAAACAAATATTGTCAATCATACAATTTATAGATAATAAAAATTGTCCTTACACTTTGTTTCCTAAGATTCACCACTTCTGAGAAAAAGCTATTTTAAAATGTACTAAAGTTGTATTCATAATATATAATGCACACTTTTCCACACCACTTAACCTTGCATTTAATTTTTTGCACACGTGGGCTCGATGGGGACTTTTTACAAGATCATTGAAATGACACCCCTAACGTTGATGTAAATCTTCAGCTTCTTTGGAATTTATGCACAGGTATCCCTATTTTTCGGGCTAATTTGACCGGAACATTTTCAGCACAGCGCTCTGTTCTAGACGAGGCACTCCGCGGCGAGGCCCGCCGTAGCGAAAGAATTCAAAAAATATACTTAATAACAAAAGTCGGATCTATTTTTAATAACGATATAGAATCAGTCATAAATGACATTCATTTCATCTTATTTTTATTACCCGAAAGAAGTCACAGCTGTAACAAATTGCAAATTGAAACAGATGTCCGTTAGACATTTGTGTTCATTAATTCCGTTTCCGGTGTCATTTATTTATTCCGGATGTTATGGCTTGTTGCCGGCGAAATATCGGAGACGCTACATCTAATTTATGGAAATATAATGAATCCAATTTATCATTTGTAATACAATTTTCATATTATTATTTTGAAATACTTTTTACGATTATTTTTCTTTTAATTTCATTTATTAATTCATTTTACCTTAATGTAGATAAATGATATCAAATTATGCTTTTTAACATTGTGTCCATCCTGCGGATGTCTGGAAGAAATCGCTAGTAGCGATAAGACCGCCATTTGTATATAAATATTTCAATAAATAACTGTATTACTTTGTTTTTGGTGTACAATAAAGAATATATCTATCTATGGTATATAATAGGAACTTAATGCCGAAAGTTATTATTTACTATCATTCACCTTTCGGTTAGTAGGAAATATAGTGCAAAAGTAAAAAAATAATATATTATATCATATTTTAAAGTAAAAAGAATATCATATTTAAAGTTTCAGAGCGGTAGAGCCACGTCGCAGACGAATGCTATGTCAAGAATGGCATAATATTTGTCTGTAGCATGAACGGGCAGGCTCACCTGGGAAAGTACCACACTCTCGCAGAAAACCGGCGTTTGAGTGATAAGCTTTGCTATAGCGCTTCGTGCGGAGCGGAGTTTCGGAGGTCCAAACCCCCTCCCCCCATAATGACCTCTCCTTTAAGACTGTCTCCTTGACAAGCTCAAAGTCACTCAGAGGGCTATGCTCGGAGTTTCTCTCTAGAACCCGTGTCACCGACGTAGTTCTTCAAGATAGCAGATTGAAGCGGCAATGGGCTGTACACGTTTGTCGGAGAACCGACAATTGTTGGAGTAGACGAGTGCTGGAGTGGAGACCGCGGCTCGATAAACGCAGTGTGGGACGCCCACCTGCTAGATGGAGCGATGATCTGCGCAAGGCGGCTGTCAGAGACTGGATGCGTGTAGCCGAAGATCGGGCTAGGTGGCGCGCCTTAAGTGAGGCCTATGTCCAGCAGTGGACTGCCGCGGGCTGATATTGATATTGAATTCATAGAAAATAAGAAAAGAAAATATACATTTGTGTACAAGTGAATGAGATATATTTTACTCTTTATCATATAGGACGTTTCGGTTGGTTATTTTACTATTTGACTCTAATCCTATTATCCTATTCCGATGATCGGATATTTGCTAATGGAGGCGGTTCAATTATCGATAAAGCATTATAAGATTTAACAATAGTTTAACCATGGTACCACGAATGAACCGACTCGACCGGGGAAATAGCGTACTAATACAGAATATTCGCGTCAAGTGGTAGAATTTGGCTTAAACACAGGTTTTCTTATGGTTATTGCAGGAGTCCGTAGGCTCAATTCCCTTCCCCTTCCTTTATTTTCTTCTCACGCTACTATTAGTTCCTTCTTCCCCATTAGTTCATCAACCATTCCATCCCATTATAATCCCATGATACGCATTTGACGCCTATACAATAATATGTCTATTGACCACGGTACAGAAACGTTCGATATTTTCAATATCAAAATACATCAATGAAAGCGATCGCTCCGTGATATCTTTGGCAGACGATAGATCACAAAATTATTGTTACTTTTCTTTTTTATATTTCTTATTTTTTTTTATTTAAATTTATCTGTTAAATTTTATAGTATTTCATTATTACATAAGTAACCCTATTGTTAAAATGTAGCCATGCTGTGCGCAAATTTAAAGAGTTATAGTCCGGGCGTTGTTAAGTTTATATTATATACTATTCTTTAAGACTAACTTTTTTGTGCCTAATAAATAAATAAACCATTTATTTCTTCTTTTCCTTGTATTATTCGTACACTTGTTCAGATGTAAGCAACGCATTTGTTCTACTTTTATTACTGGAGAAGTTCATAGGCATTTATCCCTTCCATAAAAACATAGATGATTGTTACATACGCGCTGAATTCACAACTGACTTACTAGCATTATTACAGCCATAGATTGCATAAGAGCTTTATTACTAAAATCAATATGGATTTTTTATTAATTTTAAACCATTATTAAAATGCCACGAGCTAAATACAAAATGAAAAAAAGCTAAATAAAACCTTTATTATTATAATTATTTAATTTTTATTTAAATATCACAAAGATAAAATATTAATAAACAGACATAAAAAACTTGATTCTTGCCAATATTAAACTGACATGAAATAACACCCACAGACGGCCGCAAAATGAGACTGTAAAAAAAAAATAAAACATAAACCACTGCCCACGGGCACCGCAGACCTAAATGCGATCTACGGTATGCATTATAAATCAATCCAAACACCCCTATGAATGCATGGGTGTCGGTTTTATGGGTATATAGCGAAGAAGCGAAAGCTTAAATATACATTACTTTCTATCTGAAAGAGGTTAGCAAACTGGTCATTACAGTAAAGCTTTTTAAAGGATAGGAAGACAAACGAGCAAGCGTGTCACTTCACAGCTGAACATAGGTCTCATCCAAGGCGCGACACCTAGCCTTATCTTCTTCTACACCGTAGGTTCCTAACGGGGGCGATACCGCCCTCTAATGAGCGCTGGAGCTTTTCATGGGGTAGCGGGTTCAAAAGGAAATGAGAGCGTTATGAAATACTTTTTTGTGTTAAAAAAAACCTTGTATCTAAAATGTTTATCTTATTATTATGGCGTAAGTAACCGGCCATCTGCGTAGCGCGACGATCTGCGCAGGGCGGCTGGCAGAAACTGGATGCGTGTAGCCAAAGATCAGGCTAGGTGGCGCTCCATGGAGGAGGCCTATGTCCAGCGGTGGACTGCCGCAGGCTGTTGATGATGATAATGATGATGAAATAAACTTTATCTTTTGTAAAGTTTTCAAATCGGTAAACATTTCGTATTAATAAGAAAAAAACTAGAGATAGAGATTTTAAATTAATTTAGCTATAAGGTCTGAGTTATCAGTTCATTTTGGAAAAGGGGTCTCTTGCCCAAAATAGTTTAGGAATCCCTGCCTTACACATAGTCCCGTGAGGATACTTTATGATAATTTAAACTTGGTAGCGAGTGTCAATCAGGAGGTGGGCAGTGGAACTCCTCAACCGTTTCTAGTAACCCGCTCAAGTTTGGGATTTTGATTCTCATTTGGTTCTTTTGACGAGTCCTATGGGTATATTAACACTTGGTGAAATAAGAAAACTAAAAAGTAAAAATAATTAAAGAAACTTTTAAGTTAAACAATTTTATTAACACACTA
Organism: Baronia brevicornis; assembly: GCA_031353405.1. Taxonomy (NCBI): domain Eukaryota; kingdom Metazoa; phylum Arthropoda; class Insecta; order Lepidoptera; family Papilionidae; genus Baronia; species Baronia brevicornis. The sequence continues at coordinate 332,673 of JASFAT010001618.1, read as the reverse complement.
AAATAAAAACGTTAAGCTTATATGGATATGTATAACGATTGCATAATTAATTCAGACACTTATGCGCATGTTTTTATCTTAGTGTCTTAATAAAAGTGTTTAACTCAAAAAATATAACCTATTTTTATTAGAATATTTTCTTGCTAACCAATATCAACTCTGATTACAACTCAAAGCGATGGAGGTAAAATGTAATTTGTTATGATTGTTTTCTCCTTGCATTCTGTACAGAACAGCAAAGAAGGAAACTTTGTTATTTCTATTACAGACATTTCAGTGGCTGCATTAATATTTTCTAATCGTGGTAGCTACGAGAAAACAACGTTTTACAACAGAAAAATTTAGATTGATTTTGTGCGTAGAAATTAAAAAAATAAATACACAATATTCACTTAAAAATGTATTATGTAATCCTCAGCGATAATACTTAGTGACTTTTCTGGGATACCCCTAGTGACTGGTAGAAGACACTATAAAAAAATAGAAAAATGTTTTCATATTACTAGAATTCTTATTAACATTTCAACGAACACTTAGTTGAAATTTAAATAATAATAAAATCAATAATATCAAATTGTGTAGTGGTAGAACCACGCTGCTGCCGAGTATTTTTATCAGTCAAGAATTGCATATTATTTGTCTGTAGCATTTATGGTTCACCCGGAGAAGTACCATACTCGCGCAAAAACGCTTAGCTACCGCGCTTCGTACGGTGAGCGGTCGAGTTCCGGAGGCCCAACCCACCTCCAATAATGATACTTTCTTTAAAGGCCGGCAACGTTTCTGCACTGCCTATGGCATTGCGGGTGTTGATTGCTTTCCATCAGGTGACACGCCTGCCCATTTTTCTTCTGCTATCCCATTAAAAATGATTAATAGAGTCGGACATTTCTTCATGGAAATCCATTATTTAGATAGGCAGTCGGAACTTAGATAAGATCTGCAAAAAGATCACGTTTTTATGTTAGCTTCTCATCATCACCCCTGTCACTTGAACACTGTACTGAACACTTGACTTCTGTACGTCTATAGTATGTTGGACATCACTGTAAGCCTGTTGATAATGATGATGATGATAAAATGATTTCTTATTTGAGAGAAATAAAACCCATAGAATACTTCATCAATATCTATGTATTCGAAATCATAAATGTTTCTAAAGCACATCTATGTGCCGACAATAAAGTATATAAATAAAGGGATCTCTCGTTATATTTATCATCGTCAGAGACAACTCAGCTCTGAAAGCATTTATGATCGTGAAATAACGCAGTCGATTCCCGTAGTTATCGCACTTTTATCCGTATAAATCCACTAGCTATGACAAACGATTTCACCGAGATAGTAGTACGGTATACTTTTTATTATTTGATATAGCTAATAATATGGTACTGGTCGGTCTATAAGGATAATATATTTTTATGAGTTATGATATAGACTGTAGAATTATAATAGGAGAATAAAGTTTGAAAAATGTAGAAGGTAGTTTTTAAATGGCCTACTGATTCGGTTGTCTTATATTTCAATAAAAAATAAAATAATAACAATAGCCTTTATTTCTGTCATCATTAGTTATTATTGATGATTGATATATATATATATATATATATATATATATATATATATATATATATATATATATATATATATATATATATATATATATATATCATATTTCCTGTCCATTGACTTATTATATATAAATAACTAAACAACTATAGTTCAATTTCTAAGCCTCGGACTCACGATTTGTACGTCATGAGCTATGCTATTTATGCAAACCAAATCTTAGTACAAATAGCATAAGCTTAGAATAAACATAATAAGAATTCAAGTAATATCAAAAACATTTTTAGTCTTCTTTTTTTTTAAAAAACTATCGTTTAGTTTTTTTTAACGGCCCCTATATGTCCCACTGCTAAGCACGCGCCTCTTGTATTTCTGGAGGAACGGAAGTTAACGTTAATTTATTTCTCCTTAATTCATTATTTCTTTTAATTTAATATAAATGTTACTGCACTGTATTTCCACTAACAAAACTCAGCCCTCCTCAAATAACTGATTCAATTAAGCGTTTCTCCAATAATTGAAATATCTTTTCCCAATTTTGTACTCCAACTCCAAGGAAGAGGACGAAGATTTGTAATGTAATTATTTCGATAAGAAAGTCTCAATTGACCCCGATACTTGCGCCGTTCGACTACTAATTACGTTAATTAGCAATCGAAATATCGGAATCGTTTCGGCAAAATTGGAGTTCCTAAGGCGAGAAGTCGATTTCCATTTTGTATTCCATTATAAAATCTAACTTGATATACTACTACCACTTACTTACTCCACTGGCTCAGTGATCCAAAGTGGAATTTGGTCTCCGAAACGAGACTCCTCCATTTTTCCCTGTCCTGCGACATTTTAATGTATAATTTTTGCCAATTGCTTGAAGTTTGCGCAGGTCAGCATCTACCTGATCCCTCCAGCGATATGTGGGTCGACCAACTGGCCTTCGACCACTTGATCAACACAAATACACCCTCTTAACACTCTGATCTTCGCCCATTCGCTCAAGGTGCCCGAGCTCACGAAGTCGATGTGCTCTAATCTCGCCCATAATGTTTGGCTGGTGCACCAGGTCTTCTAGCTCGGCGTTTTTTCGGAGTCTCCGTGTGTGTTTATAGTAGTAAAAATGGTAGTGTGTGTTTGACCTTACGTTAGTCACCATAATGAAAAGGAAGCTTTGCTGACGGTCGTTTCTTATCAACATTTTTACTTCCTTGCAAAAACACAATATGATCTTTCCGTTTTCTATTCACGGTTCACAAGTTCATCTATGTAATGGATTTCCGCAACTGATCACCTGACTCAAATAATTATTAATAATTGAATTTCAATAATAATATTCACCAATACATATCGATCACTATGAAACGTTTCACAAAATCCGCTCATGCGAGTAATTTGAAATCACCGATGCAAATGAAGACCTAGTAATTTGTTTTAGTGTGTGTTCAACCGAATTTGTATTTTCGCATATGAATAGTGAAAAGTGATTCACACACAAAACGAAGGCCGTGTGACGAAATCGCTTATTTCGAAACAAGTATTAAAGACTTTTAAATTATTCTCTTTTCTTTGATGGCAGTTAGTAACAACTATTACGCCAGTGTCAAGAAAAATACAATAATATCAAACCTTTGAAACGTTACTAGTCAGCCTGTCACGTTACGTCTTGATAAAACGGTGGCTATTCTACTAAAATCTGCTATCGACTTTTTCAGTCAACTGAAGAGTCACGATACACTCATTTATTTCATATCACTTCACTTATACGCCTTAATAGAACTGTATTGTATAATACGCCATTACAAAAAACTCACAATAAAGATGATTATGTAAATGAAATATAAACACAACGTCACTGATGTAAGTTGGCGGGAAAAGTCCAATCCGAATATTTGAATTCGATGTATATTTTAGGGAAGTGAATAGATTATAAATATATAGTAGTCGTAGAGCAACGCTGCAGACGAATACTTTGTCAAGCATGGCATATTATTTGTCTGTAGCATGAATGGGCCGGCTCGCCCGGGGAAGTACCACACTTCCGCACTAACCGGCGTCTGAGTGGTAGCTAAGCTTAGCTTTAGTTACCGCGCTTCGTCCGGTGAGCGGTTGAGTTCTGGAGGCCAAACCCTCGCCCCTCTCATAATGACACTTTCCTTAAAGGCCGGCCTTAAGCTCCTGCACTGCCTATGGCACTGCGGATGTCTATGGTTTGTTTTTATATTATGAATATTATAAAAACACAAACAAATTAAAACTAGAACAAACGGCGCCACGGCTGAGTTACAACGAGTTAAATTGACTCACTCGCGCAGAAACCGCATCAAAAATAAGATTGTTAAACTTACGTACGACAACCCCCGCCGTTTTGTTCGTACGAAGCGTCATTCACATGACCTCATCGATTGAGAAATCTTTTGCCAGTAAGTACACTAAGTAGCGATGTGAAAATAACACTCGCGTATTTTTAATGCATTTCAATAAATTTGTCTTTATCGACATTTTAATGCGTCATTTGAATGTTACGATGTATATTAGCGCAATTTATATATGCAGTATAATATAGGATGTCAGGTGACACAAATATTTATTTATATCCTTTGTAGTAACAAGTTATGGTTTTTGAAAGGGAAGACATTATGACGTAGTGTGAGGTGCTGATTTTAGGAGAAAAAGTGTGCAATGATTTTGTATATTTGGGGTTATTATTTACAAGAGATGAACAATTATGAAAAGTCAGAATGTGTCTAAAACGGCCCGACCGGCAGTTCATCAGGGGGTGCTTGTTCCAACTCTGATGTACTGTAAAGTTGTGTTTGACAGAAGAGTCATGAAATCAGTCAGACTGAATGCGGTTGAAATGAGAGCATTAAAAAGTATGTGTGGTGTAACTTTGAATGATAGAATAAGAAATGAAGATATAGAACAGCGATGTGAAGTAAAAGAAGATATCGTGACAAAAGTTGGAAAAAGAATACTTAGATGGTCTGGGCACATAGAGAGGATGGATGAAAGATGACTGATAAAAAAATTTACGTTGCGAATGTGGATGGAAGACGTTGCGAATGTGAGAGAAGACCACGGAAAACATACCTTAAACTTGCTGAAGTTTTTAAGAAAAGCCAGGTCAAGAATACCCTTTAGCGGCGGACTTGCATGAGGAGAGTAATGAGTGTGGAGGTAGCAAGGAAAGTGTGCCGAGATCGTAGAAGATAGAGATCTGTGGTCTCTGCCTACTCCTACGGAGACAAGGGAGACAAGAATTAATAAGTTTTACCAAGAAGAGCGTAGCGCCATCTTCTTGTAACCATGTGCGTGAAGTTAAGGGAGAACCTTCTTTCAATATTGTGGACAGTCAAAAGTTTTACTTAGCTAAGATCCGCGACAAACAAAAAATAACGAGGCATCTTCAGGTATTCTAAAATCTACGGAAGACAACCGAAAAGTAAGAAGTTCCGTAGAGTCTACTATACCTGAAGATGCCTCGAGTTGGGGCGAAACACGTGTCGTTTACAAGGTGGTAAAGTGGTATTGTCTGTTTGGTGTTGTGTATAGTGGTTGGTGGGTGGAGAATTGCTTGCATTTTTCGGTAAGTTTTTAGTTTAAGTTCCAAATAAATCCACTTCATCCAGCAGGAAAACACACATTATTAATTTTCTGTTATTGTTTACTTGTCGCGGATCTTAGTAAGCTAAGTAAAGCTTGTGACTGTCCACATAGTGATGGATTTCCGCAAAGTAACGCCTGACTCCATTAATTTTCTCAATATTGTCAGAAAATAATCGCTAAGCATGCATCTACTGATTATTCGACCTATAATCTAATTTTGTAACGGGACACCTATATACATACAGATAAATAACAGATGTGTCTCATACATCGGTGGAGCGACTATCTGTTGTTTTGCGCGCGGTTTACAGAAATGCATGAAGCCGAAGATTGTGTTAAAAGTAAGTAAAGTATCTTCAAATGTAATACTAGTAAGTCAGCTTGTCACGTTACGTCTATATAGAATGATGGCTAATTCTACCAAAACCTTCTATGGACTTTTGCATTCAACTTAAAAAGTCGAGATACACTCATTTTTTTTTCAAATCACTTCACTTATACGCCTTTCTCGAACCTTATTGTATGATACGCCACCACAATTAAACAATATAACTGGTAATAATATAAGATTATGAAAATGAAATAAAAACACGACGTCACTGATGTAAGTTGGCGGGAAAAAGCACCTAGTTATATTAAAAACATTGATTTTTTTTTTTTAAATTCAAGATGGCACAGAAAGCTCGGTAGAATGCCGGCGTAGTTTCGAAAGGAATCGGAGGAAACATATATTACCGCCTACGGAGAGCGCAAGCCTAATACGGCGCGCATAATAAATCAATCCGCGTCCGGATCGCATCGCCCTCGTGAAGGCATGGAACTCCGAGCCATGGACTCATTGCAGCCACGCAGAGCGTGAAATAAACCTGATGTCACTCGTTACGAATAACCACGGGTTGTCACGAATAAATTTAGAAACTTGATAGAGTCAGGCGTTACTTCGCGGAAATCCTCTGGTGGTAGAGCCACGCTACAGACGAATATTTTCTCAAGAATGGAATATTTATGTGTAGCATGAATGGGCCGGCTCGCCCGAGGAAGTACCAACCTCCGGCAGAAAATCGGCGTCTGAGTGGTAGCTTAGCTACCGCGCTTCGTACTGTGAGCGGTCTGAGTTTCGGAGACCCAACACTTCCCTTCCCTTCCCACTCCCCCTCCGATTCCCACTCCCATAATTTCACTTTCCTTTAAGGTCGACAACGCTTCCGCGCTGCCTATGGCGTTGCGGATGTCTATGGGCGGCGTTGGTTGCTTTCCATCAGGTGACACGCCTGCTCGTTTTGCCTTCCTATGCCATAAAAAAATCTATCAAAAAAAAGGCGGTAAACTCTAAAGACATCACACCACGGTTGTTTTTCGTAAAGTCTACTACACCCGAGGAAATAGCCGTTTCTCGGTAGGAATCAAACTTGTAATTCCCTATACACAAAATATTATTTTTCTGATTTGTGTTCGCGGGTCGTTGGTAAATAAGTTTAGTGTCCATCTTATGAATAAAATTATTTTTTTTATGGTTGAGGAAGGACAAACAGTAATCTTATATTAATAAGCCTGTTGGAAAACAAACATCAGCAATTAAAATCGTCGATGACCACGATCTAACCGAACGGATTTCTTTGATATTAGGGAGGGATATTTCATCTCTAAGCATCTTTCATCGCTTTTACCACAAGAAATGTTTGCAGGAATCGTTTGGAATAAATTCTAATTTTCACTACCGTACAACTCCTACAAAGAAAAGTTTCATCCCCACCATCTTTTTTTAGGGAATATAGAGGGCAAACGAGCAAACGTGTCGCCTGATGGAAAGCAATCAACGCCGCCCATAGAGTGTATGGCGATCCAGTACGGTGCGATTCACCCGAAATCTGTGGAACTAGCTACCTTTAGTGATGCTTTCGCATCAATACGACATTGAAACCTTCAAATATGATTCTACACAGTTCTCAAAGGTTGTCTATGGCACTGCGGATGTCTATGGACAGAATTAAATGCTTTCCATCAGGCGACACGCTTGCTTGTTTGCCTCCCTATCTCATAAAAAAATATCCCTTTTACTTCATTTTTCTCCTCCCGTTAAAATATTCTTCATCCTCCATTATTCAAATCTTATCCTACCGTAGGTACAACGCGCTCACTGAACTTTACTGTCAGTGGATATTATGCTTTATACTGCACGTCAGATATGACTGCAGACTTCCTGGCGGCAAACATTTGCCTCGCTTAGTTATCGTCAGACCAATGTTTGCGCTTCGAGTGAATGTTGGCTGCTGTTTGCTCTCTACATAGCAGTCCTTTAGCAATGTTAAATACTAAAGTTTATCTCGGACTGTGTGATGGCTTTATGCACTCTTACGCAATGTGAAATAAATTTTAATTAATTGTAATTAATTACAGATTACGTTCATTCTTTTCCGTGATGGGTAACAACCGTTGCTATGATCATGTATCTCTATAGCAACCGTTGCTATGGAAACCAATCTTCCCAACAACCATTTGTGTGTGTGTGTATAGGTTGTTGCGTGCTTGGGCCAATCCACGACCTGGCCAGGTCGAAGATGTAACCGTTTTGGAAAAAATCAAGCAATAAAGAAGTAAGAAGAAGCAAGAGGATTGACAGATGGTAAGCAACGAGATCTGTCTATGAACATCTACAGTACTAAGGGCACAGCATGCGTTGACTGACTACCTTGGGGTAAGGATGTTAATAAGAGAACGGAGCTAAGAGGAAAATGAACGACGAAGAATGGGGTTGGCCCTTTTTTCTTCATTCACGGTGCTATGCTTTGCCTTTTCTATGCTTCCATTCGACGCGGATATTCTATTATGGTCTTCCCCGGTCAAACCAGCCCATTCGTGTGCTATCGCGGCTCTACTACATTACACTCCTAATCCCAAACTAGGATTCCCACAGTCGCGTGTGCCATTATAATCATACAAATGATAATGACAAACATCAAGCCAAAGAATAAATACCTGTATACCATACAAAATTATCCGTATGCGAGAATCGAATATTCGACCCTTGGTTCAGAAAGCAAACATTTCATCATTTGGATAATCGATTTATATTTATACATACATACATATCACCAAGCATGTTTCCTGTAGGGGAAGGTAGAGACCACAGATCTCCATCTTCTACGATCTCGGCATACTTTTCTTGCTTCTTCCACACTCATCACTCTCTTCGTGCAAGTTTAAGGGCACTTTTGACCTGGTCTTTCTTGAGAACTTCAGCTATTCGGTCAAGGTATGTTCGCCTTAGTCTTCCCCTACCGACCCTTCCATCCAGATCCGCAACGTAAAATTCTTTTACTAGTCGTCTTTCATCCATCTTCTCTATGTACCCAAACCATCTAAACGGTTTATATATTTTTTTATATATATATTCACGCCTATCCCCCGCAGGGGTTGGCAGAGACCACAGAGCTCTATCCGCTACTATTCATTGCAGCGAAATGGACAGCCTATTGGTTGCTTCTCGCCCTCGTGAGAATCACGACGTGACGGGTGGCGAACCACGTCGCCGTCATTTTTCAACAAATTAGGTATATTAATTCGTCTTAATGAATCACACGAGTCGCAAGGGAGGATGGAGGTCAGCCCCAGCAGAGCCCTGCACGCTGAGGTAAGGCACCATAGTACCCGGGGAGCCCGATCCCGGGACGGTATAAACGGTTTATACTCGAATAAATATCAGTAACGAGTCATCTTTCCAATAATTTAGAACTATTGACATAACTTAGATGCTTGTTTCCGCTGTGTACGTAACAGACGCCTTATCTACACTACTCTCTGCTGCGAACCAATTATCTTACACTACTGAATAAATTATCTATGAACCGTTCGCTTCCCTAACATATACTTCTCATTCAAATATTCGCAGTGTTAATTGTTTAGGACAGGGGATCAAAAGCTGGCACCGCTTCTGCAATCTATGGGCGGCGTTGATTGCTTTCCATCAGACGACACGCTTGCTCGTTTGCCCTACTATCCCATTAAAATATAGATAGACGACCGATTGGCTCGGTGGCGCGGCCCTCCGCCCACAGAGACAATCCCGGGTTCGATTCCCGCATCGGAATAAATATATATATGAATTTATAAATATTTATTCTGAGTCTGGTAACCCCCCCCCCAATCCGCATTTACTTTCCTGCCCTTTCCTTTCTTCTCTATCCTTTCCCTCAATCCACCTCTCCGTCAATCCACGGTCTGCCGTGCCAATGGATGCGTGGCTAAGGGGCGAGGGCGAGGGCTCACTAATGAAGAGCCGTTTCGCTGCGATGAATAGTAGCGGATGGAGCTCTGTGGTCTCTGCCAACTCCTGCGGGGGATAGGCGTGAATATATATAATAAATATTTACCTAGATAAGGCCGAAATTATACACGTGCATTATTAAACACATCAAACATTTCATACAGGATGAGTTCTGAGAAATGATATGACTTTATTAGAAGCTAAAGAGAAAGAAAGTACTTCTTGTAGTCATATCATTATCAATTCCGAATATCAATATAAGGTCGTTACGTAAAAGAACACAGAAATATTTTGTTAATATTTACTGTAGCAATAATATGAGATAAGATTGGTCGTTTGGTGTAGAAATGGCGCATTATGGGCATGTTCTTATCTGATAATTTTATATGAACGTATCGCCTGATATGTTTTTAATTGATAAATAATATCAAATGGGTCATATGATAGCAGTTTTTGAAGTCGAATTCGTACTGAAGTATTGAAATTTACAATATTAACGATATATGAAAACTAATATAATATATTATTTTTTTTATGTATATAAGGCTTGATTTTAGGTTTATATATATCGGTCAGTCTCAAGTATATATGACCCATAATGACACTTTTCATAAAGGCTGGAAACGCTTCTGTACTGCGGATGTTTATGGGTGGCGTTGATTGCTTTCCATCAGGTGACACGCCTGATTATTTGTCTTAGGGAGAGGGAGGTTGGGCTCGGAACTCAACCGCTCACAGGACGAAGCGCGATAGCTAAGCTACCACTCAGACGCTGCTTTTTTGCGAGAGTGTGGTACTTCCTCTGGCGAGCCGGTCCATTCATGCTACAGACAAATAATATGCCATTCTTGACAAAGTATTCATCTGCAGTGTGGCTCTACCACTTCTAAGTATGTGTGTATTATATCCTAATCAATTTAATTAATGTAATCCGCGATCTGACTCCATTGGTTCTCGCTGAAAATTAGCGTATTGACCAGAAAATTTTTGCCAATCTTCCACCACTTTAATTTATCATCGTACACACATATATGTTTTCAACGGGTTCATGCCCGTCTAGATATATAATATATGTATTTCGTGAGTATTACTATATTTTATTTATTTTGTTCAACACCACATCAAGCGCCATTGACGTTTTTGTTGAGAATAACTACGGCGGCCGCAAGGGGGCGCCGCTACAAACCGAGGTTGGTATATGATTGGGCGGAACGTACGAGCGGTGGAAGAAAGGCTCTGCTTTTGGCTAGAACTCTAATGATAGATCTGAAATTCAGACAACTGCATATAAAAGCCTATCGTATAGAAATAGCGTTCGGTTTTTTTTAACAACCCATATATGTCCCACGCTTGTCCAATGCGGATTGGCAGGGTTACCAGACTCGGAATAAATATTTGTAATCCATACATATATTTATTCCGACGCGGAGATCGAACCCGCAACCGTTGACTCCGCTTACGGTTACAAAACAGTATTTAAATAATTTCCATAAAAATCAAATTTGAATATGGCTGTTGCTTATTTTGGATGCAATAAAAAGTTTCGAGTCACAATGAGCTTGCGAAATTATCCAATTACACAATCATCTTAAACGGATCTCGTTTACAAGTGCCGGAAACTTGTGGGACGGCTTTAAAAGGTAAGGTCGTGAGGTGACTATTGTCGGAATATTAACGAGTTTCAAGGTGTCACTTACTTTTGTGACCGTGGGTATATATAAATCCATATAATTTTGGATAATTAATTTTCTGTACTTGAAAATTAATTATTTTTTTAAAATTATCCATAACTATCCATAGTTATGAATAATTTTAATGGACTTATTTTAACGAGTTCTGATAATTAGGTCAAACATTTTTAACTCTTCATTATTTGAGCCATGGATTATTTTCTACAAATAACATTTCTGTGTCTCCATGGAGACAACTTCGAGAAAGAAGCCGAGAGAAGGATTCTATTGGGCTGGGCAGCATTTTGGAAACTTCGTCAAGTCTTTTTCTTTTTGGTATAAGAAGGCAAACGAGCAGGCGTGTCACCTGATGTGAAAGCAATCCACGCCGCTTATAACATCCGCAGTAATATACCATACAGAAGTGTTGCCGGCCTTTAAGTAACAGTATACTTAAAGGCTGGCAACGTTTCTGTATTATGGCAAGTAGGAAGGAGAAGGAGAGGAGGAGGGGGAAGGAGATTGGACCTCCAGAACTCAGCCGCTCACCGGACGAAGCGCGGTAGCTAAGCTACCGCTCAGACGCTGGTTTTCTGCGAGAGTGTGTTACTTCCCCGGTCCATTCGTGCTACAGACAAATTAAATAATTTTCTCGTTATCCACACCTCAAAAGACAAAAGCCTTCAACCAGTACGTGCGTGTACTCTCTTATGGGTGCCGAAACGGTCCATTTCACAAGCTCAATATCGCTCAGAGAGCTATAGAGAAAGCCATGCTCGGAGTTACTCTGGTGGATAGAATTCGGAACAAGGAAATTCGCCGGAGACCTAGTCATTGATATAGCTCTTCAGTTTAGCAGACAGAAGTGCACTGGACACGTTTGTCGGGGGATCGGCAACTGTTGGAGAAGACGAGCCCTGGAGACCGCGTCACGGTAAACGTAGTGCGGGACGTCCCCCTGCTAGATAGAGGGAATATCTGCGCAAGGCGGCCGGCAAAGATTGGATGCGTGTAGCCAAAGATTGGGCTGGGTGGCGCTCTTTGGGCGAGGTCTATGTCCAGTATTGGACTGCCGCGGACTGATATTGGACGTTTCAATATTCGCAAATGGAACGAATTCAATTATCAATAAAGAATGATAGTTTTAGTGGTGGTTGAAGCATGTGTGCATGGGCCGGTTCGATTTGGATTTTAAAATCAGTACCAAGCATAAATTGTTAACAATCACGAGAAATGTCGATCGGATATCCGCAAGGTTAGGTTGGCTAGTTATTGATCTTCCATCTGCATTATGTAGCCCCCGTTTTAGGTTTAATGCAGCCCAAGATTGAATTTATTCACACAATACATTAATGACAGTTGACGGGACGTCTAATATCCATTGTCCATATGTACATATATATATATATATATATATATATATATATATATATATATATATATATATATATATATATATATATATATATATATATATATATATATATATATATATATATATATATATATTAATCGGAAGGTTAGTGGCACTACTATGCTCCATCCAACTTCATCTCTTAATTGTCATAAATAAAATAAAATAAATAAACAGCTACCGATTACTTAACTGGCACCTGATCCAGAAGATAATCAAAAGAATAGACAATTGAAATTGATTGTAAGCATAAAAAAGTAATTGAATAATCGTTTTATACGATTTTCTATATTCTGGAGCTGAAAAGTGAAATAATTTATCGTCATAACAATTTTGAAGTATTGTTTATTTAAAGTCTGTACAATTTAAATGTTTACATTTGTATGAGAAATATGTTTACATAAGAACATATGTACGATATTTTCAAACTTCCTTGTCTAAAAATACGTTCCGTTTCAGGTTACTTTTGTTAAATATTTTTTTTTTACTTTCTTTCTTTGATGGCAGTTAGTTATAACAATTATGCCAGTGTCAATTAAAAAATAATAATATCAAGTATCTTGAAATGTACTAGTCATCTTGTCACGTTACGTCTTGATAAAATGGTGGCTATTTAACCAAATCCGTCTAAGAATTTTTTCAGTCAACTAAAAAAGTCATGATACATGCATTTATTTCATATCACTTTACTTGTAAGCCTTAATCGAACTATATTATATAATATGCCACCACAATTAAACAATATAATTAATAATAATATAAGATTATGAAAATGAAATAAAAAAACAAACGTCACTGATGTTAATTGGCGGGAAAAACCTAATATTTTATATAACCGATTAAATCACGATTCAAAGCGATTTCTTTACTTTTTTATTTTCAAATAAGTAAACGGGACACACTCTATAGAACTCCATAGAACCAGCTATTTTCAGCATTTCATTGGAACATTGGACATTGGAACCTTCGATGAACTATCTTATGACTCTATCAAAGGCCGGCAACGTTTCTAGAATGCCTCTGGTGTTGCTGATGTGTATGGGCGGCTGATTGCTTTCCATCAAGCAACACGCTAGCTCGTTTACCTTCCTATGTCATAAAAAGAAACTCAGGACTAAAGTCAGTTGAATTGTGCTCGAAGCTATTTTTTTAAAGATTTACTTACTTATTCGTAGTGATAATATTATAGATAAACAGAATGTTCTTTACAGCGTGTCAAAAATACGAAATTTTATTATGAAAACAAAATATATTTCATTTAATGCCAGTTCAATGGGCGATCTTATCGCTGAGAGCTATTTCTCCCAGGCAACTTTGATTTGTGTATTTGTCCCCAAGTACTTACTACTATATATATATATATATATATATATATATATATATATATATATATATATATATATATATATGTATATATACATATATATATATATATATACATATATATATATATATATATATATATATATAAATTCATAGCACAACAAAAGATAAAATTCGCATGCTTTTACATAATAAGTATAGAACAAAAACGCGGCTGAACGGAAAATCTTCAAAAAACAGTCTAGCAGGGAACGTGTTAAAGAAATTGTATATTTTTTTTATGGGATAGGAGGGCAAACGAGCAAGCGTGTTGCCTGATGAAAGGCAATCTACGCCGCCCAGACAACCGTGATATCGCAGGAGTCACAAAAACGTTGCCGAACTTTTAGGTATATGTAGGGTTGTTTTTTGAAGGTGCCAAAAAAAACTCTTAATCGACTAGCTTGTATGAAGAGAGTGAGAAGTGTGGATGAAGTAATAAAAGTGTACCGAGATGGTAGAATCATAGCTGGAAGTCTGTGGTCTCTGTCTACCCCTACCCGAAACAGACGTGATCATTTGTATGTATGTATTACTAAATTACCTATGTACATATTTATAGTTTAACACAAATAAAGCAAAGTCTATTTTAAGTTAAAAACAGTTCTGAAATGTATTCCGTGTTTTATAAAAAGTTATTGCTCCAAGACAACATCGGCGTCGGCACGTAAAAGAAAGTGGCCACAGCATCTGTAACGAGGCATCTGAGCCCCAGATCATACAACCTCCGAGATCTGAGGACATTCGCCTCCAAGTGTACACAAACAACATTCCTATCATTATTGCAGTCGAAATTCCTTCCCACGCTTGGCCGGACGAAAAACAGGTTTACGTTGCATACCAAAAGGAAATCACCCGCATCCGTTTTGTGTAGGTAATTATTTAAAAAAAACTACAAGATACTGGTTGACATACCTTCGAGACAGCTCGTTTGCATCCAAACGCGGTCCGACAACAACACTAGACACAAACTTACATTCTATTCATACACACACACATATTTATAAACTTCCACGAGAAATAATAAAATGTGCATTAATATCACATAAAATCAACGTTTAACGAAATCGGAATACGAGATGCCGGCATCGGAGGAGAATACATATACATCCACACTCGACAAAGTTCGAAGCGACACTGACTTTGTGAATGTGAGCTTGTGAGCGGTCCATTCTCGAATACTACGAGATACGGCCATTCAGGTACGTGAACAACTGCTTAAACATATAAAACACAATCGAAAATAATCTGTATTTATAATATGATAGTGATAATAATTGCTCGAAGGCAAGCTAGTGATAAGGCCGCGTCGATATCAGCGCTCTGTCTAGGATTCCAAACAGACTGAAATGAAAAATACACTTCTTCCAAGTGCGAAAGAGATAAACAACTTCAACCGTTTAAGATGATTGAACTGTGAAATTTCTACATTCAGTTCATAGAAAAATCGCCGTTTGAATAGTGCATTATGAATGCAATTCTAATTACTTACCATTTAAGAAAGATGGTCTGTTTCTTGTTTTGCTAATAGAAATGGGAAATTGTCATTAATATGGTGACCTACCGTACTTTTTCAGATATTATAACGTTTTACGTATCCGTAAAATTAAAAGCTATTTACATACAAGCTTCAGCATTGGAAAAGAAAACGATTCTCAAGTAGCCATCACGTTGGGCAAGATAATCCCTAAATGCAGAGCGAGCCTTTTCGTATTTTCAAGCTGCCACTCATTTCTAATATTTTTTTTTCGAAAGAGGCATACGAGCAGGCGTGGTGACACGCTTGCAGAAGCATTGCCAACTTTTAAGAAATATTTACGCTTGATTTTTGAAGGTTTCAATGTCGTATCAGTTTCAAAATACCGCTGGAGGTAGCTGGTTCCACAGAGTAGTGTTGCGTGGATAGAAGTTTCTAGAAAAACGCACCGCACTGTAACGTCATTCATTTATTCTTTTCACAATAGTACTAAAACATGCCAGCCGTACTGATAAGGTGACACGCCATCTTTATGGGGTTTTATCTTCTATGTAGTAAAAGTCTTCCAGGTGAAATTATTTTATTTATGTATCACTGTACATTTTACATTTCACATAATTTATTCACACTTTATATGGAATGCTACAAGGAATTATTTGGAATAATTTCTACCGCCGAATTCCACAACCGCACAACTCGCCGTAAAAAAAGTTTCATCCCCACCATCTAGGTGAGTGGCGATCCACTACGGCGCGCTTCTCTCGAAACTTCTTTTCAGGCGCCACCACTCTGTGGAGTTAGCTACCTTTTTCGATCTTTCAAAACCAATACGACATTGGCATCTTCAAAAAACAAGCCTACACATACCTAAAAGGCCAGCAATGCTTCCGTGACTCCTGCGGTGTCATGGTTGTCGATGGGCGGCGTTGCTTGCTTTCCAACAGGCGACATGCCTGCTCATTTGCTTTCAAATCCCATAAAAAAAATTTATTTATAAATAAAGAATATCAATAGGGAAGGCAATGTGTCATTCGAGAGACATTAGTCTTTCGAATCTTTATTGGTTTTTATCAAACAACTTATTTCATTCTATTTAAAATTACTAATATAAAAAAATAATATAATAAATAAGGTTTTATTATATTCATATAAAAAATTTTAATATATTAGTTATTAGATAGATATCACTACAGTACTGTAATAAGTCGTCGGGATTTTGAAAGACCACAATTAAATATCGTATTTGACATTTATCACTATTATTACATGATCACACATATATATATATATATATATATATATATATATATATATTAAAGAAACAATAATTTATTTCATATCTCCAAATTCAGAAATAAGGAACTTTAAAAAGGAAAAGTTTTTTTAAAAATGGTTTTATTGCTTTTAAAACAAATAATTCAGATACTTATACTAGAATCAACGAACTTGGCTTCGTCTTTCACAAGGTGAAACAGTTCTGGAGCAATTGCAATCCCGGTCCTCTCCCTGATATTATATAGTCATGTCATACTATTTTTACTAAAAGAAAAGGCTGTTACAGCCCACGACAATGTTGACGTAAATTCTAACCAATGACGTCCAATAAAATTCGCATCCGTTCTCAAATAAGGATATTCCACTTGTAAATTTAAAGTCTACCTTTCCATAAAATAGTTGGTCACCCTATTATATTGTTCTTAATTACGATCTTTGTGGGACAATTCCCATGAGACTGTAAAATCGACTTACATCATTATTCAAGCACAAAGAGGATTACAGCTATTGTAGAACAACCGCGTTATTCCCCGTTGCATAATTTACCGTTTTTGTTCCGTTTCCTAAGAAAATTTATTTACCTTATTATATTGCGAATGGATTGTGTTTCGTTATATTATAGGAATTTATAGAATTAATTACTTACGATTTATTAAAAATACATATGAAATAATTCTAATAATGTTATACACTCAAGAATAAAGACACCTGGTTAAGTTCAATGTTTACATTTTCTACACCCAGTGTAGGATTAAAACCAGGCCTATTTCATGCCACTAATATAAACCAAAGCCAAAAAATCCGTTCCTGTTAAAATATCCAACACACTTGACAGATTTTTCGTGCGTTGTGGCTGAGATACAAAAAACACGCTACCTGCACTGCTGGCGGAAATATTAAAGTCAAATTAAGTGTAAATGGATGGTTCTCGAAACCAAAAAATGTCTGTGAATAGCGCATTCTTGCTCGCTTTTTTTTCTATGTTACAATTATTTATTGAAGTATGTGTAGTTCTTTTTTTATGGGATGGGAAAGCAAACGAGCAGGCGTGACACAGTGCTATAGGCATTGCAGAAGTATTGCCGACCTTTAAGAAATGTGTAGACTTGTGTTTTGAAGGTTTCAATGTCGTACCGATTCGGAAACACCGCTGGTAGGTAATTCTAGTTATGACAGCATGTTGGTCAGTTCGTAAAATCAATATACCTACTGCGATCACTAGCTATAACCAATAAAAACACAAACAATGTGAATTATTTTCCTTGGCTGAGTAATTAACAAAATAGCTTAAAGGAAAATGATGTGGGAGTTTTTGTATATTTCTTCTTTCTCGGAGCGCCATTAAATTTTCGAAACGGTGGTAGTTTATTACTTTTAATATTGATGTCAAAAAAATTATGAGTCTTTTTTGAACAAAATATATACTTTTATAACTCTTCACACACAACCACAAACCACAGACCTCCATCTGTAAGATGCTCACTATTTTTGCTTCATCCACACTTATCACTCTCTTCAAGCTATACATCGATACTCTTCTGTATATATATATATATATATATATATATATATATATATATATATATATATATATATATATATATATATATATATATATATATATATATATATATATATGTATATATATATATATATATATATATATATATATATATATATATATATATATATATAGAAATAGAAATAGAAAAACTTTATTTATGACACCATTTTTTTTACAATTACCAAAATTAAATCCTTAATAATATTCTATATACAAATAAAAAAACACAAAACAAAAAGAAAATAATTTTAATCTAACGAGTGTCATAAAATGGTTCTTGCTCAGCATATGCCGGGCGTTCTATTGGAGCACCCGGCGCTGGTTTTCAGCAAGAACCAACGTGGTCAGATCGCGGACCACAGTGACGACATTCATACTGACACACTCGTACATACAAATACATCCATATATATAACTACTCATACTCATATACACATACACATAAATACACGTACAGTACAATGGAATTAAAAAACACAAAGTCATGTACCAAATTCACCGCGTCCAAAAGAACAAGTTCCTGACTGCATACTTAAAATTAGATTTTTGTATTTTTTTTAAAAATATTTATTGTATGCAAGTCACGAAGAGGTGGTGGCAAGTTGTTCCAACATTTGGTTGCGGCGTATTTAAAGCTACCACGAAACGATATATATATATATATATATATATATATATATATACTATATATCTATTCTACTTCAGTCACTACAAGCTCGCCGGTTACAAAACTTTTGACCTGGCCTTTCTTGCCTTACAGCAATTAATTTAAGGTTTGTTCTCCTTGGTCTTCCTCTACCGACTCTTTCCTCCGCATCTGCAACGTAATTTATTTTATCAGTCGTCTTTCATCCATCCTCTCTATGTGCCCAAATCATCTAAGCATCCCTTTCTCAAATTGGTATTGTTAAGATTTCAGACATTCTTTATTACACAATTATTGTTTATATACAAAGGGCGGTCTTATCGCTTTTCTACAGACAACCTCTGGACAAGGTATTAAAAAAAAGATAATTTGGTGTGGGCTGGTAACACATTATCGACAGGATAATAGAAAAATAAACTTTTTTCTGCCACCTATTTAATGTGTATTATAGTAATGTATATTTGGCATGCGCTCAAATACCAGGGTGTAGAGAGTAAATATTAAAAAATATCTACAAAACACTGTAGCTACAATCAAACTAGAAAAAGAAGGGCAAACAAAGAAGAATATGCAGAGGTGAGGAAGCGAAAAGTGGTCAAAGGAAATAATAAACTGGTTCGCTAGGCGCAGACGTAGGAGGAGAGGAAGGCCATCTATAAGGTGGGACGATGAAATAAAGACTACAGCAGGTGTCACATGGACAAGAGCTGCTAAGGACAGACAAGATAGTTACAGTTAGAGGTGGCCTTTGTCAATGGAGGCAAAGAGACAGGTGTCAGAAATTAAGTAAATTTATATGTTATATGTTTTAACGACCAATTGGCTCAGTGGCCCTCCACCCGCGGAGTCAACGGTCGCGGATTCGATCGCCGCATCGGAATAAATATATGTATGGATTACAAATATTTATTCCGAGTCTGGTAACCCCGCCAATCCGCATTCGACAAGCGTGGTAGGTTAATGTCTGTTCCTCCAGAAATAGAGAAGCCCGTGCTCAGCAGTGGGACATATATGGGTTGTTAAAAAATATATGTAATATGTACGTGTATGAAATCTGTTAAAGCTATCATTATTATTATTCTAGGAATGTATATAATTTCAGCATAAAAATACATAGTAGGCTGCGTCTATGTTAAAAATGTTCTTCAAAATAAAATTAGCAATATTCCGCTGTTGTAAATTTTGCAATGACCCTCTTGCGTCGCGCAAACGGCTTGTAAACTGAAATTTATAGCGATATTACTTTGACCGGGCTTAATTTGGCCTAAAACGTCTTTTGCAAAGACCCAATTTATTTCTATGGTTAATCTCTCGGTGATTTTTTCTTCTACAATAATTTGTTACTGCTAGACATTTATGATATCCTATTCTCTTACTCTCTCGCCCTGAAGGGGCAATTCCTTTCCTTTATTTATTCCCCCCAAACCTCCCATTAATCAAATCGTCACCATAGCAGATGTCTTATTTACTTCGCGAACCGCTTCCTCGTTTGTTTGTATGTTCCAAAAAAAAAACACTTTTACATTTTATTGTTCTTACTAGCGAACAAAATAAACAACTGTACAACATCCCACAATGGTTTTAATCTTAATAATGCTCGAGAATTATGATATCTTACTCTCTAGCTCTAAAGCCCAGGTTCTTTTAGCCTTTCCTTTATTTATTTTTCTCCCGTAGCTAGGCAACTAACTGAGCGTCCTTTTATACTACAAACCTCCATTTTTTTTGAACAGCCCATATACGTCCCACTTCTGAGCACGGGCCTCTCCATTTCTGGAGGAACGGACGTTAACCCACCATGCTTGTCCAATGCAGACTGGCGAGGTTACCAGACTCGGAATAAATATCAGTAGGCCATACATATATTGATAGATGGAGCGACGATCTGCGCAAGGCGGCTGGCAGAGACTGGATGCGTGTAGCCGAAGATCGGGCTAGGTGGCGCGTCTTGGGTGAGGCCTATGTCGAGCAGTGGACTGCCGCGGGCTGATATTGATTGATTGATATTGAATATTTATTCCCATGCGGCGAACGAACCCGCGACCTTTGACTCCGTGGACGGGGGGCCGCGCTACTGAGCCAATTGGTCGTCCAAACTTATCATCAGGTGAACCGCTTGCTCGTTTGTATAGATCTTTTAAAACACTTTTTATTTATTGTTCTTGTTTATTTTATTATTCTGACTGACGAACAAAATAAACAACTGTGCCCACAACGGTTTTAATCTTCTTAATGCACACTGCGGCGGTGCATACTGTGCAAACAGTGAAATCGGTTAAATTGGAAACGCACGCCGGTACTGCGGGTCGCTCACCGCTCCGTAATTATGGTTCTACAAGCTCGTATATATCACTGTGGGCGAGAGAAACTATATGTCACTCGTCTACTTTTCACAGCGATTTTCAATTTCTTTTTATCATCAGTATTGAAAGATCCAGGTATGAGTTTGAGCAGAATGATTTAGATCGGTTTGCATTTTTTACTTTCCCTTTGCATATTATTATCATAATTTTTATATTAGGACGGGGCAAAACTATTTTCGTATTGTTCATATAAAGGAAAATATTTTTTTAGGTATAATTTTTTATTTATTTATAATATGTATGTGCCGTTTTGATCGATGACTTATTTCCTTCTTGTGGGTAGTGCCATGATCCCATTCCTGTAGAAATTTTGAGATTTTTCATTAAAAAAATCTGACAGGTAGTGTTCACAGTGTTCTTTTGAGGTAAGCTTTATGCTTCCTAAAGAGTTCTGCAATGACAGAAACAGGTGGAAATCTGATGGAGCAAGGTCAGGGCTATACGGAGGATGCATCAACACCCAGCACCCAGCCAAGCTCTCTCAATTTTTGTTGCGTGGCTATAGATGAGTGCGGTCTGGCGTTGTCATGGTTTCTCTCAGTGAGATCATGTGGTACCCAAATGTCAAGTTTTTTCTTGTACCCAAACTTATACCCAGACGTAAATGACGTAAAACTGTTTTATGATCAACATCCAGTTCTTCAGCAATGTCGTAGCTACTAATATGTCGATCTTGCTCCACTTTCTCAAAGATGGCACTGATTTTATCTATCCAGAGCGAACCTCATCTTTCACACTAAAATTTCCAGACTTGAAACGCTTGAACCACATTTGTGCTACTCTTATTGATACCGCATTAGGTCCGTAAACCGCACAAATTGTATTCGCGGCATTCGTCGCATTTTTACCTTTTTTGTAATAAAACTTTTTGCGATTTTGTGTATGGCCTACACTATTACGTTCCATGGGTGATGTACGATTTTGTATATGGCCTACCCTATTAAATGCCGTGGGTGATGTTCGATTTTATGTATGGCCTACCCTATTACTTTCCGTGCGTGCTGTACAAGTTTGTGTATGGCCTGCCCTATTATTTTCCGTGGGTGATACGATTTTGTGTATGGTCTTTTCATTACTTTTCATGTGTGACGTACTATTATGAGTATGGCTGAATAGTTCTTCTGGTATATAAAAAAAGGGCAAATAAAGTTGTAAAATGACATAGGAGAATTAGGAATCTAGATGCTAAAAAATTGCCGCCATTTACGTACATTTATTTACAAGATCAGGGGTACTAACCTTTTAGAAAGATGTAGGATAGTGACAGTGGTAGGGAGAAGTTAGAAGATACACACAAGGTGAGAGAAAGAGATGTTAGTCCCCGGTTTCGGTCTGGTCATCGAACGAAGCGCTAAAGTGAAGCTTAAAAGTCATTCAATTTTCTTCTGATTTCGTTTTTTTTTTGTTATTATTTATATGTTGCTTTTGACAAAAAAATTATCAATAAAACTGACTGGTAAACCAGTGAAAATTTTTGATAAATTTTTTTGTGATTAATTTTTTGTATATAACCAATAAATATTGGTCGCATAAAATTATAAAGTCAATGAATTTTATTTAAAAATTTATCAGGAGAGGAAATAAGGAGGAGAGGAGATAACCCATTCGTTATATATATATGTTCTTTGTATGATCTGCTCAATAGACTCACTAGAACACTGATCCTGGAAGGGTTTGTAATCGGATTTACATAATGCTTATTCCCTGAAGACAGTTGTCAGAAGTATTAACGGCGTATCACTATTTTAACGCATCCGGCCAATTTAACAATGAAAACCAAAGTTACGTACAAATTTCCTTATATTTTATACGTAAATTATTATGTTAGTAAAATAATAATATTGCGATGGCGTACACTTTACAACTACCAACTTTATAAGCTGTACAATGAGCCGAATGTCATCAAAACCATCAGAATTAGACGCACTCGTTAGGATGGGCATATTTTGCAGATGGACGAGGCTAGAGTACCCAAACGCCTACTCAACGGCAATCCAGATGTCGTAGAAGCCGCGGAAAGCCTAAACTCAGATGGCTAGATAGAGTCGAGGACGACTTAAAGGAAATCGGTATGAGGGGTGGAGAGAAAAAGCCAAACTAAGATCGGACTGGAAAATTTACTGAAGCAAGCTAAGGCTAACCCGCGGCTGTATGTCTTAATGATGATGAAAACAATCATTTATCCAGTTGAAGGTCCAAGTGTGTACTAGATGTATGTACATAAATGGATAGAATATATCAAGGGCTAATAATACACTTAAACTATTCTTAAATTTTAACACCTGTATCAAAACACGAAATCCCTATTAAAAACGTTTAGTATTAGATCTTATCCAAACAATATATTCCATTACAATCCCATGGTATGCATTTGTCGCCTAAACAATAATATATCTATTGACCACGGTACAGAAACGTTCGATATTTTCAATTTCAAAATACATCAAATAAAGCGACTGCTCCGTGATATCTTTGGCAGCGGATATATCACAAAATTATTTTTACTCTTCTTTTTTTGTATATTTCTTATTTTTTTTTTTAAATTTAATGTTATCTGTTCAATTTATAATGTTTTATTATTACATAAGTAACCCTATTGTCAAAATGTAGACATGCTGTGCGCAAATTTAAAGAGTTATAGTCCGGGCGTTGTTAAGTTTATATAATATCGTATTCTTTAAGACAGTAACTTGTTTTTGTGCCTAATAAATATAATAAAATAAATACAAAAACAGCGATATTATTTATACATTTAATAGGGTAACTCAAAACTAAAACTAAGAACTATTCAAACGGTATTTGAGGGTTGCTTATACTAACGCACGTGCATCCCAAGGGTAGGTATACCCTAGCCTGTAACTGTTGATTTACAAGCAAAACACTCTCAAGAAAATACCTAATTTTTTATGACTTAATATATAAAGATGACAAAATGTGATTGAATCTTACATCGTGAGTGAGTTTCGATTATTGGTATAACATCTACTATCTGAATATTAAAGTCCCTGAAATGTAAAGCTCGCAAATCCCACAACCGCGCGACTAAAGAAAAGTTTCATCTCCACCATCTGGATGAGTGACGATCTATCACGGTGCGCTTCTCTCGAAACTTCTTTCCATGCACCACTCTGTGGAACCAGCTACCTTCGGCGGTCTTTCTAAACCTATACGACATTGGCACCTTCATAAAACAAGCCTATACATACTTAAAAGGCCAGCAACGCTTCCGTGACTCCTGCGGTGTCGCGGTTGTCCATGGGCGGCGTTGATTGCTTTCCATCAGGCGACACATTTGCTCGTTTGCCCTCCTATCCTATAAAAAAAATGAAAACAAAAAATAATATAATCTATATTTAGGAAAGGTAAAATCGTAGTAACTAGAACAGTATTTCGTGATAATCAGGTCAACCTCGATGTAGTTTGACAGGTGTAAGAGATTCGGATCAGAAGGAATGATTTAATGACACCCAATAATAACTTTCGCACCTTCATTCAATTTCCTCGGACGGGAAATGTAACAAAAATGTAATTCCCACAACGGCGAGAAATGATCGAAGTATATTTCTTTTCCAAATTAAAGTTACACGATGAGATTATAAATATAACGGATTTGTACAGATGCTGGTGACTATATAGGCCTCGCCTGAAAAGCACCATCTGACCTGACTTTCGGCTTCACACGTCCATTTTCTGCCAGCCACCTTGCGTAGGTCGTCGCGCCATCTAGCGGTCCCATCTAGTCGGCGTCCCACTAGTATGGATCCACTAAAAGTAATTAGCACCGTCTATGCTGTAAATCTGCTATACCTGTGGGACTACATTCATTGTCAACCTTTCATTGAGATAATAGAGAAGAAAGGGTGAATGAGAGTTGCACTCAGATGCTATTTGTTTTGATGGGAATGTGGTAATCTCCTTATCATCAACAGAGTGCGGCAGTCCACTGCTGGGCACAAACCTCCCAAAAGAAGTCCCCACCTAGTGCGATCTTCGACTTCACGCGTCCAGTTTCTGCCAGCCGCCCTTCACAGATCGTCGCACAATCTAGCAGGGGGGCGTCCCGCACTACGTTCACCAAGATACAGTCTCCGCTCCAGCGATTGTCGGATCTCCAGCAAGCGTGACCAGCCCATTGCGACTTCAGTTAACTAATTCGAAAGACTATGTTAGTAACTTTGGTTCTCTGGCGGATTTCTTCATTCAGTATCATATCTACCAGAGAAACTCCAAGCATAGCTTTTTCCATAGCTCTCTAACCGACTCATTAGCGATTTTAAAACAGACCGACTGTCAGTATTCAGATTTCGGCGACGACCTTAATGAGAATATTTTTTTTATTTAGAACAAAATACAAATTTTAGTCGTAGAAAACTACATATTAATACGACTATAATAAGTGTTTGCGTACAGAATGGTTGATGCATTATAGTATAAAGTAATGTGGTTTACTTCAAATTTATTTTACACACAAAAAAAATAAGTAAATAAAATTATTTTTAAATGTGATTATACGAACTGCCAACGATGTCTTTCTTGAATTTACTCATATAATGTTACCATATTACTCATATTATGTTGTATTGGCAACACAAACGGATAACTATATTAGCTTAATATATGGTGTAAATTAAAACTGTATAGTATATTAGTAGCTTTTCGGGGCCCGGCTACGGCGGCCTGTGAAAGCTACGCGAGCATTTCGGGCTTCTGCCAAATTTCAGCGAAATTGGCCCACAAATGGCGATTACTATTTTACCTTTGTATAGCGGCCATCTTGTTTTCCGTCATTTTAGATTTTTTCTCCCCCCCCCCTCCCCACCTATGTGTTCGCACTTGTCAACATTTTTTCTTCGAGGACAACTCCGGTAGGTATCACGATTCGGGCGGGCCGTCGAGCAACTTTTCACCAGGTTCAGATCTTCAAGGTTTTGATACAATTCCTTTGCCTTGAGACCTATCCGAACATCTCTTACAGTTTTCCAAATAACATATCAGTGAGCGATAATGCAGCTTCATATAATGTAGAATAGATATATTACTATGAATTATATTTTTTTTTACTTTACCTTTTTACGGAAAAATCTATAATTAAACGACCTAATCAAGCCAACCTGTTTGCGAATTCTTCCGACAAACAAGCAAAAGTCTAAGGATCAACATCGTCACTATACACAAAAAATACAGTGTATAACATGAAAAGTAACTAAAGGAAAGTACTTGCAAATTAATTATTTTATACTATGGCTTTAAACTTACTTTCAAAATCGTTTTCCAATATGTTTTCTTCGTCCCAACTGAGACTTCAGTAAATCAATTTGAGAAAATCGCTGAGATTTAGCGAACAAGAAATATTGAGGGTTGAAACCATTCTGGGACACACTATAGTTAAGGTTATTTATTGGCAATTTTTGAAATACATTTTCTTATTATTACAAGAAAATTGTGTTTATATTTACCTCAGCAGCCTTGCGGGGCTTGGGTGGGGCTGACATCCATTCTCCCTTGCGGCTCGTGGGATTCACTAAGACGAATTTTACTATACCTAATTTGTTGAAAAATGACGGCGACGTGGTTTACCACCCGTCACGTCCTGATTATCACGAGGACGAGAAGTGACTAACGGAGAGCCGTTTCGCTGCGATGAATGTGAGAGGAAGGATGGATGAAAGATGGATGAATGTGGAGGAATCAAGAAAGGTGTGCCGGAATCGTAGCGGACGGAGATCTGTGGTCTCTGCCTACCCCTACGGGAAACGGCCGTGACGATATGTATATATAGTTACTGTAGTTGCTTGAATTTAAATTATTATGTCGAAACACATATCTGGATTGAATCATTATAATGTCGAAACACATATCTAGATTGAATCATTATAATGTCGAAACACATATCTGGATTGAATCATTATTCAATCTAGATATTTGTACCTTTGGCTGAGTGTACTAATTATGTCCTTAAATTATTAACTCATTAGTATTTATACGTATATGTATGTATGTATGGCACAGCAGGCAAACGAGCGTGCGGCTAAACTAGTGTTAAATGATAAGCCATAAATATCTGAAGGGACAATACGTAACCTCCTACCGGTGATTAATGATTAATGGAGTCAAGCGTTACTTTGCGGAAAACTTTGACTTAGCTAAGATCCGCGACAAACAAACAAAAACAGAAAATTAATAATGTGTATTTTCTACTGGAAGAAGTGGATTTACGGGGAACTTAAACTAAAATCTGACCGAAAAAACGTGGTAGTGTGTGTTTGCTGTTGTTGATAGTGGTTGGGAGGTGGAGAGTTGCTAACGGCCGTTTTTCGGTAAGATTAAGTTCTCCTACGGGGTTTAAACTAGTCTTTTCTGCGCATATTTTATAGCGTATTAAATAAAAGTTGTTTTACTGTAGATTAGCTTATTGCGTAATTTATTTAATAACAAACAATTGAATAGTAAAAAAACAAAAAACAAAACTTTTTTTATAACTACGAGCTTTATACGGGCGTTCTAAGCTGCCAGCTTCATACTGAATAACATTAACAACGCTGCAAGCGTCTCAGATACGTTATCGGCCTTTTGTGGATACAAACGCTCGTCTCTCGAATATATAGTAAGAATTTCAATAAAAGTCAATAGTGGTAGGGCCACGCTGCGGACGAATACTTTGTCAAGAATGGCATAATATTTGTCTGTAGCATGAATGGGCCGGTTTGTCCGGGGAAGTACCACAGAAAACCGGCGTCTGAGTGGTAGCTTGCTACCGCGCTTCGTACGGTGAGCGGCGTGAGTTCCGGAGGCCCAACACCCTCCCCCCTCCGCCTCCCATTCCCACTCCCATAATGTCACTTTCCTTAAAGGTCAGCAACGCTTCCGCACTGCCTATGGGGCTGCGGATTTCTATGGGGGGCGTTGATCGCTTTCCATCAGATGACGCGCCTGCTCATTTGGCCTTCCTATTCCATAAAGAAAAGAAGAAACCCTTTATTTTAACTTTTAATCAACGAACTCCAACATAAAGATGTTATCTAACTTTCGCATTTTCTCTTTTGTTTTACACAGTATATTAGCATATTTTTCCAACTAAGTTAATGTGAAGACCCTCTCGTCAATTACATTTTAGGGTGGAGAGAGAAAAGAATACCGAGATACAAGTAACACGAAATTGAAGAACTTGTTAAATGTTTGGAAGTTATTAATCCAAAGGAAATTTGAAAATTTCGCGTTATATGGTTCATCTGGTACAGGGTCGGATCTGCCACGGGTGATAATTTAAGGGGGGCACCAAATTCACCCAATTTCTACGGTAAACCGACAAATTTTTTGCAGGGCGATGTCGGACTATCGAATATGTCGGATTATATGTGGTCCGGAATTTTTTTGAATAAGAGTACCTTATAATCCGCGAAATTATTAACTAAAAGAATCTATTTGAACAACGAATTTTACCACAGAATTATGTACATATGTAATAATATTTTATTATAAAAATAACATCATCAGTGCTATAGAACTTACGAAAACAATAATGGTGAAGATTTGCCGAATTTCGATGTACAATCAACAGTAATAGGCGTGTCGGATTACAGGGGCGCCGGATAAGACTGGGTCCGGATTACCGCGCGTGCACTGTATTTGTTAAATAGCATATTATCTTAGGCGCTTCGTTTTTGAAACGCCGCTTAAGATTGTTTTTGTACGCATTAGGACGTGATCAAACGCATTAGGATGCGTTCAAATACATTACGATGTGTTCAAATGCATTAAGATGCGTTCAAACGCATTAGGATGCGTTCAAACACATTAGGATGCGTTCAAACGTATCAGGATGCGTTCAAACGCATTAGGATGCGTTCAAACGCATTAGGATACGTTCAAACGCATCAGGATAAATTCGATGTTCGTAATTCTCGCTTGGGTTCAAAAAATCGTAGATCCAAGATTCATCTTGTAAATGCTTTGGAGTTGAGCATTTTTGAAAGAATGTTTCTTTCGAAATTGAAAATAACATCGTAGTGTATAAAATTCAATCAGTCAATCACGCGTGGCAGTCGTCATAGTGAACCCGTTTTATAGCATGTTGATGAGCTAGGTCATACATATACAACAATAACTTTCACTTATAGCTCAAGTACAGAACCCTCTGCAATGTCTATCGTTGATTATTAGTTGGTTGAGATCTTTTGTTTTTTTATCCTGTTTGCATAAATCATATATGGACTCTTTCCTGACCCTGAGCCCATAACAATACTTTTTTATGTAATGCCACAAATTAATTTCCTATGACGACCTAAATGGCTTAGTGGTCAAGTTACCACCTTCTAAGTAAGTCAACGCGGATTAACTTCTATCGTCGGTATAAACATATCGCACAGGTATTTATTCCGAATCTTGATACCCTGCCAGTTCGCATTGTATAACTGTACTAGGCTAATGGCTCCATTGGAAAACCCCGTGCCTATGGGAAAACGCTGTAAAATAAAAGGAAAAAATACCATATTTGAACACACGATAACTCAAACAAATGACAGCTTAAAAACCGGAATTTTAGTTTGTTAATTTTGTGTTTATCTAACTAAATTTAAAAGTAAAATAATTTTATTATTACATTTCTAATGTTTAAAATTAACTAGTTATTAAATTAGTAATTTTCTTTAGTTCGAGTTTCTCATGAGTTCACTAGATGGTGCTAAATCACATTAGATCTCAGCACGGTTGAGTAAACGGAAAAATGTGTCTTGAAATTTTCGATATATTGAGTGATTGGTTTTATTTATCAAGTGTAGTGCGTTTTCATTAGAAATTTCTCAAATATATGTATGTTACATATATTTTCAAAAGTGCTCTTTCGAGAGATTGGTTTTATTTATTAAGTGTAGTGCGTGTTAATGAGAAATTTCTCAAATATATGCGTATTACATATATTTTCAAGAGAATTCTGTTGAAAGATTGGTTTTATTTATCAAATGCAGTGCGTGTTAATTAGAAGTTTCTGATTAAAATCTTTCACTCAATTGTCAGTAAGGTTTACCTTAAATTAGATTACATCAACGTCTTAAAACATTTTTACGTTTTAAATTTATAGATACTAATTTCAAGTAATCCGTCTGCGTTTGTTTTTCATTTTATCTGCATCGGACCAAACTCTCCCCCTACGTTTCACTCGCCTAAATGAAAAGGGTGGGAATGGGGTGGTGGAGGGGGACTCTAGTATGATTTATGAGTTGATCGCGTGACAGGTTACTTACCTTTACGTCCTTACGGACGGATTTACTTTCGTAAAATAAAAAAAGTTTTATAGCCGTAGGTTTGCGGCAGCCGCTAGAAATCGGTAAGGCTATTTATCACCAGCTATTGACTATATATGTAGTTATAGTTAAACATATATAGAATACTGCAATTAGACGTTATCAGACCAAAGTCACCAATATATATACATACATATCATTACGCCTGTTTCCGGTAGGAGTAGGCAAAGACCACAGATTTCCATCTGCTACGATCTCGGCACACTTTCTTTGCTTCCTCAAGACTCATCACTTTCTACTCCAACGATTGTAGGTTCTCCGATAAACGTGTCCAGTCCATTGCCACTTCAGTCTTTTAACTTGAAGAGCTATGTCGGTGACCCTGTTTCTCCGGCGAATTTCTTCATTTCGAATTCTATCCACCAGAGAAACTCCAAGCAATGAATGACCCTCCCTGAATGACTTTGAGCTTGTCAAGGAGACGGACTGTCAGTGCACACGTTTGGGAAAAAGAGTACGGGCAGGACGCACTGGTTAAAAACTTTTGTCTTCAGACTTTGTGGTATATGGCATATCGATCACTGGAGTAGAAAGAAAATGCAATTTTCCTTTCTTTCACTTCTCACTATAATTTTTAATTTTGTTCCGGAATACAGACTAACGAGTTCCCCTGTGAAAAGTTTTAAACAATTTCCAGCCAGCATTGCTATTTTTCCGCTTTAAATCACCTTGTATTTTGTGTCTATGTATTTTGTATGTCCACCTAAACATTAACAATTTATTGCTTGTTAATATATTTCAATTAACCAAAGCCGCCAAATACAATTCAGTAGCGAAGCTAGCAGTTTCGAAGTCAATGGTCGATTCTAGGCTAGGTCCGATTTCTAGGCTAATAAGTTGTCCTCTTCGCAAGAGGAGATGGTAACGTGGCAAAGCTGGTCATTGTTGGTAATACAGAAGGGAAGACAGGGCTAGGACGGTCGCCAACAAAATGGTCCGACCAGGTGAAGGAAGCCATATCCTCCTTCAAATTTCAACAGGTGGTAAGGGCTACTTCGGATTGAAACCGATGGAGACAGATTGTCAACCATAATCCTAAATAATGGACTGAATAAAGAAGAAGGCTCTCTTCCGCCGCTCTGCTCTCCTCTTGCGAACCGGAAGAGTAAGATGTGCTTTTCCTATACTCCCCGCAAACTTACTAACACTTTCTCGCAAAACGCAGCGCCCGTCCAATAAAGCTCACCACACACCCTAGCTATAACTAAGGCTGGCAGTGAGAAGTTCTTTCCCACTGTGATGGGGTCACAGCGCAACTCGGACCAAGCGGGATACTCCTTCTTGTGTTTGGCTATGTCCACATCACCCACAGTCGAAATAAGTAGCTGATTGCATCCTTCCGATGATAGATCAGTATTTACCAAAGCATCCATGCCCTGGCAGGACCTGTATCAGACAGAAGGTCAGCATCTCATGCCGTCTGTTCATCAAGCAAGTTATTATTTTCCTTCACAAAGACGTTATACTTCCCCGCCTCCTCCACACTCATCCATTCTTCCTCTTACATTCATCGCAGCGAAACGGCTCTCCATTAATCGCTTCTCGTCCTCTTATACTTAAGTACATTAAGTAACTTAATATTAGGCGTTATAACTTATAGTTACACACCATTACACCGGGCCGTAACTTCATACAAGTATTGAACAAACTTTCCAATTCGGAACGCAAGTTATCTTCAGTTCGTATAATTTCATCAGCAGAGCAAAGCGAATGTTGTCATGTTCTCAACTCCCGCTCCCTTCAGGGGTATTGTCGTAATCAACTTAGTTTTAAGCATTCAATTACGTCATTTGGTTAAGTGATTATCAAAGTTATTGATAATCACTTAACCAAATGACTTGGAATGAATTGGAAAGTTTTTTATATAGAATGTCAGGTAGCAGAACTAACCCTACTAACCCCACTAGCTAAAGGTGTTCAACCCTATCTTCTATTTTTAGAAAAGGGTTATTCGACCTTTAAGCGTATATAAAAATAGTTGGATATTTATTATATTAGACAACCTTTATATAGGCCTAACTGTCTAATGCTGGACAGGGGCCTCGCAAATACGAGGTATTATGCAAATTCCCGTATATGACAGGTGGATCAGGGAAATTATATTGGTGGATATATTCTCAAACTGAATACCAAAGAAGAGGTGGAACGACTGTACAGAAGAGGACGTAGTAGCAATTAAAAGTTCAAAGCTATGGAGCCACGCCGCCAAGCCACCTGGGTTCTAATGCCATTAGAAGAAGAAGAAATGTTTCTCAAACTATATAGCTATAGTATATATCAAACCACAACACAACAAACCCAATTTACATCCAGTTCACACCAAATTCAGACCCAATTCACATTCAATGCACCCAACTTACACCCAACACACACCAAACGCACCCTTCTCACACCCAGTTCACACTCAACACACCCAACACACGCAACTCGCACTCTACACGATAACACCTATACGTACCCAATACGTACCCAATACACCCAACACACACCGAACTCGCATTCGAAATACACCCCAACTTGCACCCAACTCACACTCAATTTACACTCAACACACACAACACATACCCAAACCAACCTTTATTTATTTTTAAACAAATACAATTAAACAGCAGTAAAAGAAGTCGAATATGGAAATAAGGCTAATGACCTGAGATATAGTCTCACCCCTAGTTCAGTCACTAACCCACATAAGAATTATTCTTTATATTAATTTATATTATAAAAATGAAGTTTTTATTTTGCGGTTTACTAATTTTTGCTTTTTTTGCGTCGATATATTTATAAGCCGAATATCGCAGCAAGACAGTCACAATTCAAAAGCTCTTAAGAACATGGGCCACGGGATTCCCGCATCATTACAAATATATGTATGGTCTAAAAATTTATTCCGGTGCGGAAATCGAGCTTGCGACCCTTAGGGTCAGAAAGAAAACACTTCATCTGTCATTTGGATTTCTAGGTGGCCCGTTTTCACGCACAAATTTAATTTAATATTTTTCACGTCGCAAAATTTTTCACATAAAGTAACTGGGGCGATATTTAACAATGAGATACAGGAACTTGCCAACTTTTGTATAATATTGCGGCTGGGAAATATAACAATAAAGAACTTTATGTAAAACTGACCCTTGTACCGTACTTTCAAACAAACATACATAATCACTTAACTAAACATGTACATATATTTTATTATATCAAAGTGATGAAGTATAAATTGTTTGTTCCAATAAGACGATCGAACCGACAAATTTTGATTGTTATTTATGGGATAAAAAGCATCTCATCTCATGGAAAGCAATCAACGCCGCTCACAGGTATACCATAGTACCTACCATAGTCATTGGAGAAGAGTGTGCATTTTTGAAAGTTGACTCACAAGACAGACAGTTTTATTTCATCTTCAGGCACACAATACAATACGAATAAAAATAGAAACCACAATATTATAACTAGATTTATATTTACCTTTAAGGGTTAAACTAAATAAACATCAAAAAACAACACTGTGCATAGTGGGAACGGGCGATTAGTCAGTTAAAGTTCACTCACCGAAAAAAGAAGCTGATTTCTTACCATCACCCGACTTATTACTTCCTTCTTCGCCGGCCATTTTGCCCCTTGGCTGGCTCTTGCTAAGCGGTGAGACTACCTTGTGGTATGTATGTTCCACTGCTTGGAAAGATTCTTCCCATTGTAGAGTAATGGAAACTTACCTACCATATCAAATCAGATCTCTCTCTCTTGAAATGTAACTAGCCATCTTTTCTGGTTACGTCTTGATAAAATGGTAGCCATTTTACCAAAAACTTCTGTGGGCTTTTTCAGTCAACTTAAAAAGTCATGATACACGCATTTATTTCATATCTTTTTTTTATGGGATAGGAAGGCAAACGAGCAGGCGTGTCACCTAATGGAAATCAATCAACGCCGCCCATAGACATCCGCACCGCCATAGGCAGTACGGAAGCGTTGCCTTTAAGGAAAGTGTCATTATGGGAGTGGGAATGGGAGAGAAAAGGGGCAGAGGGAGGGGGGAGTTGTTGGGCCTCCGGAACTCAGCCGCTCTCCTTACGAAGCGCGGTAGCTAAGCTACCACTCAGACGTCGGTTCTCTGCGGGAGGGTGGTACATCCCCGGGCGAGCCGGCCCATTCATGCTACAGACAAATATTATGCCATTCTCGACAAAGTATTCGTCTGCAGCGTGGCTCTATCACTTTAATATCACCTCACGTATACGCCTTAATAGAACTATATTGTATAATACACCACCACAATTAAACAATATAAGTGATAATAATATAAGATTATAAAATTATGAAATTGAAATAAAAATACAACGTCACTGATGTAAGTTGACGGTAAAAGTCCTCAATTCGGTTTATATTTCTTAGAATCGTGATGACAGATGTCCAAAACATTTAGTGAAAAAAAGGTTAATAAAGTAGGTACAATTATTAAAATAAATCTTATGAGTTTATAAAGTTTTTTGTGTTATCCGATTGAAAACCGCTGTTCGTGTCAATTCTTAATGTACTTACGAACTTACACGACAAAGTTGATAGCAGTCGGTACTTACTTATCTTTCCATTTGACTTCATTAGCTAGATATAATTCTCGTTCAAATCCCATGAGCATAACAACAAGCTAGACTCTCGATAATTGAAAGATTATTTTACGAATTGTAGACAGTATATAAATATTAACAACGAAATACGAGTATTAATTATTAATGGAGTCAGGCGTTACTTTGCGGAAGTCCATCACTATGTGGACATTCAAAAATTTTAGTTAGCTAAGATCCGCGACAAGCAAAACAATAACAGAAAATTAATAATGTTTTTCTGCTGGATTAAGTGGATTTATTTAGAATTCGAACCAAAAACTTATCGAAAATCCACCCACCAACCATTATACACAACACCAAACACACACTACCACTTGTCCACCCTTTAAACGACACGTGTTTCGCCCCAACACGAGGCATCTTCAGGTATAGTAGACTCTACGGAAGACAACCGAAAAGTCAGTGACTTTGAAATCCACTTGAAATGCAAAATCCAAGTGAAATCCACTTCATCCAGCAGAAAAACACACATTATTAATTTTCTGTTATTGTTTTGCTTGTCGCGGATCTTAGCTAAGTAAAACTTTTGACTGTCCACATAACGAAATACGAGATTTAAAGTTAAAATAAAAATAGATAAAAAGGAACGGTTTTATTAAAACACTAAAATAAAAAAACATGGAATAAATAAGAATCTAAATTAATTATACAGTCGTTATACAAATTTTTATGCATCCCATGTTTTTATTTTAGTTTAACTTAAAAGATTTTTAATTATTATTTTCTAGTTGTTTTTCATCACGTTAATGAATGGGAAAACGTGAAAAGCGATTAAATCAGCCTAAACGACGACTGTTACTAATTGCAGTAAGTAACGATGCAAGAGTTCCTCTTTGCGCCTCCTAATAAACCTTCGCTACCACATTGAAATTCTCATAATGTTGTATAGCCACGGGAGCTCAATGCGTGTGGAAAGTTTCATAATAATAATAATTCTTTATTTGCATAATGTGAGGTGTAACAAGATGAAAAATGAAGTTTAAAAGCTCCATAAAATTGCCACTTATGGCGTACACAATTCATTAATTTTTTTTATGAGATAGGAAGGCAAAAAAGCAGGCGTGTCACCTAATGGAAAGCAACGAACGCTGCCCAAAGAGAACCGCAGCGCTATAGGTAGTGCGGAAGCGTTGCCGACCTTTAAAGAGTCATTATGGTAGAATGGGAATGGGAGGGGGAGGGGATAGAGGGTGGGGGAGGTGTTGGGCCTCCGGAACTCGATCGCTCACAGTACGAAGCGCGGCAGCTAAGCTACCACGCCGGTTTTCTGCGGGTGCGTGGTACTTCCCGCGGCGAGCCGGCCCATTCATGCTACAGACAAATATTATGCCATTCTTGACAAAGTATTCGTCTGCAGCGTGGCATAAATAGTGATAGACTATTTATAATGTCAACTCTACATAAACTTTATACGCGTATTAGACACACAGAGATCTAAATACATAAGTCGCTTATGATTACAAAGCTTTAAACTATTAATACACTGTTGCATTGTCATAAGGATCGGTTTAGTAAAAAAGACGTCGCAAGATTTGAAACAAAGAAATATAGGCGATCAACCTATAATAAATTAGGTACATATATTATACATATAAACGTTAGTCAATGATAAAAAAAACTATAAAAAAGTTTTATTTTATATTGCGAAAAGTAAATACGTAGGTAGACACAAAACAAAACCACAGAGACGTGAGTCTTTCGAGATAATGAACGGGGGCTGTTGAGCTCATTAAAAACACGTTTGTATGTGGTAGCAAACGTCGTGGCTGCGGACCGGGCGGAATATCAATTGCGAACATACGTATGTATTTATGTAACTACCAAGAACTTAGTTTTCCTTCATATATATATATACATATATATATATATATATATATATATATATATATATATATATATATATATATATATATATATATATATATATATTTGCAACCGATTGACTCAGTGGGCCTTCCACCTGCGAAGTCAATGGTCGATCCCCGCATTAGAATAAATATTTAGGATTTATAAATATTTATTCCGAGTCTGGTAACCCCCCTCCCCCCAATCTGCATTTCCTTTACTGTCCTTTCCTTTCTTCTCTATCTTTCCCTTCCTCTCCGCCAATCCACGGTCTGCCGTGCCAATGGATGTATGGCTAGGGGCGAGCTTAGTCGCAAGCGTGCCGACCGTCCCGGGATCGGGCTCCCCCGGGTACTATGATGCCTTACCTCAGCATGCAGGGCTCTGTTGGGGCTGACCTCCATCCTCCCTTGCGGCTCGTGGGATTCACGAAAAGATGAATTTAATATACCTAATTTGTTGAAAATGACGGCAACATGGTTCGCCACTCGTCACGTCCTGATTCTCACGAGGGCGAAAAGTGACTAATGGAGAGCCGTTTCGCTGCAATGATTGGTAGCGGACGGAGCTCTGTGATCTCTAATAGTCGTGAATATATAAAAAAAATATAATTGTAGACGAGTTTATATTCTATATTGTACCACCACAATTAAACAGTATAGCTGATAACAATATAAGATTATAGAAATTAAATAAAAACACAACATTAGTGATGTAAGTTGGTAGGAAATTATTAAGAACTTTTTCGTTTTTTATTGTACTTTACTTATTTGGCACATAAATAAAAGTTGCAAAATTAAATCAAAAACGAGGCTTTTCTTGCTAAAGGGTTGTTTTTTTATTTCATTTTTATAATCTGTTATTTTCAGTTATATTGTTTGATTGCGGTGGCGTATTATTCAATATATAATTTGATTAAGGTGTAGAAGTGTGATGCAAAGAAATAAATGTGTGTATCGTGACTTTTTAACTTATCTCTATGCATATTTTGGTAGAGCTGTCACCATTTTATCAAGATGTATCGTGGCAAACTGAATTTATTTATTTATTTGATGGCAATTAGTTTTAATTATTATGACAGTATCAAGTAAAATACAATAACATCAAATCTCATGTTGTCACGTTACATTTTGATAAAATGGTGACAAGTTTACAAGAACCTTCTACGGACTTTCAGTCAACTTAACCCTTAAATGCATAATGTTGAAAAACTGCAACATACCACTTAAACGGCCCTTAAATCATCAGTAGGAGCGCAAAGCATATTATTGTAGAATTACTACGATCCGGGTAATATATTTTATCGATTGCAAAAAAATATAGCAAAAAATAGACGAGGGCCTGGTCAGCATGTTCCACCTAAAGCCATAAGAACAGATAATATTGGTCACTGACCCGATGACTGCGTACGCAGCAGGTGTAAAATGCCTAGGTGTGAGGGATACACACAAAAGAATTTCACATGTAAATAATTTAATTTGATTTTTGGTTGTATATCTGCAACATAAGGTATAATAAATTAGTATAAAAAATATTATATATTCTTTTGACGAAGACGAATTTAATATTACGAATTTATTATTTACCTAATTTGTCGAAAATGACGGCGACGTGGTTCGCCACCCGTCACGTCCTGATTCTCACGAGGGCGAAAAGCGACCAATGACGAGCCGTTTCGCTGCAATGAATGGCAGCGGATGGAGCTCTATGGTCTCTGCCAACCCCTGCGGGGGATAGGCGTGAATATATAAAAAAAATAAAAAAAAAAATCTTTTCTATTTTTCCCTGCATTGTACTTATCTGCAAGATATATATTTTTTTAAAGTATAAATAAAAGTCATGCATTTAAGGGTTAAAAAGTTACGATACACGTATTTATTTCATATCACTTCACTTATACACCTTAATCGAACTATATTGTATAATATTTGAACAATATACCATAATTAAACAATATAACTGATGCCAATATAAGATTATGAAAATGAAATAAACACACGTCAGTGATACAAATTGGCGGGAAAAGTCCATGCTGAATTTATATTTCAATTACTTGTTAAAGCTAATTGACATCAAAGAAAAAGAAGTAAAATAAAGTTTCAATTTTATTTTTATTTTATTTATTAGACACAAAAACAAGTTACAGTCTTAAAGAATACGATATTATATAAACTTAACAACGCCCGGACTATAACTCTTTAAATTTGCGCACAGCATGGCTACATTTTGACAATAGAAAATGAAATATGATGTGAGTTATGTAATAATAAAATATTATAAAATTGAACAGGTAAAATTAAATTAAAAAACAAAAATAAGAAATATAAAAAAATGAAGAATAACAATAATTTTGTGACCTATCGGCTGCGAAAGATAGCACGGAGCGATCGCTTTAATTGATGTATTTTGATATTGATTTGATAATGTATAGACTAAATACAATATATAAAACAAATATATAATAGATAAAAAATATATTTTATTAAATGGATTATTTTTTTCACTAATACAAGTAACAAACTAACACGGCTTCGGAAACAAAGTAGCGAGTTCACAGCCCATATATGTCCCATTGCTGGGCCAGAAGCTCTTTTTTGGGGGAAAGAATTAATCCACCACGCTTGCACAAAGCCAAAAATAAATCAAATCAATTAATCGCCTGAAAGAATGATAATAATTTCTTTAAATAAATTTTCATTATATTGAAATTACTTGCCAATGAACCGTGGATTTGGGGGTATGCAAGTTCGTACAAGTTTCGAAATTAATGTTGTGATCAAAATTATTATGATCTGTAATGTAGACGAAGTTCGGGCGAAGATTTTGAAACATTTCAACTCGAGGGTATAATAATTCTAAATTGAATTAATTACTCAAGTGCAAATCATAATAACACTTCAGAGGGTACACTCACATAAACATACAAGAGCCTAGAGATTAATATTTTATAATTTGCCAACAAAGAATACATAACACCTTGTACCAGGTGATGTGACATGAGTACTATGGCGTACCAGCCGTACTATTACGGGGACACAGGGGATCTTATCTTCCATGTAATTGAAATTCTTCCAAGTGAAATTGATTTATTTTTCTATTCACTGTACGTATATTTTTTATTCATACTTTATTCACACTTTATAAATTTACATTTTATTATATTCAATCAAGTCTATTGAAACACTTCAGTCGAACTAATAATTTTGTTTTTATCAAGCAATTTATTTCTTTGTTTATTTTAAATTTTAAAATCACTAATTTAAAAAGAAGTAATATAATATAAAAGGTTTAAATATATTTAAATGAAAAGTTTTATATTAGTAATACATTTATCAATTTATCACTACACTACTGAAGGCAATTTTTACGGCTGCAGCATGAGGTGCTAGTTTACCCGAAAAAGTAAGGTGTGTTACTATTTTGGATAAACTAGCCCCTCATATCGAAATCATCATATCAGAAAACTAGCGTTAAGTGTCATTAAGTGTCATTTTACTGCTTTACTGCGTTTCGTATGGCGAGTAC
Organism: Baronia brevicornis; assembly: GCA_031353405.1. Lineage (NCBI taxonomy): Eukaryota > Metazoa > Arthropoda > Insecta > Lepidoptera > Papilionidae > Baronia > Baronia brevicornis. The sequence goes on along the minus strand of JASFAT010001618.1, from coordinate 292,175 downwards.
TGGAATTTTGAGGTATCTTTTATGATATAGGAAGGCAAACGAGCAAGCTTGTCGAAAATCAACGCCACTACACCATCTGCTAGCGTAGGCATTGCAAATGTGTTGCCCGCCTTTGAGATAAAAGTAGGCTTGTTTTTTGAAGGTTTCAATAACTTATCCTTTCAGAAATACCGCTGAAGGTAGTTAGAAGGTTCCACAGAGTGGTGATGCGTGGAGTGAAGTTTCCGGAAAAACGCACCGTACTGGATCTTCGTTCAAATCCGTCCCTAGGTCTAGTTTCTTTCTCCTTCCTTTATTAACACATTGAAGACGGTATGCGCTGAAAATTGTCTAGCCTCAGTTATTATTATCACAGTTATTATTATTATTATCCGTTTTTATTATTATTATCAGTTATTATTATTATTATCAGTTATTATTATTATTATCGGTTATTATAATTATTATCAGTTATTAATATTATTATCAGTTATTATTATTATCACTACAACTATCATTTTTCATGTCTTTATGCTTTCTTTACCTGCAATTACACAATATTGTATCAGATTCCAAAAACCGTGAATTTCCGTCATCCGTCGCCAACAGTTGAAAAATAAAAGACGGGAATTCCCGTCTTCCGTCTTCAACGTGTTAAGCAACAGGGAAACGAGTAACATATTTAGCTGACGGTAAACAACTACCGTCGCCTACGAACATCTGCGGGCATTTTCAGGTGCATTACCTACCTTAGGGTAAGATTTTCATTGACGGGAGGGGAAGAACGAAGTAATAGTTCTACCAAAAAAAAAATAAAGGAATGAATAAGGAATCACTATTAAATAGCAATTAAAAACGATTTATGTATATCAGCAAGATTTTGAAAAAGTTTTAGATTATCCACGAATATAATCACCACGAATAAACAAAGAAATCTACGACCGTCCAATCGCACACGTACTCAAGACAAAAGAAACTTCTAGCCGTGAGTCGGTGTTGAATACAGTTATAAATGAACGCATTAATCAAAAGGATGAAAGGCAAACGGCGAAGGAATTAAGAAAGTTAGCGCCATTGTATTCGGGACATTAAGTAAATGGTTGGCGGCCCATTATCTTCCTATACAAACAAGAGGGCCAAATGTAGTGCAATCGGTAGTTAATATAATAGACAACAATTGGTTAAAGTGTCTTCCAGAATATCTCTCAATCATCTGAGATATCTCAGAAGCACCAGAAGCGCTGAAAATGGTTACACGACATGAGAACACACCACACTTAAATACGTAGCAGTTAAACACGCGACAATTAAACACGCGATATTTTAATACGCGACAGTTAAACACGCGATAGATAAACACGCGACAATAAACACGCGACATTAAACACGCGAAAATTAAACACGCGACAGTTAAACACGGGACAGTTAAACACGCGACAGTTAAACACGTGTCTTTAAGATGCCTGAACGACACGCATAATTTGAAATATCACATATATGTATATAATAGCCGAAACTACAACGACATTATATTGTTCATACATACATATATACATACGTATCGTCACGCCTGTTTCTCGTAGGGGTAGGCAGAGACCACAGATCTACATCCGCTACGATCCCGGCACACCTACCTTGATTTCTTCACACTCATCCATCTTATCATCCATCCTTCTTTTCACAATTATCTTAGCGAAATAACTCTCCATTAGATGCTTCTCGCCCTCGAGGAAATCAGGACGTGACGGGTGACGAACCACGACGCCATCATTTTTTAAAAAATTAGGTTTTTAAAATTCGTCATAATGAATCCTACGAGCCGCTAGGGAGGATGGAGGTCAGCCCTAACAGAGCCCCGCATTCTGAGGTAAAGCACTATACGTATATTTGCCTAAGCAGGTAGCTTTATCTTGCTCAAATTTTCTTTGATACGATTGGAGAAATTTAATAAAGAATCCAAAGATACGAAAATTAATAGATATATTAACAATTTTTAATGTCATTGAATTTATTTACGCAGTGAAAAGTAAGCTTTGGTTTAAGGTAGAAGTTACATTTTGTGTAATAAAAGGTAGTCCAAGAGCTAACAAAGTATTATTTGCATACTCACCGACTTCAATAAGAGTCTTGTGTAATTAATCCATTTACAAATTAACAATACCAGGGCAAACAGAGGATTACAGGAATAGAGTTTTAAAATTATTGATATCAGATGTCAAAATTTACAGTAATGAAACAACATTATAAAAAAATGATATAGTTTACTGTCAATAAAAGATAAGTATAGATATACCTTAAGTGTTTGCATGTTGCTGACGCGAACGCATAGATTTTTTCCTTACCCAGAGTCGTGTAACGCGGCTATAGAAGTACATTAACACCAAACAAACATACTTAGTTGTGCATTAGAATTTAATGTAATATGATGTGTGTATTTGTTTTATTTATTACCGCGATAAAATAAAAGAACATTTTTTAGAGAAACGAAGTAAAACATCACAATAACACGCAAACCTTCAACCGAACAGACATAAATCAAGCCAGAGGCCGATGTATTCAGCGGAACTAACAGTTTGTTTTTGTGTATCTATCCGAGTCTCAATATATTTTGTCTTGCTTTATTCTCTACTTTTCCTCTCATTCCTTCTATCCAGGTAAATAACACATATTTGCAAATGTTCATATTTTTTATATTAAATTTCCATTATATACTGTTCTGGTAAGATTATTAATGGAGTCAGGCGTTACTTTGCGGAAATCCATCACTATATGGACGGTCAAAAGTTTTACTTAGCTAAGATCCGCGACAAGCAAAACAATAACAGATCCAGAAAAAATCCACTTAACCCAACGGAAAAACACACATTATTAATTTTCTGTTATTGTTTTGCTTGTCGCGGATCTTAGCTAAGTAATACTTTTGACTGTCCATATATGTTCTGGTTAGGCTTTTTATTACAAATTCGATATTCTTTAGACAAAAACAGAATATCGTGAAATTACTTTTTTATGTACATATAAGTCGAGGTTTGTTTTTCATTTATCTGCTTCAACCACGCGCCGGTATTTCACTCACCTAAATGAAATTGGGGGCAACTCAAGAATGATTTATGAGTGAATCACATGACAGAATATTTTTACCTTCAGTTCGTTGCTAACGCTTTTGACTATCAATAAAATACCTTCGTAATATTACTGAACTTCACTTGCGACTTCCCAATATTTTTAGAAAATTAATGACAGCAGTGAAAAGGGAAGACGATATTAAAAAGTCCGGAAAAATACGGAGATTGAAAACTTAGTGGCCGAACCCGACATCATAGGCGAGATTAAGACACAAAGACTCCGCTGGCTGGGACACATTCGACAAGGATCGAACCGTGAAACGCGCCTACATGGAGCGGCCCAAGGGCCGTCATCCGGTCTGTCGTCCTAGGTACCGCTGTAGTGATGCCATAGAGGGAAACCTGAAAGAGCTTCATGCTGAAGACTAGTAGACAGTGACGCAAAATCAGTTCACGTTCCGACTCTTATTGGTGGAGGCAGACTTTTTTCATTAATAGACATTTTTTTTAAAAATTGAAATATTTGACAATGTTTAGTGTATTTTTTGGATATACGATTCTTCTCCTCGAATATTGTTTTTTCTCGAACTAGTTTATTTGACATAAAATAATTATGAAACTAATTTAAATTGTGTATATAATATTTGTATTTTATATGTGTACAAATCGACAAATAAAAATTTAATGTAAGTAAATAATTGAAATAAAAAAATTTTAGCACCTTAATAAACAAATTTAGAATGAAGACATTGCTTTACAAATGTCTTAAATGCCGAAAAAAATGCCGTGGACCAGTCCCCTTTAATTAGCTCGTTGAATTAATTTTGTCCTTAGGGAGCGATTTGGGAGCACATAGAGAACATCGGGAATCAAAAGGTTCGTAATTGACTAGTCTAGACCATAATACATACTCGTATAGAATTCTTCACGCAATTTGTACGTCTCTATTTCTTCGGCAAATTTTATTCGAATAATTTTGATAGTTCATTATTCCCGAAAAAAAATTAGTTCTCGTTAGTAATTGCATATTTTTTTTATAGCGTAGCAGGCAAACGAGCAAGCGGGTCGCCTAGTGGTAAGCGATCACCACCGCCCATTGATATCCGCAACGTCGGAAGCGTCGTAGATGCGTTTCCGTCCTTTGAATGGCAAATAAAAAAACAATCCCCATGGATAGATCAATGGAAATCTGCACCACTGGGATACAAATGCGTTTTGTATTTTATTGTAAGAAGTAGAGTAGCAGGAAATCATGGAAATCATTTATATAACAAAATGTGTATATCATTTAAAACCTCGTAATTGGCAAATAGAGGATCTATTTTACGAGGTTGAGAGTTTGTGTTCTGTGAAACCTCAATAAAAAACCGTGTCTACCACGTTTTTTGATTTGCACCAGATTATGTTTAAAAAATAATATTTCTTATGTTGAAGAAGGAAATAATTTGAATTTAAATTTTAAAATAAATAGATACTATAGTGGTGAAAAATGTCAGGAACAATTTCTCTAACAGAAAGAGACCTAGATACTAACATATTTAATCCATTAGGATGATTAAATCCCCGCCGGAGCAAACAATCTTGAAGAGCCCATTTCGCTACTTCAGACTCTGCCCAACTACTATCTTAAATTAAAAGATAAACTTTAGTGACGAAACCAGCTTTCTTCGAGCAACGGTTTTAAGATTCTGTGATTTAAAACAGAAAGCCGAAGAGCTGTATTGTGTTTAATAGATTCAAATAATGCGGATCTCCATTTAGTCGCTTTTCGCTCTCGTGGGAATCAGGACGTGACGGGGGCGAACCACGTCGCCGTTATTTTTCAACAAATTAGGTATATTAAAATTCGTCTTAGTGAATCCCACGAGCCGCAAGGGAGGATGTAGGTCAGCCCCAGGAGAACCCCTCATGCTGAGGTAAGGCACCATATTACCCGGCATAGTACCCGGGGGAGCCCGATCCCGGGACGGTCGACACGCTTGCGAGTAAGCTCGCCCCTAGCCACGCACCCATTGGCACGGCAGACCGTGGATTGGCGGAAAGGAAGGGAGAAGAATAGAGAAGAAAGGAAAGGGCAGGAAGGGAAATGCGGATTGGTGGGGTTACCAGACTCGGAATAAATATTTATAATCCATACATATATTTATTCCGATGCGGGGATCGAACCCGCGACTATTGACTCCGTCTCGCGGAGTGCCCCGCCACTGAACCAATCGGTCGTCATATCATCAATCAGTCGTTATATTTAGTAAATAGTTAATTTTGGATCCAATCAAGTTGGCCATGCCTATAATAGAGCCATATATAAATGAGAAAGTCCCTATCTCACACTCAGAAATTATCGACGTGTTAGCATTTTTGCTATGCTGTGTAACTGCATTACGTATATAAATAGTAAGCCTATCATGTAAGTTGTGTCAATCTGTAATAAGGACTTCATTTTTATATGTTGTACGAATTAATTAGAATAATGTAATCTTTGTAACTCTTGTTGATGGTCCACAAATAAATTAAAAAAACATTTATATTAGTATATAGGTATTAGATAAGTTCAGATCCAATTCCACGAGTTTCCCAAATCGGGGTGAACGAACCGACCACAAACTACAGAACACGAAGCCAAAGTAAGCATTGTGTACCCCGAAAAGCAATCGTTTTCGTATTTATTTGTGATCCCAAACAGTTATGGAGAGATTTCAACTTTAATTCGTTTCTGATAAACTCTTCTCATACGAAGATAAGCGATATCTTGGTAATATAATATATACTTAAATATTATGATCAGTTTCATTTGACATATACCTTTATTCATATCGTAGGTATTTAAGAAAATACAATGTATACACTTGTTTACAAAAAGGTTTACAACTACATATATACAAAATATTCATTCAAAAACTATTCGAGTACATAAATTTAATCAGTCACAAACATTTATACAAACTATATATTATAATATAATAGGTAAACGACTCCAAAGTTAAGTGATATAACGCCGCCTGGGGTTTAAGTTTTCCTAGCTCACTTCCGGTTCCAAGCCCGGAAAAAGGAGGAGGGTTCGTCTCAGAGCCAACATCCACTATGACATTATTAATGGAGTGAGGCGTTACTTTGCGGAAATCCATCACTATGTGGACAGTCAAAAGTTTTACTTAGCTTAAGATCCGCGACAAGCAAAACAATAACAGAAAATTAATAATGTGTATTTTTCTGCTGGATGAAGTAGACCTTATCGAAAATCGGTCATCAATTCTCCACCTACCAATCACTATACACAACACCAAACACACACTATCACTTTTTGTTTAAGTTCCAAATGAATCCACTTCATCCAGCACAAAAACACACATTATTAATTTTCTGTTATGTTTTGCTTGTCGCGGATCTTAAGCTAAATAAAACTTTTGACTTATGTGTCATAGTGGATGGTTTTCCAAATATTAATTCATTAATTAAATGTAATTTTAGTTTATTATTAGTGGATGTTTTTTCCAAATATTAATTCATCAATTAAATGTACATAAAATTATATGACTTGTTAATTATAGTTTATAAATTGACAATTTAAAATCCAAATAATTATTACTTTTTCTGTCCACTCCACCCTCTAAAATAATCTGGATATTTTAAAGGTGGTAGTGTAGAAAAAATTTTAGCCAGTCTGTAATCATGCCATTCTGGTTTGGAGGCCATTTTCTTCAACAATGGTGGCACCTGACCAAAAGGCAACAACAAGCCCTCAGCCCAATCCGGTAGATCCACTGGACCAGTTGCGGCGGGAAGAAACTTTGGATTGTTGTCTTCGTAATAGAAGCTATCATAAAATGTGAAATATTCGTACAAAGTCAAAAATTTCGTTTTACCAATCATCTTTACCCAAACAAATGTGGTTGTACGTTGGTCGTTCTGTAACCATCTTCTGTTTCCGATAATAGAGTCTGTAGCCGGCACAGTGGCAGTTATTCGGGGGATTTGTTCACTGCCAGCAACAGTTATCTTCTCTGTGACTATATCGATTGGCACAGCACATTTAATTTGTTTTATCTGTATTGATACTGAAAGTTTAAATATTTTATAATCCTCATCGTCATCAACAGCCTGCCACAGGGCGCACTGTGTAACCTGCACTTTAATTACACGCATCCAGATTCCGCCAGCCTGAGCAGATCTCTTCCCTGAGAAGATCGTCCATGTAGGCGGAAGGCATCCCATACTACTTTTGCTGACGCGATCACTACTCAATACCTCCTCGAATGTTAGTTTTTTTCGCCGACAAACATGATCAGTGCATTGCCATTCAAATCTTCTAGCTTGAAGAGATATGTTAGTGACTTTCATTCCTCAACGAACACTTTTTATTATAATTCTTTTCTTTTATATATCTCTATCACTCTATCTGGCTGGGAATGCGTTCGTTTATCTCTAAACTGGTTGAGTTTTACAAATCTCCGTGTAAAGTTTAATCCGTTTGGCAATTTGATAATCGAAACACCATCAAAAACTTAATAAAAAAACATAAATGTTTGTCAAATTATTTTTACTATTTGTTTGTAGCGTGACCCATACTCATAAAGGGCTGGTACTCCAGTGACGTCAAAATTATAAAATAAAATACAATATAAATTATCAAGTAGACTAAGATATTATTAAGATATATAAGGACAGTTAAAATAAAATTTACTTTGCTAAAATCCGCGAAAATAAACAAACAAACAGAAAAATGATGGTGTGTTTACAGAGAGAAGTGGAATGTACAGTATATATAACTAATCTAATTATTACCCAAGAAACGGCTGTTAGCAAAATCTTCCAGCTCTTTACTGCATTCCCTTACACCAATAATACCAAATACGGTAGTCTTCCGTAGAGTCTACTATACGTGAAGATGTTGTGTTGAGGCGAAAGACGTTTCGTATACATTTTGAACAAATAATAGTATGTTTGTTTTTATGGGATTTTGCTATCAGGTGTTATTTTCGGTAAGAATTAGATTAGTTATTCTATAATTTCCATTTCTTTTCATAAACACACAATGTCATTTTTCTGTTTCATTTGTTTTTCGCGGATCTCAGTTTCGTAAATGTTTACTGCCCATCTTAAGATAATTACTACAAAGAATTGTCCAGCAGTGGACTGCCGCAGGCTGTTGAGGCTTGTTGATGATGATGGATGATCTTAAGATAATTAATGTCGAAGTTACAACTGTGCATTAAATAAAAATTAATTTGCAATAAGATAAAAAGATACAACAAAACTTACATATAAAAATAAAAATCCAATCATATAAATCAATAGTCAATAATTTCTTAGTAGTTTGAGAAATTAACATTTTCCTAGCAACGACGTCGTAAATCGAATGATAGAAAATTGGAAATATCTTATCAGTATAAAGCAATTAGTTCCTCAGTAATTAATGTGTACGAGGTAAGGTATCATGCACCTGTACGTGAATTGAAATAACCTCAAGGATTGATTTCTATAGATGTTCAAATGAATAAAATTTCTTTTTGAACGACTAAAAAAATATTTCTGTAAAATATTATTTTTCCTTAATTCTTTGGTACATTTTAGATTATTATTAATAGAAGTCTATTAGTTAATTGTTACTTATAATAACTCTAGAAGTAGAATTAGAGATATATACAAAATTGTTTGGAATAATTCCCGCCGCCGAATTCGACAACCGCACAACTCGCCGTAAAGAAATGTTTCATCCCCACTATCTGGAAGAGTGGTGATCCAGTACGGTGCGCTTTTCTCGAAACTTCTTTCCACGCACCACCACTCTGTGGTACCGGCTACCTACACTTGCTTGTTTGGCCTCATATCCCATCCCAAAGTCAGACACTGTTTAAGTTTTCCCTTTCTCTTGACCGTTTTAGGGTCGGTAGTGAAACTGTATCAGGATGACCTTATCAAAGTGAAGCACCACTGGAAGTTTCAGGTGCTAATTCATCATCATCACCATAATATAAAATAACGCCATCTAACTTTGTCTACACGCATTAAGTTTCTGCCTGCCACCCTGCGCAGCTCATCGCTTCATCTAGTCGGAGGGCGTTCTACATTTTCTAAGATGTAGTTTCACAGTCTAGATCTCGACTACTCCAACTGTTGTCGATACTCCAAGACGTGACATTTCAGTGGCACAACCTTTGATCTAGCTAGTAGCGGACTACCGTAATGTTTTTTTTTAAATCAAAAGAAGATTTTTTTTATATTTTTAGAATTCTGGCTAACCCTTGTAATCAAAATAATATTGCTTGTAATAGGAAAATATGGCTTACATAAATAGTCTATTAATACTCGTGGAATTGAAGTGTCTTACCATCGAACTACATGCTATATAAATAGGTTCTACCCCCATCATCTAGATGGCTGGCAGTCTACCACCGCGTGGATTAATCGCATTTACCATCTGCAGAGTTCCTGAACAAACAAGTCAAAGGAGTTTTCAAGAGACGATCGTATATGTTTAAAAAAGGCCAGCAACGCGTCTGTAGCGTATTCAGGGTCGTAGTTGTTTATGATCGGCGATAATCACTTATCGTCGGCATGCTCGTTTGCCTCTTCGGCTTCAAAAAAGCAACTTACAATTCTAGATTCTAATCGCAAACCTTACTGATAGACCTAATGATAATTTTATCTGTGCAATTTTATAATATTTCATTATCACATAAGTAACCTTATTGTTAAATTGTAAGCATGCTGTGCGCAAAATTTAATGAGTTACTTATAATCCGAACGTTGTTAAGTTATATATAATATTATATAGTATACTTTTCTTTCAAGTTACAGTTAGTCTTAAAGAATACCATATATATTATATAGTATTCTTTAATACAGTAACTTGTTTTGTGCCTAATAAATAAATAAAAGATTTTGAGTTATAAAAGAAAAGGTTATGAGTGAATAAAATGTTCTTATTTATTTTTAAAACATATATAATTTATTTACAACAATAATAACGTAGCACTTATTATATTTTTTGCGCATTATATTTTACACATTGCTAATTGCAATGATCTTTTGAGAAGCGTAACCGCTTTGTGTATGAAACATATGACTGTGAATTAATTTAATTATATAAATAAATTAATAATTTGTAATTGTTTCTTAAATAAAATTAACACATATATTCAACATTTCACACCTGTTTTTAAATATATAAAAAAATTGAGAACATAGTCTTGAGAACAATTGACTAGAATCAGTAACACCAATCTCCTTGTCTCTCCGCATTCATTTAATCTTCTTTTTCGTCCCAAATGCTATCCCCGTTGACAGCTGTGGTTGGTCTGACGAAATTCTGGATCGCTGGCATCTTGTAAAGGTACACTGAAAGAATAGATCCCGTGCAAGCGCCAACCCAGTAGACAGCGGCGTGTTCCATCAATGTGTGACCTTCACAGCCTGCCTTGAGTGAAGTAGCTAGTACGGGATTGAAGTATCCACCTGAGTAGTCGAATGCTGCAAACAATATAAAAAGTATTTATTTCAGGCTCAATATTAAACAAAATAACTTAATAAATTATAATATGTAGTATCCAATGAGTGAAGTAACCACTTTCGGAGGAAATATTCGCGGGTTCGATTCAAACCTATAGGTATATCATCATCAACAGCCAGCAGCAGTCCACTGTTGGACATAGGCATCCCCAAAGAAGTACCACCTAACACGATCTTCGCCTTCACGCATCCAGTTTCTGCCAGCCGTAATGCGCAGATCGTCGCACCATCTAGCCGGGGGGCGTCCCACACTACATTTACCGAGACGCGGTCTTCACTCCAGTACTCGTCTGCTTTAACGGGACCAGCCCATTGCTTAATAAATAGTTTGCTAATTTAAAAAGCTATGTCGATGACTTTAGTTCTCTGGCTGATTTGTTCATTCCGAATCATATTTACCAAAGAAACTCCAATCATAGCTATCTCCACAGCTCTCTGAGCGACTTTGAGCTTGTGAAGCAGACAGACTGTCGGCGTCAACATTTCGGCGCCTATAGGTACATACTATTGGATAATTTAGATTTCCTGCCAAACCGTCTCGGAAAAGCGTGGTGAGTTTGACTACCATTATTGCAAAAATCAAGTTCAATATCCAACAGTGAAACATGTATGGCTTATAAAAAAATGTACAAGAACATAATAAGGGGCCATCCATAAATTATCTCACTCGAATTTCATGGGTTTTGGGCTTTTCCCTTGTCTGTGACATCACATATTTTGAATTTTTATGTTTCGAAATTATTTAATTATTATAAAACAACCCTCCCGAAATTATTTATAAATTTTCTTAAATATTGCTTGAATAAGTACCATTTTTTGTTGAAGTTGAATTTTCTTCACATATGCTTGCATGCATGCGTCCCCCATGATCACACAATGTCAAACTTTATTGACCCTGTCCCACCTCTTTAACATGTGACGTAATTGATGGTTAGCCCCTAATGCCGTTTTAATTTTAGCGATATCTACTCAGAAATCATAAAAGTATCGATTACACAAATCAATTGTTTATATGAGTGCAGTATACACTCTCTGTTTCGAATCTTCTCTCATCCAAACGGAATAAATCGACAATTATTGGAGACATAATGCACATAAATAAATTAAACTCAGGGATTAAGCCATATCTAGAGACGATGCGAAGTTGCATCAGGACGCCTAAAACTGCTACTTTCTATTATGACAGCCCTTAGCCGGAGGGTAGTTGCCTCCCGTGTTTCGACGCGTTTAAGATGATCCAGTCCCGGGGCACGTTCCTATAATACCTTCTTCCTTCCTGTAATAGATATCCCTCTTTGGTTTGTTATATTTGGCATTAATTGAAATGTTATCCTTGGCTAAAAGATAACGCTTAGAATGTGAGACAGGCAGGCCACAGGCCCTCCCCCCTCCCCATCCCTCTACCCCTCCTCCTCCTATTCCCATACCCAAAATGCACTTTCCTTAAAGGTCGGCAACGCTTCCGCACTGCCTTTGGCGCAGCGGAAGTCTATGGGCGGCGTCGATTGCTTTCTATCAGGTGACACTCCTGCTCGTTTGCCTTCCTATCCCATAAAAAAGAGATTTACTTTTCTGTCATAGCTAATATTTAATTAAATGAAGTAATCAATGAAGCAAATGATGAATAGCATAATATACAAAATGATGTGATACATGAGGAAATGAATGTAATAATAAATGAAATTGTTTGTTAGTATACACTTAGTTTCTTACTACAACAAAGTACCTTTTCCTAAATGTATTTTGCAAAAGATGGACACGCTTAGGTCCGCATTGGCACTATTGTCCTGATAACGGTAGACGTATACCGCGTGCCTAGCGAGGACCCCTGGAACACGAACGTGTGGGTAAGAAGCTTGTCAGTGTGGTTACATTTTACTGATTAACGGGGAACAGAAATAAGCAAAGAAATGGTCCTCGAGATATAAAAATAACACGATAAGCTTAATATCAATTGAAACGGAATTATTAATTGCTAACAAGTCCAATACGTATCGTCCAATAACGGCCCGACCAGTGCTTTAACAATATGCGATTAGTAAAGTAGTCAGGTTACATTTTACTCATTAACGGGGAATAGAAATAAGCAGAGAAATTGTCCTCGAGATATAAAAATAACACGATAAGCTTAATACCAATTGAAACGGAATTATTAATTGCTAACAAGTCCAATACGTATCGTCCAATAACGGCCCGACCAGTGCTTTAACAATATGCGATTAGTAAAGTAGTCAGGTTACATTTTACTCATTAACGGGGAATAGAAATAAGCAGAGAAATTGTCCTCGAGATATAAAAATAACACGATAAGCTTAATACCAATTGAAACGGAATTATTAATTGCTAACAAGTCCAATACGTATCGTCCAATAACGGCCCGACCAGTGCTTTAACAATATGCGATTAGTAAAGTAGTCAGGTTACATTTTACTCATTAACGGGGAATAGAAATAAGCAGAGTAATTGTCCTCGAGATATAAAAATAACACGATAAGCTTAATACCAATTGAAATGGAATTATTAATTGCTAACAAGTCCAATATGTACCGCCCAATAACGTCCCGACCAGTGCTTTAACAAGATGCAAACAGTAACGTCCTTCCTACAGAACGCATCTTTGTCATTTTGACGAGTTCGGCAGAGACGAATAACTTTTTTTTTTGGGGATTCTTCTTTGGAGGGCAAACGAGCAAGGATGCCGCCTGATGGAAAGCAATCAACGCCGCCCATAGACAACCGCGACACCGCAGGAGTCACGGAAGCGTTGCCGGCCTTTTAGGCTTGTTTTTTGAAGGTGCCAATGAAATATCGGTTCAGAAAGACCACCGAAGGTGGCCGGTTCCACAGAGTGGTGATGCGTGGAAAGAAGTTTCGAAAGAAGAGCACCGTACTGGATCGCCACTCATCCAGATGGTGGGGATGGAAGTTTTTTAATTAATGTATACATAAGTAATTCATGAAGATGTTAATAATATGAAAATATATAATATACATATATGAGGAGAATAAGCTGCTGGTCACCGAAAGGAAAATCATGCAATGGATCCTCGGGTCAAATCGAAGACCGGATGGGAGCTGGAGAGCTACCGCACATGATGGAATTCATTTATCATTTATCATTATATGGATGCTACCAATATTTACTTTCTCTGAATTATCTTTCTGTCATTTTTTATCTGATTACCTTGAAAGTCGCTAAACTAATACTTTAGGGAATGTCAATAGAAGATTTTGAACAGTGATTTTTTTATAAGAAAGTAACAAAGGTTTGCAGCTTTCCTCAATTAATATTAATTGAAAATGTTAAAAAGAATTCCAATAATGTTTTTATTTAATTTTCTATCTTCAAAAAAATGTATTGAAATGTAGTGATTTCGCCTTCTACTGGCACTACAACCTAGTACGTTTTGAACCAAGTTTCGGCCTCCTCCTCAATTCTTTCCCATATATCCTTATTTTTGACAGCATAGCTCTATAGCTTAGGTCATCCCATTGCCATTATGGTCACTTCTGTGCAGTTAACCCTAGTAACGAATTTCTACACAGAAGAAATGCAGTGAATAATTTTGTAAAATCAAAAAATGCGATGTTTTGCGATAATGTGACAGTATAAAAAATGTAATGCACTTATAGGGCTTTCAATGATTTTGCCAATTCATGATTATTCACAAGGGAAGGTGTAAATATCCATTAAAGTAAAAGCGTGAATGTTGTTGAATAAAACTGGATTTTTACCTGCAACAACAAGTGACGTTCCTATGAAGGAATCGATCGCTGTTGCGAATCGTGGGTTCAGATCTCCGAGAGATTTGGAGGCAAGTCTACACATACATGTAGCCACACCCTCGACGATTGCTCCATATATAACTGGCACCTGGAAATCAAGCTCTCGGTGATCCAAATTTTGTAATTGTTTGCAATTATTTAATTGCATAATTTTGTAATATATATTTTTTTACATTAAATTAAAACGATACTAATTTAGATGTACCCTGACGGACTCTAGTGCTTGCATCCATAAAAATGCAGCCTTGTCTGGAAAGGGCGAAATTAATGTAGCACCATTTATATAATTGGGTCAAAATGAACATCCAACCTTTTTCTGGTGCCCTGGTATAGAGTATAGAAACAAATAAATTAAATTATTTCAAAATCGAAATGTAATGGACTCGTAAAAATATTTTTTTTTTTATGTATACATTTTTGGACTGAAACCAGTTTTATATTCTTACATGTGAGTAACATAAATTAAAAAGTTAAGTAATTTAAACAATTATTTACCAGTGGTTCAATATTATGGTATATTACAATAATAAAAATGCGTAAATTCACAACACACGCACACAAACAAGATGAAATCCGTTAGGGCACAACTGTAACACACATTCAAATAAGTTATAGTTAAGTATATAATATATGGACAGTCAAAAGTTTTACTTATCTAAGATCCGCGACAAGCAAAACAATAACAGAAAATTAACAATGTGTGTTTTTCCGTTGGGTTAAGTGGATTTATTTGGAACTTAAACCAAAAACTTACCGAAAATCGGTTATCTTCAGGTATGGTAGACTCTACGGAAGACAACCGAAAAGTGACCCGCCATTACAACAGGACAGGACAGGGAAAGAAGCGTGTCATCTGATGGAAAGCAATCAACGCCGCTCATAGTCATCTTCAACATCATGGGCATCACAAATGTGTTTTGGGACTTTGAAATATGAGTAGGCTTGATTAATGGAATCAGGCGTTACTTTGTGGAAATCCATTACTCTATGGACAGTCAGAACTATATATTATATATATATATATATATATATATATATATATATATATATATATATATATATATATATATATATATATATATATGTTTTTTGAAGGTTTCAATGTCGTATCGGTTCGAAATTGCCGCTGAATGCAGCTGGTTCTATAGTCTGATGGTGCGTAGAATGAAGTTTCGGAAAAAACGCACTGTACTGGATCGCCACTCATTGAAATGGTGGGTATACTACCGCAATGCCAAAGAATCATATCCTTTCTCTTTACATGCAAATTTGGTCTTTTCAATCACATATATGTTATTTTAGTCAATGTAATAAATACCTCATGCATTGTCATATCACACACAAAATGTACTGTTTACCTGCAAATCAGCCTGGCAGTCTTCAAAGGCTCTATTTTTGTGGGTTTCAGATATCTCCAATGCCCAGTACATCTGGACATATTTGAAAATAAGTAAACCACCAGCCAACTCCGCCCACGTTTTCAAGAAAGCCTTCCGTATGTCGCCTTTGCCTACAGATGAATAAAAATCCATCAGTGAATCATGTATTACCTTAAATTGGTACAGTCCTACATATCCGCACAATTCTCCGTAAAGAAATATTTCATCCCCACCATCTGGATGAGTGGTGATCTACTACGGTGCGTTTTAGAGAAACGTCTCTCGTAACTTTTTTCCTACTTCGTCAACCCGATGGAATTCATCTCATATTTTATCTCTAGATATAACCAATAAAAAATTATCCCTCTCCCTCTCTCTTTTGTTCTCTCTGATGTTTATACGTGTCAGTTTTTTTATATATATATATTTTATATATATATATATATATATATATATATATATATATATATATATATATATATATATATATATATATATATATATATATATATATATATATTGTTTTTTTTTCGTGTTAAACTCAAGTTTTTTTATGAGATAGAAGGGCAAACGAGCATACGTATTGACTGATAAAAAGCTTTCAACGCCGCCCACAGACATCCGAAACACAACAGGAATCACGGAAGCGTTGCCGGCTTTTAAGATCTGTACGCTTGTTTTCTGAAGGTGCGAATGTCGTCTCGATTTGGAAACACCGCTAAAAGTAGCTAGTTCCACAGAGTGGTGGTGTGTGGAATGATGTTCTCCATAATAAAATGTCCAAGATATCACATTATCAGAATCTAATACCCGACATATCCTGTACAGTCGACGATTCTGGGCTTTCTCAGATGTCGCCTTAGTCAAACCGGTTTTCAGATATTCGGCTTGAAATCAAATCCGTAATTACAATTAGCTTTTACCACATTTTTCTATAATTGTATGAGATTAATTATACTTGCTTACATACCACAAAGTCTGAAGACAAAAGTCTTCAACCAGTGCATTCTACCCGTACTCTCTTACAGTACCGAAACGTGGACACTGACGGCCCGTCTCCTTGACAAGTTCAAAGTCGATCAGAGAGGTATGGAGAGGGCTATACTTGGAGTTTCTCTGATAGATAGAATTCGAAATGAAGAGATTCGCCGGATAACCAGAGTCACCGACATAGCTCTTCAAGTTAGTAGACTGAAATGACAATGGGCTGGACACGTTTGTCGGAGAACCGACAATCGTTGGAGTAGACAAGTGTTGGAGTGGAGACCGCGACTCGGCAAACGTAGTTGCGCAGACCGTCGCTCCATCTAGCAGGGGGCTGCTAAATGGAGCGACGATTTGCGCAAGGCGGCTGGCAGACTGGATGCGTGTAGTGGAATATCGGACTAGGTGGCGCGCCTTCGTCCAGCCTTTTTCCGGTAGTGGACTGACGCGGGTTAATATTGATATTGAATTATACCTACTTACGGGGATCGATAAATAGCTCACCTTCTATTACATCTTCTATGTGAGTGTAGGGACAAGCGGTAGCGTCACCCCAGTTAAGAGACCACCAGATAGTCAGTGCAAATAGGAAAATGGCGTAAGTAGCAACGCCAAAGTTGTCGGCAACTGAAATAAAATATATACATGATATTTATTATCATTAATATAACAGCTGGCTCAATGGCCAAAGATAATTTTCAAGCTAAAGATCATCAAAATTATCATCTAATCCCAAAACTAGTTTTTGTAACAGATAGAAATAAGTGGAGACTGTATGTTAATTATGTATATAGTGTAGGGGCCGAGGGAAACAATTTGCTAGTTGATAGTAGTAGAGCCACGCTGCAGACGAATACTTTGTCAAGAATATTTGTCTGTAGTATGAATGGGCCGGCTCGCCCGGGGAAGTACCACACTCCCGCAGAAAACCGGCGTCTGACTGGTAGCTTAGCTACCGCGCTTCGTACTGCTCATATTTAAAGAATGTATTCTTAAAATTATTTTTTTTTTTTTTACTTTAATAACAATAGAAAATTCTCTCTCCAACTCCAAATTTTTTATTAAATAAAATTAATATTAATTAATAAAGACTAATTTAAAACGATGCCCTCATAATGTATGGGTGTTAAGTGTATTAGTATTTGTCTGTGTTACCGTATTTCTTAGGGCGAGTACTAGGGTTCAATCTTTTTTCTTTCCTTTTTTTTCTTGTCCTGTTATTGTCCTTAGGTGGCCCACGCATTAGCTAAGAATGTTTAAATATAATATATTCCCTGATACATCTTTTTTGATATAAAAAAAATCGGAGGCAGTCATGAGGACTGCCGACAGAAGTGAAAACTTAAAAGTATATTTTGAAATTTCAAACTAATTATAATATTATATAAATTATATAAGTAAATAAAAATTAAAATCTTAATAATATATTTAATAAATATGTAAATAATTTTAATATTTTAATATACCTACCTAACTAATTTTATATACCTTAAGCATTAGCATGTTGCTGACACAAACCCATAGGTGTTTTCCCTACCCAAAGTCGTGTAACGCGGCAATAGAAGTTTTCACGACAAAAAATGTAGTATACCCGTTTAAATATCCACATTTATTGAGTGAGTAAAACTGTTTTTACCAATAATAAGTTCAAAGCAGCACCCGCATAGCTCGGCTGCAGCGATGGCCTCTTCAAAGAGTAGCTTCACAAAAGGTTCTTTGACGAACTTTTGTACCGATCTTCGCGCGCAGTGAGCCAGTAGCGACGTCAGGAGTATGAATAAAGTTGACACCACTAACGGGGCAAAGGTGCCTTTGTTTATCTGTAAAGGTAAAATATAGTATCTACACAGCCTTTGGGCATACATTATAATTATCTACATAGGCTTTCCCAATGCCACTTATTGTTCCCAGATATAAATATTATAGTAAACGGAATTCATTATACATGGTAATAGTATATTGAAATGTAAAATATTGACGTATAATCCCGCTATTATTTCAAAAGACACTTCAATGCCGACCGTCCCGGGAGAGCCCAACCCCGGGAGGCTTGCGACTAGGCTTGCCCCTAGCCAGGCATCCTTTGGCTCAGAAGAGGATATTGTATTGTATTGTATTGTATTGTATTATATTATATTATATTATATTATATTATATTATATTATATTATATTATATTATATTATAGTATATTATATTATAGGAAAGTGGTAGAGTGGCAACGTGCTGTTTGTTTTTTGGAGAACCAACAACCGTTAGAGTAGACAACTGTTAAAGTGGAGACCATTTTAATAAATGTAGTGTAGCACGTCCCCCGGTAAGATGAAAGAACAATTTCGAGAGGGCGGCTGCACAAACTAGATGCGTGAAGGCGAAGATTGGATTGGCTGGCGCGCCTCAGTACATAGATCTGTCCATTATTGGCCTGACATTATTGATCTTATTGATCATCTTTCTTTTTCAAATGATTAAAAAGTAGTAAAGAAGTGTTTGATCTATACAATACATACACAAAACGCAGACACAAACTTGTGTATGACTTGTGTGTGTATGTGCACGCGTGTGTATATTTGTGTGTATATGATATATTAGAATACATAAGAAACTTTTTTTTAAATTACTATTTGTTTATACTGATAAACAAATAGCAATTTAAAAAAAGTTTCTTTAGATCAAGATGTAATCTGTAATGAAATAATAATTACGAGTAAAATATGAGTAGATGAAAAGTTATCATCTACTCATTTTTTACTCGTAATTATATGTACGTGGTTTAATATTAATAAATAGCAAAAAGGTTCTTCTGATCACCACAGATACCAAGTTATCATCTACTCATTTTATTCTCGTAGTTATACAACCACTGACTCCTCTTCACCGTTTCGCAGCCGTCAAATCTAGTTTCAGCCACACCGGAAGTATTTACACAGTGTACCGGTTGCACAGTTGGACGACTTCAAAGGGAATAACATACGGCGTTAAAATTCTATTTTTATCGCTCAAAAATAAATACAAAACTTAGTACATTCAAAGCTACACGTTATTATGAATTATGTTTTTTTTTTATTGATGGCAACCATATTACTATTATGCCAGTGCCAAGTAAAATAATAACAGTTGTATTGAAAATGAAACCTTTTCCCACCAGCAGATATTTACAAATATAAAGTTATGAAAGAGACAGAAAGACGACAAATATTAGACTTTTCATTCATTTGGTTGTTCAAAAATTAAATAAGCCCATACAAACAAAATATTTCAAATCGCTACGTCCACTAGTGTAATTCCAATCCGTATGTTTCCGTATTGACTCTTGTACTACCGCAATCTACGAACTCGCGGATCAATTGAGAGTGCACATACTGAGAAATTCATGCATGTAATAGAATTTTCCCTTTGACTCTGTAAATGCTGGTTTAATTTACATTTCACTTTGTTAAATTTACATTTGCAAAATTTTAATTTAATACAAACGCATTTTCAACGTTCGCTCTATTATATTTAACATTTAAAACCCTAAAGTCAAACTCTTAGGGGTTATGCTTTAGTACTGATCTAATAACACACGTTCTCTGTCTTCTAATATCATACAAAAGACAAAGATTTTCAAGATTAATGGGTGTCAATTTTTAATATTCATTTTTCTATATTTCCGGTTTCTAAGGAAATACAGATTAACCTATTACGCTTTTCGTAGGGCCGTTTGGAACATTCCAACTCAAAATAAAAAAATAATTCACGCATGACTTCACTGAACCACTTAGGTCATCTTTCCTGATTTAGGCGCTATTCCTCGAATGTATTCTATCCACTGTATTTTATAAAAAACTATAAATGTGCCTCCACACGGCGAAGTGACGTGTAACATTGAGGAGCAAAACGTCAATGTTACTCGTCAAACATAAACGAATCGTTGCAGTCACGCAGTATTCTATCGTTACTCGACATAAGTCGTTGCAGTCACACGGCGATCCGTCGTGATTCGTGACAAGTCGCTGCAGTTACACAGCGATCCGTCATGACTCGCAACGACTCGTTGCAGTCACGCGGCATTCTATTGTTACTCGCCACGAGTCGTTGCAGTCACACGGCAATCTGTCGTGATTCGTGACAAGTCGTCGTGACTTGCAACGAGTCGTTCCAGTCACGCGGCAATCCGACGCGATTCATGACGAGTCATTGCAGTCACGCGACAATGAAATTTAAATATTCCAAATTGTTTTCTAAATTTAAAATTAGTTTCTATAAGAATAATAGAACTTGAGTTAAATGAAATTTAAAATAAACTTAAGATTTTCAATTACACAGTGTCATAAAACTGTACCTGATTTCGTGTCCAATGTTATAATATTAAAATTTTAATCTTTCTTAGCTTAAGAGATAACTTGAACGAGCGAATTTTTTTCTTATATTACATGTTATTACTTTTTTCATCTTTATTTATTTATTATTTGAAACTTCGTTGGATTCGTCTATCCTGCCACGACGAATTAATCACCTAAATAATTATATATTATTTTAATAATATGTTTTTATATTAAAAAAATCGTTATTTAGAGAAAAAAATTACTTACATTAATAAATTATCTTAAACCTAAAGGAACAGCTGGAAAAACGAAAAATTCAAATTTGCCAATTTTCTACTTCCAATTACTGTCATTCGTTACGGCTTTATCGTCTTACAAACTTATATAGAAAACTGTCGTTAATTTTGTGCGATTTTGAAACGTTTATTGGTTTTTAAATTGTTTTTTTTTTTAAAAAAATATGTTTTATTTTAAAAAAAGTCTGGATTAATGTGAATTTAAATAGCAGATTGATCTCGATGTATTGAAATCTGAAGATTGATTATGATTGATAATCGGTGATCAAAATTATAATCACATAAATTGTAGGTAAAAAAAATCCACCGAGTCATCTAGTTATATTATGCACTCCTTTGCAAAACAGACACGGGTGGTTTTGATTTTTCTATAATACATTACTGGAAATAATTTAGTTCTAAAGAGGTTTTAATAGCCAAAATATGTTACTGGCACTTAATAAAGCCTGCATATAAAAAAGTTTTCGAATTCCGAATTTGAAGCTATTGTTTCTTTTAAATAATTTTTTTTTAATTTGTGACTTTTTACTTACTTTTCGAGGCTTTGTTGTTAGTAGATTATCTGGCAAATAAAACTAACTTCTTGTTATTTTTAGTAGAATAATTTATGTTTGTCGCATCATCCTGCGTTATTTTGACTAAAAACTTTGAAGACATTTGTATCTATTGTAATATTTTTTATTATTATTCTAAGAAGAAACTTAGGAAGACTTAATAACCGCAAAATCTGATACCTTGCAAAGGTAACGCTGTTATTAAACCGATCAGATCGTCTTGTGCTCATTTGTATGCAAGACGACGAAGGATTTGGAACTAGGAACAGACTGGCATTGAAACTAAACGAATTACGTGTTCTAATATTTTAGTGTCATTCCATGCGTATTAAATGGCGGCATAAATTAGCTGCCTAATTTTTCTATACCGTAATTAGTCTGCATTAGGCAAAATTTGTCTCTTAAAGATCGCAGAGCCGACTATTTTAAATATAAATTTATTTATTTATTTAATTTCTTTATTTATTTAAATTATTTAACAATATCATAGATTATTTTTATAATTCTTGTCTACAAATACATCAATCAAGGATTAATGTATCAACAAAAGAATTAGTGCTTAAATCAAAAACAAAGAATATAAATCAACTGAAAATATTAAAGATCTAAATACACTTTTTTATTTTATACAGAAATAATGCAATATTAAAGGTATTATGAGACATATTTGTAATGTATATTATCTTTTATAGTATTATAAAGAATTGTGAATAATAGCTTCTGTTTTTTAAAAAAATGACCAATATAAAAAATATTAAATTCAATTACTACTTGACTTTTCCCGCTAACTTACATCAGTGACGTTGTATTTTTATTTCATTTTCATAATCTTATATTATTATCAGTTATATCGTTTAATTGTGGTGACGTATAATACAATATAGTTCGATTAAGGTGTATAAGTGAAGTGATATGAAATAAATGTGTGTATTGTAACTTTTCAAGTTGACTGAAAAAGTCCATTTTGGTAAAATAGCCACCACTTTATCAAGACGTAACGTGATAAGCTGACTTGCTACATTTAAAGAGATTGGATATTATTGTATTTTATTTGATATTTTCATAATAGTTATAACTAATTGACATCAATGAAAAGAAAAGAAAAAAAATTACTACTTAGGTCAACAAAGAAAAGTTTTATTTTAATAATATTGTTTTTTTTAATCTTATTTTTTAAAACTGTATTAACATCAAGTGTCATCCACTAAAAGTTTAAAAATATGTGTTCAAACTTTGAGTGAATACATAAGTATTTATTTTATTAACTTTTGAATATTTGAAGAAAATATTTACAGGGAGATAGCGAACTAATAGTAGGAATCGAAAAAGCGCTATGAATGACCTTGACAGGAATAAAGTCCTGCATCAAAATAAAACATTTACATAATATTGGATGCCGAACAACGTTTAAATTTAGGATAGCACGTAACAAGTAACCTAGACCTAAAGATTTAGCTGTCGACGAGAATAGACCGCAAACTCACCTTAACAACCACTTTGAGAAACAAACCCAGTACATCAATAGTAAACTTCATATTTCCTTTATTCTCCACTCCACTCTACTTATATTCAATCACTTCCTTTTCACTTCAGTAACTGAAAGTAATTCAATTAACATTGCTTAGCGAAATTGCAGTAATGTTGAATATTTTAAGTGAACCAACTGTCAAAAGTCGCGTTTTTATTAGTGTGATTACGAATCCAACTTACCATGCTATCCGTTGGGAGAGGACAGGCGAAATTTAAAAAAATGTGTACAATTCGCGTTAGATGCGTTCGAAAAATTCGTTGTAAAAATATAATATGTACTACGTTTGGTTTTTGTTGGGCGGCGTTCGTGTGTGCGCGCACGCATCGTGATGCGAGGTCGATCTTAATTTAGAAGCGAACGAAACAGAACTAGCGGACGATTGGAGCTGTTATTCGATTATATACCGTTCTGTTTGTTCGAATTGAACGGGATAATGCGCGCAAAGCTGGTGGCTAACACATGTACGAATTCACGTATGTGTCGCCTTAAAAAGATGTATAAAATTGTCTCGGCTAATTGTGCTTTCCGCGTGTGGTAGACAAAGAAAAAAATACAGATGCGATTTCACACTTCTGTCAAATAGTTTTATGCCTATTTTGAAAATTATATTAAAATATTACTCGTCGAATACTCATAGAGGTAAAAGCGATACTCACTTACTTCATTTAGGTTCCTATGTCCCCCATGTGGGGCAGAGGGTGTCCACAGTGCTCCATCGTCGCGTTCTATCTTGAGCTACGCGCTTTATTTCGCTCCAGGTCATTCCGATGCTACCCGCTTCAGCTATCACCGTACATCGCCATGTTTGCTTGGGGCGGCCACGCTTCCTTTTGCCTTGGAGGTACCATTTCTTCATCATTATCACCACACTATGGCGGTCCACTACTGGTTAAAGGCCTGATTCATGGCGTACCATTTAATCCCATCTCAGCCTACACGCATCCAGTTTCTGCTAGTAGCTTGTAGTTTAACCGGCCATGGTCGGTTTGGAGATTAGCTAGAATCTCCAAACCGACCGTTGCCGGTTCTTAACCAACGTAACTAGTCTATTGCCACTTCAGTTTGCATATGATTTGTTGCATATTATTCGTTATTATATTTATCACCTGGAGATAATTAAAGTCTTATTAATGGAGTCAGGCGTTACTTTGCGGAAATCCATCACTATGTGGACAGTCAAAAGTTTTACTTAGGTAAGATCCGCGACAAGCAAAACAATACCGGAAAAATAATAATGTGTGTTTTTGTGCTGGATGAAGTGGATTTATTTGGAACTTAAACCAAAAACTTACCGAAAATCGGCTATCAATTCTCCACCCACCAACCACTATACACAACACCAAACACACATTACCACTTTTCCAAAAGACAACAACTTTCCGGTTGTCTTCCGTAGAGTCTACTATACCTGAATATGCCTCGTGTTGGGGCGAAACACGTGTCGTGTACAAGATGGAAAAGTACGGCGATCCAGTAGGGTGCGATGTTCCCAAAACTTCATTCCACGCACCACCACCCTGTGGAACCGGCTACCTCCACTAATACATTGGAACATTGGAAACTCCAAAAAACAAGTCTACACATTTATTAAAGGCCTGCAGCGTTTCTGAAACGCCTATGGCATTGTGGATGTCTAGGGCGGCGTTGATTGCTTTCCATCATGTGACACGCCTGCTCGTTTGCCTTCTTATTCCATAAAAAAAGGTAAGTGTTATTTATGACCAGCTTAGTAGTAGTCAAGATTTTTTATGTAATAGAAAGGAAAATGAACAAGCAGACATCAACATTGCTATAGGAATTGCGGAAGCGTTGCCGGCCTTTAAGAAATGTGTAGACTTGTTTTTTGGAATGTATCAGTGGAGGTAGCTGGTTCCACAGGGTGGTGCGTGGAATGAAGTTTTGGGAACATCGCACCGTACTGGATCGCCATTCGTCTAAATGAAACTTTTCTTTGTGCGAGTTATGCGATAGTACGGCCGGACTCCAAACAATGCTGAAAGATGAGATATCCCTTCGAAGTGATAAATGAAGTACTGCGTTTTTTATATTTTTTACAAGAGCATTAGATTGAACTAAAATTTAGGCAAATAATCTCTTAAATTTTCTTCTCTTAGAATATCTGTACATTAAATTATCTTTGATATTGCATCTGTTCACTTAGCATGGGATAATAGTAAAATTAAATTAGAAAATATATTTTCAAAAAGAAACAATATACGTGGGGGAACCGACTATTAATTTCAGACTAGCATTCATTTCATATGTCCGCTATTCATATGGCAAGAAAACTATATGTATAGAATATTATAAGCTTTAACTTGAAATAGAATTAAATAACAAACGTTTATTAATGGCATACTCACGCTAATTAAAATGAATAGGAAAAGATATGAATAATATGATACAACTTTCAACAAGCAGAGAAGTGCGGGATTAATATTAAAAATCATTTAGTCTAAATGTTGACCGCCATGTCGGGCTGACTTTTTCATTTTCATAATCTTATTTTATTATCAAATATATTGAGTAATTATGGTGGCGTATTATACAATATAGTTCGATTAGGGAGTATAAGTGAAGTGATATGAAATAAATTCGTATATCGTAACTTTTTAAGTTGACATTAAGAGTACATAGAAGGTTTTGGTAGAATAGCCACCATCTTATCAAGACGTAACGTGACGAGCGGATTAGTTCATTTCAATATACTTGTTGTTTTTGTATTTTACTTGACACTGGCATAACATTTATAACTAAAAGCCATTAAAAAAAAGAAAACATACAGAGTACGTTGACCTATCGTTTAATAAGATACCACAGATCCTATTTAACAGTTGCAAAGGGAAATGCAAAATGCAAAGCTGTATAAATAATTTATGCAGTTTAAACGAACCCCGCGAGCACACGTACTTTCGCAGTCTGAACAAAAACAGTGGGCGGGCGACTTGGGAGCACTCAAGTGGATGCGTCTAGACGTAACATAAACAGTTCACTCCGCTTGGTACCGCTGTGTACGGTCTTTTTTTAAAATACAAGACATATATATCTCATTTGATTTTGAGTGTTAAGAAGATCGATGCAGTACTACACACCCATCCACAGTCTCCAGCTGTAAAAAGCATAAATGCAGCCACATATGGTGTATAGCTCTCATCTCTGGGCTAAAGCCAAAACTATCATTACACACACAAAATATATATTAATAAATAATTACCAAAGTCTAAAATTTATACTCTTACTTTCCCACAAAATTATTCTAGTATCTTATGATTGTCTGACACCTGAAATCTTGAAGAATAATGTGATTAAAATCTGTTCTATACACAGAAGATAAAAGTATTTTTAACGAAGAGTTAGGTCAAGAATCATGCAGAAAGAGGGAATATGTAACTACTGGAGGGCAGCAGTAGTGAAATAATTACGCTTCTGGTTCTCAATGAAAACTGAACGACGTACACTAGAGAAGTTATTACTCACATCGATTTAATGCGATAAAAGAAGACAAAAAATCAACAAAAAAAATTGATATTTTCAATATTTTTTCAATTATTGGCTTGCTTAACAGCACATAAAGTCTACACTTAAAATATCATAAAATATTTTTTTAAATATTTACTCCATATAAGTTTTTTATTTATTTTGCATACTCTGTTTATCCCCAATGGTTCCAAGTGAAACAAATAATGTCGTATGCATTAGAATGTATTCGCTCTCGCACTGCAATACTAGCACGTCCGTTTTCTATCTAGAACATTTAAATACCACGAGGAAATATTTGCAACGTTTTTTTGTTGTTCTCCGCAATAAAATATTTGCTTGGAAAATACTTTACTCTCGAGCTCAGTATTTTCACAAAGAGAGTTGAAATAATTTTTATTGTACTCGCTATAAAGATAATTTTCTGCGAAATTGCAACAATGCAGATAATTTTTCACCAAAAAGCAAAAAGTTAAGCGAATAAGGAAGCTACTACAATCTTCTTTCCATATGTAGATATGATTGAATACATTTAAGACAAGATTTTAAAAAAACAACAAAAAAAATATTTTTTTTCTATTATTTTTTTTTTTTTAAATTTCCAATCGTTAATAAAACACTTTTTATTCATCCAAGTTCACTTATGTTCAAATATCTTTCTTTAAACCTGTAGTGCATGACAATGTTAATACAGATTTTAAAAGTATTTTAATAGTTAAAGTTTTTGCTGCTGAAAATTAGTTTCGTTCAAAAATAGAAGTATAACCGTATTCCTCACGCTTGTTAGGCTGAACGGGAATCGCAGAATGTTAGATGACAATTTTTTTTTGTAGTCACCCATAGTGCGTCGTCGTCACCATATTTCTTCTCGTCGTATGAGACGAGAAGAAATATAGTGGACTTATTTTATGTCGGGAATTAAAAACTAGAATTGGACTATACAGCTGTCAAAAGTTAGCTTTATTTTTAAGGAAGAGATAAACGAACTTGTAAGCGGATAACTTGACAAAAAACAATCACCACCGCCCATAAATTGTCATTGCAGTACCAAGGGCACTGTACATACGTTTGGTAAGGTATATAATGGGAAGCAAGGAAGTAATGGTAGGGAGAAAATGAAACTAAACGATACGGGGAAATCCCTCTGACGACTTATAAGTTGTAATACGACGTAGCTATAATGCTACATCATACGATAGCGACCTACGTCGTAGCTTAAAATAAACTTATTTATTGCTACATACCTCAGAGCCTGAAGACAAAAGTCTTCAACCACTGTATCCTACCTTTATTCTCTTATGGTGCTGAAAAGCGAATATTGACGGTCCGTCCGCTTCACAAGATCAGAATCACCCAGAGAGCTATGGAAAGAGATATGCTTGGAGTTTCTCTGGTCGATATGATTCGGAATGAAGAAATCCGCCAGAGAATCAAAGTTACCAAGTAAGTTAGTAAGTTAATAAGTAAGTGGCAATGGGCTGATCACGTTTGTCGGAGATACGATAACGGCTAGAGCAGACGAGTGCTGGGGTGGAGACCGCGTCTTAGCAAACGAAGTGTGGGACGCTCCCCGGCTACATGGTGCGACGATCTGCGCAGAACGGCTGGCTGAAACTGGATGCGTGAAGCCGAAAAGCGTGCTAGGTGGCGCTTCTTCAGCGAGGCCTATGTCCAGCAGTGGGCTGCCGCTGACTGTTGATGATGGTGATGACAGAGTAAAAATATACACAGAAGAAGCATTAACATCTTTATTGCTCTCTTCACGTTTCTCCTTGAGCGACATCAAGTACGTAATTCGTTTCTTCAGCGTATCGGGTGGATATACAACTATTTCCGATTTGAATGCACCTGGGCCCACCTCCACTCTAGGACGTAGTCTACGAGAAATCATTGAGTTGATATGGAAGGTGATATACCTCCTTGGATTTTCTGCTGGTATCTGCTGGAGGTAGAGATAAAAATAACATTAATATTAACAGTCACGTCCTAAGGGACATATATAGGATCACAACAAAGTAAATACTACAGTAATTTTTCAAAATTCATTATTTAGCGTCAAGTTCAAATCATGTCTTTTAGCATATAAGATCACTTCAAAGAAGATACCTCAATATATTTTAAAATTCATTATTTATCATTAAGTTATCGCCATGGCGCATAATTAACGGAAGCTTACTTGGAAGTTATTACGTCTACATACCGTCGGCCTAATTATCAAAATTCGTAACTCTAAAGAAACAATTCTTCCAACTTCTCACTTTTGACGCCATCCAACGAATAATGTAAAGGCGGCATCTGATGGAATATTTCGTATTAACTGAAATATCTTAAACTATGAAAGAAAATCATTTTTTGTTGTTCGTCGTAAAATGTACTCATATGAATTAACAAGTTCTGATAATTAGGCCGACGATATATATATATATATATATATATATATATATATATATATATATATATATATATATATATATATATATATATATATATATATATATATATATATATATTTGGTGTCTAAATGTGAATGGTTGGCCAGGGAGTATCTTTGCCGAGCCGCGTGTTAGGTAATTATGGTATTGGTACCCGGGTACGACCCCAGTCTCCGAGCTACTACCGTATCACTTCTCCTCTTCCATTGCGGTAGTATCACATTCAATAGTTAAATACCGAGCATAATCTTCTCCGTTGTTTTGTTGGCGACTTTGAACGCTCGGAGGAGACGGACTGTCAAGATTATTAAAATAAAAGATTGTTTAAAACATGTTGACCAGTCTGTTACGACTGTGTCACGTGAACACGTGTCAACAAATCGCACTTAGGTTCTGTTATAAAAAGTTTGTTAGTTACTTTACTTTTAAAGAGATCACCAACCTTTCCTTCATGTCATTTTTTATGAACCGTCGAGTTCAAAGTACACACAAAATGGACAAATTTTGAATTGAAACAAAATATTTAAAAGGCATTATCATCCCTTTTGTCTAACAATGCAAGAATATTAAAATAAAAGCATATAATTTTATTACCTCTTGACTAAAACGGTCGGCTTCCTGTTCTATATTATAAGAAGGAACTTGTGGATGATAAGGTATTCCAGGAGAATATCTATTAGATATAAATCCCAAGAACGACGGATGTGCTGACAGTAATGTTATAGTTGTGGAAATCGTCCATAGCAATATAAGCATTTTTGCTGAAAACAAAAATTTATAGAAATATATGTCACATAATTGATATTTCCTTGGCTCAGCTACGCTTAGCTGTATAATCAGAGTCAAGAGTTTCAGGGTTAAACACGGTGGAAACGTAAGAAACATCGAAAACAATATACGGGATATTAAATATCTAGAATCGTGTAAACATGTCTTCAAGGCACATAAAATAAACCTTTATCTGCTGTACCTATATTATGGTAGATGGTAGAGCCACGTTGCAGACGAATACTTCGTCAAGAATGGCATAATATTTGTCTGTAGCATGAATGGGCCGGCTCGCCCGGGGAAGTACCACACTCCCGCAGAAAATCGGCGTCTCAGTGGTAGCTTAGCTACCACGCTTTGTACGGTGAGCGGCTGAGTTCCGGAGGCCCAACACCCTCTCTTTTCCCCTCCTCCTCCCATTCCCACTCCCATAATGATACTTTCCTTAAAGGTCGGCGACGCTTCCGCCCTGCCTTTGGCGCTGCGGAAGTCTATTGGCGGCGTTAATTGCTTTCCATCAGGTGACACGCCTGCTCGTTTGCCTTCCTATCCCATAAAAAAAAATTACAGTAATGACTTTCGGTACGATTTCCAGCTTTACATTACAATGTGTACAAGAAGTAATAAATACTTATGGGGCTTATAAACGTAGCAAGGATAATATCAGTTTTAATGCGCTTAAATATTTTCAATAAATTAATAAATAATATTATATACCAATTATCTATCTTCCTGCCTTCAGCTTATATAGAGTTCACCTAAGTAATTCGCATAAGAACTATACTAGCTATAATAAGTCCAAAACTAATAATAAACGGAAGGATTATTTGCCGTGAACAAACAGCGAGACTAATCGTCGATTCAGTACTTAATTAAAATTCCAAATATCTCGCAAACGAAGTGTCGCCCTCCTCAAATTACTTTTTCAATTTCAATTTGTTTTTATCTATGGACGCCAGTCGTCCGGCCGGTGAGATTCTATCATTTCCTTTATGTCTCGTTTCACGAGCGTTCGTTCGTAAGATGCGGTGTGTTGGTTAGTATTATTTTCGTTCTGTTCTTGGATTATACAAATGCTGCGGATGTCTATGGGCGGCTTCGATTGCTTTCCATTAGGTGACACACCTGCACGTTTGCCTTCCTATACCATTAAACTGATTTAAAGAAATGTATGAGATCGGTTCAATTGAGGAACTAACACACTTCACAGAATATTGACGTATTCACTCTGTATTTACCTTTTAAGACGAATATAGAGTGCCTGTGGCTCAATTCCTTTACCCTTTCCTTACTTAGTAATTCCCTTCCATTACTTCTTTCTTTCCATCACGTTCATTCCCCCTTCGTCCTCCCATTCACACTCTTACTCTAAGAAAGATAATGCGTCTGTAGTGCCTATAACATGGCAGTTCATGGATGACAAGGACTACTTACTATGAGGTTACAAAAAAAAATATTGCTGCTTTATCTTCCATCACGTTCTAGAGCGTGAAATATTTTTGCGCACACTTATGTAAAAAATTTAGAGCAAAAAATTCTGGAAAGGCCATTAGGGCAGCGCTTTTTCACGAATTTCCAAGTGACGCTAAAAGCCTACACCCATCAAAACGTAAATAGTAACGAAAAAATTACGTAGCAAAAAGGTTTCCTTTGACTCCGTAAATAACACATCCACTTACGTACATACCTATGTAGTTTGGGGTAGACTTATGAATAAACTTAATATTTTACTCACGACCTCTGGGCGTTTTATTGACAAAAGATTTTCAATTGTCGCCAAAATATCTCTTAATATTTTTAAATACAAGCTTGAATAGAAATAAAACAATCTTAATTGAAAATCAAGTGAATAATGATATAGGGTAGGGTTGACCAACTTGATAAAATCCAAGACTATCTAGCAATTACGCAATCAGTACTTTATTATAAACTTAACATCAAATTATATATATATATATATATATATATATATATATATATATATATATATATATATATATATATATATAATAGATTCTGTGTTGAAAGTATAGTGGTTGAGAGGTGGAAACTTGCTGACGGTCATTTTTCCGTAAGATTTAGTTTGAGTTCCCCGTAAATCCACTTCTTTCAGTAGAAAACACACATTATTACTTTTCTATTTTTGTTTGCTTTTCGCGGATCTTAGTTACGTAAAAGTTCTGACTGTCCATACAGTAGGTAGGTAAATAAATAGTAAACCAAATACAGTATATACAGATAAACATATAGCTTCCTAAGCGTATATAAAGTAGCTAGAACTAGTTCCTAATAATGCTCTACCTTCCCGGGAAATTTCCTTCATAATTGCTTGCAGCCGTTTTCAATTGAGCTCACACTATTCAACAAAAAAGGATGTTTATGATGAAAAAGCTAATACAAATACACGAAGTAAAAAAAAAATACGATAAAAAAAAGTGAATACAATAAAAAATCAATGCCTTTTTACCTACGCATTAGAATTACTATTGACTGACAAAAGATAAAGTTTCTTGTATAAAGGACTAGATGGCTCAGTAAACTTCGTTTCACCTTCAGTTTATGTTTGCCTGTATTGTATTCACTTCTCCTGGTATGTAAGTACTTAGATATGCAATATTTTTCAAAATAGCACGTTCTGTTAGACGATAAAGCCGTCACGAACGCCATCTATTGAAAGTAATTGGAAATAAAAGGAAAAAATTATTTTTCTAATTTTCCCGCCAACTTACATCATGCATGACGGTTGTGTTTTTATTTCATTTTCATAATTTTATATCATCATCAGTTATATTATTTAATTGTGGTGGCGTATTATACTATATAGTTAAATTAAGGCGTATTAGTGAAGTTATATGAAATAAATGCGTGTATCGTGACTGAAAAAGTCCATAGAAGTTTTGATAGAATAGCCATCATATTATCACGACGTAACGTAACATGCTGTAGTAAACTAGACTTTTCAAGATATTTGATATTGCTGTATTTTACTTGACACTGGCATAATAGTTATATTTAATTGCCATCAAAGAAAAGCAAAATAATTTTTAAATTCTTCAAGCTGTTCTTTTATGTTTTTCCTATATATTTTTTTATTCATATACCTTCCTGTATTATAGCGAACAAAATGAAAAATCGGTCAAGCCCTCCATTTTGTATATATAAATATATAGATATTAAAAGTTGTGTGTTTTAATATCCTTTATAAAAGAAACTTTACTACGCATGGACTATGATGTACGAGATGTCTGTAATGTGTTTTATAAATGGAATCTTATTTAATGTTCCTCGCTTCGGATATTTTTCGCTTTAAACGCTGTAAATGTGCGCATTAAGGCGAATGTTGTTATCATGCAAAAGTTTCCTACTCAACTCTGACGTATTTTACAGCGCATAAACTCATGTCTCGGAATAATAAACTTCAGAAGCTGTAGTTGCTGGGAGTTCACAATTATTATTTATGTTCATTCCTTACGTTCCGAGCACGCGTTGAAGATTTATTTCGAAAATAAATATGGCTATAAAGTAAAATCTATCTAAGTTATATTTTTAATAAACAAACTACATTTTATTCTGAGGTTTCACTTATCGTAAAATATCAATACAATAATATTCAATTAATTTCCTTTCAAATTCTTTATTTCGACATGTCACATTTTATTTATAGAATTTCAGTCTGTTAACAATAAAGCTTTTACCACCATTTCAAAATGAGGTTTCTTTTGAATCGAGAATAAAACGGCAAAATAAACCCGTAAATATTTTATATTTTTATTTTATTTTTACACAACACAATGGCAATGTGTATAGATCAAACTTTATTTTCTTTCGGTTATGTTTAAGTAACATCCAAGTTTAAAAAATAAGCCCAAACAGACACAAGCAGCATCCGTTCACAGCTTGACGCGTGTGATAGCCATTTTAAAGGGAAGTGTACGACCCGTCACACAGTGCCACCGCTAATAAAGACCTTTAAGCGAGAATGACATATACCCAACCCTATTATTCCACATAACAACAATTAAAACAGGATTAAAGAAGAATATATAAAAATAATGTTAGAATAAGGTTATATTCATGTGTAATACAACAATGCACTTTATGTGCATTATTGTATTACACAGAGTTGAGTGAGACTCAACTCTGTGTAATATAACATAGTAGTTGAGTGAGTGAGACTGTTGAGTTTTAAGTAGATACAACAAGGATGAATTTTTTTTAGTTTTTTAAATATATTATACGATATTGGAGCCTTCAAAAAACATGCCTACTCATGTCTCAAAAGCCAGTAGTGCATCTATAATGCCTGTAGTATAGCAGATGTTTATAGGCGCCGTTGAATGCTTTCCATCAAGTGACACGCTTCGAATAGAGATGCATATGAATACCTCCCTATTCCATAAATAAATAAAGAATAACCTGAATGATTTGTACATACGTCATATGGATTAAATCAAATTGTTTTAAAAGAGAAGTTGGAAAATATTGCTGCATTTGAAACAATATTAACACAATAGAGGACCACTATAAGAAATAAGTAAAGGAAAGCAAAAACTCTGTCGACTAACTCATCAAGTGAATGCAAGATGACAGAATAGTCGATGGCGTCAAACTAACAGACTAGAAAGCTCGAGAAGTATTCGCCGAGGCCACGGACCCCAAAAACGTCAACTTTGACACGTTCAAGACGACACTGACCAAACTAGCTTTGCCCTCCTATCCCATAAAAAAAAAAAAAAAAAAAAACTAGCTACGGATCAAAAGATGAATGTGGAAGATTTCTCGAAAACCTTAGCAGAAGGACCAAAGATTTTAAACGCTCTTAAAGCTGGGGCAAGTGCTTTTTTTATGGCATAGGAAGGTAAACGAGTAGGCGTGTCACCTGACGGAAAGCAACCAACGCCGCCCATAGACATCCGCAACGCCATAGGCAGTGCGGAAGCGTTGCCGACCTTAAAGGAAAGTAAAATAATGGGAATGGGAATCGGAGGGGGAGTGGGAGTGGGAATAAGCCACTCCTATTCCCGTGAGTGGGAAGGGGAGGGTGTTGGACCTCTGGAACTCAGACAGCTCACCGTACGAAGTGCGGTAGACAAGCTACCACTCAGACGCCGGTTTTCTGCGGGAGTGTGGTACTTCCTTGGGCAAACCGGCCTATTCATGCTACAGACAAATAATATGCCATTCTTGACAACTTTGTCAATAGTCTGCAGACATTCGTCTGCAGCGTGGCTCTACCACTAAAGAAAGTGCTGACAAAGAGATGATGATGATGAAATAAACAAAAACTGTTTCGTTCAATTTATTACTTTATCCATGTGTTTTGTTTTTATATGAGGAAAGGAACACCTGTATAATTACAAATTATGTCAAATTTACATTCTAAAATGCATGTGAAACCTGTTTCAGTTTAATTGGTAAACTAAAGACTAAATGTACACTGGCAGTTTTCCAATCAACCGAGCTGGCTTGTATCAACAGCTGTCTCTCTATAAACTGAAATTTAATTAAACATACATACATATATTGAACAAATTTTGTTAATATTAAATTCAATTCCATGCATAACATGCTGGTTAAAAAGAAATTAAGTTGAGTTAAAAAATAAATTAATTTTCTTATTACAGAACTTTTAATTGCTAACATAGATTAAGGCTATCCTATTTTGAAGACGTTTTAGCCGCCGTTTTCCCGCAAATGACGATTATTTGTCACAAAATCAGCCATTTTCACACAACTAAAAATATATATATATATGACGCTATAATAAAATCACTAACGTGTCATAGTGGTTTATTTACCATATGTCTAAGCTTGGTTCACGACGTTTTGGATATGTCAAAATCGACTAACTGAACCAAAATGCTGGATCCATCCAATGACAAAGAGCGAGAACTTAATTGCGCATCTAATATATCGCTTAGACTGTAATTTTAAACGTTTGCTCACGGAATAGTTATATTATAATATTAAATTATTAGGGTTACCTCTTTAAATTTATTAACAAAAAATAAATATTATATGTGATTTAATAATATCATTCATCTATTACAAGCATTATGTGGTATTATGATTGCTAGTTTTTGTTCTCATCATTAAATTATATACATACGATACGTCAGATAAATCCCCCTTAAGAATTGATGAATGATTGAATACATAAATGAATGAAAAGATTAATTGAGTCATTCACTGAAATGTTCTCAGTTCTCAGTGTTCGTAAGTTAATTCAATATTTTGTATTTCGAAATACTGCAGGGTAAATTATACCTATTGAAAATTTACCCTGCCTAAGTTATAATTGGCTTAGTTACCGAATAAATGGTCGCGAGTATGTTCTCCGTATCGGAATAAATTAACATATGTATATAATATATACATACCAGATGTTTATTCCGGGTCTGCGTACCCCGCCAATCAGCGTTGGACAAGCGTTGTAGGATACGCCCAACAGTGGGATATAAATAGGCTGTGAAAAAAATGCAGTCTCATAGTAATTTATTAAATTTACCGATTCTAAGTATATAAAGTTACTTCTAAATGCCAGTCCGTAAAAAAATTTAGTGACAGTTTATTTTTTTTTTCTGTCCATATACTGGGCACAGGGCTTTCCATTTTTGGAGAAATAGACATTAATCCACAACGCTTATCTAAGGTGGATTGACGGGACAGCCAGTTTAGAAATAAATTACTGTAGGCAATAAATGCATAGAATCG
The DNA here is from genome assembly GCA_031353405.1 of Baronia brevicornis. NCBI lineage: Eukaryota > Metazoa > Arthropoda > Insecta > Lepidoptera > Papilionidae > Baronia > Baronia brevicornis. The sequence continues at coordinate 255,395 of JASFAT010001618.1, read as the reverse complement.
AATTGATTTTCAGTTAGCCGGAATAAATTAATTTACATTTAAAATAGCGAAAATAAAACTTGCTCAATTTTTTTTTCTTTTTAAAAAACATTAAGGTTTACATATACAATTGGCCTGACAATAAAAGCTTTATCGTGTTCGACGCATTTAAAGAAAACATTAACACGTAACCGAACTATGTACAAGCTGTGCTTTACTACACGCGTTAGTAAGGAATAGAAGTGCCAATGATTTGTATTGCCGATTTTTTATAGGAACGTAATAGAGTGCAACATTATTATTTATTTATTTATTTAATACTTTATTGTAGACAAAACAGGAAATACAAGAATTAAAAGGAAAGAAGATGTACAAGGGCGAGCTTAACTCAAAATTCTTCGTTCAGTAAACATGCAGGTCACATCCATTTCCGACATTGCCCTAAAATGTTTGAACAGATTTTTCCATTCCAAAGACAACTAACGCTTCTGTTGTAACCTAAATGTTGTTTTGAATAAATTTTCCATTAATAATTTTACTTTCTTTTTTTTATGGGATAGAAAGTCAAACGAGCAAGCTTGTCTCCTGATAAAAAGCATCAACGCTGCCTATAGACATTCGCAGTGCCATAATTATGCATTGCAGAAGCGATGCCGACCTTTAATAAATGTGTAGGCTTGTTTTTGTTGTTTTGTTTATGTTACATTATTTCTATTTATGTTACCACAGCTCTACCTTAGCGTTACATAAATAGGCTAGCTCGACTGGAGAATTATGCACCCTCTTAGAATATCGCCGTAAATTGGTAATATTTTACTATTAACATACGGTGAATGCTGGAATCAAAAGGCCCAATTCATTTCCCCTTCTTTTATTTGTTCTTTCCCTCCCATTAAAACCTTTTTCTACTTTTATTATTCACATCCTTACCTTGAAGTAGGTAACACATATGCAATGTCCTCAATTGCGGCCTATGGTGGGTGGGTGGTGGTTATTTACCTTTAAGTGATCCATTTGCTCCTTTGCCTATATATTCCATAAAAAGTGTGAAATAAACACATGCTATAAATAAGTGACTTAAAAATAAGTATATAGAAATGGCCAGTCTAATTTATGACAAACTCTCTGCATTCTCTTTACAAAGTAAAAGGAAAACAACGAATCAGTAAATTTATCTTCAGTTTCATAACAACGATTGTAAGTCATGTTACTGTTTAAGAAGATATTTATTGTTTTCTATACAAACTTTCTACTAAGTGCATATGCAGCTCTTTCTTTGTTGCTACCGGATATCGTTAATTCAGGAATTATATCAGTTGCAACATGTGTAAACAAAATTGTTAATAATAATATCCACCAAAAATATTCAATTTTAAATGTTGAAGACGAAACTGCAAGCAGTATTGGCAGTGATTTCAATTCATACTCGAAAACAATAGCTGAATTGTTTATTAGAAACGCCATTCCTCAAATATCCCTTAAAAATATAAGCGACTTAAATAACACAGTTCAAAATTATAAAGGAAATCTTATTATCGTTGTTCATATCAACAATTGTGCTCATTTAACAAAAATTGAAAATGTGATATCAAACAAGCTACATAAACATTTAATTGTACTAAACGATATTTACAAAAACAAATGTAAACATTTTATTCAAGAAATAGGCAAAAAAATAGCTAACTATGACGCTACTATTTTAATACAGGACAAAAATCTAAAAGAATATAAGCTACTAACTACAATATCAGAGATCAATGCAAAATCGTGCAAATACAATAGTATCAAATTAGTAGTTTTAAATAAATGTACAAATGGCACATTGATTTCAAATGAGATTTTCCCACACAAAAAATCTACAAATTTTAAGAGGTGTCCTTTTAACGTAGGCATGGCAACATTGTATCCATACTCAGTCATAGATGATAAAAAGTCCTTACGAAATCTACAACCAATAAACGAGTCTCAGATATATGGATCGGACATGGAAGTTGTTAAAATTATAGCTGATTATTTTAACGCGACATTAACGTTAAGATATATTAATAGACCAGTAGAAAACCCATATCTTAATACAGAATTCATCTCATTTGTTATAAATGAAACCATTGACGCCTGCGCTGGAGGCCTATACAGAATATATGGAGACAATGTTTCTTATTCTGGTGTATACAGTGCGCTCTCCGTCGTATGGGCGTATGCGGTGGAAAGAGATAACAGAAACTGGGAAACATTCGCCACCAAAACTACTGGTACATACATATTTTTATTTTTTTATTTCACTTTTTCTTTTATTTGGATACTGTTCGCCATATACGAAAAGCAGTCCGTTTCTTCCACGAATACCTTACTGTACAGTTGGGGAGCTTTAATAGGAACTTCATCTTTACAAACCGCAAGAACATGGAAACAGAGGATTCTTAATTTTTCCTATTCATTATTATGTCTTCATTTATCAGCATACATAAGCATACAGTTATATTCTTCCTTTGCCATACAAGCACCACCAGAAATCTACAAAACTAACGACGAGGTTATAGAATCAGGTCTTATGCCATATTTAATATACTATAGTAAATATTTTATTGAAGAAAAGAAATATCGGGCGTATGCAAATACGTCTAAAGATTGTGAAAATTTCGTAGATTGCGAGAACAAAATATTAGCCAACAAAGGAGTAACAGTACTGACCGAGGCACATTTCTATCAATTTCAAGCCGCGACAGCCGTAAAAGATGAAGCAAAAGTGTTGAAAGCTTCTGATAATATAATATTTATATACCATGAAATGATTTTACGGAAAGGAAGTCCGTTCGTTTATGCATTCCAAAAAATTTTAACGAGGCTCTTTGAGGCTGGTATTTGTAAAAGGCTGTATTCAGAAGCTATTGGTATATTGGTGGAGGACAAAGCGAGAAAAGCGAACACCGAAATGATGAAAAGTAGCTACAGTTGTGAATCCGGATGTGCCATCGCCCTGCCGCAAAGTGCTGGTGCTTTCTATGTCTTGGTATTTGGCTGGATTTTATCCATTTGTATATTTCTTTTAGAACTACTGAATAAACGGGAATGAAACTACACTATAAATAATGATAATAACTGTAACATGCTAGGATTTTATTGTACAACAAACTTCCGTTTATCCGAAATGATCCGGACGGCGGCCGGTTTGGATAACGAAAATTTCAGATAATCCGAAATCCCCTGTTTTCCCGCCTGAATTGCGTCAATAACCGCGAAATATGATTGTAAAACGCGCGTACGTAGAATGCTATTGATATGATTGTGAATATGGGGATGGGATAGGTGCATACGTTAAGCTGTTTAACACCTATTAGACATTGGTTTTTACGTACATAGTTTTAAAGATGTGAACAAGGAAAACAAAATCGGAAATAGTTGTTCGGATAAAGCGGATTTTGGATAAACAGGAATTGACTATATATTAATTTTGTTAGTCCTATGATCTTTATAAAATAACCGAAATGACTTGCGAATGGGAAAATCTTTAGTTGTGGATTAGAGAGAAAGTCGATGGTGACGATTCGGCAACGAAGGCGAAAGTTCATTGCGATAACAAGTTACGGACTAGTAATGATTCAAGTGATCCACCTCTGCTGTTCTAATACGATACACATACACTTCCATCGTTTCAGCGGGATTTGAATATGGCGGGGCAGACTTTTTTGTCGATTTATCATCATTGTCATCGTTTTTTTCTGTACGCAACTTGTAGGCCTCCGCCTCACGAGTCCTTCTAACAACTTTGGTTATAGGACCAATAATGTCAGTACGATAAAAACGGCAATATTTTTCACAATTTTTCAGACTAAAGCAATTTTATTTATATTTTATGTATTATTTATATACCTTATTTAAGGCTAGTAATGCGTATAACTTTAAGGCTAGAAATGCGTATAACTTTAATAATTGTCTCGTTTAATTAATAAATAACATAACGTGGTATTTATTGAAATAAATCTTTCCTTTCACAATAAAAAGTCGGGTTAATATTTTCTCCCGCAAAGTATCAATTACATAGCTGTCACCTGGCGACTTACCAACTTGCATAAATCTTGTCGCTGTGACACACGACACCCAGTGACGAAGCTATTGTCGGAGTCAATGGTCGCAGGTTTGATTTCCAAATCGGGATAAAAAATTGTATGGCCTAAATTGTATTCAAGCCTTAGACAATCATGGGTAGGTATTCATTCCTCCAGAAATGGAAAGGTCCATGCTCAATAATGGGACATACATACCTGGAAGCGAGAAAAAATCTACTTCAAATAATTTTACCAATAAAATCCTAATTGATTTAAAATTGCACTTTTAATTTCCGTTCCCGTAATCCCTGCGTGTTTATCGAAATAAAATAGGGACACGCCATTTCTTCTCGTCAGTATCATATGAATCAACTGAGCAAATACCAGTGAATAGATAACAAAGTTTAATTTTATTTCTAAATAATTATTTCTTTTTTCCTTATTTCACATATTAAATCGTATCCTTAATACCATATCTGGCAATAATGACTCCTTTTTGTCCAATGAAATACCAATAAGTCACTAATGTAAGTTTGCGAGACAAGTCCTTTCTTTCGCATTAATTAATTATTATTATTGTTCATGTCATTTTGCTCTTTTAATTTTAATAGCATTAAGATCATTTTCTTCTTCTTATTTATGTGTAGTTTAACTTTTTGTTGTTTCTTTTTTTTATCTGTCTAATACTCTCGTGAAAGTTACCACGGTGCGAGTTTTTTTCTGTATATATATTTCGTTATTTTTTAAGTTTTTATTTGATTGTGTGACTTCCATGATTGACTTGACACTGGCAGAATTCACTGATAGTTGCCATAAGCAAAGAAAAAAAAAAGTCCTTTCTTAGATTTATTTTTGAATATTGACAGGTATTATTGCTCTATATCGAATAAATAAATTAAAATTGGTCGATTTATCAATTTCAAAATCAATTCAAGGATGTATTTAATTAATTAAGTATACCATAGTATTTTTCCCTCCAACTTACATCAGTGACATTTTTTTACACATTGTTTTTATTTCATTTTCATAGTCTTATGTAATTATAAGTTATATTGTTTAATTGTGGTGGCATATTGTACTATATAGTTTGAATAATGCTAATGAAGTAATAAGAAATAAATGCGTATCGTGCCTTTTTAAGTTGACTGCAAAAGAAAATAAAAGGTATTGGGTGGAACAGCCACCATTTATTAAGACGTAACATGACACGTTGGCTAGTACATTTCAAGATCTTAATATTATCATATTTTACTTGACACTGCCATAATAGTTATAGCTAATTGCCATCAAAAGAAAGAAGTTTACCATATTGATTCAATACATCGATGACTCGAAGAGACCTAAAAATCGATTCTACAATTAAAATCCATATCTGACAAATGTCAATTTCGTTTGAATTTAAAATTGAACTTGTTTTGCCGGTTAAGACGTTTGCATAGCGATAATTTATTTCAAAATGTCCATATTTCAAGGCTTCCCTGAATTACCGGGGCCAAATGAATCTGCTTACTGTGTAGTGAATGAAATATATTGCTGTGCTAATGCACATTATGGAAACATTTCTACATTTACTAATTCAGTAAGGTTAAGTCATATTTTAACAATTTTTATCCACAAAGGTTTTGGTTAATACTTTTATCATTTGCAGACGAAAAACCATCCAAAAATCAATGTTACCAGGGACACTCAACATCATAAAATAACAGATGAAAATGTTTCTCTATATATTGACGTCGAAGACAATTTACTAAAGAAAATCACCAGTGTGTGGTACAAGCAGGGTTTTTTGGACGCTTTAAGTGTAGCTGCGGATCCAAACATTAACCGTGAAAATCCAGTTTTAGCTGTAACAGCAACATACGTTTTGAAAATAGCAAATCTTTTTACAGCATTTAGGTATTTTATTCAACCACATTTAAAGGACATAGGTCCTAAAACTGTGTCAAAATATTCAAGAACTAGAAATTGGAATAATGCGCCAATCAGATGTTTAGCATGGCATCCCCACACAACAAAAATTGCCGTAGCTACGGCTGATGATAATGTGAGGGTTTATTGCTCAGATGTATCTTTTGTTTCCACTTTGAAGTGCAAGGCACAAGGTCATGTGTCTTCGCTAAGCTGGAGACCATATTCTGCTTCTGAACTTGCAGTAGGATGTGAACAAGGTGTGATTGTGTGGACTTTAGATCCTAATTCAATGTTTACAAAACCATCTTCAAGTAATGCTGTTGTATTAAAAAGGTATGTTAAATTCACATTTTTATTATTTTAAGAATTCAAAAGGCTAGCTCAACCAAAGATATAAACAACAATATTTAGTAAGAATTGTGCTTAAAATCCAGGGGTTTAAGTTTGATTCTATATTGAATTGACTTAATCTATATTTTCATAGCATAAATCTTATTAGTTTAGTTTAATTAATAAGAATTCTATGGATGTATAGTTAATAACAATTTTAGTAATATCAAAACATTCCTAGTCTTCTTTTTCTTTTAGAAACATACTATATCCTTATAATGTTCTAGTATTATATTTAGTGAGCAGCAGAGTGCATTTTGTATACTAAGTGCATCTTAAGGTCCAACTCATCAAATTAAATTCTGTTTTCTTTTGTTATTTTACTATTACAGCCAAATTATTTTTTCATTATGAATACTATAAGTATTCATTCATTGGAGTTTTCTTTCTCTTTAAATTTCTTTACTTGACTTATGAAAGTTTGACCAGAAATCTTTTCGGCCAGAAGTTTTAAAACCATAATACCTCTTATTTCTAGATCGGGTCACAGTCCTGTAACAGATGTGAGTTGGTCTCCAAATGGTGACTTACTAGTTAGTTGTTGTGGGGCTGACACGTCAATGCTAGTATGGGATGTTGCCATGGAAACTGCAGTGCCACTCCGAAGAGTTGCAGGTGGTGGCATTGTGTTTGCCAAATGGTCTCTCGATGCTAGCAAAATCTTTGCAGCAACTTCATCTATTATATTCAGGTAACTGAATACTTTTATAGATTGTTATAGATGGAGAGATGTTGTTCTGAAACCTTTTATGTTCTAATCATTTATAGTAACTAAATCACTGATAGAATACAGTAGTGACAAAAGATTTAATAATTTTTTGACTATAGACTAATGGACTATGCTCAACCAGACAAACACCACACACTCAATAAAATTGGCATTGTCATAGAATTTTTCTGTTACTGCATTTTGTACAATTACTAGGGATTTCAGAGAATCTCCATTCCTCTTCTATAACTTCCTTCTTCCCCTTTCCCTAATATCCTTTTTCCTGTCCTATTATTCACATCTTACTATAGGTAGACAACACATTTAAAGTGTAGGTAATGTCTTCACGTGTCCATGGCCTTTTCTATAAAAAGGATTTCATTAACTTATACTTCAAATATCTCAAAATTAATGTACAGAGTATGGGATACAAAGAGTTGGACCCCAGAGCGGTGGTGTGCTAGAGGATGCCGTGTGGTGGCAGCATGCTGGGGTCCCACAGATATGGTGCTTTTTGCAGCGAAAGGAGAACCAATGGTATATGCACTTAGCAACATGGGACTGTTAAATGGTGAGGAATATATTTACTTATTTTATTTATTACTATCTCAATTGTCGCATTTTGCTGCCATCTCAGAAGAAAGGGAAATTCAAAGAAACTCATTATGACAAAATTCTGAGAGACATATTTATTGAAATTATTTTTATTTTCAAACAAAACATTTTATTATTATCCACCTATCATAGAATAAATTCACTATTCCAGTAAACCTTCATGGGATTACTCAATAATTTCCCGAAGTTTCATGACAATTGGATGAATAGTGTAGTAATGCATTAACGACAAGCAGACAGATATAAATTATATAGATTATATATTATATTATACATAGATTAAGTCATATAGTGAAGTGATATGAAATAAATGTGTATATGTGACTTATTACGTTGACTGAAAAAGTCCATAGAAGGTTTCAATAGAATAGTTACCATTTTATCAGAATGTATTGTGACAAGCTAATTTGTTACATTTCAAAAGATTTAATATTATTGTACTTTGCTTGACACTGGCATAATAGTTATAACTAATTACCATAAAAAAAAATAAAAGAAAAATTGGCTTTTTTCTTTTATTTCTTTCTCTTATTTCTTACTACTTTCTTTTATTTCTTATAACTTATCAAAGGGTTTATTTGTATCATGAATAGGGCAACCTGTCTGATAAGTACTATACTCTTAAGCTCTTGCTATTGTGTGAAACCAAGCAACTGTTAGCTTTACCATCATAATATATTCTACATCTTTCTTGATCTCTTTCACATTTTTTTTTATGGGATAGGAATGAAAACGCGCAGGTGTGTACTTATAAATTCACCTTATAAACAACTTATAAATTCAACTAGGGGATGGTTGCTAACCAATATGTTTAATATTCATATCCCATACAGTCCTCAGATAAGAGTTATTACCGTCTTTAGTATCATAGATATATTGAACTTTAATGATTATGTAACATCAGGTAACTTTCTAGCCTATTTAGCTACGTTTTCCATAAATAAATATATTAAAAAATTGGGCACTAATTATCTATCTCTCCCTATCATCAGGAGCTCAGACAAGTAAAGCGACACCAGTTCTCGATGTGACCAAAGTAGAACTGCCATCAGGAGATGCTGCTGGAGGACCTATATTAGACATGTGTTGGGATCCATCGGGAAGATACCTAGCCATACTGTTTGAAGAGTCCTACCTCATAGCAATATTTTGCACTACACAACTAATGATGCAGTTAAAAGTTACACCTTGGTATGTAACACGTATTCTTTGTAATGTATATATGGTAATTCTCATTATTTTTGTTCATTGAGTGAATATTGTGAAAGTAAAAAGAAAGAAATGACACATTAAATCAATGAAAAATTAGCCAAATTTTATATTTAGGCGCCATCCATAAATTACGTAAAATGGGAGGAAGAGCAACCCCCTTCCTCGTATTTTACGTACTAAAAGTTCTGATACCCTCCCTTCATCACCTTTCTCCCTATCCCATCACAAAGGGTGACATCAAGTGACAAGGGAGAGATGATTCTTATCGTTTGAATGTATAAATTTAAAGTACTGATGTCCTTCCTTCTTCCCCTGCCTCCCCATCCCACCACAAAGGGTGACATATAGTGACAAGGGAAAGATCAGTCTTATCCTTTGAATATATCTAATAACTAAATGATAACATGGGCTCTACTGACTCGCAAATGCACACTTCATTTCGTGGCTCGGTTCCCCATTCAGTGACAGGATTAAGTAGCAATTTTTCCTACATTAATACTATCGTAAAGATTTGGAGACCGAACTTCTTTCCCCTACCTTTACTTTCCTGTTCCCCTCCTACCTTTACTTACTCTAAGTAGGTAACGCATCTGCAATATACTTGGTGTTGCTGATGTTTATGGTTGGCTATACTATTGTACCATCACGAGCCTCGTGCATTTTTGCCTATCTTACCGTCAATTTGAAAATTTTAATTTGAATATTGTACATATTTTTTTTTGCAGTTGCTTTGTCGGTGGCATTGAGAACGAATTGCCTTCAACCATGGCCTTCCAGAAAAACTTCACAGAAGGCGCCTGTTTAACGATTGCGTGGTCAAGTGGCAGATTACAGCATTTCCCTATTGTCTATGGACTCTGAAATGTTTTTTGAACTTAATTAAACAAATTTAAGTAAAATAAACATTGTGGAGATTGTTGAAATACGCATATTTTTGTAAAATGTACATAATTGTTCCATTGTAATATATTTTTAATACAAGTAAATACTATGGAAAAAAAGTTATTTATTACATTTCTTCCACCGTTTCTAATACCCATAATAAACTTACAGAAATAATCCGTAATGCAGTATTTCTCCGCTTCCTGAGTCTTCTTCTGAGTCTCTTATTGCTTTAACCTTTCTGGAACTTTTGGTATCTTTGAATTCTTAGTAAGTTATAGGTTGCATTTATTTATGAAAAAAATTGAACTCATCAACCACTGATACCATAAAACTGTCGTTAACAATTTCTACTACAAAATATCAAATCACTGATAACCAGATCAAATAACACATGATATTAGAAGAAAAAAGAAATTTTACTTAAAAATTATTTAATTACATGCTATGTACAAATTTCATCCCGACCATCTGGATGAGGGGCGCTCTAGTACGGTGCGTTTTTCTAGAAACTTCTTTCCACATACCACTATCCTGTGGAACCTACCTTGAACGGTGTTTCTGGTCCGATACGACATCGGAATCAAAAAACAAGCCTACACTTTCCTTGAAGGCTGACAACACTTACACTGCAATACTACACACTACGGATGTCAATGGGCGGCGTTAATTGCTTTCCATCAGGTGAAACGCCAGCTCGTTTGCCTTCCTATCCCATAAAAAAATTCATACGAGTGGAAGTTTTGGTATAGTTAGTTTATATCGTAAAGGAGCGCAGAAAGTTAATAACAAAAAATAATGAATTATTGTCAAATTTAACCACTAGGTGACCGCTACTATGCATTATTAATCTATTACAACGATCTTTATTTTATGCAAAGAGAGTTTTCTTTACGTTTTTCTGTTTACCACTTTCGGATTATGAACTTGTGTCGTCCTTGTTACACCATAGTTTTTAATATATTCTTTTTTCATTGAAAAAGACGCTTCATGATAGTTGATTGTTGTATTTTTGTTGTCACTTCTCTTGCTTATAACTGAATTTGTCAGGCGCCTAGTATTTTTAAATAGGTCATTTTTTAATTCGTCATCAAATGTTAATTGAACGCTTACAAAAACAGTATCACGGTCGTTGCGAGTTCTTCTGGAATTTCCAATAGTATAAATACCGTTACACGTTTCGAATCGCTTACATAGTCCTTCACTTATATCGTTTGCTAAACGCCCCAGATTATCGCCCAAATTTATATCGATGTCTCCTAAAACGTTCAAAGTCAATCCAGATTCCAATTTCTCCACCTCATTTTCTGACATGTGCTTCATAAATTGAAATTCAGTTTCCAAAGAGTCTCTTGTTTCTTTTTTCACTTGGTCTAAAAGTTGTTTAACAAACTTATTCAAAATTTCGATGTTTGCACTAGTTTTCTTCTTAGCAATAATCACAAACTTGCGTATATTATCGCCGAAAGTTTTACATATTTTATCTTCGACTGTGTTGGTTGCTTCAATAAGTTTTCCTAAGACACCCTTACCATAGTATTTGCGATAAATAACGTCCACTTTGTACATTTCTACATAATCTTTTAACACTTTAACCGTCGTCGAATTAACAGAACTATAAATATAGAGTAGGAACTCCTTTAATTCATCTGTGCACATCCATAATTTGTTCGGGCATTTATTGCGGCTTCTTAACTTATTTTTGGACTCCGATATTTGTTTTTCTGTATTCCTCAGTGGACTCTTCTCTTTAGTATCATTATCTATTCGTTGACATTTTATCTTATATCGTTTTGCTAAGTTTTCGCCATCGCGAAAAATACGAGAGAAGAAACTAGGAAGTTTATCCATAAGTAACATTAGGGTGTTAATGTGATCTGGGGATACAGATTTTTTATTATTTTCAAATGCATTTGAATATTTTCTTCTAATTTTTTGCCACTCTTGGTTCCAATTATCCGCGATTCCCAAAAATTTTGCTAACTCACTGCTGTTTTTACCTGTGTTTGAAATATAATCTTTAGCCCTTTTATCGTGTATGCGTGTTCGTTTCCACGAACACTTGCTTTCAACCATGTTAGCGATCATGCTATCAAGAGTATTAATCACAAGTTCTCGAGTTTCATGGGAAACTGACTCCTTCGTTAGAGCTTTATCGATTTCGTTTCGAAGAGATTTATACTTTTTAAGATTTTCCTTGAATGGTTCTTTCTTTTCCCGGAGATTTTCCTTGTCTTTTGGCACAAATTCTATTATTGTAGTCTCATTTCCTTTAAGCGTCAACTCATCTTCAGTACCTAGTTCATCGTGATCATCATCATCTAAAAAAGGTTTCAATTCAAAAAGTTTGTCTGCAATAATTTTTTCAACATTCATTATACTACATGATCTATGGTCTCTTTTTGTCTCTGGGCTATCCAACGATTTTATTCCCATCCTTAGAAAATTTTCTAGAAAGTTTGAAATGTAAGCTAGTTGCGAAGGATTTTCTTTCACTGCATTAATATCTGACGAAGTAACTGCTACTTTGAACTCAACCAAGAAGATAAACGCTGTAAAACAAATAAACATCTGACAACTATAACTACCAATAAATTTCTGTAATCTATAATAAAAATCAATTGCTGTTCGTTAGTCTCGCTAAAACTCGAGAACGGCTGGACCGATTTGGCTAATTTTGGTTTTGAATTATTTTTGGAAGTGCAGGGAAGGTTTAAAAGGACAGTAAATATGATAAAAATATTAGGAATATAGTAAAAGCAACAATTTCGTTTTCCCGTCGTTCAGAAATCAATTAAATTTAAAAGTCGTTCAGAAATCAAATTTAATTCAAAAGTGAAGTTTATTTTTCTTTTTTCATTTCTTTGGTTTTGAATATTGGTTTTTTTTTTGATTAAGATTTATTTTTGATCCTGTTAAGTTTTGAAGTAAAAAATGTGTTAGTAAAGTTGAAACTTTCTGCAATTATCCTTCATCTTTTTTATTTATTGATTCTGAGGCGGTACAAAGTTAGCCGGGTCAGCTAGTTTTAAATATAAAAGCTTAGGGTGCATGTTATTACTATTGTTAATAATAGCAAGAGAAAGATCCAAGAAAGAAGAGAGATGTGCTTGATATTGATAATATTATATATAAAATAAAGTAAAACAATAGAATGATTTTGAAGAAAATAACTAAGATGTACAGTAAAAACTGACTTTGCTAAGTTTTGTAGAAATGCCTGACTCTATTAATTATAATAACTCAGTTTATTTCTTTTAGTGCCATTTTTTACTCGAGCTTAAAAAGGCCAAAGAAATCTTTTGTTTTTGATATCATTTACCCTAGTCACAAATAGTTGGCAATAAATCCACTCATTCCCGAGATGGTGACTGGCTTCCACAATTTGCACGAGATTGAGGTTGCAAATTTGGACAATCGTGCAAAAACTATGCGCTATCGTGCTCGTGGCAAATTTAGTTCTCGATGGTTTATAAAAACATTAATGTAGCGAGATAAACTTCACAGAGTTTTAAATAAAGACAAAGAATTACCTTTTAAATAAATTATGAATTGATCCATTGTATTATTTTTCTATAACTACGTTTGGTACATTTTTATATTTCAAATAAAAGCATTGATTTTATTCGTCCAATACCGTATAATAACGATAGAAAATAAAATTGCCAAGTACTGCGTATTACTTTTACCCGATAAAATGGTATATTATTACAGCTTTATTTATATTGCATGAAACCATTTTCACATACAACCGTGATATTGACATATTCCTAATTTAATCAAAAATCATAAAATAAAACTACGACTACTTATGTTTCAAAACATAACATATTTTAGTAAAAATATGTTTTGAATATTACTAGAATTATTGTAATTCATTTCAACTAAGCTAATAATGCTTGTGCTAGAATACGGTTCACATCAATAGTCCAGTGGAAGATACAAACTCACGACGTTCAGATTATAAGACCAAGGCTTACCGAATGAGATATTACTGCTTATTAAAGTTAAGGTTATTGTTATTCTTTAAATAATAATAACCTTTATTAACAATCTTATATAAAATACTAATAACTTAATATTTAGTTTTTCCACACTGGTAAGAATCTTATTTTCATTAGCTTAGGCGTTCGCATCCAATTTTTCACATCGCACGAATTTGCGCTTCTTTGCCTCAACCCTGCTATTCTTTAATATGGACGATATTATAAAAAAAAAAGTGTCTCCCTTATTTTTGTATAAAAATACTTTCATTTAATCTGTATTATATTAAAAGCAAGCAAGGGAAACCAAAAGTAATCACTGTCCCCTATGGATATCTACAACATGCACTGCAACCACGTTTACTGCTAAGAAAGGTACTTAGTAGGAAAAGTGGGAAGTGTAGAAAGGGCAGAGGCTTGAGCCTCCGGCTATAATGATAATAAAGCTTCTATCTAATGTTTAACGATATTTTAATTCTAGTTGTTTTCACAATTAACCATACCGTCGTTGAATGAGATATTCTTCCTCATATCGATTTAAAATTATATTATTTTTATATCATTATCAAAACTACAGTAGTCCACTGCTAGTTATAGACCTCGCCAAAATGCGCTTCCTTACCCGTTGCGACGACGCGCATTTCTGCCAGTTGCACCACGCAGCTCGTCGCTCTCTCCGACTGGTAGGGATTTCATACTTATCTCAACGTCTCCACTCTAGCACTCGTCTACTGCAATGTTTATAGGTTCTCCAAAAAACGTGACCAGCTTATTGTCACATCACAGTCAACATATCGTCAACCTAATTAGCACAATTCGTAACACCAAAATTTTTTTTCTTTTAATGCCATCTAGCGGATAATCTAAAAGCGTATAAGATGGAATAATTCGTATTGGCCTTAAAAAAAATATCTTTTGTATAGCTATAAAATAAATTCTAACGGTTCTATAAAAATATTCTTAAACTATAAAAGAAAATCAGATGTTTTTCTTTTTTATGGGAATATATATTAAGAATATTTTTATAAAACGGTTTATTTTGATAAAATTAATTATTTTTATAAAATTCAAACATGGATTTATGAAATCTGATAATAAGCCCGAATATATAAACCCAATTTTTTTAAATACATACATATTGTATATCGTCCTTTGTAGGCGATGCTCTTGCCTGATTAAAAATAAAAAATAAAGTATAAAGCAACAGTATTTATTAACAGTATTATTAATTGACATTCACATAATGATACAAAAGATTATAGAATGCGTACAAAACTGCAAAAAGTCCACTGGTAAGCTTAAATCTAATATTGCAACAATGGTATCACTTATTTGCACGTAATAAAATATTATTTCCTAATACATATTATTTATCTCAAACGATTTCGTAATTTGAAAGAAAAATTAAAGCGATGTCATATCCTTGATTTTCGTTAGTTAAGAAAAAGTATAGATTTACATTTTTACATTTTATATAGCATTATAACTACCTACATTTAAAACAAATGAAAAAATTAAATATCTGTCTTTGTTTTATTAGCCTCAAATTTACCTTAAAAGTTTTATAATTCAATTTCTATACGTTAGATAACTCTAAAGTATGAAAATTTGAAATTCGAAGATATTATTTTTCAAATATTTTTGCCTCTCAAACTAAAAGCAACGCTCTTAAATTTCTACATAACAGAGATAAATCTACTAAAAAGAACTCAACAATAAGCGACTATACTTTTAAGTGTGTTGTATTTTTATCAAATTAACCTTAGTCCTTTTAATTTTGTATACAAATTATTTATTGTTTTCATCTATTAATTATAAAATATTTTTATCGATAAGCAACAGGCTTAATTATATTTATGGTGTTGCTATCGAATAAAACCTATTAAAATAAAATATTTTTCTCTCTAGCAACATTGAGCCTTAATTTAAACTATTCGAGTAGATTGAGCTTGCTGTTTGTCTTGCGTAGCTGAGCGCGCCAAGGAATTATTTTGGCGCTTTCATCTTCTTCAACGTCGACGTGTTTACCGTTCGTTGTCGCATGGCCTGAAAACAAACCAAGAATAATTTATTTTCATTGTGTACCAAACCAGCCATCGATCGATCATCGGATGTGCCCTTATTTTTTTTTTATACAACACAAATATGTCTCACTGCCAGACATGGGTCTTCTAAATTCTGAAAGAATGGATAAATAACCCACCACGCTTGTTCAAGGCGGATTGGCAGGTATAATTAATTACGACGTCCATACTGTAAAATAAAGATCCTATGACCTAAATCAACGTACCGTACGGCTTTTTATAACTAAGCTTACCTGTCGCGCGTGATTGCGAACTTAGAAGAATTATTATTTGCGTGCGTGTATAAAACGCATGCAGCCTATCGTAGGATAGACGTACTTTTCCAAAAACATTCACGGAAATGTACCCATCAACCTTCCAAAGTTTTGTGGTGATCGAACTAATGGTGTAGTAATGCATAAATGATAAACAGACAGACAGATTCGTTTTTATGTCTACATGAAATCGATACTAATTCTCAGTATCGAGTATTTAGTATTGGGTAACGAATCGCAGAGTATCGATAGCATTTCTTTTACCAAGTTTTGGTAGTGCGGCCGCTATTTTATCAAGATGTATCTTGCATACTGAATTTGCATTTTAAGATACTTGATATTATTTAACTGGACAGTAGCATAATATGTATAGCTAATTGGCATAAAAAAATTAGAAGAAATATTATTTTAAGGTAGCAACATTAACACATACGCCAGTATGTACTAACCATTACAGTGGTCGCTAGAGAGTTTAGCCTCTGAAGGCGCTCTTGCCGGTGGCCCGTGGGGTGTGTCGTAACAGAGGGTAATATTATCTATGGACACAGCACGTTGAGCACCGTTAGGGTACGGACGCCAGTCGCCGTTACTCGATACCAGGCCATTGCTTTCCTCAACTTTCGGCGTGTACATTGACTGTCTGAAAGAACAATTACATATTTCTTGTTAGTCTAGGACTAACTGATGGAGTCAGGCGTTACTTTGCGGAAATCGATTATAAAGATTGACAGTCAAATTTACTTTCCTAACATCCGCGAACACAAATCCAAAAAAAAGTTTTGTGTTTGTTTTAACACGCTCGCTATAGTCACTAATGTTGACATCATCAAATACACAATACTACTTTTCACCACAAACTGAAAGCATTTCGCCTCGACACAAGACATCATCAAGCGTAGTAGACTACGAAAGACAACCGTCGGAGTTGTTAGATAAAATTTGCTGACGGCCGTTTCTCTATAAACTTCTACGCAAAAAAGGCATATTATTTTTCTAATTGGTGTTCGCGGATCTTGATCTCTGATAATGTATCACCAATCTACATCAAATTATCTTTTTAAAATTGACTCCATCCTACGGTGCTATGAAAGAAATCGCTATTAGCGATTAGACCGCCATTTGTATATAAATATTATATTACAATCAATAATTGTATAACTATGTTTTTGTTGTTTTAACTGTTCTTTTATTGTATTTTTTTGTAAGACTTTTTTTATTGTAAGACTTCTTATATGGTTAACTTATAAATACATTATGATCGGAAATCGTTTGTTCTTTTAAATTAACCCTTGGCATTGCAGATAAGAGATGTGTCGTCTCTCAGCATTTTTTTTGCTTTTATACGGGGACTACAAAATAATTGTTAGCAATAATTCCTGTCGTTAAATTCCACAACTACACAACTCGCTACAAAAAAAAATTTCATCCCTACCATCTGATGCGTGGCGAGCTAGTATGGTGTATTGTTCCTGAAATTTAACCACAATTATACATAAATTTTTCAACGCACACCTAACACTCTGTAGAACCAGCGGTATTTCCAAACTGATATGACATCCTTCAAAAAAAGGACTAGGCGTTTCACAAAAACGATTCTCAGGGAACGGTTCTGTATTGCAGATATCTATGGAAGGTATTGGTTGTATATGGTGTAGCAGTACCTTACTTAAAGTAATACGACCAATATTGATACAGAACAGTAAATGAATATCTTTATTTTCAAATAGACTTAATTATATTCATGAGGTGGGTGAGTGAGCACGTGGGTAGCGCAGCCATGCTCACGTCTCTTCTGTAAGTTCAATATGATGATAAGTCTGTAAGCTAAATAAACGTATTCTTGCTCTCTGTAGTATGCTAGAAGCTACAATTACTTTCCATCAAGCGACACGCATATTCGTTTGCCTTCTTATCCAATAAAAAAAATATGTTCCTACCTTAACCGATTTTCTGCTTCCTCTCTCCTCTGCAGCAGCTGACGTTTCCAAGCAGGCACCGCGGCTGCTCGGCGTCTCTCTGCCTCTCCTGCCAGTTCCCGCTCCAGGTCGCGTCGCGCCTTCTCAGCTGCCCTTCGCGCCAACATCTGTCGCTTCCATACCGGGATCACGTTGCCGGCCGCGTCCCGCTCCGGTATCTGTTGACAACCCTACCGTCGACCAGCCGCCACACTATAAACGCATCCATCTTCTGCTTTACAGAAATTGGACAGTTCTTATACCGATTACTACAAATACAAATTTTTCAAACGATATATTATACACAAAAAAAATGTGTGTACATCGACGCAAAAAAGCGAAAACGCTGTAAATGACAAAGCAACGAATAGTCTGAGTCTCGACTCGTAGAAAATGTTGTACAACGTTGAAACTAAATGTTTTTGAGTGATCAAATATAATTTTTTCAAAGTTCATAAAACATTTTTGGCTCTAGTGGTGAGTTTGCGGTTTACTACGTTTGCGCTTTATAACGTCGATATATAATTTACTAGATCTGTCTTCTTCTATCTTACGACATTGACTTGTTTTGGTTCAACGATTCCATTTATTATATATATTTTTATTTAGCAGATAAATATGAGATATACACGTATAATATATTTGATGATGTTTTTATATGATCGGTACATATAAAACTCATAATATTATGGAGCAATGAAGTGACAACCGAATTATGTTTATTATTTAAAGTCAATTATTGCGTTAATATTTTTCAATTCCCATTGCTTAGCACAGGGCTTCTCCATGGAAGCATGGAAATTGGACTTTAACCCACCACGTTTCTCCAAGGTGAATTGCCAGGGCATAGAATAAGTACTTATAAGCCTACTATTTCATATTTATTCCGATGCGGAAATTAAACTCAAGATTATATATTCCGAAAGCGGTAACTTTTCCGTGGAGCAAATATTTATGTAAACATACTGTATAGCGTATCTCAAACTACAAAAAGAACTATCTAGTGCGCTAAATAAAAAAAATATAACAAACTTGCTTTCCCAATCAAACACATCCAATTAAAAATAAAGTAATCACATCAAGTCATCAGCCATTAATTAGATACAGTTTCCGACAGGATCCACATACTGTCTGACATTAACCGCGTTCTCGGCACCCACTCTCCGCATCGGTGGTTACATGAATTACTGACATAACCGACACAAATTCTACTTTTGTTCTAGTCGCGTTTATTCCGAATGCTTTGTCGGTCTCTTGCCCCAGTGCTTACTAAGTCAAGGATATTATTTCTTAGATAGACGACTTGCGGTACTAGTAGCGATTGTATTAAGAAAAATGATTTACGTTAATATATCAGTCCAACTTACTTGATTTAGTTTTAGCTTACTCGATTTGCAATTTTCGTAGACCAATTAAAATAAGATTGTTGCAGAATGAAGTACCTACGTCTATTATATTTTTGGTTGAAATTAAAGGCCAAAAATATATATATATGAAATCGAGCGATTGATATTAAAACTTCATGAACCATTATATCGCACAGTACGATGCGTTTTTCTAATTGCAATGCCAGATGTCTAAGGGCGGCGTTGATTGCTTTCCATCAGGCGATAAGCTTGCTGGTTTGCCTCCCTATACCATAAAAATACCCCAGAGCCTAACCGTAAACTAAAATTCAAACAAATACGTCCTACCTGTATTTTACGGTACCAATCCGTAGACACTGACCGTACGTCTACAGAAAATTCAGAGTTTAAAAATCAACAGTGCGTTGAAAATGCCGCGTTTTCAGCTTTCGTGTGTAACAGGCCTAAGACAACGGTTCCCGATACACGGTCACGGTTGCCGCCGCGGATAGCGTGTTATATAACTATCTCTATTATAAATGATACATCACCCACAACGGTACATAGCGTCAGTAAATAATTCTTATCTGTCAGTAAATGTGAAATTTTGACGATTTTATTTGAGATCATGTATATCGCCCGTACATTTCTCTTCTCTTTCTCTTATCATAAATATATATATATATATATATATATATATATATATATATATATATATATATATATATATATATATATATATATATATATATATATATATATATATATATATATATATATATATATATGTATATATATATATATATGTATATATATATATGTATATATATATATATTTCTGGATGGAGTCAGGCGTTACTTTGCGGAAATCTTATATTATGTGTACAGTCAGAATATGTGGACAGTCAGAATTTTTACTTACCTAAGATACCTAAACAAAAATAAAAAAAAATAACAATGTGTGTTTTTACTGGAAGAAGTGTATTTACGAGGAACTAGAGAGTTGTGGTGTGTGTTTGGTGTTGTTGAAAGTGGTTTGGAAGTGAAGAGTTGCTGACCGCCGTTTTTCGATATGATTTATTTTGAGTTGCCCGTAAATCGACTTCTTTCAGTAAAGACATTATTATTAATGGAGTCAGGCGTTAACTTTGCGGAAATCCATCACTATATGGACAGTCAAAAGTTTTACTTAGCTAAGTAAAACTTTTGACTGTCCATAGACATTATTATTTTTCTAATTTCGTTTGCTTGTCGCGAATCTTAGCTTAGTAAAAATTCTGACTATCCACATAGTAATGGATTTTACTGCCCGTAAAAAGCAATCAGTGCTGCCCATACACAGTAACACTATAATTTTTATTTATTTACCCTCACCTACACAAATTCATCGTTACCAGCCCAGTAAGCTTATTCTGTGATCATCTTCTGTTAAAACAGAAGATTAAACTACGATATTCGTTAAATATTCTTCTTGAGCAAATGTGTACTAAAAATAGATGAAAAAATCTTAAGATAAACTTCTTAAAAAAATTTTTGTTAACACTAAAATAAGAACGTAAAGCGCATATTAATCTCAATTAATTATAAAGTATTTTAGGGTGTTAATTTCATATATCTGAAAAAAAAATGCGTTTTAAATAAAAAGTTTTTTAACTACATATTTTTATATTCTAGTTTTTTTTATTTTTCACCAAATATAAGGTTTGTGCTGAGGGGTATGTACGTACGAGGGGAATGGACAAGTTGGCTAAACTTTAATTTATTTTTGCAAAAAAAAAAGCTTACAGTTCATTATTGTTTACTTTCAGTAGGATAATTAACATGCAACCCACATAACATTCACTTTTACTTAAGCTGTGAATATATAGACAATCTCTAGAGAAATTGTGAGAAAGACCTTCACTTGAACTTCTAACCTTGAAACATTCATTTCGTTATTGACGGCACGCTATATTAGTTCAGGCATTGTATTGTAATACACGAACATCTTCAAGCAGTGCGTCCTGCTTGTACTCTCTTATAGCGCCGAAGCGAGGACACTGACGGTCCCTCTGCTGTACGAGCTCAAAGTCAAGCCGAAGAACTAATTAGCAGACTGAAATGACAATGGACTGGACATGTTGGTCGGAGAACCGGCAACCGTTTGGATTGACGAGTGCTGGAGTAGAGAACGCGTCTCAGCAAACGTAGGATGTGACGCTCCCCTGCTAGATGGAGCAACGATCTGCGCAAACCGGCTAGCAGAGACTGGATGCGTGTAGCCAAAGATTGACTAAGTAGCGTGCCTTGGGTGAGACCTATGTTTAGCTTTGGACTGTCATGGGCTGATATTGGTATTGATGACACGAAAATGATGACTTGAACAACGTAGTGATGAAGTTTTCACTTTTCAAGCCGAGTGGGCGGGTAGTAGCTTCATCTTTGAAAGTAAGCAGAATATATCCCAATAATAATCCGAATGACACAGCGATACTTTGACATTTAGTTAATATTAATAATAATTTTAAATAAAAAAGTCATAACAGAGTTATAAAAATCTACTTAATTAAGTAATTATCAAAATTGAAATAAGCGTATTTCAATTTTAATAATCATTATTAAAACACTTTCTACTAATGACAAACCAGACGATCTTTCCGCAGCGCACTGTGTCATTCGGACCATCGAAAGTGACAAGTCATTCGAAATTCTCTTTTGCATACACGTAACCAATATAAGTTCGCTTTAGTAGTGTTCGCTTTAACTAATTTTCTATTTAAAAATACAAGATATTGGAGTAAATAGATTTACATAGAACCAATTACAGAGATAACAAGAAAAATATTGTATGTATACGTTTTTAAATTTCGGTTAGAGCATTAGAGATTTATCCGAAAGCGGTAGCTTTGCCACTGAACCAATTAGAACGGCGTAGTAGGTAACGTTTAAAGATTCTTTATTATCTAAAAATATACAATATTATACTAATTGCATTTCTTTATTTTTTTTTTCACAGCCCATATATGTCTGTCCCACTACTGAGCACAGGCCTCTTTCCATGGCCATTTCTGGAGGAACGGTCGTTAACCCATCTCGCTTATCCAATGTGTATTGGCGGTGTTACCAGACTTGAAATAAATATCTGTCAGCCATCGGGATCGAACCCGCAACCGTTGATAGTGGCGGGGACCCCCGTCACTGAACCAATTGGTCCGCTAATTGGCATTATTTATATGTAATACATAAAAAGTTCTGCATTCAATTAATTAATCGTAATTTATTCATCAAGACTTATTTATATTAAGTTTTATATCACCGACAGTATTTTTCAAGCCTTATTTCGAAATACTTTACACTAATCCCATCTAAAAGATTTTCTATATCATAGTCTATACAGCGCGCAAATAATTCGTGACAAACATTTAAACTGGGACAAAATAATTTAGGTATTATTATTGCTTTTTATTCTCATAATTTATAAGTATAGCTGCCTAGTTTCTTGCCTGTTCCCTTTAGTATAATCAACTTTCTCATTTGTAGTATATAAAAAATTATAATAAATCAAAAGAACTTTTGATTTTGATTAGATTATCATAAAAATAAAAAAGTGAGATACATATACGAATTAAACATCACATGTTACTTTTTTAAACTTAAACAATTCTTTTTTGCATTTAGAGAGGTATATATATATAATATGTTAATTCGAGAGCCAAATCATTATGAAATCAACGACCAAATTTATATACATCTAGAATAATTTACGTAACAACTTTCAAGAACAAACAGCCGTCAACAATGTTTATTGTTTTGATAACGATGTTGTCATCCCGTACATCGAAATATCGATATGTAAACAATTGTGTGTACTCGATTTGTAAGCACGAACACAATTCGATCACTCGTATATCTAAAGCCATTGTTAAAAATATTGATATTAATACATAATCACCTTTATATTGTTATTTATATATCTTAAATGAAAAATGAGGTAACTTGTTAAATTATTGTTGTATACTTGTTATATTTCGTTTATAGTCATATAGCCCTTGGCGAAAATAACCACTTATTTAGTAATTTCTACAATTTTAATTTAAAAATGCTACATGGATGAATACAATTTATCGGCGAACTTCTAATTTAAAAGCGAGTCCAATAGTGAGTTTATTAGAAGACACTTTCTACTATTAGTGATTCGTACTCATGACATCGTCTATAAAAATCGTATCAATTTTATTATTAGATCAAACTAGTTCTATTAATCTTATCGATTACCTAATCACTTAATTATTGTGTAATGGGCGCTACGATTTTTTCACTAGTTCACTGTATATAATCGATTTAATGATCTTATGTTATCTAAACGGTTGCTATTTGAGTTTTATTGAATATTTATTTATTTTTTAATACATTTGTGTATTATTAAGATAATTCGATTTAACATACTTTATTTGGTGTAATAAGAATTATTTAAATTAAAACATTTTTTGCATATTTTCTTTATATTTAAATTATTGAATAAATTACTATATTAGAAGACCTAGCATAATTGGTCAATTGGCCAACGATTTCCTGCTTTGATATTGACAACAACTCGTGCGATCCATTTTCCACAGAATATAAAGACACTGATTAAAACTTTTGAAACGTTTGAAATTTATTTCCTTTTTCCGCCAACTTCCATCAGTGACGTTGTGTTTTTATTTCATTTTCATAATCGTATATTATTGTCAGTTATATTGTTTAATTGTGGTGGCATATTATACAATATAGTTCGATTAAGTGAAGTGATATGAAATAAATTCGTGTACCGTGACTGTTAAAGGTGACTGAAAAAGTCCATAGAAGTTTTGATAGAATAGCCACCATTTTATCAAGACGTATCGTGACAAGCTGACTAGTAACATTTCAAAAGATTTGATATTGTTGTATTTTACTTAACACTGGCATAATAGTTACAACCAATTGCCATCAAAGAAAATAAAAAAAAAATATTTAAACGTGATACAAATTTAATATAATAGAAAATAACATACAGAAAGTTATAAACAGATATTATCAATTATTATAAACTAGAAGTCTCAAGACCACACGCCACGAGAGCAACCAAGGTATCAAACAGTGAAAGCGTGAAAACGAATGTATACGCGTACCATCTTCTTAAAATGAAGTATTTTTCATTCAAATCTTGAACTAATTGACATGACACATAAACGTAGCTTTCGCTTAAAATCCAGCCGGTTATAAGTTATTGTCGGTAATGATTCGACAGAGGCTGATAATGGCTCATTAATTACGCGCTGAAGTACTATCGTGATCTCTCTTACGTACTCAAGCCGAGAATGATGTGTCAAGAAGAGATAATTCTTATCACATTTCTAATAAAATTACATTCGCAATGGTGATTCAATTTTAGTTTTATAAAAACCCATTGTTCTACATATTTCATGGACCTTGATATATTTATAGTTAAACATAGAACCATAAAAAATATATTTCAATGAGTTCGCAACGCTTTTCTAGCAAAAATTTGTTCTTTTGTCATAAATAAACAGACCTCACAAATGACAGTGAGGCCTTTGTCATTTTAAAGTTACAACTTGATAATATAACCACTGGGTTACAGAAACTCTCTTAAGAGTTCCCACCCTATTTAATTTCACTTCTTGTGTGCGCCTAAATTAAACTATTTTGCATAAAATACTACCAAAATGACATAACAATAGCGTGAGTTTATAAAAATAATCTTTTCATTCTTGACGGCAATTAGATATAAGTATTATGTCAGTGTCAAGGAAAATATAATAACAGTATCTTGATATGTAGGAGTCACCTTGTTACATTGTGATAAACTAGTGGCTATTGTACGAAACCAATGGATCTTTGCTGTTAAAAGACTTAAAAGAAGTCATGATACACGCATTTATTTCATATCACTTTGATTGAACTGTATTTATATGCTTTAATTGAAATGTATTGTATAATATGACAGCAATATTAAACATTATAACTGATAATAAAATAAGATTACGAAAATTAAATGAGACATTATTGATGTAAGTGCATAACCTTTTCCTTTTTTTTTTGATGGCAATTAGTTATAAATATTATGCCAGTGTCAAGTAAAATATGATAACATCAAATATCTTGACATATAAATAGTTATCTTTTCACGTTACGTCTTGATAAAATGGTAGCTATTCGACCAAAACCTTATATAGACTTTTTCAGTCAACTTAAAAAGTTACGATACACGCATTTCTTTCATATCACTTCACTTATACGCCGTAATTGAACTATACTATAAATACACCACCACAATTAAACAATATAACTGATAATAATATAAGATTATGAAAATGAAATAAAAACACGTCTCTGATGTAAGTTGGCGGGAAAAGTCATCCATAATCTTTGTTTCCTACGAGTAGTGTTTTTTTTTAATTTGCTGGCATTAGTTGACATTGTCTATTAGCGCTGTATAAAAACGATGTTTTTAATCGATTAAAAAGAATACTTTTAATCGATTAAAAAAATGAAGGCATGTATCTACATATATGTCTACAAATATGTTTAGGCCTAATTATATATGACTTCGCGAAAAATTATTACATATTGATGTCTATGTTTAGTAATATCAGTTTCATGATTGCATTCGACTAATGTTATATGAAATTAGTTGTTGCATAAATGTAATCGTTTGAAATGGCTCCATTTCACGGTTGAACAATTCGGCTACAAAGACCTAAAATTCGCAGATAACTTTCAAAAAACTAATTATTTTTCAGAAAAGCTTCATTCTTTGGGCTAAAAAATTATCTCCTGTTCACTTAGGTAATGTGTTTATTACTAACCTATAGTTTCAATATTTTTTTTTATGTATCATTTGTCTGTTTGTTTTTAAGAATGGCCAGATCAAGAGTACCCATAAACGGGGGGCTTGCATGAGGAGAATAATGAGTGTGGAGGAAGCGAGGAAAGTATACCGAAATCGTAGCAGATGGAGATCTGTGGTCTCTGCTTACCCCTAAAGGAGACAGGTGTGACGATATGTATATATGCATTCTTTGTCTATTTCTGTATGTGTCCTCAATACAACTTTTATATTGTAGCAATCTTAGCAAGCAATAAATTAATTTACACTGAGAAGTAACCGTAAATATATCACAAGTACTTATACGGAGAAAGTGAAATTGAAAGCAATACGATATGATGAAGTTTCTGACGTTGAATTAAATAAACAATTTTATAAAACATATATTACAAACGTATTCGTGATTAATTCATTTTATTCAATAAAAAATCTGCAAGAAGTTTTGGTTTCTTTTTCGGGTGTATTAGACACCTCTCTTAGTTCAGTAGCCAGTCATAAAAAATATTGCTAACAATTTCTTTCTTCCATGACTTGACCATATCTTAATAAAAGACCGTTTTTTAGCTAGACATTTATGGATCACAAATACTATGTATATTACGCCATATGCCATTCTCGCCTGTATAACTGGTGAGCATTAAAATATAACAACGGAGGCAATTGTAATGGAAACCGGCTTAAAGCACGAGATGGTAGACCAAGAACTACTTTCACCCCATTGAAAAACATGAAAACTTGTTTTTCAAAAGCATTTAATGTTTTTATAAAGATTCCTTAACTTTAATTTTTTTTAATTGTCTCGATTTCTCGATTATCTTAATGTGTTTCGATGGCACTTAGACATATGCCTGTTATACTATTTGCCAGCGTTAACTTTTCAGTTTAGTTCCTGTTAGTATAAATTAAGATTACCCCATTGCTTTTCGTGATTGTCATACAAGACTATAGGAGTAAATACTAAAAGATCTACCAGCGTCTATTTAAGAATAAAAACCAATCTGCGCTGTCATTGCCGTAATCTGCTCAATGGATTGGGCAGATTACGGCAACACCGCTCAATTTTTAGTGTCCAATTAATATATTAATATTCTAACCAGCTTGTTAGAATTTTAATATATTAATTTACATGTGTAATACAGTGGGTATTGATAATTTCACAGTGTCAAGTAAAAAATATGAAATAAGTAGAATTTGTCTAGTCAACCTGCCACGTATCCATAAAATTCTAATATTTCTACCAAAACTTACTATTTACTACTTTCGTGTTTACTACTACACTATAAACGCATTTAATTTATTTCTATTCAATTGTACACTTTAATGAAATTATTTAATAATACTCCATCAGATTTAAATAATATAAATTATAATAATACGAGATTGACAATCTAAGGTAAATTCACAACATGAGTTACGTTTGAGGCACACGTTTCTAAGACAAGCAGCTATGAAACAGTAAACAAAGATTCAGATATTTTCCACTTTCAATTCTATTTGGTAAATACATGGAACATACTGATTTCCAAAGCGTATTTACTGCCAATGAACCTTCTGACAATAACAAATACTTATTTACTCCTTTTGTCATTTGAAAGTCAATAAATAACAGAAAGCAATGTTATAGACATTTCTAACCGCAGTAAATGTAAAAGTAAGTCTGCACAAACTCTACCATATTTGTGTGTCTTTATGTGATTGTTTTATGGCGAACTTGAGCTAAATACAATAAAGACTAATAACTTATATATATAATTGGATAGAGATAGATAGATAGATAGATAGATAGACAGATAGATAGATAGATAGATTGATTGATAGATAGACAGCTAGATAGATAGATAGATAGATATATAGATAGAAAGATTCATTTATTTCCCTCTGCAGCAATACACATTAAATTATTACAAAATTAACAGTACATACAGACGGAAATGGGTGATAGCTAAGTCAAAACTCCCACTCATTGAGCAGAGAAACTGATTTTCTTCCACCAAATTAATGATAATATTATTTATATATTAATAAATTTCCATTACTTGTTAGTTGCGTGTGTGATTTAAATTCAAATAAATATATTCGCATCAATACCGCGGATTATAAGGCTTCAAAGGCCCAATTCCATCTCCCTTCCCCTGTTGCTGTTCTTCCCCTCGCGTTATTCACATCCTTACCCTAAGACAGACAATGCGTTTACAGCGCTCTTAGTTTTGTGTATATTTATGGATGGCGCTGGTTGCCTGCATTGAAATGAGCCATTTTCTTATTTTCTCTTTATATAAATAAAAAAGTTGAGACAGTGTATTTCAGCCTTGCACCAAAGTATTAACTTGAGATCAGAGAATTAAAATATTAACTATCCAGATCGCAATAAGTACCTGAAGCCTTTGTTCTACAGGGTGACCGGTGGCTGACATAAATAATAAAAAAAAACCGGTTTTCGAATATAAATATTAAAAAACCACAAAGCATATAAATAAAATTATAAAACCATTTACGAAGAGTAGAAGTGCGGCTTTAATTTTTTTTTTAATTATTTCGTCTTAATGTTGACTGCCATTTTGGGCACTCTCAGCCACAGTATTCAGTACCACTCGCTCAAGTAGTGACATCTTATGCCTTTAGCTCGCGGAAGATATGTCCTTTAGTGCAGAGATGGTCGTCGCGTTCTTTTCATAGACTTTACTTTTGAGGTTACCTCTACAGAAAATAATCCATACGGGTGAGATCTCGCGACCTGGGTGGTCAGAATGGAGAAGAAGCTCCATGGTCTCTAACAGTTGTTAGGCGTGGCGTTGTTGGAATCATGTGCGTGAAGTGAAGGCAGGATGTTCTGTCAATATTGGTAATAAATAATCAGTAAAATCATTTACTGATTTTTCGACTTATAACTGAATACTACCACTGAACACCCTATATGTGGTTATTACATTAGTAGTACCCAGATATACGCCGCCCATTCGTGACACCATGGATTTACCACTGCCTCAATAAATTATTTTCAGTGTATCTTCACTTTTGAAACAATTTAAGAGCCTCATGAGTAATTGAAACTCGTCGTCGAGAATACTTCAAGCCGCGTGTAAAAGTGTGCGACTCCATCAAAACGCCAGTCATGTCGTTTCACGGTCATTAGACGATATACGGAGCGTTGGCAGAGATAGCTGTTGCGAAGTTAAAGGGGGGGGGGGGAGGGAAGCAGATCAGTGGGTTAGATGCGGACGCAACTGCAATCGTCGATAACTGCATACACTGCAACGCGGTCCGCCTGCATTATGTCGTAACTGTTCTGTTAACGTCACTTGTTTATAAATTCTAATTCTATTGTCACTTCAAAGTAATAATAATAATGATCTATATTCACACTTAATCACATTTGTTTTATTAGTAAACGAATAAAGATTTTATTGAGTTATTGAGAATAGATTTTCTTTTTTAATTTTCAGACTCAAGCCCGAGTACTAGCTGCCAAAAATGCAATTAAAATATATAAATATTAATATTAATTTATATCCCGCTAAAACTCTTATGTAAGAGAATTTTCTTCTCTTAATATTTGAAAAATCTATATTAAAGTTTATAAAATGTATTTGAGCTTGCACGATTGAAAATTTAAATAAAATATACAAATAATGGGAGAATGTGAACTAATAGTAGGAATCGAATAAAAATAAATATGGAAATTACTAAAACATAACTTAATCTGAAGCCTATAGGAATTTGTTATCTATTATATTAAAAGATACATCTATAATCTACCTACAAGACTGATTTGAAATTTATTAATTATACAAGTACATACCTACATATAATATATAGTCATTTCTAAAGTTATATACCAAATTGAATGTGAAGACTATGACGTTGAAAAACAATTCTACGCGAAGACGAGAAGACGATATCTTCTCCGAATCTTATTATGATTTGTTTACAATTAAAAAAGTAAAAGTCGCACGATAGAAATTTGAAACAATAGCTATAAAAATATAATAAAGTTATATGGATATTCTTTCTGCGTTATCATTTGAGTAATGAATAAAAGATAGTGGTTGCATGGCCTCAAATTACTCCATGCGAACAGAACTAAAATGACTGTTACTTACCTGATCGACGAAATTGTCAGCTGTGAACCGCTTCGTGAACTCCGTGAAGGTTTCCTTGTCCTGCAGGCTTTCCCTTCGCGCGCGTTCTACTTTCATCTTCCTTATGCCAGTTATATCCTTTGACATCTTCAATTCTTCTATGAGGTCGGTTTTCGCGCTTCGAAAATTCTCCGTCGCACTCGCCAAACACTGGAGACTGACGGATCTGGTAGGAGGAGGTGCGGACAAGGTTTTAGCGGCTGGGGCTCGTAGTCTAACGGATGTTAGTTCAGCGCTGCTGATCGCTGCGAGGGGTTGATGCATCGTTGGGGGTTGCGGGGGTGGCGGAGGGATGTTGTCGGCAGGGACCGGTGGCGGCGGCGGAGGCCGGGCCTCCGCCGCGCTGTCGTCCCTTTTGCAAGGAGCCGTGATTGTTTTCAAATACTCCGATGGCTTGATGAGGCGGTCCGGCGCGTTGTGAGGGAACGCCGGGGGCACGAACGGTAGCACCGGTTGTTTGTTGACGAGGTTGGGCGCGCGCGGCCGCTCGTCGTCTGCGGAGGCCGCCGAGCCGCGTCGCCCCGCTGTAAAATGGCGGACACATTAGTGGGGGGGAGTGAAAGTCCGCGCATCGTCGCGCGCGCACCCCGGCGTGATCTACAATCCGTTTCTAAACTCTTATTCTTAAAAATAAATAAATGAAATTTTTAAAATTCGAACAAATTTCTTTTTTTTTAAATGACTAACAACTTTTAACATTAACCTGCCAGTTACTTTTATCATTGTAGATTTTTAAAGTAATTGGTTTAAGTAGGAAAGTAGATACAATATCGTTTTGCAGCATAAGATCTGTCAATAAAAATCATTATTGAGGCATCTGTGTATGAACATAACATGAAAATCTTAATACAATATTCGTGCTGTGTTAGAAGTGATAGTTTGACTTAGGAGCATATACAATGATATTGACTTTTTCAATTACCAGTCACGCTGTACTTACTATTAAAAGTAAATTTTTAACAAATAGTGCTTAATGATCTGAGAATATCTAGTGTGAGAAAATTTGTGTGATCTTTAAAAATACGAGAATAGTGTACAAGGTATTTTTTTTAACACATATGTCCCACTGCTAAGCACGAGCCTCTTCATTTCTGGAGGAACAGACATTAACCCACCACGCTTGCCCAATGCGGATTGGCGTGGTTACCAGACAGAAATAAATATTTGTAATCCATACATATATTTATTCTAATGCGGGAAACGAACTCGCGGCCATTGACTTCGCGGGCAGAGGGTCCCGCCACTGAGCCAATTGGTCGTTTTTATTTAAAAAAAATATGGTATAGGGAGGCAAACGAGTAAACATATCGCCTGATGAGAAGCAATCAACGCCGCCCATAGAAATTACAGATACATTGCCGGTCTTTGAGATATGAGTAGGCTTGTTTTTTATGTTCTAATACATCGTCTTATCGTGTATTTAATTGAAATAACCGGATAGTACATAAATAACTTCATCTATAATTACACAAAACTAAATGAATACTCTTTTGTAGATAGACAACTGATTTAGAAAAATATCACAGACCATCAACTGTTTACAAATATAATATAATTCGAGAAGTCAAAAATTATTTTTATATTTTTTTGTTTCTTACTAACTTAACTTGACGTTCTTTGATCAAACCCTACTTTTGAAATACACATTTTAACAATTATATCGTCAGTCAGAAAGTCTATTGTGTGAATATAAGTATAAAAAGTTTTATTTGTAATTTATTCATTGTGAACAAGAATCAATTTGATTCTTAAATACAGAGTTTGATAATAAATTGACTTCAGCGCCATCTAATAGCCTAGCATAAGGTTGTAGTGTCGTCTTAAAAAAATATATTTTATGATAATCACCTCAACCGATCAAGTCTTTAAAAGTTAAACGACCTCTAACAGATGGACCAAACAATATATACACTCTCGGTAGCAAAGAATCTGGATCATGCACGAAAAGATTACAATAAACCCTCGAATAACGCGATTTCATATAACGTGATTTTTATACCACGATTTCATGTCGCTCGTATTTTCCCTCGTTAACGCGTGGATTTCCCAAGTCATATATTTATTTGTATGTACTGTGAAAAATTTATAATGATTTGACAGCACATAATCAACTTTGTTTGCACATCTTGTTTTTATAAAATTAAATTATTTTATTTAGTTTCAGTTCCCAACTTTTGAGTTTTAGCAACATTGATTATACATTACAGTGATCCCTCGTATAACGCGTTTTCCTATAACGGGGAACCAATTTATCGCGTTATAGGAGGGTTTGCTGTATTTTTATTGAACTTTATGAAAGATTTTTGACATTGACCGTAGACAGAATGATCAGTGTCAAATATCCATCAAAAAGTTGAATAAAAATATTGTTTTTAATATAAATTCCGCAATAATCTAATAACGGATTACGCCATGAGGTCTACAAGCGAAACAAATTCACGATTTCTACGCGAAGGTTAACTATTTTGGACACGGCCGACTGACTATACTTATTGTCGAAGAGATTCTTACATGATTTCTGAAATAGTTTCGACTTTTAGTATTAATTTATTTTATTTATTTATCTAAACTTTTTTGCACGAAATTCACGACAGGCGGACTTAATGCCACTAGGCATTTCTCACAGTCAACCTGCGGTCGAAACTGAGAAAATCGTTTTGAAGGTTGTGAAACTAAATAATGAAATAGGATCTCCTTTAGGCGCAAGTACATACGTAGGGTCCAACCCGAGATATGTGATGGATTCCTACAGCTGACCTAGCTCCACCTGTATTGGTCCGCCTCTTCTGGGGAGCTAGCGAGGCAAATAGGGTAATGCATGTTCTGGGTAACCCTGCATTTTCCTTATATCCGTCCCAGGCGACGCAGTAAACTGTCGTGGTCAATACCACTATAAAGGAAGAATAAATACAACTGAATCTACTTTCATCCTTGCCATTTGAATTAGTGGCATTTCAAAACGGTGCGTTTCTCTCGAAACTTTTTTGTGTATCCCCACTCTGTGCTCGGTACCTTGATTTTGAAACAAAATACAACTACAACTACATTTCAAAATTGTTGTGTTAAATGAACATATGTCACCTGTAGCTTGACTAAAGTTTCATTCCCGCCATCTGGATGACTAGCGATCCACTACGGTGAGTTTTTCCCGAAACTTTATTCCATGCATCACCGTTCTATAGAACCAGCTACATTAAGAAATATTTCCGAACAATTATTGCATTAGAACCTTCAAAAAAACAATCCTACTTGTATCCCAAAAGCCGGCAACGCCTTTTCAATACCTATGATGTTGCAAATGTCTACAGGCGGCAGTTATTGATTTCCTTCAGCGACACACTACGACGATAGCCTCCCTAACAAAAAGTAAAAAGACTAAGACAGATGCTCGTATCAACTATTCCAAATAAATACATGAAAGAATTCTTAAGCACCTAATTTTCTAAGTACTATTATACTAGCTAGTTTCGGAATAACTCCTAACGGGCGCAATGGCGATTATAAATTATCCAGAGATATAATTATCCAGACCTAAACAGACATTTTTTTTTATTAAAACGGTCCAACTGTCAGGTACTTATAAGGATAATAATAAAGCTATTTATACTCATAGTCCCGCACAGAGATGTTCTACGCCATAAGTACCAAAAAACATCTAGATTCAGAATAAATACATGTAGATCATACAAGTATTTATCCCGATGCAGGAATTGAACCCGCGACCCTAGATTCAGATTCAAATTTGTACATAACAAATTAAATTTTATTTGTCAAACGTCATTCCATTAACAGTCAAGCCTTTACCACCATTTGGCAAGGAATTTGTCCGGACGCAAAAAAACGTCGAAAGTAACGCAGGTAGTTTTTGTTTTGTATTGTTCTTTTTGTCTTTTTACAATACAACACTGTGTGCAGGTTTCACCGATCGTTTATTTATAATTAAGTTACGATCAAATTACCAAAAATAATAAAAATATCAAAGAGAATGCGAAAAACAGGCCCGGGAAGACCACACACTCCTCAAGCTGTACCTGGTCACAGGTGAAGGACGAGGGACGAGAAATGAACACTTCGTAACGTCTCCGATTTAGTCATCTAAAAGGTCTCATAAAGCTTGTCGATATTGTATTTCGAATAACCCATAAATCAGCATTGTCGCATAGTACAACCATATCTACATACATGATATGTACGCCGCCTATATCCCGTAGAGGTAGGCAGAGACCACAGATCTCCATCTGCTACGAAATCGGCACACTTTTTTCGCTTCATCCACACTCATCACTCTCTTCATATGAATGAAAAGTTCATGAAGAGAGTCGACCTAAGCTATATTGATTAAACATAGCTTTAAAGCTTGGGCTTAGCTTGCTATCCGAAGGAAGAATAATGCTCAGGTTAATAAACAACTAGCGATCATCCATTCACGGCACTTAGCCGAGAGTGAACAGCAGATTCCACTAACTCAATTGTTTCACTGCTCAAAGACAGACGAATTAAAAATTCAGGCACCACAGTCGCCGCGTCGCACTCTGTTTCCTGAAACGCCTACATCATAATGGCCGCTTTCATTTCGACTATCACCGCACGAAGAAAGCTAGACTTGTTACGCGTAGAATAAATTAAATCATAAGGAATGAATAAGTATTTGTCTAATTAGATTTTATTAAAAGCTCGTTTTAAGTGGTTCTTTTTTCGAAATTTCTTTCCACGGACCACCACTCCTTACCAGCTACCTCCGACGCTCTTTCCGAATTAATACTACATTGGCACCTTCAAAAAACAAGCCTACACATACCTAAAAGGCCGGCAACGCTTCCGTGACTCCTGCGGTGTCGCGGCTGTCTATGGGCGGCGTTGATTGCTTTCCATCAGGCGGCTCACTTGCTCGTTTGCCCTCCTATCCCATAAAAAAGGAGTGGTGAACCACTTAAGAAGAAGAAGTACGTACTTATACTTGTCCGGATAAAATGACAGCGATATCACTGCTTATTTTAGCGCTACGTAATCCCAGTTAAACTTAATCATTTGCGCCCCGTTGTCCCGGAGGGCATCGTAATTGTAACATATGACTCTCATGTCCCCTCTGAGGGAACATTAAAGTTTATTACTTTATTAATTCATTTTATATGACAGGTACAAGTTGCTGCAACCGATCATGATGGAAAAGTCGTGGGAAAAAGACAAGTTGGTCGAAAAGGAAAGTCTTGGCTACATAATATCAGGGAGTGGACCGGGATAGCGAGTGCTCCAGGACTGCTGCACCTCGCGAAGGAGGAAGAGAGTTGTGCTGAATTGGCTGCCAACCTTTGCAAGTCGGAGAGGCACTCTTAGAAGAAGTGATTCTCGACAATCGACTTATACTATCGCATTTTTTTGAGGAATGCATATTTCTGATGCAATGGTAGAATATATCAATGGTGTATATCAATGGTAGAATATATCAATGGTGTATATCAATGGTAGAATATATGTTGCAATTAATAAAATATATATTTAAAAAAATAGCAATTAACATCGGAGGAAAATATGAAAATGCGTTCGCGAAGTTTCGAACGCTTTTGTACGTAACTTGAATAGATAGATGACCATATGTGCCGGAAATGTATACCAAATACATGGTGTTTCATATTGTGTTATGACATTTGATATGTCTTATATAAAGCAAGCCAAGGAAGAAAACCAATTTATTAATTTTTTTTACAAATTTTACGGTTGAAACCAATTTCAGTTTCAACTGTAGAATATTATCCGATTAAGATGTGAATGTTGATTTTCTTGCAAATATATATGTTTTTAGATGACTATTCATTCATGGAGGGCCTCTCCATTTCTGGAGGAACGGACATTAAACCACCACGCTTGTCCAATACGGATTGGCGGAGTTACCAGACTCAGAATAAATATCTGCAGGCAATACATATATTTATTCCGTTGCGGAGATCGAACCTGTTCCGACCGTTGTATTCTTTAGCGTGGTGTCACGCCACTGAGCCAATTAGATTATTGGATGTCTATAGATTTATATAAATCATACAGCCTTTCAATAACTTACTTGATTCCAAAGCTATATTTAGTAATATGGGGATTTGTAAATCCACGCTTTTGCCATAAAATAGTGCGAGTAGCTGGTACTTAATGCTCGACACGGCACGTAGTGCAAAGGTTTAAGGATTTATAAATCTATACAGTGAAAACTCTATAAGTGGTATCTGAAGGGACCTATATTTCTTTATCACTTATCAAGGCTTTTCATTTAGCTAGTTTCCCGAATAGGTAAGCTAACATGACATTTGTCTTATTATAGAGGGCCTTACTATGAGAGGTCGAAGTATATATTTTTCATATGAAGAGGTGGGAATCTTAATAAAAAGATAGAAATAATTTTTTTATAAGTTATACAATTATATTACTTTTGCATTAGAGTGTCAGTTACAATTTTTATTTTAATAAAATACAAAATGGCGTAAAAAAAAACAATCAGTTATATTGGTTTGTTTAAACGTGTCAGTGATTTCAATCTTTAAACCTGATAAATTGTCAGCCTGATAAGTTATTTTTAAAATAAAATTTCAATTGTGAAAAAAAAAAAAAAAATATATAAAATATATATATATATATATATATATATATATATATATATATATATATATATATATATATATATAACTTCCCACTTCTGCAATTAAAAATAAATGATACAAACTTGGATATTTCGACTTCAAAGCCAATAGCAATAAAAAAGTGCCATCACGATCTTTACACAAGCGCCGATATTGCGTGACAAAATTAAAACAAAATAAAATCAACTTGGTGACTAACCTGTTTTGATATCGACTTTAAAATAGGTTATCGATTTACTTTCACTCTGAGATTAAAAGAAATAAAATAATATCGCTATAAAAATAAAACGATATAACTACTGAATAAATCAGCTTTCCTACGGAAGAAGTCTATTTCATAATTATAAGCTAATGCCAATGTAAGCTACTAAGGTAATTTTCCTTTGAAAAGGTGTATTTTATGTAATTTATCCGACGCTTATAATCGACTTGACGATTATCGATAAAAGTGTACGTTTTGTACTGATAGTACATAAATTCTAAAATTAGTAACATAAACAAGAGTGGTGGGTGTCTTTTTTTATAATAAGAAGTTTTTAATATTATTAGAATTCTTGTAAACCATTTCAATTGAGCTAATAATGCTTGTGCTAGAAAATGCTTCATATAAATACTCCTATGGAAGATATTAAATTACGGCCTTAGATCGTAGGACTGATAATTGCCAACTGAACTGTAAAACAACATACATACATATCATCACGCCTGTATCCCGTACTTGTAGGCAGAGACCACAGATCTCCATCTGCTAAGATC
The DNA here is from genome assembly GCA_031353405.1 of Baronia brevicornis. Lineage (NCBI taxonomy): Eukaryota > Metazoa > Arthropoda > Insecta > Lepidoptera > Papilionidae > Baronia > Baronia brevicornis. The sequence continues at coordinate 217,658 of JASFAT010001618.1, read as the reverse complement.
TCGGCACTCTTTCTTTACTTCATCCACACTCATCAGTTTCTGAATACAAGGTTGCCGGTTAAGGGTACTTTTGACCTGGCCTTTCTTAAGAATTTTTAGTCTAGGTATGTTCTCTTTGGTCCTCCCCTACCGACCCTTTCATCCAGATATAACGTAAATTTCTTTTATCAGTCGTCTTTCATCCATCCTTTCTAAGTTCTTATTGTAATTCTGATAATTAGGCCAAAATATACAAATTACATCCAAAGACCGAAAAACTATTTTTCGGCATTGAAAAATAAATTTTAGTCTCGTCAGTGACAATATTCAAAAATCTGTAAATATAAAAAGAAAAGAGAAATATATAAAGCAGTACGACAAGTGGGCTAATACGTTATTAGACTACAATAAAACAATCGTAAAACTCGACGAGATCTTCTACTTTCTATTCGCTTTAGTCATATTTTATTCGTGCAATATGAGCGATGCAATGCAAATAGAAAAAAAACAATTTGCAACATCTACAATAAAATTAAAAATTACTGCTCGAGTCTTGGAACAATACAAAAACGGTGCCATTTTAAAATCTTTCTTATTTCTTTGTTAAAGTTTTTCATTTACAAACTTCAATTTATCTACTCAATTGAATACTTCACGCTGAATGACAGACAACATACAGACTGAACCGTTGGGACTAGTAGCATGATTTTTATGTGATAGATAGTTAAATGAGCCTGTATTACCGTAGTGATAGGCAGAGACTACAGATCTCCATCTGCTACGATCTCTGCAGATTTTCTTTGCTTCACCCACACTCATCGCTCTCTTCATACAAGCTCCCCATTTAACCCCCCTGTTAACTCCCATGCTACGTTTGACCTGGCCTTTCTTGAGAACATCAGCAATTCGGTCATGATATGTATCAAGGTATGGTGTCCTTGGTATTCCCCTACCGTCCTTTCCATCCACATCCGCAACGTAAACTTCTTTTGAAATTGTCTTTGATTCACCCTCTCTTTACGTCGTAGTGCATCGATGTACGTGGTAGCGTAATAAACGTGTAAATAATGGAAGAGGAGAAGTATTTAATTGAAAGAGAAAAGGTAGTAATGGGAAAGGAACATTCTACGTGGTAGTGCATCGTAGTACGTGGTAGCGCGATAAAGATGTAAATTATGGTAGAGGAGAAGTATTTAATGCAAAAAGAAAAAAGTAGTAATGGAAAAGAAAGATTCTACGTGCGTGAATAATAGTTTTAAATAAAATAAAGTATACCGAATGATTTATTCAAGAACTCATTTCGTTTTTATATTGAATAACGTTTTTGTTCCTAAGATCAACAATTTAGGGACGAAAGGCAACAATGAAGCGTGAAGTAAGGATCGAGCTTACGATGTGTCATCATGAGTTCGTATCCTCCATTGAACTGTTGATGTGAACCATTTCGTAGTATAATCAATAATAGCATAGTACGAATTGTTCGAAATACTGTTAAAAATATTGCTAGACTTCTTGTTAAAGAAACAAGAATGCTAGTAATATCAAAAACATTGCTAGTCTTCTTTTTAAAAGAGAAAAGAAAAGCGTATATGGACAGTAGAGGGAAAACGAAAATAATAGTTTTATTGCCTTTCTTTGGTAGTGAACGGATAACTTTACACCATATATGTACGTCATATGGGCACCATGAAATGGAAAGTGAATAAAAAACCGTAAGGTTACGTTTCAAGTGGACTCATTAACATTAACATATTTTGTGATTGTTTTGAACGCGTACCTTAATCAGAACGAGACTAACAGCCCATTAAACCCACCGTAGAAAGTGAACACTGACAATTACACAAGTAACAGCTGTCTACATAAAAATATGATTCTAATTATTGAGTGAAAACACTCGAATTAAGATTTTATGCGATATTAAACACAGGTAGAGTCGTGCTACGGCACGAACGGGTAGACCCGAAAAATATTACAGCCTCAAAATGCCCAGTACACCCAGTATTCTGAGGATTTAAGTGTGAACCAATTATGAATCTGGATTTAATTGTGAAACAATTGTGAATCTGGATTTAATTGTGAATCTGGATTTAAATAGTGAATCTGGATTTAATTGTTAATCTAGATTTAATTATGAATCTGGATTTAATTGTGAACCATAAATGTTTCACAATTAAATCCATTCTTGCTATTCAAAACATTAATTTATTATTACGATTGGAAGGTAATGTTGGTAGCCTATTGCCTTTTACAGCTTTATCGAATAGCTGGGCTAGCGGGAAAAATGACGGTTTGGGGAAACCTGAGGTAACTGCATGTTCCATAAGCCTAACAACATTGATGAATTGATTCTTATTTTTTCTATTATGCGCGTTGAAAAAATTAAATACATCGCGAGACAAAGAACTTTACAATACATAGTAAGAAGAAGTACAAAGAAAATGGTTTTATAATTTTTTATCTTTTGAAATACGACTGAGATGACGAGATTTAAAATACCATTCGACGCAGTTTTTTTTTCTGATTCAAATGCTGTATAAAACTAAAATACGTCGTTTTTCTACTTATAGCAAATACGTTTTCTGTTGTCGATATATAAATACATATATTTAATTATATAGATTTTGTCAGGGAGTGCCTTCCGGCATTATTAAACCTTTGTACCAAAAATATACATTAAGAATAAATAAATAAATAAAATATAATTATGAAAAGTGCCACCAACCCATCTACTGTTCACTTTGACACTTCTTCTTCATCGATTCAGCAGGCATCAGACGCTGTTAGTCCAGAACTTGGCCACTGCCACCGCATTATCCTTTGCCATAATAAGGTCTCTGCTGAGCAAGTAACAACGCACAGAGAGCAGGATATCAAGTGTGCCATTGTCTGTGTGACTCTCCCCGTCTTGAACTAGAAATGGACGACTTTTATGACATTAGTAATTCAACTCACCAAGTCTAATCCTGAGCTCTGAGGGCCTCAGCGCAGGTTCCTCTAATACGGCAATGGGAGGAGGTGCTGGTGGGGCTGGCGGTGGGGGCGGTGGAGGAGGTGCTTCGTCTCCAGAGCTCCCTCCGGACGACACCCCTGACGAGTTAGATACTTGAATCACTGCCGTTTCATCCGAGACTGAAGGACGGCGGCTGCCCGCTGCTGATGATATACGGCTGGCCTGATGGTGAACATTATTTATTTATTCATTTTATATAAAATAAAATCCACAGCATATGTTATTGCTTAAACTTATATAAATATTTTTTTTTTATATATTCACGCCTATCCCCCGCAGGGGTTGGCAGAGACCACAGAGCTCCATCCGCTGCCATTCATCGCAGCGAAACGGCTCGTCATTGGTCGCTTTTTGCCCTCGTGAGAATCAGGACGTGACGGGTGGCGAACCACGTCGCCGTCATTTTTTTCGACAAATTAGGTATATTAAATTCGTCTTTAGTGAATCCCACGAGCCGCGAGGGAGGATGGAGGTCAGCCCCAGCAGAGCCCTGCATGCTGAGGTAAGGCACCATAGTCCCCGGGGGACATAAATAATTGAACACTTAAAAACCAATAACGGATTATATTTTAATTAACTTACTGTAAAAATATATACAAATTCGTTGGACACGGCGGTTAATCTATAAAATATATGTTTATTCACATAGAAGTGTGTCTGTGTATGTAGAGTGTGAGTGTGTGTATGTATATTCCCTCTATTAGAGTAAACAAACTAAAAAATATTCAAATCGGTCGAGCTGTTATTGAGTTTTTAGTGAATGTACCGAGACTTCCAACAGCACTCCATTTATATATATAGATATATATATATATATATATATATATATATATATATATATATATATATATATATAGATAAATGAACAACATGCAGTCATTAATTGCATAATTTTATTTTAGGTGTACAAAACAAAGTTATGCATATATCTATCCATCCATCCATCGCTCCGTCGATCGATCCGGTGTCCTTAGTATTAATAATAATAAAAATGAATCTAAATTCACTTTAAATAAAATAAAACTTTTATTTTTTCCAAAAAAACGATAAAGCCGTCACGAACGTCTTATAATTATTGTATTGTATATTAATTTGTAATTTTGAATTTATCGCATTATTTTAGTCTTTTTTCTATATATATATACTCACAAAGTTTTGAGCCTTGTGTGTGAGTGCTGCCAATTTCGTAGCTATGGTAGATTTCGTTTGATTATCTGACGCTGGTGATACTTCTTCGTAAGCTTTACTTGAGCTGTATAAAAAATCAATACTAATTAATACGATACTACATCATATTGTACAATAATATTATATTAACCCTTTACACATTAAGCTTTTTTCTATTGCTTATTGAAAATCACCTTATAATTGGTTAAAATCACCTTGTAATTGTATAGTTTCACATATTTTATGTTTTCGATATCGATATATTACTATTTTAAAAGGAAGTGAGAGAATAGGGTGGTAAGTAAAACTCACCATCGAAGTCGATGCAAGAAATAGCGTGGTGAATGAGACTAACAGATTTGAGTGCAAAGGGTTGATAAATATACACGCATGCCCTAGTATCAGTGTAAATAAAATACCCACTCGTAGTTTATAGCAAAAGCAATATATATTACTTTACGAACTATCGTTTATATTGATATGTTTTTTTTCCTTCAAAATTAGATATATTTTTCCATACAATTACAAACGTGTGGACAATCTGTTTCACGTGGATACGCGGCAATGAACCGCACACTAGCAGTATTGTACAGTTCATTGCCACGTATCCGTTTTGAATAGGTCATTGATCCCTTTACGTCATATGTTAGTTCAACATTGACTCCTCCTTCACCCAACACTCACAATCAACGCTTTTATTTTATAAATGTGTTTTTAATTTAAATGAAATATGTAAAAAAGATTTTAAAATAAAAAGTTGTAGAACACACTTTATTTTAACTTGAACTTCGTTTATGTAATGTTTTTTATACGAGAAAAAAAATGTTTATACAAAAAAAAAAGAGTAAATCCAACCACTGGTCGGAAGAAATCCAAAAACTGGTTGTATGCAAATTGTATATGTACATCCTCCAATCAAACCGAAAATTTCGTTTCAGACGATAAAGACAGATTTGACAAAGCATTCTTTGTCAAGACTTTTTTGCCCGACTTGTCGTTTAGATTTATGTTTTGAATAAAGATTAACACATTATCACACAATATTTATAACATCATCAATCCAAATTCCATTTATCGAATAATCGGGTACCATTTATGGTACACATGCCTGAAGTTTAACGTGTATCATAAATGGTACACGCGCCTGAAGGTCAACGTGTACCATAAATGGTATACGTTTTACAGAATATGTTAGCGAACTGCATATAATATATCCTACACAGTTGACACTTTTTATTAGAGTAAGCAGTAAATGAATGAGCTGTGATATATGATGAAAAATAAAACTCACGTATCATTATTTCCTTTTGTACTTCTTCATAAGAATAAGCAGTAAATGTGTAAGCTTTATGTAGTATATTATGATAAATAAAAATCACGTATCATTATTTCCTTTTGTACTTCTTCATAAGAATAAGCAGTAAATGTGTAAGCTTTATGTAGTATATGATGAAAAATAAAAATCACGTATCATTATTTCCTTTTGTACTTCTTCATAAGAATAAGCAGTAAATGTGTAAGCTTTATGTAGTATATTATGAAAAATAAAAATCACGTATCATTATTTCCTTTTGTACTTCTTCATAAGAATAAGCAGTAAATGTGTAAGCTTTATGTAGTATATTATGAAAAATAAAAATCACGTATCATTATTTCCTTTTGTACTTCTTCATAAGAATAAGCAGTAAATGTGTAAGCTTTATGTAGTATATTATGAAAAATAAAAATCACGTATCATTATTTCCTTTTGTACTTCTTCATAAGAATAAGCAGTAAATGTGTAAGCTTTATGTAGTATATGATGAAAAATAAAACTCACGTATCATTATTTCCTTTTGTACTTCTTCATAAGAATAAGCAGTAAATGTGTAAGCTTTATGTAGTATATGATGAAAAATAAAACTCACGTATCATTATTTCCTTTTGTACTTCTTCATAAGAATAAGCAGTAAATGTGTAAGCTTTATGTAGTATATGATGAAAAATAAAAATCACGTATCATTATTTCCTTTTGTACTTCTTCATAAGAATAAGCAGTAAATGTGTAAGCTTTATGTAGTATATGATGAAAAATAAAAATCACGTATCATTATTTCCTTTTGTACTTCTTCATAAGAATAAGCAGTAAATGTGTAAGCTTTATGTAGTATATGATGAAAAATAAAAATCACGTATCATTATTTCCTTTTGTACTTCTTCATAAGAATAAGCAGTAAATGTGTAAGCTTTATGTAGTATATGATGAAAAATAAAACTCACGTATCATTATTTCCTTTTGTACTTCTTCATAAGAATAAGCAGTAAATGTGTAAGCTTTATGTAGTATATGATGAAAAATAAAACTCACGTATCATTATTTCCTTTTGTACTTCTTCATAAGAATAAGCAGTAAATGTGTAAGCTTTATGTAGTATATGATGAAAAATAAAACTCACGTATCATTATTTCCTTTTGTACTTCTTCATAAGAATAAGCAGTAAATGTGTAAGCTTTATGTAGTATATGATGAAAAATAAAAATCACGTATCATTATTTCCTTTTGTACTTCTTCATAAGAATAAGCAGTAAATGTGTAAGCTTTATGTAGTATATGATGAAATATGATTAGTTCCTTTTGTCCTTCTTCATTAGAATAAGCAGTAACTGTGTAAGCTTTAGTTTATATATATTTTTTTTTTAGCTTTTAGCTTTAGCTTTAGTATATATTATATTTATATATAAAATCACGCCTATCTCCCTCAGGGGTTGGCAGAGACCACAGAGTTCCATCCGCTACAATCCCGAGCTTTAGTATATAATGAAAAATGAAACTCACGTATCATTATTTTCTTTTGTCGCGTAGTCGACTATGAGCGAAGCGCTTCCCGGTCGACTGTGACTTCCGGAGTCACGGGAGCTGCTTCTGATAGGACAATTAAAATCATGAAAACATCGATTTATTTTTAAGAGAGTTTTATTATGAATAAAATCACTATTAATATAAAAAAGCACGAATAAAAAATAAAACAATAAATAAAAGCATATTGATTTCAAATATATTTTTTACGAACTGCGTTCGAAGGAATTGCGAACGAATGAGTCAATCCGATCTCCCAATTTACGAAGTTCGTATACTTTAAAATATTATGTCAAGATAATGTTCATACCTGTATAAAGTTAAATAAAATATTGTACATTTTACTCAGTTATTAATTCGTTTTTTTCTCTAAATATTGTGTATGTGTGTGTGCGTTTTTTATAAATATGTCATTCATTTATTCACCCGTTTGTTCATTAATTAACTAGTTCATTCATTCACCCATTCATCCTTTCACCCATTCGTTCATTCATTCATTCAGTCTTTCTTAATAGGTAAGGTATAATTTCACCTTCTTCGCTGATGTTCCTCTCGCGGCAAGTAGATATCCTCGTAGTGATGATGATCACGACGTGTGGCCTCTGCACCACTATCACTGTCAGACTGCTCTGGAGCTGCTGTCACTTCGTTCGAACCATGGATTTCCGCTTTTACTGTATAAAAAATTTATCATATTAATATTAAAATTGCAACCATTTTTTTTAAACGTACAACCATATTTTTAGTTTAAAAAAGTGGTCTGTAATCATTACAGAAAATAATAATGCTATAAAATTATCAAATAGAATATAAACTTCTTATATGTCCAGTCTGACTTCACTGTATGCTAATGTTGTGCCATCTGTAATAAGGATTACATTTTATTATATTGTACGATTTAATTAATAATGTTTGTTATATTTGTAATTCCTTTTGATGGTCCATAAAAAAGACATGTGTATTGCTTTATGTATATATGTTTTTTCGTATAATATATATAGTGTTTTAGTTTACTAATTGGTAATAAATAACTTTCATTCAATCTTACTAATTTATATAAATATATAATAAACTAATTTACTCCTACACATATTTTTTCTATTATCTAGATTAACTTGTAGAAAATGCCTTAAACCATTAAGTTCATTTGTAATATTTTTTTATTTATTACGTTATAAAATAATTTTTTGAATAAATATAAAAAATAATATACAGATAAATGAAATATATACAAAAACCAAATATGTATATGAAAAACAGGGCATGCTTTATATAAACAATATACGCGGACATCTACACCGCTTCTACAGAAGATATAGAACGGGCGGCAGTTGACGAAAAACACTTTCACTACCCACAATACACACACAATTTGAGCACACACACTTCACTTTTGGATGTTAACTTCAGTTGCAGACGTTGATGGCCTACCTGAGCAAGGCAAATCTTCTATCAAATCTCGACCGCTTTTGAACGCTTTGTACCACTCATAAGCACGAGTTTCTGATAAAGTCCATTCACCGTAAGCCTTCTGAAACATTTTCATTGACTCCGAACACGAAATTCCATTGGCGATGCAAAATTTAAGACAGTCTCTTTGTTTGATGTTCTTGTCCATTGTGAAATTCGCAATACACACTAGATATGATATAACTCAAAACAGCGCTGTATTTAATATAAATAGCAGATGCAACTCGAACGTCGCGCCAAAATCGAAAACAGTTGTGCCAATCTAACAACAACAAAAAAAAACAAAAATTCGAATTTAGAACCATAAACAAATAATCCATTCCCGATACTTTCTTGACTGAATGTATCTAATGGAGATAGTCTAATGGAAGATACGAACTCACGATGTTTAGATCGTGAGGCCTAAGCTTACCGACGGGGTTATTACCGCTTCAATGTATGTACATAATATATGTATGGAACATACATATATTATGTACATACATTGAAGTATGTATGTATGGCTTACAGATATTTATTCCGAGTCTGTTTACCTCACCGATTCGCATTGGACAAACGTGGTGGGTTATTTTCCGTTTCTCCAGAAATGGGGAGGTTCGTGTGTATATGAGCTGTAAAAAATAACTCAGATTATCCAATGACTGACCAGTCATAGTAGGAGCCTCCTGCCCTTCCGCTGGCACCCTGGGTCCAGGGGAGCGCGTGTGGAAGAGATCTCGTACACGTTGGTACAGCGCAGCCGGTGCACTGGAGTTGGTGCTCCCTCCATGCAAGAACCAGCCACCGCTGTTTATTGTGTCAGCCTCCGATGCTGGTGAAGATAAATGTGTTATTAGTTAAGCTTATTCAAATTTTACAGTGGTACAGCCACACTGCAGACGAACACTTCGTCAAGAATGGCATATTATTTGTCTGTAGCATGAATGGGCCGGCTCGCCCGGGGAAATACCACAATCCCGCAGAAAACCGGCGTCTGAGTGGTAGCTTACCTACCGCTTCGTCCGGTGAGCGGTTGAATTCCGAAAGCCTTACGCCTCCTCCCCATCCCAAAATGATACTTTCCATAAAGACCGGCAACGCTTCTGCATTACCTATTGACACAGACACTGCGGATATTTATGGGCGGCGTTGATTGCATTCCATCAGGTGACACCCTTCTCGTTTGCCTTCCCATCCCATAAACAACTGTCTTAAAACATGTTATATTGATAATTATAAAAAAAAAGCTAATTATCTCAGTGGAAAAGCTCCCGCTTTCGGAGTTAATGATCTCGGTCGGTATATATCTAGAAGAGAACCTCCTTAATAATTTTATCTAGACGATAACTAATAAAAGTTTTAAAATGAGGTACAGCATGGAACTTCTCCGTGACGTAGTGTTTATATTTTAATCTTATATTAGCATCACTTATATTGTTTAATTGTAGTGGCGTATTATACAATATAGTTCGATTAAGGCGTATAAGTAAAGTGATATGAAATAAATGCGTGTATCGTGACCTTTTAAGTTGACTGAAAAAATCCATAGAAAGTTTTGGTAGAATAGCCACCATTTTATCAAGACGTAACGTGACGAGATGACTAGTACTTTCGAAGATACTTGATATTATTACAATTTACTTGACACTGGCATAATAGTTATAACTAATTGCCATCAAAGAATGATTCAATACATGGATGCCAATAAAAAGATATGTCATAATTATTATAGTGATAGAAAATATTAATATTATAAACGAAAATAAGAAAAATAATAGTTTTAAATGTTAAAGCTATTATTAAAAAAGCCCATGAATCAAATTTATTTAATAAAACAATAATAATTATAAAAAACTTTAGTAACAACACAAATACACCGCAATAAACACTAAACCATAAATAAATTCCAAACAAAAATAAATACATAAGTATCCCCTAATGCCTGTAGGGAAACGATCGATATTTTCAAGAAAAGAAAAATAAACTGAATTGATGCAGTACTTAAATAAAATACACGTGTTCTCACCGCAAAGTCTAACAGAAAACTGACCAAATATTACCTAAAACTTCCTGCCAATTCGCTTCCGTCGTGCGTTAATTCACGCCCCATTAACTGAAGTTCAACTTCACGCCTTGTATTATTTAATAATTCAATGCCTTCACAAACAATAGCAATCGTAACAAGCAATTATTACGCTGTATTACACATAGGCGCATCCAGACGCCACGAGCGAATTATTAACCCTTTTAGTGCCATTGTTTTTTAAGATTATTAATGGAGTCAGGCGTTACTTTGCGGAAATCCATCACTATATGGACAGTCAAAAGTTTTACTTAGCTAAGATCCGCGTCAAGTAAAACAATAACAGAAAATTAATAATGTGTGTTTTCCGTTGGGTTAAGTGGATTTATTTGGAACTTAAACCAAAAACTTAACGTAACGTAACGTAAAGAAAAGTACTTTTCGGTTGTCTTACGTAGAGTCTACTATACCTGAAGATGCCTCGTGTTGGGGCGAAACACGTGTCGTTTACAAGATGGAAAAGTGATAATGTGTGTTTGGTGTTGTGTGCGATTTTCGGTAAGTTTTTGGTTTAAGTTCCAAATAAATCCACTTAACCCAACGGCAAAACACACATTATTAATTTTCTGTTATTGTTTTGCTTGTCGCGGATCTTAGCTAAGTAAAACTTTTGACTGTCCATTGTTTTTTACTCATATATACTTAGAAATGCCAAAGAAATCTTTTGTTTTTGATGTCATTTACCCTTGTCACAAATAGTAGGCCTCCTTTTTCCAGTATAACAACAATAAAGTATAAAAACAATAAATCCTCTCATTTTTGGAATGATGATGTGTTTTTTTTTCCTCATGAGTCTTAAGAGTTCCTCGAGAAAGCCGCTTGCTTATTCCTTGAGTATTCTCGCGATCGGTCTGGTCTGACGTGCTGAATCGATTTGCAATACTACAGAAAAGATACTCCAACGAACCTGAGCTATCATCTCCCGAAGAGCTGTGATGCGTAACACTTGCAGACGTGGCTCTCTGCATGGGATTGACGTACAGTCCATCCGCCGGTCCCGATCGGGATGAGCTGACGGAGCCCACTGTGGAGGGCAGCGAGCCGCGGCGGTCCTGACCAGAGCTGCATCTCTCGTGCTCGGGAGCGTGGAGATAGAAGGGCGACCGGTTCCCATTGCTGTTGATGCAGTTCGGCAATGCGCACTGAAATGGATTTAATGTGAGTTAAGATGATTAATGGGATCAGGCGTTACTACTTTACGGAAATCCATTACTATGTGGACAGTCAAAACTTTTATTTAGCTAAGATCCACGACAAATAACATTTCGCGGATTTTATTTGTCGCGGATTTTATTGTCGCGGATTTTATTGTAGCGGATCTTAGCTAAGTAAATGTTTTGACTGTCCACATAATGTGAGTTGTTTTTTTATCCGTTGGTATGAGCTGACTCATGGGTAAATACCATCCTAGGCTGCCCTATATCGGCGTCAAATGTTAGTTTACAGCCCTCAAATTACTGATACACATATGAGGCCGTTCTGAAACCTATTTGCATGTGGCACACAACTATGAGATACTGCTTGCGACTCAAATATGTCAAAACATGCTCATTGATTTATCAAAAATTGCAAAATACACCAACATAACAGCAGTATGTTAGATACTGCTCTTAGGTTGGTGTAATAGAGGGTGTTATTAAGTTTAAGAAAAAAATATAAGCAATATGAAATCTATACATATATAAAAATCAATTGCTGTTTGTTAGTCTCGCTGACACTCGAGAATGGCTGGACCAATTTGGCTAATTTTGGTTTTGAATTATTTTTGGATGTCCAGGGAAGAAACAATTTCGTTTTCCCTTAGAAATTATCCCTATCTGTCTTATATTTGATGTTCGTCCCATCGTTCAGAAATTAATTAAATTTAAAAGTCGTTCAGAAATCAAATTAAATTCAAAAGTGAAGATTTTTTTCATTTCTTTATTGATTACGATTTCTTTTTGTTCGTGTTAAGTTTTGACCACATCTTTTAACTAAAGTAACATACTGCAATTATCGTTCAGCTTTTTTATTTATTGATTCTGAGGCGGTACGAAGTTTGCCGGGTCAGCTAGTTGAATTAATATAAATCATAATAATATTCAACCACTGTGCCTTAAACATTGCGGACGCGTTGCCAGTCTTTGAGAAATATTGTATGCAAGTTTATTTTTTGAAGGTTCCAGCGCGAATTGACTCGAAAACACCGCGGGAAGTAGCTGGTTCCACAGGATAGTAGTGAGTGGAAAAAAGTTTCGGGAAAAACGCACCGTACTGGATCACCATTCATTTAAATCGTGGAAATTAAACTTTTCTTTGTGCAGATTTGTGCGGTACCGAGTGGAATTCAGTAGCCCGAATTTGTCCGAACAATTACTTGGAGCAGTCCCAATGGTTAAATCACTTAAAGATACTGAGAGATGAAATGTCTTTCCACAATACCAAGGAATTGTGCCGTTCTATGAGAATTGTGCCGTTTTATGCAGCCAAGAGGGAGAAGCTGATACTGGGGTGCCCCGGACCAGAGATAAGAACAGTATTGAAAAAAACAGCTCAATCTAAGAAATACTTACTCTGGTATCTCCCGGTGAACAGGCGCAAGAGTGAATGGCTTTGTATGATGCCAGCTGTTTGCTGTCAGCCCCTGCTGTCCCAGCCGCTACCAGCACGTTCAGACACTGTAAAAAAAACCTCTTATTCACATCTATCTCTTTTTATATACACCTATCTCTTTTTATCTCCAAACAATATTATATAAAACTGGATTACCACTGACTGACTCACACACTGGCATGTTATTTGAGAAACTATACGAGATGGAGGGTAAGTTTGTTATGGGGAAATGTTTGGATAGAGGCAGAGGAATGCATGTTTTTGTCCTAATGTCTCTCGGATCTAATCAGATCTGCGATCATTGACTCCCATAGCGGTAGCTCAGCCGATAAGTCAATTTTGTGCTAATGAATAGTAAATAAATTTATTGATGTGTATGTTTATCTATATTTTTTATTATCTGTGGCTGTGTTCACTACTTTAGTGTGTCATAGTAAACCAACTCACGCTTAACTAGCTGCCGTTTCACGCACTTCCACATGCAACATTGATAAATATTTAACTGCATTGTTCCGATCGTAACACATTCAAAATTATGAAGAAACACTCAACTATATAATAATAACTATATAAAAACGCACAACTATATAATAATAACTGTATAAAAACGCACAACTATATAATAATAACGATATAAAAACGCACATCTATATAATAATTTATTTCCTTCAATAGAGATACCGTTTACATAGATTTCAACTCCCCGTTAAGTTTAAAAAAGTCAAGTACGCCATAATTATAGAGATATCAGAACGACCGTGTATCCTTTTGAAAAAAAGAATCGCTTCTCCGAATCTCACAATCGTATTGAAAACCAATGTTGCAATTTTCAACCGACGCTCAAATCACACGATATTTATTTACGTAAGCTTAAATTTATTGTTTGCTAGCAATTTATGTGCGTAAGTTGCTATAAAAAACGTAATGAAATACAACTACAGCGATTCTCTCCGACTAGCGAAGGTTGGCACCTATTTCAGCTCAACTTTCTTTGTCTTTAGCGAAACGAGGCAGTTCTGGAACACTCTTTATCCCGCTCCATCCAATGGTTATCAGTTTGGCCACAACCGTGACCTGTAGTGGTAGACTAACGGGTACAGAGGAAGGACCGCTCCTTTGTGGAGGAGTAGGAGTGGTAATTCCGTCTTAGCAAACGTTTGAAACACCAGCACCAGCAAACGTTTGAGCACCTTGCTAGCCGAATTTTTCGATCAAAATCAATGTATTTTATTGTTACATTGATTGTGATCGAAAAATATAAAATTATAATTTTATATTTTTCGATAACAATCAATACAACAACAATACAATTTGTTGATATTGAGATAAACTAATCGAACCATATCGAGTCCCGACTTTGACCTCTGTGTCCAAACGCCGTACAATGCAATGCGAGGTGCCCCAACCATTGTCTCTTTAGTGTTATTCACAGATTTGCATCGCATTGTTTGGCGTGAGAAATATTTTCGTTATATCTGTTAATACGTGTTTTTGAACAATATTATACAACAGCTTTCAATCCACTTAATTTTTAGCGCAATTGATTTCTACATCAAAAGTCCGGTGTTCAAATTCTGGACTAAACTAAAGTCATTTTAATAGTTTTTAAACACAAAATTATGTTTTGGGGCATGTAATTTACGCATGATATGTTTAATGGACCTATTTAGCTCTGACTCATTCGTCCGGTGAGCGGTTCCGGTAAGTTCCGGAGGCTCAACCCCTTCTATAATGACACTTTCTTTAAAGGCCAGCAACGTTTCTGCACTACCTATGGCACTACGGATGCCTATGGGCGATGTTAATTACTTTCCATAAGGTGACACGCCTGCTCGTTTGCCTTCCTATCCCATAAAAAAATAAACACATCCCTTATCAAATAAACACAAATGTCCATAGCACGGCGAAATAGAAAATGAATCCACTTTCCAATGTACATAAATCTCCATTGTCTATGCCACCTGACCACAGAGTAATAGAAAGCAAAATCTCGAGCTAGATTATAGGTATAATTAAGATATCAAACCACTACCATTTAATTGTGAAACTGCACTTTGTTCAGAATCATCACTGTGAAAAATAAAGTAATTATTCACATCCAGTTACCTGCAATGAACATTTGGTACAAATTTCTAACACGTTGATATGTATACGTACGTAGCTAATTAAGTTACAGGTAGGGCTACAGGTACAGCTAGGGCTTGTGATCTATATACTTCGTGAGTTCGTTATCCTCCAATGGACTATTGATGTGGACCAATTCTTAATACAACCATTATAAACCTATAATTAATAGAGTCAGGCGTTACTTTGCGAAAATCTATGTGGACATACTATGTGGACAGTCACAACTATTACTTAGCTATGATCTACGACAAGCAAACAAAAATAGAAAAATAATAATGTGTGTTTTCTACTGGAAGAAGTGGATTTATGGGGAACTTAAACTAAATTTTACCGAATAAACGGCCGTCAGCAACTCTACACTTCCCAACCACTATATCAGCACCAACACCAAATACACACAACCACGTTTCCATATGACAGGTGTTCGCATCAACATGAGACGACTCCACGGAAGACAACCGTTAAGCCTGATGAGGCCTCGTTTCTACAATTTATATTTTATTATATCTTATGTTAGGCAAAGCATCGGCAAAGCAAATCTTAGTGTTATAAATATACATGGCCAGTAGTGATTAAAAATAAGTCTTTAATTTTGAAACAAAAAAGAAATCCCTTTTGATTTCAATATTATAACTAGTTAACTACCGCTTTGGAAACAAATCGGCGCTCTGAAAGAAATGAAACGGCGCAAAAAACTCTCTTATCTTTTTTCGTAATGTAAAGTGTTTGTTTCAGCAATTCACCAAAAAAGAGATAGTAAAATACCAACAAAAATCTGCAATAAGTCATTTAATTACGTGTATTCTCATATTGCAAGTCGCTTTACTAGTTCTCTAATTTTAGTATCATTACCAACTTCTGAACTTCTAAATGAAAGAAATGCTCTGTCTGCATTTCTCTTATTTAGTTATTCCTGTTATCGTGCGCAGAAATCACTCCATTCAGTTTTTTTTTTATAATAAGCAAACGAGCGAGCGAGCAAGTCCGAAATAAGGTCGGATATGAATAATGCGAGAGGAAGGATTTAATGGGAGGAATGGAAAGGAAAGAAGTAGATAAAGGAAGGTAAGGCTAATAATGAGCTTACCTCTAAATGATGGTTTTCAGCTGCATCGTTGATGGGACTTTTGCCGTGCCTGTCGAGATGGAGTCTAGCCCCGTGTCTCAGTAACCAGCGCACTGTTGACAGGTGACCTCTGGACGCTGCGAAATGTAATGGAGTCGCTCCATCTCCGTCCCTCGCGTTTGGATCCACGCCTCGTTCAACAACCTAGAATGAGACAGCGATTTTATTTGTTTCACCAGCAATTGACGAACAGGCAAATAGTCTACATATACTTGCGCACATCACATGATACTGTCATATTATATCAATAATGCTGCTACTGCCCACTGCATGAAGTCCACCTACCTATTTTATACATACATATCATCACGCCTTTTTCCCGTAGGGGTAGGCAGACACCACAGATCTTCATCTGCTACAATCTCGGCACTCATTCTTTGCTTCATCCACACTCATCACTCTCTTCATACAAGCTCGTTGGTTAAAGGTACATTTGATCAGGCCTTAAGAACTCAACAATTTTGTCAAGGTATGTCCCCCACGGTCTTTCCTTACCAACCACATCCGCAACGTAAACTTCTTTTATCGGTTGTCTTGTGTCCATCCTCTCTATGTGCCCAAACCATCTTCCCTTTCTACAATCCAATCCAAGTATCTCTTTCTCAATTTTTGTCACCACACCTTCTTTTACTATACATCATTATGTAATAACTTAATTACCAAGTCAAGAAATTAAAAAATAAAAAATATAAAAAATCTTTAAGCATTAAATAACACTACAAAAAATCAGTTTTAATTGGGGTTCCACTTGTTGACTTCATCGTATATATAATATCTTTCAATTTTGTTTATAGTTAATAATATTTAATAATTTCAAAATTAATAATTAGATTTTTCAAAATAAAATGCACTGTACATTACTGCCTTCTTACTAAATGTTATTTTTCTCTACCTTATAATACAGTCATCCAATAAATGTAATTATTAAAACAAAATAATGAAATAAAAGTGCAACTTTCGAAAGAAAGGTCGGAGGCAAGAAGAGACTGAAAAGGATCATATTGTATTATAGCTTTAAACTTTCATAGAAGAATTATATCGTTTAATTTACGTGTGCCTCTAAGCTCTTAACACAATCACAAATTGTATAGATAATTATTATGAAACCATTCAACTAATAAGCTTTTAATACAATATACCAAATTAAATTAATGGCTGGATAGAACGTAAAATAATAATGGCTAAAAAAGAAGAAAATTTTGTTTATGACAAAATTCTATTAAAATTTTATTTTATAATTTCATAACGAGACACATTTCACGCCAGTTTTGATTGCTTTCTATCAATGATTTAGCAACTGACTAAGATATGCAATAAAAAACTAATTAAGTCTATGATAAAATCTTTTTCTTTTAGTTAATTATGTGATATAATCCATTATCTCTCTAATGTGCCAACTTAATATTTAATGAAAAATAAAACGTGCCAAATAGGTTTGGTTATGCAACTATGCTATTGCTTATAATGAACGCATTACTATCACTTAAGTGGTTTAAAGCTAGAATTTTTATTAGCTTTAATTAAACAATTTAATTTAAGTAACGGTGGTCTTTATTTCTTTATCAGCGTGATTTATTTTATCTAAACTAAGCTTTATATCTCTAATAAGAACTTTTATAACTATTTTATGCTATTCATGAAGACATTTTATTCTTCTCTTAATTGACATGTACTAAAATCTGTGTTACACAACACCAAACACACATTATCACTTTTCCATCTTGTAAACGACACGTGTTTCGCCCCAACACGAGGCATCTTCAGGTATAGTAGACTCTACGGAAGACAACCGAAAAGTTGTTAATTTTCTGTTATTGTTTTGCTTGTCGCGGATCTTAGCTAAGTAAAACTTTTGACTGTCCATATACTCCATAGAATTATATTTTGGTCAAGTTGTATTTATTATAATTACTTGTTAACTTTAAGTTACTAAAAGAGGTGATGGATTGCTCAATAAATAAATAACTCAATAAATTATTTGACAAACGGACGACAAATAGGTATGTCCAGCAGTGAACTACCGCAGACTTTTAAAGACCACTAAAGAAGTGGTTGATCCACGCTGGAAACGAACACTATCAAGAATAGCATATTACAATATTTGTCTGTAGCATGAATGGGCCGGCTCGTCCGGGGAAGTACCACACTGCCGCAGAAAACCGGCGCCTGAGTGGTAGCTTAGCTACCGCGCTTGGTCCGGTTAGCGGTGGAGTTCCGGAGGCCCAACCCTCCTCCCTCTCCCCTCTCCCATAATGACACTTTCCTTAAAGGCCGGCAACTCTTCTGCACTGCCTATGACACTGTGGATGTCTATTAGCAAAAAACTAGACTAAACTATTAACGATTCATAACTAACATTTATATTATATATTATAGAATAAATATTTACTAGGGTTTGTGGCAACAGACGACATTTGACCGATTATTCATTTCTGTAATTTTCTTTACTGTACTCCTTTTCCGTAAAAACTTTAACTATACTAAATCTTACACTTATCCGTACTTAAAATATACTTAAAAAGGTAAGCAAAGATTTTTCTTCGCGTATAAATATACAGATTTTTATTAAAAAGCGAGTCAGGTACGCTATTCGCCAACAGACAATCATGAAAAAATACTTATAAAAATTCTGACAATAAAGAAGAATTCTACGTAATAAAAAAAATTCTACAACTTCGGTAACAGACAATTCATTCGGTATTCCGGCTTGTTATTCAGTGTACCTGTTTTCAGTGAACTAGATCACAGTTCCGTCGTACCAGTTTTTTTACGAGGTACAAGTTTCTTAACGACAACTAACGACTTGTCTAGTTTTTAGAACGTGCGTCTTATGTGTAATCTCTTATTGCAAAATTACTTGAAATGTATAAAGAAAATACTGGGTCGCTTTACTAGTTTTTATAAGAATTTGATTGGTAAGAAACAACTTTTGAACATCCATATTTTAATTACTTTGACTTTCCTCTACTGGCATGTATCTTATCTAGTTATTGCCAGCTATCGTGCACAGAAAGGACTCCATTAAGTTTTTTTAATGGAATATATATAAGTATAGAACAATAAATTAGGATGTGAATAATGCGAGGGGAAGGATTTAATGGGAGGAAGGAAACAATTGAAAGCGAAGAAATAAATGAAGGAAGGAATTTAGCACATTATTTTATTTTTTATGCAAATAATGTTATGAATCCCACTAATGACTTATAACTGTAATTTTTCTTTATAAATGAAATGTTTATGTATTAAAGAAATTATTCTCCATCAGCACAAAAGAAAATCCGTAACAAATCACTTGTTTTAAGATTTGAAATCGTTTATTGTTAAGATAAATATTAATATATTTTAAGATAAGATATTAATCATTTGAATAGAATAGAATAGAATAGAAAAACTTTATTTATGACACCTTTTTTTTACAATAACTAAAATTAAATCCTTAATATTATTATATATACAAATAAAAACACAAAACAAAAAGAAAGAAATAATTTTAATTTAACGAGTGTCATAAAATGGTTCTTGTTCAGCATATGATATATTTATATATGATATATTTGATAGTGCCTAATCATTATTAGCAGAAAATATCACGGATATAGCACATTCACGATTGGAAAAGCACTTTCCATCGAAATTGTTTTAATAGCAAATGATTAATGCCATTACGTCGATACTATTGTAAAATCATCGGAAGAGATACTCATAAATATTTCCTTTGCTAAACAACATAATGATATTATATTTAACGGCATGTTACGCAAGTAAGAAGAGAACTAGTAACTAAGAAAGAGTAACTTTCCACGGTTCATACGATATGGGATACAAAATGATGGTAGTGCACGCGTTTCGATATGATGTGACATGTCGGGTAACCAGAATCATATCGAAAATTTCCGTATAAGTTTGTTTTTTTTTTCGGGGCACGGGCCCCATTTCTGGACGGACGGACGTTTACCTACTACGCTTGTTTAATGCGGATTAGCGGGGTTACCAGACTCGGGATAAATATCCATAGGCCATACATATGTCTCCGTTTGCTTGTTTTGTGTTACTTATTGAAAATTTCTTTAATATATATTATATCAAAAATTATAATTTACAAAGCAATAAAATAGTTAAAAAAAAAAGAATATTAAAAAAGTTCTAAGCAAATAAACGACTATGTTATGAAAAAATCTTTTCACGTCGAGCTTTTATAACTATTTCCTTATTAATTCTGTCTGAATACATAAGGGCGCAATACAACTTGTCTGTTAAAAAATTAGGAATGAATTTTAATAATTAAAATTACTAATAATGTATTATTAAATGATTAGGTGGACCACTGTTTACTGATAGATGTTAAAAGAAATTAATAATTGCTTATCAGTAGAGAAGAAGAAAAATTAATAATAAAAATAAAAACAATTATTTTCCCCTTATTTCACTCTTTAAGATGGTAGTCCCAGCATTCAGACCAAACGGCTGCGGTTTAGAACATTAAGACCGAAACCACCAGACGATTCGGACTGTGTCGAGCACCACCCACTTCTGCATTCCAGCCACCAGAGCACGACAATGGAGTCCAAACTTGTCAAGACCGTGAATTGAACCAGTTAGGGCCAACCCATTTGCGGACACGACAACACTGGCAATATGTCAATGGACACAACAACCCACAAGTCAGTTACCTCAGGTGCCAAATCCAGATATTTTGTCCTCATATTTGTTTCCGCTTTTACAAGGTATTCATCATATGGAATGGTAATGCCCACCAAATGTCTTTAATTGGGTTCAATATCAGGTTTTATAATAAGAATAGTCCTGTCCGTGATAATGGGTCGATCACAATAAAAGTGCTTGGCGTGATCGTATTATTAACATACGAAGTAATGAAATTAAGTTTGTTCGTATCCTTTAAATTTAAAATGAATATGGTGAACCTAGCTTCACTTCCGCACATTACCAGCGTGAAATCAATGGGAGTCGCATGTTTCTTGTCAATTCTACAATACTAATTACATGATGCATAATGGTCTAAGGTTTTCTCACGTATCAGAGATTTTCTATTTACTAAATGATTGATCGTTTAAATCAATAGTTAGGTGATAACTTCTGATTCAAGGTTTTTTATGGAATACATAGGCAAACGGGCAAGTAAGTCGCATGATGGTAAGCAACCAGCATCGTTCGTACACATCGGCAATGCTAAAGGTCCTTAGCATTATTGATCCACACACTTGACCTCTGGACACGTCCATACCCTAGGGTAAGAAATTTTACCCTAGGATAGGGTGAAAGATATTAGTAGAAGAAAGATATAAGGGGATACTAGGAAAGTAACGATGGGTTATAAAGGAAAAGAAAAAAATTGGACCTTCGAATCCCTGTACTCACCGTACGAAACGCGGAAACAATAAAATGGTACCGCTTAACGCCGATATTCTACGAGGTCTTTCCCTGGTCAAGTTGATCCCATGCGTTGTACCATGACTCTACCACTACATTCATATAAAGTAGCAATAGCTTAATTAATAGCTCCAAATGTTCGCTTATAAACAACGTATAATATTTTTTTCTCAGAAAATCATCCATCATCATCATAGATTTTTCCCCTACCCAGAGTCGTGTAACGCGGCTATAGAACTTTTCACTTCAGTTAGTTATTTTAGTTAGTATATTTTACGATATATGAATCCTGAAATAAAAAACTAGAGCTTAAAGCTTATTACATTTTACTAACCATCCATTTTACGCAATCTAAACAGCCCGTCTGCGCCGCAGCGTGTATAGGCAGCATGCCATCTCGAGCCCTTGCGTCGAGCCGCCCTCCGGCTTCCAACACCAAGTACTTCAACACCGCCAGATGTCCTTCTTGTGCTGCGAGGTATACCGGCGTGACGTCATTGTCCATCGCCGTATTAGCGCTAAAATGAAAAACATATATTATTTACTTAGTTTAATGATATTATATGCATATATCCAGAACCTTCATCGCCAAATCTGTCGTCCGTTTGTAAGAAAATTTATTGAATTATTTATTTATTAAGCAATCCAACAGACCTTGTAGTAACTTAAAGTTAACAAGTAATTATCTATACATATAAAAATCAATTGCTGTTCGTTAGTCTCGCTAAAACTCGAGAACGGCTGGACCGATTTGGCTAATTTTGGTTTTTTAATTTTTTTTGGAAATCCAGAAAAAGTTTAAAAGGTGAATATATATAATAAAAATATTAAGAATATATAATAGTAAAAGCAACAATTTCGTTTTCTCTTAGAAACTATTCCTACCTGTCATATATTTGATTGTTGTCAAAATGTTTTAAGTAACATCAAGTGTAATATATAATAATAATAAAACTTAATTAACTATATTTAATCAATGTTGTATTTAATGAGATAAAGATATTATATTAATTTGTATTGTAAGCAAGTTTCAAATTAGAACCGTACACTACAAACTTTATTTTGTAAGCTCATAACCTTCATAACAATTTTTCAAGCAACATCATGTGTAATGAAAAATAATAACAAAACCTAATTCATATCGAGCATTTTTTTATTGATTACGATTTCTTTTTGTTCCTATTAAGTTTTGACCACATTCTTTTACAAAAGTTGAAACATTCTGCAATTATCGTTCAGTTTTTTTATTTATTGATTCTGAGGAGGTACGAAGTTAGACCAAAATATAATTGTATAGAGTAAATTATATTATACACACATATATATGAATATACAAATTATAACAATGTTCATGCGTGTGTACGTGTGCACGTGTTTCTCTGTGTTTTTTTTTATAGCAGTGTAGGCAAACGAGCATGCGGGTCATCTGCTAGTTAGCGATCACCGCCGCCCATAGTCATCGTGTGTTGTTTCCTAGGAATTTAATTTATTTTTAAATGTAATTTAAAAATAGATTTTCTTGTTGCTTTAAAAACAAAAGCTGGTAGACTCCTAATAATTTGTAAACAGCTGTCAGATCAAATGTGCCTTTTAAAGCCGGCACATTTATTAACCGTTGGTCTAGGCCAGGGGTACCCAACTTTTTATGGCAGCGGTCCGCACAACGTTTGATAATTTTACCACGGACCGCGGTTGATCGCCGTCAATAGTTTATATTTTATTGTTTTGACGCCTTCTTTCCATCAAGTTTATAAGACCACTGCCACTTATTTCATGATAATCTCTCGTCCACAGAACGTCACACAATCCCGAGTAAAATACTCAACAGTAAAAAAAAACGAAATTAATGTAACATTACAATACATTACAAATATTACAATGTTAACGCCCCGTACTAGACCGCGACCTGAGAATTGAGGACGACTGGTCTAGGTTTACTATTGGAAAAGAAGCCATATACGCCATATACGAAGTTTCTTGTCTGTACAAAACAATATTCCTTATTTTGTTTAAATACGGTAGAGATGTTCTTAATATTAAGTTGTCTCTTTTACTTTTATAATAAAGTCTTAAACAAAAATGAGGATCTGCGGTGTTTCTTTCGCCGTTTCTTCTCCGTTCAGAGGAACTTCATTGCGAAATGGTGATAAACGTTTTATTGATAACAGACTGACGTTCGATAAATGAAATGTAATTTTTTATGGCGAAATAAGAGAGTTGAATTTGAAATTTAAATAACAGACATCCAAAAATATAATATAAAATTTATTGTATGTATGTATCACCAATTAGAATATACATCAGATTAAAAAAAATCATACCTTCGGCCTAAAACAACTAAAACTGACTTAGTTTCATAGTTTAGAAAACTTTTTAAAACCATTCTTACCTTAGGTATAAAAAGAGATATTTTTTACGTACGTAAATATGAAGCATTCGATCGGATACGCTTTAAGATTATCCGTTAGACAAGATGAGAAAAAATATTTTTTAGTTAAGAATTCTAACTCTCTATATATAAAATAAATATTATTAGATTATATAGTACTTTTTATCAGTAAGTAATAAAGAAGCTGATTTTTTAAAACTAATTTATTTATAAGTAATGCAATTCCTTTAGTATTTTGTTGTAATTTTTTATTTCCAATTAGTAGCAATTTTCATCATACAATGCATATTCGTATATTGTTTTTAGTTTAAAAATTGAATTTAAAAGCGTCACTAACTTGGTAAAAAAGACGACCGATTGGCTCAGTGACGCGGCCCTCCGCCCACGGAGTCAATGGCCGCGGGTTCGATTCCCGCATCGGAATAAATATATATGTATATATGGATTTATAAATATTTATTCCGAGTCTGGTAATCCGCCCCCAATCCCCAATCCGCATTTCCTTTCCTGCCCTTTCTTTCTTCTCTATCCTTTCCCTTCCTCTCCGCCAATCCACGGTCTGCCGTGCCAATGGATGCGTGGCTAGGGGCGAGCCTAGTCGAAAGCGTGCCGACTGTCCCGGGATCGGGCTCCCCCGGGTACTATGGTGCCTTACCTCAGCATGCAGGGCTCTGCTGGGGCTGCCCTCCATCCTCCGTTGCGGCTCGTGGGATTCACTAAGACGAATTTAATATACCTAATTCGTTGAAAAATGACGGCGACGTGGTTCGCCACCCGTCACGTCCTGATTCTCACAAGGGCGAAAAGCGACTAATGAAGAGCCGTTTCGCTGCGATGAATGGTAGCGGATGGAGCTCTATGGTTTCTGCCAACCCCTGCGGGGGATAGGCGTGAATATATATAAAAAAATAAAATCTAACTTAGTAAATACATCTGAAATATTTTTATTTAATTTACGCATTTCTTAGTATGAAAAAATTCTCTTACAAGCTCGGTAAATTATGCAACAATGAATATAATGATGAACTTAATATGGACCATAAAAATGTGTTTGGCATCCACGAAACTTCATCGTATCGCGTCTTAATCGAGTAAATCGCTACTCAACATCGATACATAGACATTTCCGATGTGGCGCTCTCACGTTTCACTTTTATTTTCTAGAATCGGTTTCACTCGAGCGCAGAAGGCAATTGGAGTGACATCACAGTTTACGGCTCTGAATTATAAAAAGCTTCAATTAATTTCAAAACAATTAATATAGTTTTTTTGTAATCTTTCTCAACAAAGCCTTAACCTAACAAATAAAATCAGTCAAATTATGACTTTTTAAAAACTTACGTAATACCATTTTGTTCTTGCATATCCATATTTTATTGTTTACAAATATTTACAATAATAATAATTATTCTTTATTCAAGTTACCAGTGACTCATTATGGCTGTTGCTGGCTTGAAGTTCGCGCAGGTGCTGACCAGATATCAGGTGGATGCTGATCCATCTGATGTCTATAACGATATTTGAGTCGACCAACTGGCCTTCAACCATTTGGTGGACACAAATATGCCCTCTTCACACTCCGATCCTCGCTCATTCGCTCAAGGTGACCGAGCCAACGAAATCTCGCCCATAATGTTTGGCTGGTGCACCAGGTCTTCTATCTCTTCTACATTTGGGTATAAATCTCCTTCAAAAATAAGGCGTGTAGCCGTAATCCCCATGCCTGACAGACGAGTTAGGGATCGGATTTTAATATATAAAATAATCCACTCGCATATTGAATCTCCGAAACTGCTCTCTCTTAAATTTTAACACCTGCGTCAGATCACGAAATCCCCATAAAATGTTTAGCAGCCGATAGATCACGAGATTATTGTTATCCCCCTTTTTTTATTTTACCTGTTTAGTTTTATTGTATTTCATTATAATATAAGTATAAATAAGTTAATATAAGTATAAATAACCCTATTGTTAAAATGTGGCCATGCTGTGCCCAAATTTAGAGAATTATAGTCCGGGCATTATTAAGTTTATATTATATATTACTCTTTAAGACCTTAACATGTTTTTATGCCTAATAAATAAATAAATATACATTACTGAATTAAATAATTATGGTTCGCCTTGAAATAGGGCCAGCCAATTTTTTCAAGTTAAATTAACTTGTACGTACGATTCGACTATGGGATTTGTTCCCAGTAGACGAGCCACAACTTCACACAAACACATCTGATATATTTTTCTCTATACCTGTCACCTGTTTAGCAGATGACCTTAAACTGATGATGCCCAATTTCTGGGCTAACAACATCTGACGCCGCTGACACGAAGAAGAAGAAGCGTCTACTTCAATAAAAACTAACCAATCTAAGATTTCCGCTCCACTCATTCCGCCCCATTCCGCTCACAAAGTGTCAGGATTATTTACACCCCTCGATTTTAAGCGTAGCGAATTTCCAGCAGTGATATGTAACGGCTATATTAATGATGAAGAGATTTTGACAATGAGTGATGATAACATTTTTTTGTTGCTATATGATATGGTCGCGGTGTCCGGGGAAGTACCATACTCTCACAATAGATCGAATTTTAATCATACCTACACTACTAGATCTCGGTGTGTGGTGAGACCCAAAGCCACCTCGCGCAATCCTTACTCTCTTTCATTGTCATTCAAATGTACAAATCAATACAATTACATTCATGTTGCATTGCGTTTGGTGTTGCAGGAATTTTCGAGTGGTGATTGCTTACCAAAAAAAAATACAAAAACGAACACTCTTAAGAAACTTGTAGCCAAAGGCTTTAAATAAGTTAATGGACACATTACCTTAACTACATTATTTTTCTTTCCCTATCTAATAGCGTTACTCGGCATAGCAAAAAGAAACATATTTTTCAACGACAGTCGAAATGAAAGGCGTCGCCCGTTCTTATTTAATGTGTTGAAACACCAAAAGGAAATACGACGCGAAAAAATAAAAACAAAATATTTAAGTACATAATATTAAACAGCTTTATGACGCAAAAAAGTCTTGTTATGGTATATTTTATGATTCTACGTGAAATGTGAAAACATTTGATTGACCTTAATGGCGCGGTGGCAAAGTGTGAAATGTCTGAAGCTCTTGATTCGCGAGTTTAAACGCCGCATCTGGATGAAAATATTTTTATGGCCTAAGGTACTTTGTTTTATATTTTTTTAGCCCATATGCCTTGAATTATGCCAAAACGCAATGGAGAGAAGCATAATAGGGAAAAAATTGTCGGATAGAACAAAAATATTAACTATAAAACAACGACAGACAAAAATGGATGCAGTTGGAGTAGGCCTTTGTCAATAAAGGCACACAGACAGGTGTTAATTAAGTACATTTATACGTAATATGTATGTACGTGTATGAAATCTTTCTGAATAAAGGCTATTATTGTTATTATAAAGGTACTTTATTCTGAATCTGAGTGTTTGTTCTTTTTGGTTTGTGTACTTTAATGGCATCAATATAGGGTATTCTAGTGTAAAGCATTTTATATTTTTCTTTTATTTTAAAGGATCAAAAACAGAGCTTACAATAGTTAGAAGATTTAACCCTCGATTTCAAGCTCTTTCATTATGAAAATTCAAATGATTTGTCAGATATAATCAGGCGTATCCGAATGTAATGTACATTTAAATACAGATAATTTTATGAGCTTTTTCAATCAACATGGTGGTTCGACTTTAAACTTCACACGGAATAAATAAAGAATTTTAAATTTTTATTAACTTTGAGTTTTTAATTTACACATAATTATATTTACATTGTTCAATAAGTTTTTTCTTATTTTCGATTGCTTCAAAGGCTTTTATTTTTTGAACTATTTTTCCTGTGCATTATAGACCCTAATATAATTGAAAAATATATTTTTAAACAATTTTTAAATTTGCGCATTTCAGGATTAAAATACTTGGCTATAAAAACATGCTAACTAAAATGAGAAATGTAACATAAAAGCGAAAGAGGAAACACAAAAACAAATATAATTAAATTTAAATAGAATGTAGAACAACAGTGTTACATATTATTTTTTTTTTTAATTTGACAAGTCTCTGAATAGATTTACGTTATACCTGTCTATGTACTGATTGTATTATATATACTGACATCCGATATAATTCAAAATTTTGAATGAATAAATAAAAAGAACGTGTCTGTACGTGCTGGAAATAATTATTGTTATTTTTTCTCTTATGCTAACTTGCTCGATATCAAAAATTAAAATCTCTAGCTAATTATGTGTTATTTTAATAAAATAATATTTGTGATAAACTTATTAATTAAATATAAAAATTATAATACAATTAAATATAATAATACTACTCTCCATTTCGGAATTATCACAATTTACTTAATTGTGTCAAAGCAATTGTTTCAATTCTATGTATGGATTACAAATATTTATTCCGAATCTGGTAACCCCGCCAATCCGCATTGGACAAGCGTGGTGGGTTAACGTCCGTTCCTTCAAAAATGGAGAGGACCGTGGGACATATATGGGCTGTTAAAAAAAATTATTTCACTAGAAATATGATAAACTGCTAGAAGATTAATACACTTCACACACCGTTCTCTTCCAGCGTAAGTTCCCGCCTTAACTTTCTGATATCTCTTGTTTTTCTTACTCTTCTTCCCGAATAATTTATTTGCGACCTTCGTGTACGACGACTGAACATTATTCTGAGTCATTTTGTATATTAGTCTTTTAAAATTAATATCCAAGCGTTTAATGTACACTTTCACTGTATATATACTTTTTTTCACATAGGATTTAAAAAGTTTTTCTTGTTTAAATAAAAAATAAATGACAAAAACATTTTGTTAAACAAAAACAGTGTCATTATTTATAAAAACACACACACAATCAATCATTATTACACAAATATTTTATGTACAACGTATATATAAAATAAATACAATAATACATTAAAATCGAGAATGTTAAAATTGTATGATGTAATTTTAGAAATCGATTATTCGTTAGTGAAGCGCGCACGACGCGTGCCGTAAAGTCACTGGCAGCTTAAGGCTGTAGAAGCCTTTTGCGTGAAAATATCAAAGCGAAAGTGCTCTCCGGCTTGATCCACACATATTACATAGATAGTTTAATGACACCCGTCTTTCGTTACCTTCGGGTATTAATCTGGTCTTGTTTATATTATTAGGCAATATTGACCCACTTGATATTCTAGGACAAGCTATTTAATATAAAATAATTATATTCATGCACTTAGTTTTTTTTTAATTTAAAGCCATCTATTTCAAATTTATTTAATTTCAGAGAATAAATCAATTTTGGCTTTGATAATGATTATTTTAAGCGATGTGTATTTGTTAATAAATTAATGTACCGGATAAATTTTGGAATAATGTATTATGTTGGTGCATTATACAATATAGTTCGGTTAAGGTGTATGAGTAAAGTGATATGAAATAAATGCATGTATCATTTTTAAGTTGACTTTTTAAGTTGACTGAAAAAGTCCATAGAGGTTTTTATTAATAGCCACCACTTTATCAAGACGTTACCTAACAAGCTGACTAGTTACATTTCAAGAGATTTGATATTATTGTATTTTACTTGACAGACGCATAATAGTTATAACTAATTGCCATCAAATAAAAGAAAAGAAAATGTAGTTTTTAATTAATCAAATAATAATAATAAATACTCATTGTCCGTACAATCAGACAAATCAGAAAAACAAGACAAGACACCCAAACTTATAATAAATACTCAAAGGTCATACAAATACTTACCCTGATGAAGAAATCGAAAGGCTCAGAAAATGACTAATTCCCTATTTAGGTTGTCTAATGAAGTATCGAATGAACTATCAATTCACTGAATTAAATTTACAATTGCACTATAACTTTTTTGATTATCATATTATGTTTATACTTGTCTATTTGTATAATTGAAGAAGCAATTAACATATCTATGTTACCCCATTTATTACACTGGTATTAACTTTCGAGATTTTTTTCACACTAAAATTTCCCAACTTCCAGCACAATGGATCTTAAATTTATAATAGTATCCCGTAAACATATTACACAAAATTGAAATATGTTTTCATCTGTATTTGTAGTGTAATCTATGTCAATTTATTCTTAGATATTTTCATAAATGTTACATACTACAAAATACAATAAAAAAATCATCTCAAAAGCTTCATCATCATCATCATCATGAACAGCCTGCGGCAGTCCACTGCTGGACATAGGCCTCGCCCATGGAGCGCCACCTAGCCCAATCTTCGGCTACACGCATCTAGTTTCTGCCAGCCGCCCTGCGCAGATCGTCGCACCATCTAGCCGGGGGGCGTCCCACACGTCAAAAAGCTTACGTTAGTAAAATTATAAATTGAATATTGATATTTTTTAGTAGCAGAAGTATATAGTTGGTCTATACAACCTGTAATATATAAATATTCTATAAAAATTTAAAAATAATCGTAAAAAAAATACAATTCGTATCAGAATTATTTCGTCTAGCATTAATTACGCAGCAGATCGTGAACACAATTTTTGTGGTACAAGTAATAATTTTTTAGCGATCTTATTAGCAATATTAAAAATATAAAATTGAAATTAAATTCACAAAAAAATAACTTATACAGCTCATATACATATATCTGAATAGCCGCTGGTCAAAGGCACTCCCAACTTCTTGTCGAATGGACATTAACCACACCACTCTTATCCAAGGCAGGACGGTGGAACATCTAGTTTAACCATTTTTTTACGGGATATGAGGGCAAATGAGCAGGCGTGTCACCTGATGAGAATCAATCAACGCTGCCCATAGACATCCGCAGTGCCATAAGCAGTGCAGAAGCTTTACCGGCCGTCAAGGAGTGCCATTATGGGAGAGGGGAGGGGGAGGAGGGTTGGACCTCCGGAAATAAACCGCTCACCGGACGAAGCGCGGAAGCTAAGCTACCACGCAGACGCCGGTTTTTTGCGATAATGTGGTACTTCCCCGGGCGAGCCGGCCCATTCACACTACAGACAAATAATATGTCACTCTTGACAAAGTATTCGTCTGCAACGCGACTCTACCAGTTTTGAATGACATAAATAATGTTAGGCCATACATACATATATTTATACCGATGCGAGAAACGAATGCGCAACCATTGATCGACAAGCGGTATCTTCGTCTCTGAACTTCGTTCGGTCATCGTCTAAAAATGCGATATTAAAAAAATATAATAAGAAATCGCCCGCCTCTCGTGCCTTGCGTGCGCTTGGCGTTTCACCCGATAACATGACGCCACTCCACTACATGACATAGCCACTTTACACGGACTACACTTTCGCTATTTTATCACCGACAAGTGCCAAGTTCGATACCGCTTCGGATAAAATCTTACTGTTACAACACAAGGTGTTATTTACCTGTCCGCTACCAACGATTACGAATGCATCGTAAGATATATCCGCGATTTATTTTCTACACTCTGTATAATCTAACAATTACATAATCTTACTTCTAATATGATAGTACTTCTTCATTAACATCAAATCGCATTTTTCACGTAAGTATATATTTAAACTTAGTTAATGAACAGTATAACAGAGTACTTAACTTATACTTTCAAACAAGGAATATCCCATCATAAATATGATCGGATATTCCAACTATATATTAAGTTATAGCTCAA
This sequence comes from Baronia brevicornis, assembly GCA_031353405.1. NCBI lineage: Eukaryota > Metazoa > Arthropoda > Insecta > Lepidoptera > Papilionidae > Baronia > Baronia brevicornis. The sequence goes on along the minus strand of JASFAT010001618.1, from coordinate 185,804 downwards.
TTATTTTTATAAGGGGGAAAAAAATTTAAGGTGAGACTTAATGTATTGAAATTATATTTATATTTGCCTTGTCCCGATCGACGAGACTAATAGCCACGTGTTAATTTATTTTACCTGTTTGCGTTTTATTATTTAACTTGAATAAAGTCTCCTGCGGTGTCGCGGTTCTCCATGGTGGCGTTGATTGCTTTCCATCAGGCGACACGCTCACTCATTTGCCCTGCTATCTCATAAAAAACACATAATAGGAGTATATTTAGAGATGCTGATATAATGATGACAACGATCCTCAGAAATGAGGATGTTTTATATTAAGAGTTTTTTTTAAAAAAAAAAAGAAGACTATACCCTGTACAAGTTAGCTTGATCCTTTTGACAGATGTAAATTTTTCTGATAGACATAACTTTGCAATGACGAACATATTATTTTCTTAATTTAATGATTTTAAAAATTCTAAAAATATTAAAAAAATACATATAACACAAAAGTCTCTAGAGATTCAAGCGTTATCCGAAAATTTTAAGACTTTTTATTCCTGCAAAGTAATATTTAAATAGGAACACTGAAAATAATAGACGCTTGTACAATGTTACATCGGTCTATATTGTTATTCGTGTCCCATCCATCCGACCGTTCCTATTTATATGTTACTTTGCAGGAATAAAAAGTCTTAAAATTTTTGGATGATTTGGTGTTATATGTATTTTTTTAATATTTTTAGAATTTTTAAAATCATTAAATTAAGAAAATAATATGTTCGTCATTGCAAAGTTATGTCTATCAGAAAAATGTACATCTGTCAAAAGGATCAAGCCAACTTGTACAGGGTATAGCAATGTTTTTTTTTAATATCATTTCAATAGTAATTGACAAGCACACAAGCCATATGCCGCATAACAAAAATTTCACATCTGGACTGCCGGACCCGCCAATTACTTTTTCCAATTTAAGAGACAAATTCAAATTTTTGAAATGTCAACACTTCCATTTAAACAGTCGCCTCAGAATCGCATCTAATCTGGTTACAATCTCCGATGATTTTAAAAAGTTACGAAAACACATTTGGCATTCATTTGAATAATGAATTGAAATAAATTCCACTATTCCTTTCACTTGTTATTCAACTAATTAGTGATTTCAATTCATTAAAATATCAAGTCACTTGTAAAATTATACTATATTTTATAGACTAACGGAAAGCTATGTGACAAAATAAGATAAAATATTTGCATACTAGATTAAAATGAGTACAACAATATCACATCCTTATTATTAATTGATTAATTTATACATTTGTTTAAAAAAAATACAAAAAACTAATTTTAACTATGCAAACAGGAACTTGTTCTTTGGGTGGTGGGTGGCGGTGAATTTATTACATGATTTAGTTGTTTTTATTGTATTGTATGTGTATTAGTGTGTATGTGTATATGAGTATGAGTAGTAGTACATATATGGATGTATGTGTGTATGTCCGTAGCAATGTCGTCACTGTGTGTGTCCGCGATCTGACCACGTTGGTTCTTGCTGAAAACCAACACCAGGTGCTCCAATAGAACGCCTGGCATATGCTGAGTAAGAACCGTTTTATGACACTTGTTAGATTAAAATTATATTCTTTTTTTTATTTATCGCTTTTGATTTTAGTTATTGTGAAAAAAAAAGGTGTCATATATAATTTTTTTTTCTATTTCTATTTCTACATATAATCACGCCTGTTTCATCTGTTGGCGTGATTATATGTAAATCACACACATCCACCTGCTACGATCCCGGCACACTTTTTATAATTCATCCACACTCACCACTCTCTTCATTCATACAAGCTCGTCGTTTAAGTTTACTTTTAACCTGGCCTTTCTCAACTTCAGCATTTTCGTAAAGATGTGTTCTCCTAAGTCTTCCCTTAAGGGTCCTCTTCCATCCACATTCGCAACGTAAATTTCTTTTATTAGTCGTCTTTCAATTCATCATCTCTATTTGCCCAATTTATCTAATCATCCTTTTCTCAACTGCCGTCACGACACCTTATTTTACTCCATTCGATTATATTATTAAAGTAACAAAGGTAATTCTCATACAAAACCTTTTGAAATAAATTATACTACAAGAAGAAAATGCGAGACACATATCTTAGAAAAACAAAGTATTCTGTAAAAGTATTTCTGTACACTTTAATTCTAGTATTATTTATATGCATATTTAAAAAAGTTGACTGGTGTTGACATTACAACAAAGACATTTAAAATTGCGTATTTTACATTGCTTGAATTGGAGAAAATCTATTAACAATGCCATAATACAATGGCGGGTTTTCCCAACGTTTCTATCAGACGCTAGATGGCTCTGAAAGAACTTCGCCTATTACAATACAATGAAGTATAAAAAATGAAAAATCTGTTCTATTTCAATTTATCGCATATTTTCTACCTTAACTTCGGTTATACGTATATCTCTACACGAAATAAGTAAAAATAATATGTATTGAATGTGTATTTTTGTATATTTTAAATCTGATTCCGACAGAAATTTTCAACTGCATAAACAATATCCACAACTTTAATCATTTCTCAGTAAAATAATACTTTGACTCTTACTAGGTCATCAGAACCTAGTTTGTCTGTTAAGCCTGGCCCTGTGTGACAGTCTTATTCGTTTATCTGTCATCGTGTGCAAGTAAGATTCTTAACAAATGAGATGCGCACTTTTACTAGTATTTGTTTAGACCAATTCATACAATAGGGAAAAAACAATATTTATAAAAACTAACATATACACTGATGGGCATAAGCCTCCCCAAGGCGGCCGATCTACGGCTACACGCATCCGGTTTCCGCCAGCCGCCCTGCACAGATCATCGCTCCATCTGGACAGGGAGCGTCCCACATTACATTCGCCGAGACGCAATTTTCCTCCAATACTCGTCTACTCCAATAGAATTCCGTTCAAATTAGAAGCACATTCCTCCCGCATGTTTCTTTCAACGTATCCACCAGAAAAACTATACTCATAGCACTCTCTATAGGTCTCCGAGACTCTAAGCTTGTGAAACAGACAAACCGTCTTTTGTTTTAAGGACTGGTTTAAGTTTCGGCAAGAAAACACTTGACGAAGCTTTCTAAATGCTGCTCAACCGAACTGAATCTTAACCTGAGAAGTCATTTACCATGTCACGGTCTGTATAATGAAAAGCAAGACTTTCATTTTCAACAATTTTTGCCAGCTACGCATCGTGACTTCATTTCTTATGTGCTCTCGAATGAAAATTATAAATTTAAATACAGGGCTTGTCGGTAAATATGACGGGTCGGTCGAAATAAAGAATTATTTTTATTAATGTTTTACATTCAAAATGCGGAACGAGACATAAAAAAACCTGTATTGTTTTCTGCAGAACATACTTTTTTTATAATCTTAATATTTGTAAATAAAATCTATAATTTGAATTTTTAGGCCATGTAAGTAAATCACTTTCTCGTTCAAAATGGTCTCTTTGCGTGGATGCCTAAATCCTTTATTGGCTTAGTTTTCCCTTCAAGAAGGATAAATAAGGCAAACAATAATAGTAAATAAAAAAACGCTATAAAAATATATATACAAATATATATATAACTACAAAAATAATAATTAATATTATTTTTGTAGTATTTTTAAAAATAATTAATAATATTGTTATTTAGAAAGAATTGTATAAATAAAGGTGATTGAATATATATATACCGTGTAAATTATCCTTGCGAATTAATTATCCTGTTCTTAGTTTTAATATATTTAGTTTGCCTATTAAAAAATACAGGCCAGCAAGAAGCAGTAAGTGTATGGAAAAACTAAATACGGTGACTTCTAGATCGGAACGCGAACCGTTACCATCGCGTGAGCTGCAGCAACATAGAGTTACTTTTTAGTTATTTATTAATCTCTAATCACTTTGACGTATAAATCAATGTACTGTTACAAAATGAAATCTATAAATAAGTGAGAACTGTATTAGAAAGAATTAATACAAATAAAGACGACCAATTGGCTCAGTGGCGGGGTCCTCCGCCCGCGGAGTCCATCCCCGCATCGGAATAAATATATGAATGGATTACAAATATTTATTCGGAGTCCGCCAATCCGCATTGGACAAGCGTGGTGGGTTTAATGTCCGTTCCTCCAGAAATGGGGAGGCCCGTGCTTAGCAGTGGGACATATATATGCTGTTAAAAAAAATGCAGGTCTGACAATTATTTCAATGGCTGTCGAAAAGATCTTGAGATTCGCTATTATTTTATTTTATTTTATTTATTAGGCACAAAAACAAGTTACAGTTTTAAAGAATAGAGTTATTATATAAACTTAACAACGCCCGGACTATAACTCTTTAAATTTGCGCACAGCATGGCTACATTTTAACAATAGGGTTACTTATGTAATAATAAAATTGAACAGATACAATTAAATTTAAAAATATAAAAAAAGAAGAATAACAATAATTTTGTGATCTAACGGCTGCCAAAGATATCACGTCAATAAAAATATATATATTTATTTTTCTTTAAATTTCTGTTCTAAGTTTCTGCTTTACACTCCTGATAAGAAATAGAAATATGTTTCAATTCCATCAACGTATGTCTACGCATAAATGATTGGTTTGTGCTCTAATTCACGGATACAAATAACGCACGTATTACATTTAATCATGAGGAGTCCTACGTAAGAATGATGTTTGTCTATAATAATTTACCATGTATGTTCCACCAAGAGAAGTAATTGTTTGTTAGATTTCTAGCCAAATCAAAATATATCGTTAAGTAGTAAAAATGTTTCAGATATAACAAAAATTTTAATTTTAACTAACACAAAGTATATGGACAGACAAAAGTTTTATTTAGCTAAGATCCACGACAAGTCGCCTTGTCGCGGATCTTAGCTAAATAAAACTTTTGACTGTCCATATAATGATGGATTTCCGCAAAGTAACGCCTGACTCCATTAATAACATAAAGTAAGTACTTGAAATACTGTAGATAAAAAATGTTACTAAAGGAAGACTTCATTTTTATTTTAAAAACAGTTCGCACTGCATTCAAAGATTTTTAAATAATCGCCTGTCTGAGCTAGGAATCGAACCCGCTAAATATGAGCCGCAGCTCCATCTTGCTGAAGAATAAGATTTTGTTTTACTGCATCAGGAAATATTATTAATCTCGCTCCTTAAAATCTGAAGCATTTCTAAGTATCTTTCCGTGTTCAGATGCCCTACATATGATGTTCGGAATAGCTGAGCCATTAGCCAGCATTCTATACGAAATGTATGCCATTTCTATTACTTTATTAGATACTAGAGTATACTATAGTATATTATATTATATTTAATCCACAGTAACAAGTGGAACTGCAATAACATATAATTAGTGTGTGGAAACTGACGGAATGCGGTCAGCACCCCGTGGAGACACCAATGAGTTAATTTAGAACCAAGTGCCGTAATGTGAAAATGATTATTGCAATTTCTCTTTAAGAAAAGACATCAACGCGTTTTATAATAGACTTGATCTTGTTACGTGTTCCTTTTTACCGCTTGATCGGATTAAGATGCGACTATTGTGGGATTGTTTGATTCTAATATTGTTAATATATTAAAATTGGCCTTGTGATGACTTCCTTAGTGATTCCTGGCGTTCTGGTTCATATGTCCATCGCACTCGCAGCGAGAACGAGCCTCTGCACGGTGTGCTACAAATTCATTTCTAATCCTGGCGTAATGGCAGTTTATATGTCAATACATTATTATTTACCATTTAGCACAAACATTATTTATTTACTTGAAGCAGTTAACAAGCATTCTAATAATATAAACACTTTTTTTATGGGATAGGAGAGCAAGCGTGTCGCCTAATGGAAAGCAGTCAACTCCGCCCATAGACATCCGCGATATGATAGTAATTACGGAAGCGTTGCCGACCTCTTTAAGGTATGTGTAGGCTGGTTTTTGAAGGTGCCGATGTCGTATCGGTTCGAAAATATTGCCATAGAGCGGTGGTGCGTGGAAAGAAGTTTCGGGAAGTTATTAATTATCAACATTTAATTATTAAAATAAATAAGCAAAACGATTCCTACTCAATTAGGTAATGAACATATTTTAAATATGTTTTACATAACAAATATGTATCACAAACTTACATTTTGTTTTAACCTACCTTATTTTACTACCTGGAATAGTCTTGGAATACTTCAACCTAGTTGAAGCTGAACGCAGAGGGCGCTCGCGTCGCGGACAGGTCGCCATCTTGTCTCTTTATGTTTTTTATTAAATCATCACACTATTGTCACTGTTATGGTCATACATATCACGCACTATTCACTGACACTAATATTTCTTAAAAATTCTTCGATTATCAATATTCATTTAATTCGATTTCCATGTAAAGGAATATGTACTCGAGTTGTTTTTTGAATATGTAACTGTCAATATAAAACTTCTAGAATAGCGTGAAAAAAATAATTTTAAAACTTAGGCATATTCGTCTAGGTTAAGTATATTAATATTACCATTTAAGAGACAAATGCAATTTATGATTTTAAATTACAAGTTTTATATTATTTAAAGAAAAACTATCAGTTAACAATATTTAACTTAAAAATTAGTATTCAGATGAAGAAAAATCAAATATTATCTGTGCGTTTTTAAGTTTAACTTAGAAAGCACTTGAATAATACTTAAAAAAATAACTGCAATTTTCGGTTAAATCATTTATTTATTTAAATTGCTTTATATAAATAAAATTCCTCCAATTGACTTATTTACTACATTCGGCAGCTATATTTTGTGTAAATATCTAAGAAGAAATGAAGTGATACATTCTGTCACGCACCTTAATGTTTGACAGTTTGACAAAAGCCCGGCATTCACGACTGAATTGCTTTATCGGAACATGAGCCAAGTATTTGCATTGATTACAAATAATATTCGTTTTCTTATATAAATGGATAGAGTTTTTAAGTTTAAGTTTGGTATACCTAATCGTTAATTTCTTAGTCCATATTATTTCTTATTCGTTTTTCAGAACTCTACAGCATTGGCTACGTAGGTCGTACAGGGCCAAAGGTTTCGAGTTTGATTACCAAATAAGGACCAATATTACAAGATTCAAATAGTAGTTATTCCGAAACCGAATTTTCGATGGGGAATTCGCGACCCAATGCTCTCAAAACAGACTGTCGGTCACTGCGCTTTGAGTGTAAATTTAAAGATTTTGTAATACTGTTAGCGTATTTAGTAGAACTATGCGACTGTTATAAATCGATATATAGTCATCAAAAATTAACAGTCGAAATGAATACTTTTCTATTCCCTTAAACAGGATTAAAATGACAGTAAAATTCTGGAGCAGGAGCAAGAAGCGAATTTAATCTATAATAAATGTAAATATGTAACAAAAATCCTATAAATTTAAAAACACAAAAATATATAGAATAGCAAAAATTTATTAAAGTTATTACAGGCCAGTGATAATATTTACTAAATAACAATCGAAGTGAAAATAGAACTATATTTGAACTTATTGCTTCATTCATTCGTTCACTTGAATGAATGGCTTTCAATTGAAATATTACATTACTTTAACAAATATCAATGACATATGTATGACACGCCTACCTATCACAGATAATAATCAAAATTAGAACAAGTAGTAGCACTAACTATATAATAGAAACTCATAAAAAGTCAATTATTGTCTATTTCACCGAGTGTTTCGACTCACGCGTACACTGCACTCGATACGAGCACTCGCAGAGTTACATCTCGCTATACTAAGTGCAATACCGGTAGCAAGTAAAATTTCTTGCTACTTATGATTAAGGCCTTGAACGGCGTGATAAGCGGAGCGGATAGCAAAAAAAAACAAACCGGTTATAATAACTCAACATTTTAGTATTTTAGCATAATATTAACTTCAGACAATTCAGAGCCTTTATATTTGCGCAATAAAGGTTATAATTTATAAGTCTGGTTCTTATTTCTAGAAAATATCTGAATATCATCGTTATCATTATATCTGTGTTTATTTTATTTTACTATTATAATATAGTATATATAAGAAAAATCCAAAATTTTTATATTTTTCTTTAATGTTTAGTTCACTAAGTATTAAGTTAGGTCAATAGTTATTATTTTTTTATGAGATAGGAGGGGGGGGAGTGAGGGGGAAGGTGTTGGGCTTTCGGAACTCAGCCGCTTACCGTACGAAGCGCGGTAGCTAAGCTACCACTCAGACGCCGGTTTTCTGCGGGAGTGTGGTACTTCCCCGGACGAGACGGCCCATTCATGCTACAGACAAGTAAATATAATTATATTTGCGTGATTTTTTTATTATTTTTACTGTGCTTAATTGTTTCTTTAAACGTAGAACACAGAACGACATAATTTTTATCTACGTGTAATTCGCCACATTCGATTTATAGTTCTAAAAAAAAATTGAAGAAAATTCAGTTACAAATTGTACATATATTCCAGTGTTAAGTGTATGCATAAATATAACATACACTCTCTTGACCTAATTCTACTTTATACAATTAAACAATACCAAAGAGTTTTCAATATTTTTGAAATACATGATTGCATAATCGTAATAATTGTATTTCGATGATTCTGACCTGAGAGAGTGACAAATCCAATCCAGAGACAAGAAATATAAATGTTGTGTTTTAACACCAATGTTATCTTCGACTGGAATTAAAACTCAAAACCTATTGCTTAGAAATGAGATAATCTAACCACTGTTTATAGTAGAGTCATATTTATGCTAGCAGAAACTATTGGATTTTATTTTTTATTATAACCGAAATCAAATAGAAAATAAAAAAAGAATAAACACGCTTATCGCTTAAGATTAAATAACGTAACCCCTATACAAAAGAGAATCACTTACCTGCATATCCGTATTAGAAGATTTTTGCATAATTACGTTGTTTTTTTTTTATTTTCTCTAAAGTTAATGTCCCGTAAATGCGGAAAATATAGGCTTTTTCTGCAACTCTATGTATATATATATTTCCGTATATCTCTTGTATCCATCATTTTTAATAGTCTTTGTCTTAAGATTATATATCACATACATATGTGTGTCATAATATTTTATTCTAGAGTAGTTCGCGCATTTTTTTAGTACAGTAACGCTATTCGCCATAAAGCTATGACAAATTCGTAGTAATATTTCTTGAGCAGATGACCAGCAGATATCAAACTAGGCACAGCGCCGAAGAAGAAAATAACTCACCAACTAATAGAGCATTGCCTATGGTTATGCAGATGTGTATTGGCGGCGTTGAGTTTTCCACCAAGCGACACGCTTTTTTCTTGGTTCCATCTCTATCACCTAATTGGCCGGCAGTTCATCATCATCCAACTTAGTAGCAGTTTTCTACCACGAAGTGTGCAAATATGGAAAGATTCACCACCTGAGGTGTTCCCACACGATTACGACATGGGGCATTCAGAGACGAGCATATGTGTTCATAAAAGGCTCATCCGAATAAGTTTCCCCGGTACTTCCCCGTTTAATCAAAATGAGAAAATTAAATACAAACCTACAGCTACCAGGCGAGACAACAGATCTAAATCCTGTAAGCGGAGTGTGAAGATGCTCAGATTGGCGCGATGTTGGATGAGCAATTAATTCGGCAACGCTTTCACCGATGCGCGCACGCGCACGCGCACGACTGTTATACGTACATATATCATTTCATTATTACGTCTCCACTTAATGAATCATTGCAAGAATAGATTCGACATACGAATTTCACACTACACAGCTTTTGCTTTGTGACTAATTAAAAGTAAAGTCATTTAAATCTATATACATATATTATATATAAATGTAGAGCTATTATGTTAGTCTCGCTAAAACTAAAAACGGTTTGACCGATTTGAATATTCTTTTTTTTATTTTGTTAAAATATACGGAGAACATGAAAAAAAACCATGAAAAATTATTTTTCTTTCTTTTAATTTCAATAGATGGCGTTCGTGACGGCTTTATCGTCTACTGGATGTGTTGTTGAAAAAAACTATCGTTTCTTTTGTGCGATTTTAAAAAGTATTGCATACCTAAGTACTTAACATACCAGGGGAAGTTACACTTACCAGGAGATATCATTTTCGATAATTTGAATTAAATAAATTACAGGTGAAACGAAGTTCACTGGGTCATCTAGTTAAAAATAAATAATGATTGGAAGAACTGCTTGGCTTAGTGGCGAAGTAATCGCTTTCGCAATCAACAGTTACGAGTACAGTTTCCGCATTTTGATAAATATCTACGATCTACACATGTTTCTTCCATGTATGGATGTCCCTCCTATCTACCTTGGGAAAGTGTGGTGGGGTAGTGTTCATTACCCCCATAAATTAGGAGACCCCCTGCACAATAGTGGGACATAGGGACTATAAAAAATTAGGGATTTTCTAAAATACGTTGACATACCAAGGGTGGGAGGGGTATCACTTTGATATGACAGAGATAAGGACGAGATCAAAGGTAACATGACGTTCTCAGTTCATTACTCAATTCTACTTTCATTTATTTTTAGATTTAAAAAAATGTTGGTTATTTTAAATACTAATTGATTTATTAAAATTTTATGATTTAAAAATAAATACTTGTATTCTAATAAACGTAATGTATCACATGAATAATACACAGGAGGGAGAAGTTCTGTCTTTCGACGACGATATTTGGGGAGTCACGGAAAGTAGACGCAACGTGTCGAAGGGAAAAAGGGTGTAGACAAGCAAAATTTAGCGTGACATATTTTATACATAGTTCCAAACTTATAGGAAATATCTGAACACTGTTTACTAGTCACGCATGATCGATAGATGCGCAGGCGCAATGGAGTAGTTGCATATTAGGTCTGTTTTTATTTGTTCTTGCCGTCGGGAGATAACAGTCCAGTCACGATACGTAACGGGGTAGCGGTAGTGGGGTTTTGTGACCGTTGGTCGCGTGAGTTTGTAGTTAAAACGACGTCACGCGCTTACCGACTTACTGAGATAATGATGGCTTTATATGGGATAGGAGGGCAAACGAGCAAGCCTGTCGTTGAATGTATATGTGTGTTGTGTGTGTATGTGGGTTAAATAGGTCTAATACTCTAAAATTATATAAACTTTTAAATAAAAACTTGATGAATAAATACATTTTTGATATTTTAATTTAATTATTATATAAATTAATATTATTTAAATATAATTTTTATTTCACAGCCCATTTATGTCCCACTGCTGGGCACATATATGTCCCACTTCTGGAGGAACGGACATCAACCTACCGCGGTTGTCCAATGCGGATTTACTTGTTTAATTAATTTACTTGTTAGATTAATTTACTTGTTACATTAATTCACATGTAAGATTAATTTACTTATTGTAAAATTACACTTTGTTGTGTTTATTACAATAAAGCAAGTAAGAGGTACTCACGATACATCGGGCGTCGTGTTGGCGAGAAGTCGCACACAGTCCAAACAGCCCCTAGCGGCGGCGTAGTGAAGCGCCAGGGCGCCATTGTTAGCCCGCCCGCCCACCGCTGGCATCGCACGCCCACACCACCAACCCTCGACTGCCAATCGACCGCTCCTGGTAAACAAGACAAAATGAACTTTTAATATCAGCATATAAACGTTTCCCAAACAAAGATAATCTAATTTTAATTTTAAGAATACTTTATTACTAATAACTTTACAATATTAAAACACAGTGATACAACTTAAATATATGTTATATTACTTTACAGAATATATACGCATTTCTAAAGTATACAGAAAAAATTAATAATTTTACAATGCCAAAACACCTCACAGGTCGAAAAAAATATGCTTTTAATTAATCTATTATTTTTGCTACTACATTCTTATAGGCTATTTCATAAGTTAATATAAATATATTTTCAGATACATAGATGAAGTTTATATCAAACTTAATATACCTAAGTGAAAGAATGTAGGTTTTTACGATTACGTTATAAAACTAACAGGCATCTATTTGTTTGCCGTAAAATGAATGTACGAAGTGAAATAGAACTCTTGAATACACAATACAAGGTAGAGATGAAGATAGTCAACACCGCCGAACTGTTTTACCTTGCTAAATACAGCAATAATTAAGATAGATTGGTATGCGAATAGTCGGAAAAGCTCAAAAAGAATACGAAAGTTAGATAATTTGTAAGTTATTACTTAAGTGTCGCAGACACTATTGACTTGCTGTAATCTACGTAAAAAAATAAATGATTTATAAAGTCAGGCGTTACTTTGCGAAACTCTATTATTTAAATGGACAATTCAAACATACTTTGCTAAGATTTTAGCGAAGCGGGTCCTAACCAACAGTTTTTAGCGAAGTTTAAACTGCCCATCTTAATTAAAATAAACTAAAAGCCCTTTGTCACTTCTTTCATTAGCCATGGAAAGTGTTGGTTTATATATTATAAACTTTATTATTAATAATTATTATTTTTATAATCTGTTTTATAATCTATTAAGATAAACATCTATTGTAAACCAATATAAGTATGCAGATATTAATATTACTTTTACTTTTTAAATTCAAATTATTTATATTTTCATTCATTATCTAAGTTCTATCTAAATCGTTTTAGAAACATTGTAATTCAGAAACACATTACGCAAATCAATAATCATACATATTAAAAGTTATCTTTTTTACGATATAAATATTTATATTACCATTAAAACATGAATGCTAACTTTGAACCATTACTTTCTCTAAATTGTTTCATAAATTCCACTGCGATACTTGCTCATAAGAGCCGAGATTGTATACAGCGCCATCTGTTATGTAGTAGGTATACTTTTATTCTTTCACGTCACTGAAGTTCTAAATAAACTCGCAGATAGGTGGCGCCACCAACTATTGTTTTATTGCAAACAAAAATATTAGATAAAATACATAAATAGTTTACCCTAACAACCAAGATATCAAATTATCATTGCTTACAGATACATTGCTTCAATTAATGATTTGAGTTCTTTAAATTATATTTGCGTGTAACTGTCCCCATAAAATTATCTCCTCGGTTTTTTTTATTTGATTAAAAAATGCAGCGTTATTGTTCTTGGCCTTGCTTTCTTGTTTGAATCAACTATTAATATATTATAAAGATTTAAAGCGCAAAAAAAAATCTTTTGGGAGTTTTTGAGGACCAATTGCACATGTACAGCCTAGCTATTCGGGTGTCATAATTTAACTGTACTGAGTCTAGTAGCAAAGCAATTACAAAAACATAATTAACCGCTCAAATGTGCAATACACGTAATTAGGAAATCTATTCATTATATATTCATATATAAAAGCAATACAAAATAATCAAAACATTGACAAATCAAATAATAAAGGGCCTTCTTAGTATGTTCGATTTAATGATTTTATTTTAATAAAATAAATCACCGTATTAACCCGCAAATGTCAGCAGAAACACATTAGTGTCAAGTGCACTTATTTAATTCAAACAAACCGCAAGCCGTTAGAAGAGAAGACAGTCCAATGCTAAAGTAGCCATGATTTACTGAGACGTTTCGTCAATCTTTTATAATACACAGTGTCCTTTATAGTCAATATATGAATATTGACTATAAATAAAAAATAGCCCAATTAAATTGAAGTTAATGCGATCATTATAACAATTGCTTTAGTGGACGAAAGTGATTAATTTTAATCACAAAAATGACAAGCCGTGTTGAGTGTTATAAATATGTAAATATAACGTTACTCTATAGTGAATTATAAAGAAAAATAAACATAGTAACTCTATTCTACGGCAGATAGCGCTACTAACTCTTTGCAAAAATACACCGGCAAATTATATCACATAAAAACTGATGAATAATAATAAAAATACAATCGATTTGACAGAAAATATTTTTAATGTGGTAGAGCAACCTTATGATTCATTTTTTTTACTAAAAACAACGGACCGGCTCGCAACGAGAAAGCGTTCGTCGCGTCTTTGTCTGAAAAGTATAAATATCAGAAGCCCAAATATGTATTTTAAATGCAATCGGTGTGAGGGGCAGGAAGGAAAAAGCTAAACGAATATCCGACAAGAAAAATTTACTGAACCAGGCTAAGGCCCACTCGCAGCTGTAATGCCATGATGATGATGATGTGTTGAAGCCTCCCCATTTCTGGAGGAATCATTAACCCATCACGCTTCGCCAAGACGCATTGGCGGGACATCCAGATTTGAAATAAATACATTGGGATATATATATTATATATATATTATATATATATTATATATATATATATATATATATATATATATATATATATATATATATATATATATATATATATATATATATATATATATTATGTGAAAATCGAATCCGCGACCATTGATCCGAAGGCGATAACTACGTAACTGAACCAATTAAATTACTGTGTTTTGTATTTATGTTGTAAATTTCCCATATAAATATAAATTAAAATAACCACTTGAGTTTGTCCTGAATTAATAAACAATTGTTTGGTAACCCTACACAGAGATGCTATGATACTATCACCACTCTTTCCGAAGGCCGCGCGATGCTCCAGACAACCTTGGTGTCGTAAGACGCATGGACTGTCAAATGTAGATTTGATGCTAATTAAATTTCGATGAAGCCCGCATTAAAAATACACATATGATTTATGTTATTATTAATTGGACTCATGTTAATTATTGAATTTTATCCTTTAACGTTTATTTAAATATTAAACTCAATAAAAGAGCTTAACTAAATAAATTATTCCATTTGTTTTTTATTTTCCACAGCCCATATATTTGTCCCACTGCTGAGCACGGGCCTTTTTATTTCTGGAGGAACGGACTTTAACCCACCACGCTTGTCCAATGCGGATTGGCGGGGTTACCAGATTCGGAATAAATATCTGTAGGCCATACATATATTTATTCCGATGCGGGAATCGAACCCGCGACTATTGACGCCGCGGGCGGGGACCGCGACACTGAGCCACCTGATCACCGCCGCCCATAAACATCCGCACTGCCGGAAGTGACGCAGATGGGTTGCGGACCTTAAACGAACACATACGCTCTTTTCTTGATTACCCCCATGACATAATCACGTGGTAACACCGCAGGTGATAAATTGTTCCACATTTTCACAATTCATGGCAGAAAAGTGCCACTAAATCGCACGGTGGTTGACAGCCAGCCTGACATGATGGGGATGGAATTTTTTGTGGCGTGTGGTGCAATGGTGGAATTGTGTGGCTGGGAGGAGATTAAACAACTCCAACAATCGCCGTAATAAATTTAATACAATAAGCAGAGAGATGATACATCTCTGCGTACAGATAAAAAATCAAGCCTATCGGAAATCCTGAAGTCGCCGACGTTTCGGAACGCTCTCCGTAGTATACGGTCAAATGGAAGCAGCTGGTACTTGAAAGCTCCAGCCAAGTGATGAGAGCAGTACTCCATTTGTGGCCGTACCGTGCTTTGGAACTGGAGACTGTGGGCGGATGTGAAGTACTGCCTCGATCTGCTAAGTACCCGAAGTTTTTTAGAAGCTAATTTAGTTTTTCTCTCCAAATGCCTACGGAACTGAACGTCACTCGATATGTCAATGCCGAGAATGCTGATATTTGACATTTTAATATGGCGAATAATCTCAAAGTGTGGTGTTACGACAAAGGGGCTCTTTTTTGCGGAAACCGCGCAAACTTGTGTCTTTTAGGGATAAAAATAAACAAGGTTTTGTTTGCCCCTGTCTGAGACCTGCTGAAGTGCGATTTCAATTTTGGACATAAGTTTATTTCGACACTCTTATTCGGACTGTTTGAAGACGTTTGTTCGACCGGAATAAAGTGCATCTGCTTTACAGAGAATCTTTGAGATATACAATACACTCACAAACACACACACACACACATACATACATACATACACATATACTCACAAAATTATGTCTTCTAGTTTGTAAAAGTAATACATTTAAGCCCAAACTGTGTAATCCTATATTGGTTTTTATTGCTTGTTATATTATTTTTAAATAAGAAGTTGTGTAATGAAACTGTTGGATTATCTAATAAATAAATAAATAAATAAATAAATAAATAAAAATATAGGCTTTTATGATTATTGCAATGTTCAATCGGTTCAAAAATACCTCCGAAAGTAACTTGTTTCACAAAACGTTGGTGCGTGGAAAGAAGTTTCGTTATAATATTGTTAGTGGTAGTCACGCTGCATACGAATACTTTGTCAAGAATGGCAACTACAAAACAAATAATATTATTTGTCTGTGGTATGAATGGGCCGACTCGCTCGGGGAAGTACCACACTCCCGCAGAAAACCGGCGTCTGAGTGGTAGCTTAGCTACCGCGCTTCGTACGATGAGCAGCCATAGTTGCGAGGGCCCAACAGCCTTTCCCTCCTACTCCCCCTTTACCTTCATATTCCATAAAAAATATATAATAGAATTTTATTATCATATATTTTGAACTTATAAATTTAATTAATAAACAACTTTCAAAAGTCCCCTGCTGATAAGTGTATTTTAATTTGAGTAGGCATAAATTCAGAAGATGTGAGAGTTAGATAATAAAATATAAGTTAATGACAGTTTGAATGATATACAAATTCCACAAATATGGAACATCAGCTCACTCGTGATCTCTCTCTACACGGATGAAAGATTGTATCCATAGATAACAGTAAGTCGGTGAAAACGAAAATCGTCAAGCTGGAGTCGTCATAAATAAAAACTACACCATAATTTGTATTGTTATAGAAAGAAAATTATTGACTTTTCCTCAAAACACTCAGCATGATAGACTATAGGTAGATAGATGTGTCATCAAATTTGGGACTATGAGAAAAAAAGAAACTTTATTTTTTTTCTGTTTTGAATATGATACGGCCGTTAAAATTTGTCCTTAATTAGAAGGATATGAGTCACAGTGAGTTACGGGACACACAACAATGGTTCGCATGGCTTCACGGTGCGTGACCATACATCCGGGTGACTGTTTAGACAAACTCTAGTTTTTGTTCATTGATCTAAAATATTAGCAGTTAGATTTTTTCACAACCCACAATTGTTTCACTCCTTGCTTCGGCGCCTCATTACTTCTAGAGGAAGAAAGGATCCTTATTTTAACGAAGCCTTAGCTCAGGGTAAAAAACGAACTACATACATTAATAAAAAAAAAGACTTAATATTCTAAGGCTCAGTCATCAATGTAAACTTCTTCGTTGGATCTCCTTTGAATGTACTGGCCACTAATAAATTTAAAAAGTAAATAAAAACGTAATAAAATAATATTCTAATTTTAAAATGTATGAACTCATAACCTCATTCATAAACGTTAACTAACTTTTATTGTTTAAGAAAAGAAAAAGAATCTTTCTGTTTAAAAAGAAAAAAGAAAGAAAGAAATAAGAATGTTTAACAAAAATTGTATTCATAAACACGGTTTAGAGTTAACCATCTACTTAAATTTGTTACTTAATTAGCTGTATAATTAAACGCCCTTGTTTAAAAGCTATAATTGCATATTTTATTGTAAAGTACCGCTACTATCTTTTCTTTTCTTTGATGGCAATTTGTTAAAACTATTATGCCAGTGTCAAGTAAAATACAATAATATCCAATTTCTTGAAATGTTCCAAGTCAGCTTATCACGTTATGTCTTAATAAAATGGTGGCCATTTTACCTTTTGTCTATGGACTTTTTCAGTCAACTTAAAAAGTTACGATACACGCATTTATTTCATATCACTTCACTTATAGTCCTTAATAGAACTATATTGCATAATACGCCACCACAATTAAACAATATAACTGATAATAATATAAGATTATGAAAATGAAATAAAAACACAACGCCACTGATGTAAGTTGGCGGGAAAAGACACCGCTACTATCTACTATTATCGTAACATAATTGTTTTCTTAAAAAAAATTTAAAAACAACTATGTTTGTGCCATAGTTGTTTTTAATTTTTTTTTTTATCAAATGCAGTAAATGTCTTTTTATAAATACACTTACTTAACTTACATAAAAAATAAAAAAATGAACTTAAACATCAAATATTTGAACTTAAAATTATATAGATATTGTAGATGTAAAATTAATTAGAAATATTATATAATTGCTGCTCAAATATTGATCTACATAGCGAAAAAATAAAAAAGATATGACGATACTTTTTAATTTAAACTTTTATTCGTACTATTTTTTAAACTTACCTAAAATTACCGGCGCGCAAAGCGATTTCCAATGTGTCGAGGTCTTCTTCGTAATCGTGACACAATTCCATGGTTGAATTTCTAGCTTCGTGCACGTCAAAGAGAACAGCCCCATCCGCTGACTTATCTGTCAATACACTCCTATACGATCTCGTCCCGAAGCTAGAGGTCACTGAAGCTCCTCTTGGAAACCTTCTCGGCGGCACATTTATATTTTGAGTTGACTGTGCATTCTGCTTCCTTAGCCTCTTCTTCACATACCGTCGCATCCGCAACGATAGCATCACACGAATCCTGATATGTCGTTTTATATTTCGGTCATAACGCATCTGCTCTTTTAACTTCTTGTCTCGCTTCCTCTTACGCGGCACTTCGTCAATCCGCTCCAAATAGTTGTCACGGACGATTAATCGATTAGAATCGAGGGTAGGGGATCGATTCAAGAAATCGATATTGTTATTCCTCCACGCCTTACTCAGTGACCAGTTTTCTCCGCACGATGAATTTTTTATCGATCGTTGTATTGGTTTTTCGTAGATGTCTTCGTCTATGGCAGTCATTCGACGTGATATAAGGAAATTGTCGATATTTCGTTTCAAAGTGCTATTTTCTGAGCTTGCTGTTGTATTGATAAAATTCGATGTGAGAGTTTCCGTTGATTTCTGGGTGTCGTAGTTCAGTTTTGGCAACTTTGGTTCCTTGTTCCTACGCTTCGCAATCGATATGATTCTTCTCCGCATCGCGGACATATTTGTCAGTTCGCTTTTTAAAAACGGCCTTTTCCTGTCTGACGTCATGTCTGGCGACCACGCGGCATTTTCGGAACAACTGCAAAAGTCCTTTATCAACCGTCCAATTGCATTGCAGTCCTCTTTAGAACGTTCTTTTGGCATTTTGCCATTTCTCAAACTAAACTTTTGGAATAAACTCGTCATTTAAATGAAACTTGGTAACAAACAAATATTGTTTTTAGTCCTTGAATGAACTTTAAATAAAACACATACAGTAATATAGTTATTAATAAGAAAGCTATATAAGCAGTTATTAATAAGTTAGTAAGAAATAGTAATTTATTGTTTGTTATAGAAAATAATAATAATAAAAAATATCTTAATAAAAACAAGAATAATTTACTATATTCACTATTTCGAATATATCTTGGAATATTATATTATATAATATAATATTCCAAGATATATTCTAATTTGACAAGATAATTTATAAACAATAATTTCTAATATGTCATATGTATGATATATTAGAAATTATTGTTGTAACATTTCATGACGTTAAAAAAAATCATATATATATATATATATATATATATATATATATATATATATATATATATATATATATATATATATATATATAATTGTGAAAGGACAGAAGTCAAAAAGAATTAAGAATTGTACATCTTCTTTCCTTTTAATTCTTGTATGTCGTGTTTTATGTGTACAATAAAGTATTAAATAAATAAATAAAATTGCTAACAAACGTTAGAAAATTGAGCATAAATAAAAAATATTCATTCCTTTCAATTTTTAATTTCTTGTCTGAATAAAACTCTTAAATGTACCAAAATAGTAAGGCCCAATTACAAAGCATTATATGTATGAATAATAATAGAAAATTTCTTAATCAAAAACGAGAGTAATTGACCGTGTTCATTGCAATTACAAAGGAGCGTACTCAGTTATAAACTTCCGCTTTCTCGTCTAGTTACAACGCGATTACGTAAACTCTTATCTCTTAAATAAAAACCTCCAACATAGATTAAATTTTACCTAACTCATACGAGCCATGAGAAGTCAGACAAGTGCCCATTTGTTCGTTTATGTCCATTTGAGCTGCAGCTTTGTTAATTTTAATTGTGTGACGCAATTCTAGACGAATAAAGGCTTTAGTCACACGTGTCCGAGAACCGACAACCAATTGATTAGAAGAGTTCCGGAGTGAAGACCGCGTTTAGGAAAACATAGAGTGGGACGCATCTAGCCAGACGGTGTGACGATGTACGCAAAAAGGCTTACGGAAATTAGATGTGTAAAGCCGGGAGTCGAGCTAGATCACGTGCCTTGGGATAAAAGACTGTTTTGAAGTGCTAGAAAATAAATTCAACCATTATAACTTGAACAAACTAGACTCTGATAGCTAGATTATCGATGGTGTAACCATTCAAAAAGGTGTGACTTTTTATGGCCCGCCTGTTTAAGGTATTAGGTGGCAGTGCCATGAAGATATGCGAAATATTGCTCAAATGAAAAAAAAATATAGAGCCACGAAACTTTTTAAAATGTTAAAATTTGACAAGCTTTTATTTTTTTTAACTTTAATGGATTGGATCGTCGACGGAAATATCATATCATCCTCTCGCAAAAAAAGAATTCTGAGTACTAACTTCTCTAGTCTCTATTAGTCTTTTGGTCTATGATTCTTGATGGCCGGAGGCTCACCTCTTTTCCCTTATCTACAAAGAGTTTTTAGAGATTGAGATGTCATTAAAAGACTTCACGTCGTCTCTCCTAAAACGCTAAACTTCTTCCTAAGACAGGCCCATCGCACAATTTCTCACCTTCCTCTTCTTCTCTCGTCCCTTTTTACTATTCACATCTTATTCTAAGAAATATTATATATATTATAAATATTAAAATATAAGAAATATTATATATTATAATATTATATTACACGATCCGGACGACGTGAATATATAATTCACGTCGTCCGGATCGTGTAAAACGTTACGCGGACGTCGTTTTTTCGGGAGGTCCTTTAAATCGGGCGAACAATTGACCGAATTGGACGAATAATATACCAAGCACAACTTATATTGTTACAAGAATGTCAAAGAATGAAGAGAATTCAAAGATACATACGTACATAGCTGTTAATAATATATCACGATATTAATTGGCTAATTAAAAATTTCCCTCAATAAAATTTAGTAGCTAATAACGCGTAATGTAAAATCACTATTGCGTGCTAGCGATTAATTTAGTCTGTCATTTCTTTGAATGACAACAAGATTATATTTCGACTTTTCCCGCCAAGTTACATCAATGACGTCGAGATTTTATTTCATTTTTATAATTTCATCTTATTATTAGGTATAATGTTTAATTCTGATGTTGGAATGAAGTCAAATGAATAAAATGCGTCTATCGTGTCTTTTAAACTTTGACTGCAAAAGTTCATGCAAGTTTTGATAGAACATACCCCATTTTATCAAAACGTATCGTGAAAAGCTAAATTTACGCAGAACTCCGTTTTTCCTTCTACTTATCTAACAAATTGTGCTCCTCAGGACAACTGTGATGATAACAAACTTTATTCAGTGTATACAAAACGGTGTACATATTTTCATTCAATACTTAAAGAGAAATGTATCTAAAAGCATCGAGATTCGTATATAATGTAAAACAAATTCATGCCACTCTTTATGATGATATTTGCTTTTTTGGAATTTATAATGTTGCAAATACAGCGACATTCCTTCGCTAAGGTTTAAGATCTTAAAATATCAAGTCATCTTTTTAAAAAGGTAGTTTATCATAATTTGCTAAATGCTATGGAGCCAGTTTAAAAAGTGTTCATTGCACTTTTTTTGTATTAAAGAGGCAGCAAATGACGGATTCGATCCGCATCGGAATAAATATATGTATAGCCTACAGATATTTATTTTGAATCTGGTAACCCTGCAGCTTCGCATTGGACAAGCGTGGTGGGTAAACGTCCGTTCCTCCAGAAACCAAGAAAACTAAGTACGTTTTAAACACTTTTATCTAGATTAACTGCGCTAATAAAGTTTCTTTTTAATATCTACAATTGTCTACAATTTATTTATAAATGCGTTGCTAAATATGCAAAAAAACCTTTTCTCAGCGTAATACATTTTCTTTTAGCCTATGAATAAAACATTAAATGTAAATGCTATTATATTAAATTGAATCATTGCCAAGATTTATTTAACTTTTTGCTTATTATACAGCAACCATTATAATTTATACTACTTTCAACGCCTTTTTCATAAAAATATATTTCTACATTTACTCATTGGCACGCTAACAAAAATGTCCTTGCATGTCAGTTCTTTTCTTTGATGGCAATTAATTATAACTATTATGCCAGTGGCAAGTAAAATACAAGAATATGAAATCTTTTAAAATGTAACTCTTCAGCTTGTCACGTTACGTCTTGATAAAATTGTGGCTATTTTACTAAAACCTATGGACTTTTTCAGTTAACTTAATACGTGACGATACATATATTGATTTCATATCACTTCACTTATACATCATACTCGAACTATGTTGTATAATACACCACCATAATTAAAGAATATAAGTGATAATTATATAAGATTATAAAATTGAAATAAAAACACAACGTCACTGATGTAAGTTGGCGAGAAAAGTCCTGCATCTTTTATGCCAGTATTAAAAAAATTAGTAAGTATCTTTAGATTAAAAATACTTATAAAATTAAGCCAGGGTGTATTTTCTATTTCCTTACTCAAACTAGGATGATATAAATTTTAAAATTTAATATTTTAAAATATGTTTAATTATTTGTACAATAGTTCTAATAAACAAGTTAAATATTTTTTTCTAAAATGAAAAAACCAAAATGTTCTTTCCATTCAAGTGTTATCTCACTTTAATTCCCAAGTTTTTTAGATTATTTTCTATTCTATCGATAGATAAGTTAGACATTTCGATATTTTCCCAAGCGCAATTAGCCATTGTTACGGAATCAGTTCCTATTTAAAAAGGTTTAATTATAAATCAACTCTCTATGACTTGAGACAGACAGAGAGTTAGTATTCACTTTTTTATTTTTTTGCACGTATACTTGTAATTTATTTAATAGTAAATTGCATATCCTTCTAAAAAATATTAATATTGAAGTTAATGTAAACACCATTATGTTATACTCAATTTATAAATCCATTAGCATATGCGAAATGTTTTTGTTCTTATGTAATCACATTCACTCTCACACGACACGTTAAATTGTAAATTCACTTTCATACACGAAACTTGTTCCGATAACTCGTTCAGCCTATGCCATGAAATGTTTTTAAAAAAAAACTGTCAAAGTGCGCGCGCCAGATGTTGCGATTCAAATTCGACGTTCGGAAACTCGCACCGCGCTTCAGTCGCATGTGCTCTGTACTGAACGTAATTATGTACAGTTGACCATGTCGAATTGCGCGTGTTGAACGACTGCCGCGGCGGGCACCAACCTGGCTCTTTCTCCCATTCCTACATAAGTGATGTAGATGACTCCGTTGATGAAAATTAACAATCGCAACCAGCGTATTATTGTACATTTGACAGCAATTGTTAGTGGCCATTAGGGTATCCATATAAACTATAAGTTATTGGAAAGAATTTAACCTAAACTACAAACAAAAATATTATTTTAATTTATATCAGTACTGACACTTCTTACTACTAAAAATAACAAAGATATAATAATAAAATCATCCTATAATTTCTTCTCTTCACATAAAAGTTTTTAATTTTGTAATGAATCAAAGTTTATGACGTTTATAATAGCTTTGTAGAAGTAATATTCAAATATAATATTCTATTATTTATATAATATAATATAATACGTATAATCAAGTTTTAAATTTAATACTGGAACAAACTGTTGAGTGAAGTACCACTTCACACAAAACGTCATCATTAAATGGTAATATTATCCTATGTTACTGCATAATGACTTTTGTACCTTTTAAATAAAAGGATTTAGAATAAAAAGATCGACTACTACGAAAAGTATTGTAATAGATAGATAAACGATTTTGATTATATAATTTACATTTTTAAAATAAGAATTTTACTCGCTGTTGGAAAATGGTATTATTAGTCAATTTATAAAATTTACAAAAAAAATTTAAGCAGTTCACAAGCGGTAGGAGTGAAACCTTCAATATTCTATCTCATTCTCTCGCAAGCTAAATCCTATAGATGTATGTGTGAGTTTGTCTCTTTTTAATGTCCCTTTTTCATGAAGATTCTTATCAAAACGGTGCTAGAGGAATTTTCGCCTCAAAAAATTGAAAACCCAAATGATTTATAAAATTGTAAACACCAATGAAGAACTGTCCAGAAAAAAATTGTAATTTGGCGACCTTACTCACGAAAATTCGCACGTATTTCGAAGTAGTCGCTTAAGCTATTCATGTGATACAGGTTTTAGTTATTAAAACAAATACAAAGTGAAAACTAGCTTAGAAAACTGTTATGTATGTTTATATAAATTATGTAACTAAGTTAAGCAAAAGTCCGAATATTTAAAGCCATTTTTGGCAAGTGGAAAAAGATATTTGCAAAAACTACTACTATATATGAATAATTAAACGATTTATGCGATATAATATTCCACGTAATATACAAATATAATATGTAAATGAAATGATTATAATTCAGAGAAATGATGATTTTAGTAATACTAATGGTCATATAGATATTGGCAAAGTATTCGTCTGCAGCGTGACTTATGATTATAATTGAGTTTCATATGCTCAATTATGCAATTAACAATATTAAAACATTTATATGGCATCTCATGATTAGATTTGAACCCTCAAACTAGGTTATAAAGTCAACGACTTTTGTTTGTCAGTGTGAATGTTTGTATGGAGTTAAGAGAAGATAAACTAAAATCTAGTTTAAACTAATTAAAACAGTAAAAAGATCACACAGATACACATATTTGAACATTTGCATGTCGAAACCGTATCCATAACTAAATTTAGACGCGGATATAATGTTATTATGCAAACTAGACAGAAATACGTTTTAGAGCGTAAAGTCATGGAAGTTCCCAAACTCTTATGAAAAAATGTTATGATGATGATATTTATTTATTTATTGTTCTGTTTAAAAGTGCGGCTACTATATTGGTATTTCTAATAATTAAAAGCTTAACGCCTTCAAGTTTTAGAAGATTTTAAAAACACTTTAGCCCTACACTAGAATTTCCTGTATCACAGTATATGATATAATTGTGATATTCAAAGATGCATACATAGGCCCGGAAAGCGATGTAATTGAAAAAAATAACAGAATGGTAGTTGTGTAAAAGTTTTTTAGACTTTTCCCACCAATTTACATAAGTGACGTAGTTATTTTTATTTCATTTTCATAATATGATGCTATCATCATTTAAATTGTTTAATTCTGGTAGCGTTTTGTATAAAATAGTTGGATTAAGGTATTAATATATAATAAATACGTGTATAAGTAATATAAGTGTAATATAAGTGTATAAATATATAATAAATACGTGTATCATGTGACATCTTTAATTGACTGCAAACCTCCATATGTTTTGGTAGAATGACCGCCATTTTATTTAGACTTTTAGACCGCCATTTTAACTTGACAAGCTAACGGATTCTTTTAAGATACATATTTGTTATTATATTTTACTTGACACTGGCATAATAATGATAACTAATTTCCAGCAAAGAAGGAAAAAAAAGTTTTTGTTTACAATTATCTATAATAGAATGTTAAATTTTTTAGCAGATTAATTTCTGCTAACTGGCTAACTTGTCCGGAGAAACTTTAGAGTAGGAATGGTTTGCTACTGCACTTCATTCATTGAGAGATAACAGCTGAAGACCGGATCCTTCTTTTCTTTTTCTCAACAAGTCCTCCTCCTTTTACCTCACTGTGGTTTTACACGGTTGACTACCAGCGCTCCATAACTGTCGTCGGAACCGCTATCTAGATTTGGAAAACAACGAAACCAACTGAATACGCTAATTGACAATTCTTTCCACAAAAGAAGGAAATTAAAACATTACGAAGACAAAAAAATTATAATGACAATATAGCAATTAAAAGCAGTATATATTCTCCTTTTATTAACGACCATTAAAATATATATAATTAAAAGAATGGAAAGTATTACGTGTCGCGAAGGGGCGGGTTCCTACACGAAGAGATTTCCATCAGTTCCTTGAGCGATGTCCATCAGCCCGTGACACCTAAAGCAAGCAATGTCTTTCAAAACACGAGTTTAGTTTACGTAATGATGATAAGTATATTGTATAGTAATTAAAAAGCTGTTAGCTCTTATTGTATCATGCTTTGAGATAATTTATGGAGTCGGGCGTTACTTTGCGGAAGCACGGGAGATACGCACGGTACTTGCGTAGGGCTCTTCCCCGCGGGCATTTATGGACTTATGTGAATGTGGATGGAAGGGTCGGTAGAGGAAGACCACAAAAAACATATCTTGACCAAATTGTTGAACTATTTAAGAATGGCCAGGTCAAGAGTACCCTCAACTGGCGGACTTGCATGAGGAGATTAATGAGTGTGGAGGAAGCAAGGGAAGTATGCCGAGATCGTAGCAGATAGAGATCTGTGGTCTCTGCCTACCCCTACGGGAGACAGGCGTGACGATATGTACGTATGTATGTATTTATTGACTCCCTACAAATCTATCTATTCCAGTCCCTTTTCTTTTTTTTATAAAGATGGACATTAAAACTTACATTGCTAAGATCCGCGAACACAAATAAAAAAAAATAATATTGTGCATTTCCGAAGAAGTGTACAAAGAACTATTTGCCGAGAAGCGGCAGTCCCGGAAATCCTGGACGCCGTCAACGTTAGTGACCATAGCGAAGTGTTGGAAGATTTGCTGACTGCCGTTTTTTGGTGTCTTGTGGTTATCTGTACACTTCTGCGCAAAATTTGACTGTTCTTTCTTCGTGCTTTGTCGATACTACATATCATGCCTATTTTTCGATTTGATTACTTGATTATATTTATCTGCATATCTCTGCACATAAACAAACATATCATTATCATTTTTTTTACAGCCCATATATGTCCCACTTCTGAGCACGGGCCTCTCCATTTCTAGAGGAACGGACTTTAACCCACCACGCTTATCCAATGCGGATTGGCGGGGTTACCAGACTCGGAATATATATTTGTAGTCCATACAAATATATATTCCATACAAATATATCCGGATCGAACGAACGGAGGAGAACGGAGGATCGAACCCGCGACCATTGAATGTCTGGGCGGAGGGCCCCGCCAGTAAGCCAATTATCATATATGTATATAAACGATACGAATAGTTTTCTTTACTGCAAGCAAGGTGCAGATATCAGGCACCGGATCAAATCCTCATAGCTCAGACTTAAGCTCGACGGGTGACGGTTGCCCTGATCATTGGCTGCCGCAAGATGGTGGGAATGAAACTTTTCGTTTCAGCGAGTTGTGCGGCAGTGAAATTCAGCGGCAGGAATTATTCCGAACAATCCCTCGAAGCACTCCCCATGGTAAAAACGATAAAAGATGCAGAGAGAGCAGACATCCCTTCGCAATGTTAGCATTAGTATCAATCAATCAACAGCCTGCGGCAGTCCACTGCTAGTCATAAGCCTCCCCCAAGAAGCACGACCTAGTCCGATCTTCGACTTCACGCATCAAGTTTCTACCAGCCGCCCTGCGCAGATCGTCGTACCATCTAGCCGGGGGGCGTCTCACACTATGTTTACCGTGACGCGGTCTCCACTCCAGCACTCGTTTGCTCCAACGATTGTCGGATCTCCGACAAAGGTGATCATTAGTATGTTAGCATAGAATGAAGCAGTTGGGTGAGTCATCAACGATTCAGTCTTCTCTTCTTATTAAATCCTCCATACCTAAGGTAAATAATACCTAAGGTAGGCAATACATCTGCAGTGTCCTTATTGCAACCGCTTTCTCTTATTTTACTTTTCTAGTTTCCTCATATTCTTTTCCTCTTCTCCCACTATTTGTATCTTATCCTAAGTTAAGCGACGCGTCTGTAGGGTTCTTATATATCGTATATAGTCCATATGGTCAGCGTTGATTACCGACTATCTAGTGACTATTTTTTTATATATATTAATTCATGCCTGTCCCCCGCAGGGGTTGGCAGTGATCACAGAGCTCCATCAGCTACCATTCATCACAGCAAAATGGCTCTCCATTGGTCGTTTCTTGCCCTCGTGAGAATCAGGACGTGACAGGTGGCGAACCACGTCGCCGTCATTTTTCAACAAATTAGGTATATTAAATTCATCTTAGTGAATTTCACGAGCCACAAGGGAGGATGAAGATCAACTCCAGCAGAGCCCTGCATGCTGAGGGAAGGCAACATAGTACTCAGGGGAGCCCGATCCCGGGACGATCGGCATGCTTGCGACTAAGCTCGCGCTTATCCACGCATCCTTTGCCACGGCAGACCGTGGATTGGCGGAGAGGAAGGGAAAGGATAGAGAAGAAAGGAAAGGGCAGGAACGGAAATGCGGATTAGGGGGTTACCAGACTCGGAATAAATATTTATTAATCCATATATATATATATATATATATATATATATATATATATATATATATATATATATTTATTCTAATGCGGGAATCGAACCCGTGACCGTTGATTCCGTGGGCGACCATCGACTCCGCCACTGAGCACAGCGGTCGTCTAGTGACTAGTTAGACTACAAAACCATGCGCTTCACCAATATAGATTTTTCTGAACTGCTTTTACTCGCAGTACATATACATATATGCAAATTCTTGGTCATCGTTCGTGCAAAGCAGCCATACGTCACGCATTGCTTGTCCAGTAATAAAGCAAACTGTTTAGATCGATTAACAAAGAGCAGACACTACGCAAAAACGCGTGGTGATTATCCCTGCCAACAATACGTTACAATGCTGATCACATATACAGGGTGCTCACTAATTCTATTTATCATAAATTGATATTTATTTTTCACAGCCCAGATATGTCCCACATAAGTCACCGACATAGTCTCTCGAATTAGCAAACTAAAGTGAAAATGGGCTGCCATGTTTATTGGAGATCCGACAATCGCTGGAACAAACGGGTGCTGAAATGGAGACCGCATCTTGGCAAACGTAGTGTGGGACGCCCCCCAGCTAAATGGTCTGATGATCTATGCAAGGCGGCTGGTAAAAACTTAATACGTGAAACCAAAGATTGGAGTAGGCGACGCTTCTTGGGATTGGCCTATATCCAGTAGTGGACTGACGCGGGCAGTTGATGATGATATGTTCCACTGCTGAAACTGGCCTCCCTATTTCGAGAGGAACGGAAATTAACCCACCACGCTTGTCTAACGCGGATTGGCGGAGTTACCAGACACTTTTTACCAGATTTGTTTTATTACGACCTAATTAGCACAGCTTCCGCTTTTGAGATCCGAGTGTGAATAAATATATGTATGACCTATAGTTATTTATTACGAGTCTGGGTACTCCGCCAATCCTTGTGTTCAGGACTGGAAAAAAGTTTTCACCAATTCCAAGAAATATATAAGTGGTGGCTCTTGGTGTATTTACAAATTTAATACTTCATTTTAAAATACGAGGTATAATTCTACGTACAATAACAGTATATTTATTTTATTAAAATATAAATTAATGAAAATCAGAAAAGGTTTACATATGTGTCACCTTTAAGTTTTTTTTTATGGGATAGGAAACGAATAAGCGAATCGCCCGATGAAAATCTGTCAACTCTGCTCATAGACATACAGAATACCATAAGCAATACGGATACATTGTTGGCCTTTGAGATATATGTAGGCTTTTAAGATTAAAATGAAAAAGAAAGAAAAATAAATTATTTATCATTAATAAAATTGATATCATTCATGATATCAGTCTATTAGATTGAAATAAACACTTTTTAGATCAGTACTAAAGTGGAGACCGCGGCTTAGCAAAAGTAGTGTAAGTTGCCCCCAGCCATATGGATTTTTAAAACTATAAAACCCAACAGCCTGTAGGTTTATAAGTATGCGAAAGTGGCTAAGATTGAAACTGATAACGCACACTGTTGTCTATCAATTAAAAATGCTTTGATAATTAAAGGAATACATTTGTAGGTATATATTTATATACATATATACGTTTCAGGTACTTTACCTTGTTTATACAAATATTTATTTCGATATAAAATTCGAAAATGCGTACTTTGACTCTAAAAAGGAATACAGTTCTTTTCTTCTTCTTTAATGGAATTTAACTTAAAATATAAATTTAAAATGCTCGTTTTCATTCCTAGTCTATGAAAAAGCGGCTTAATTTATATACATACATATATCATTTAATATAAGACGTGGAAAATGATGTCACTGATATGGAAATTTAACCCGCATAATGACAACTTTCCCTAAAATTTATAGACACTTATTTCGGTAAACGATTATCAGTAGCATTTTATAATATATATGGCTACACTGGATTTCACTCGGGACAAAATATTTTTGTCCGTCAAAAAAATCATGATTTCCATCAGGATTTGATCTCGAAAAATTTTAACTAAAACGTCAAGTAATCTAGAAAACTCTTACAACGACTATATTGACTATAGAATGAACCGCTCCTGAAATATAAAAATTTAATAAACATTTTTATCCAAAGATTGACTGACAGAAAATGTCTTCAGGCAGAAAGAATAAATAAATAAATATCTATTTAACGCAAACAAACGATACTGCCATAGAAATGGAATTCCATTTTGACCATTGGAATACGGATCTCAGAAAATTTCATCCGTTAAAGTCTGCTAAATCTACTTTCCCCGTCGTTAATATGTATTAGAATTTCATAACCCGACTGTCAACTGTTTTTACCGTATATAAAAAATAATACTTTCGGATGGAAAGACTGCAGTGAATGCGATAAATCAAGTGTTGTCACACATTAATTATCCCGAGAACACACACGTTTTACAGATAACAAATAAATTTATAACTAGATGGCCCGATGAACTTCGTTTCACTTACAATTTATGATCCCCCTGTATTTATCTTCTCCTGGTATTAACATACCAGAAGAAGATAAATATGGGAAAACATAGGTATGCAATACTTTTCAAAATCGCACAAAAGAAAGGACAGTTTTGTATAAAAACACGTCCGCAAGACGATAAAGCCGTCACGACTGGCGTTCGTGGCTTTTGAAATTAAAA
Source organism: Baronia brevicornis (assembly GCA_031353405.1). Lineage (NCBI taxonomy): Eukaryota > Metazoa > Arthropoda > Insecta > Lepidoptera > Papilionidae > Baronia > Baronia brevicornis. The sequence goes on along the minus strand of JASFAT010001618.1, from coordinate 154,519 downwards.
GGAAAAAAAAAATATATTTCATTTTTCGAGCTATTGTTTAATGTTTTTCCTATATTTATTATTTGTAAACCTTCCCTGTATTAGATCGAACAAAATAAAAAAATATTTAAATCAGTCGAGGCGTTTTTTGAGTTTTAGCGAGAAAAAATAGCTCTTCATTTATATATATATAGATAGATAAATGCCATTCTTTCTATTATTACAAATGATATATTGAATTATACCTTAAATTCTTAATAACCATTCCGACTAATATGATAATGATTGTGTTAGGAAATGGTTCACAACAATAGATAGAACGAGAAGATAACAACTTACGAACTCAGCTGCTCGTTCTTTTTTATGGATTTTAATTTTGCTCCAACTGAAATGGTTAATATAATAGACAACAAAATATATTCGTTTGATATGATGGCTCAATAAGTAAAAATGTACATTTGTATCTATGTGTGCGTGCATAAGCACGCGTTTCGGTGAGTGGGAGAGAAAGAGAGAGAGTTTATTTATTTACTTTTTACTATGTTAGACTATATTACTTACTATTTTTAAAACAACTTAAATGATATTTATTAAATAGATGAATAAATATAAGTAACATTTAACAGTAGATTATTCAAATCAGTCATTTTTACTGCTTTTTAGTTTCATTTAGAAAAAAAAAAGTATATTTATAATGATACAATTTCTTGGAATATTGACGATGAATACATTACAGATGTACAACTGTATGCAAAGACTCAAAATTCTAAGAACAAAATTGTTATCTTTTTTAATATATTTATTTAATTATATAGTCTTTGTTCCTACGTTTATCCATCAACCCAATGGCTGACTGACAGTCTGTCAGTCATTTTAGTACAAAGGCGAACTGAATGCCTTCAGGCATCAAGCTCGCCTTTGTACTAAAATGTACATTAAGAAGAAAATAAATAAACTACAAAGCTGTCAAAACATCTTGATCAATCTAGTGTTAAAGTATTATCGGTAATAAAAATAAAAAATTAAAGGAAAATACGAACATTCGTACACAATGCTGCTGCGACCACGGACGAGACGCCTCCTTCCGCCGGATATTGTTCACCAGCCATATCAAAAACAATGTCACAATTAAACACCACATAACAACAGTGTCACGACCTTTACACGACAAAACACAGAGTAATGGACGAATTTAGAACGATAACATTTTTTTAAAAGAATATTTTTAGTAACACTAAGCGCGGTAAGGTGTGTTATAATAAATAAAACAATACGCTAGAAACATCGGTATTGCGTTGCACATAAATGCGTGTATGTGAAAGCACTTGATGCATATAAGTAATATGATGCCAGCTCTTTGTTCTTGGTCTCGTTAATATATTCGCATGCTTCAGAGGCGCGTTCTGCGCGTCAGTACATCAACAAAAAGTAATCAAAGTTTTCTTTTGCCGTATTGTTCAGGAATCGTTACACTTTTCTTTTAAAATGTTCCTTTACATTGAACAGATATATAATTTTTTTTTTTTAAAAGACTATCAATAATTTAATATTGGTAGAATTACTTGTTAATAAAAAACATACTTTGTTAAGATCCGCGAACACAAATTAGAAAAATAATATTGTGTGTTTGCGAAGAAGAATGTATAGAGAGTTATTTACCAAGAAAGAACAGTCAGAAAATCCTCCAACACCTTACCATTGTCACTAACGTTGACAACGTCAGCAACACAATACCACTTTTCACCACAAACACAACGCGTTTCGCCTCGATACAAGGCACTCTACAAAAGACAACCGTGAAGTCATGTTTAGGATAGAAAAATATAGTTATATATTACATAGATTTTATTTATCACTATTAGAATCAAACCGACGACTATTGTTTGCCTCTCTTCAAAACTACTCTGTGGCCTCAACAGAGCATAACTGAATTTTACATAGCAAACAACTTTGACATAACTAATTGTGATATTTATACAATAATCATTCATTTAACTGCCTCCTCTTATCAAGATATATACATACAAGAATAATTAAAGATAGACAATCGAGGATTCTCTTGAAACAAATATTTATTGCTTGTAATTATTAAACCACGCCTACTAAGTTCGTTTAGTGAGCAAAAAACGGAAGCGCAATTTCTCCCACCCTCTCCTCACTCCCGTTTATCATAACAATCTTCCTCTCCTATTATCCAACCACAGATATAGGTATACCCGAAGATGCGCCACCTGTTTCTGCCAGCCGCCCTGCGCAAATCGCCTCTCCATCTGGCCAGGGTCCTGACACTATGTTTACCAAGACAAATTTCCAACGATTATTGATTCTCCACAAAGTGACCAGCCTATTTATTGCCACTTCACCTGGATTCTCAACGGCTGATCAAGTCATCATTCAACTAACAGAGCTGTCAAATCAATTCGAGTTTCTGAAACGTGTTTAGAGTAAAATGAGATAGAAAAAAGAGATTTGACATCCAAAAAATAAGCCATACTGTTTATATCATTCGGCAAGTCATTCAAAAGTTCATTCATAGTTATCAAACAAGCGATTTATCAAACATCGTTGATAATATTTGTTTTAATTATGGCTTCACGTAGTAAAAATTATACGGAAAGGAGAAAGTGCAAACTTTTGTTATTGTGGTTTTACGACTTCAAAATTTTTTAATAATCTTCTTTCTTCTTCTTTCATAGAAACTTCCAGCTTGGCGTATTAGACTGTGTACATTTTCCTTTACCTTTTCTACAGTAGGAAACGCATCTGCAAATCCGCTGATATTAATTGAGATAAATGTCAATTAGCGATGTCAGTTATTTTTCTATCATATAACACGCGTGTTCTTTGCTTACTTCTTCCGATAAAATTCAAAAAAAATTTTTTTTTTTGCAAAAAAAAGAAACTTATAAACGTAGTGCAAATAAATTATATGTATGTATTTAATTGTTTATATTTATTTTACATATTATTATTGTTTTTGTATGCACTATGTAAAAATATTCTCTATCAACCCAAAAGATTGATGGCAGAGAATGCCTTCCGGCGTTAAGCCCGACTTTGTACTATAATGTGTGCAGGAATAATAAATAAATAAATATTTATCGTGCTATTAACTCACAGTTTTGGCAGCCATAAAAACGCGTGAAAACATTAGATAATATTACAAGTACACCTTTGAAAACGTGTTTGCTCGAAGTGTGCCCGCTCGACGCTTTCTTTCACACACTTTTACTTTTCACCACAACAGTTCGATATGTCTAAACTCAAATGTTTAAAGATGGCTACCGTAAACATAACCTATCAAACGAATACATTAAATCAAGTCAAATCAAAATATTTTTATACGAAAATGCATTTACAGACGGTATAATTTTTCGTTAGTAGTTTTCTCCAATTTCTGCTCCCAATGAAGCATGCGAATATTTATAAAAATCTTCGAAGCTCATCCCGTATAATTAGTTATTATTATTGACATAATGCAATATTTACAACATCAAAATACACCTAATAAAGCTATCGCTCCGTGATATCTTTGGCAGCCGATAGATCACAAAATTATTGTTATCCTTCTTTTTATATATTTCTTATTTTTTGTTTAATTCTATCTGTTAAATTTTATAGTATTTCATTATTATACAAGTAAAAGTAACCCTATTGTCAAAATGTAGCCATGCTGTGCGCGAATTTAAAAAGTTACAGTCCGGGCGTTGTTAAGTTTATATTATATATTATTCTTAGACTGTAACTTGTTTTTGTACCAAATAAATAAATAAATGAAAAATCAAAAAAAAATATTGATAAATCTTCATATCGATCATAAACTCATTTATACTATAATATAATAGCTTTTTTATTACTTTTTGTCTTCCGTAGACTACTATAATATAACGGAGGAAGTCTCATATTAAAGGAAACACGTGATAAATATATTATTAAAACATAATGATATGTTGTACGTGTTTTGTATTAACAGGAATGGGGCCGTTTGTTTGATGACTGTTTTGGTTATCATTTTGACAAGCAATTTTCATATTTCGTATCAGTTTTAAGTCGTTGTCGAATATTTTGCCGGCCATCTTTCAGCGGAAACTTGGAGTATTATTATTGTATTTATAAATAAATATTTATAAACACACACAACGACTTCACGACGAAATCAGTATATCAATAAAACAATTTTTTTTTCGGAACTCGGCTGCAGTCTTTAGTTAATGGCCATTCACAAATTACGTCAGACATTAAGGGGAGAGAAGGGGATCAACAAAGTGTGACATCTTGTAATCAGGGGGAGAAGTCATAAGCTTCGTGACGTCACATGTACACATGTATAAGTCTAAAGTACTAAAACTCAAAAACTTCAGCGAAAATAATTTATGAATTTTTTTTTAACAATCCATATATATGTGTGATATATATCCACTGCTGAGCACGGGCCTCTCCATTTCTGGAGGAACGGACGTTAAACCCACCACGCTTGTCCAATGCGGATTGGCGGGGTTACCAGACACGTAATAAATATTTGTAATCCATACATATATTTATTCTGATGCGGGGATCGAACCCGCAACCATTGACTCCGCGACCGGAGGGCCCCATCATTTAGCCAATTGATCGTCGATTTTATGAATGACTTAAAGAGTCAGAGTAAAATAAACATAAAGTACATTCAGAGAGACGAAATCTATTTTTTTTAATTTCAATTTCGATCGGGGTTTGAATTTAAATCCCACTCTACCACTAAGTCAAACGGTAGTCAACTGAAGTATAAAATATAAAACCCACCAGGGCATAAGAATCAGCTACCATCTATCGTATATTGCACAAAACACGAAGATACGGTCTGTTGTACCGCACAAAGCGTAACAATTATGACTTGGTATAAGTGAAATATATATTAGTTTTATAACAAACCGCAAGGTGTCACTGCTAGGCGAGCAGTTATTACAATATTTTCTATCCATGCTATTTCATAAACCATCAATGTTAGACACTTAAATACGTAATGAAGATATATACACATTAGCAAGTTGTGCACGCTATTTGCGAACTGCAGTATGGTCGGTAAAAATTAGTCGAATATATTTTTTTTATGGAATAGAAAGGCAAACGCAGGCGTGTAACCTCATGGAAAGCAATCAACGCCGCCCATAGACATCTGCAGCGCCATAGGTCGCCATAGGTGCATTGCAGTGGAAGCGTTGCCGATCTTCAAGGAAAGTAACATTATGGGAGTGGGAGTGGGTGGGGGGAGAGGGGGGAAGGAAAATGGGGGGGTGTTGACACTAAGTTTTTTCAAATATTAATTTGTTACTTAAATTTAATAAATTAATTTTGTATGGGAGAAAAACATTTCTCTTACATAATATATGTAGCAGAATGTAAATTTAGGAATAAATACAGACGTAGATCACTGGAAAAAAATAGGAATTGGCTTAATTTTTTATCTTACTTGTTTTATACCAGAGCAGGCAAGCGATCATCACTTTTGTATTCTTAATAGCACTTAGTTATAACTGTTATGCCAGTGGCAAGTAAAATATAATAATATCAAATATCTTGGAATGGACTAGTGAGCTTGTCACGTTACGTCTTGATAAAATGATGACTATTCTACCAAAACTTTCTATGGACTTTTTCAGTGAACTTAAAAAGTCACGATACACGCATTTATTTCACATCATTTCACTTATACGCCTTAATCGAAGTATATTGAATAACATACCACCACAATTAAGCAATATAACTGATAATTATAAAAGGTTATAGAAATTAAATAAAAACATAACGTGACTCATTTAAGTTGGCGGGAAAAGTCCCGATAATCAACTTTTTCTTTTCTTTTCTTTGATGGCAATTAGTTATAACTATTATGCTAGTGTTAAGTAAAACACGATAACATTAAATATCTTGAAATAAAACTAGTTCGCATATCACGTTACATCTTGATAAAATGGTGGCTATCCTACCAAAACCTTCTATGGACTTATTCAGTCAATTTAAAAAGTCACGATACACGCATTTATTTCACATCACTTCACTAACATGACCTATATGACTATAGCATAACATGACTATAGCCTTAATCGAACGACATTAATTAATTAATTAATACAACACCATTATTAAACAATATAACTGATAATTATAAAAGATTATACAAATTAAATAAAAATACAACATGACTCATTTAAGTTGGCGGGAAAAGTCCCAATAATCACTTAACATGAGTTAATCCGTATGTTAGTTTCATTTTTTTCGCCAAAAAATAAAAAAGTAAACATGTTTATCTGTTTTAAATATGCAGATTTAAAACAGACTGACTTTGAGAGTGTATATTAATATTTATATTTACAATTATATACATGTAAAATATTCAATTATGTGCAGGAAAACGAGTGCAATTGCGTTATTCTGCGCCAGTAAACACAGCCTACATACATTATGGACTCGATTACGACAACCGACACGCATGCTAACAACTCATTAATCTAGATAAACATCTATAGACTATATATCATTGTTACTGCATAGACCATAGACTAAAATTGACAATAAAAGAATATATAATAAAATTAAATATGGCCGCTCATCGTACGAATATACATACATATATTACTTATGAACATATAGTTACGCATGGATACAAAACATGGGCATTAACTGACAGAGACCAACAAAAACTGGCAGTTTTCGAAAGAAAGGTGCTGAGATAAGTAATTAAACAGCAACAATGAATAACGAATCCGAATGAACCACGAGCTTGAGACAGTCATAGATCGGGAGACTATGTAAAATCTCAACGCCTCCGTTGGGCTGGCCACGTAGAGAGAATGGACGAGCATTGGCACCCAGGATTATGCAACCGCAGCAGAAAAGACCACGTGAGAGACCCAGGAAAAGGATGATCGACTGTGTAGAAGAGGACCACAGAGCCATGGGAAGATTTAGCAATTGGAGAAGAAGTACCAGGGTGCAAAACGAGTGGTACAACACTGTAGAGGAGGCCAAGACGCAAAGGGTTTTAGCGTCGCAGAAGTAAGAAGTAATTTTTTGAAAACTTAAAGTACAGGCTGTACGGTTGTGGAATTTGTTCTCTCCTGAATCTCTCCAGATTTTTATAAATCTTGTGAAAATCCACTATATATCAATGTGACTATCTATTTTATTTCTTATGGTTTATGGCCATTAACCTTGTTTATATAATAAATGTATTATATTATATATGTATATTATTATATATGTATATTATTATATAATGTATTATAGAAACAGGTAAAAAATTTTGATATGTTTTTTTTATCTTTTTGTGTGTGTAACCAGCCCACACCAAATTTATCTACTTTAACACTATGTCCAACCCTGTTGTCTGGAAGAAATCGCTATTAGCGATAAGACCCCTATTTGTATATAAATAAGAATATAATAAATTACTGTATAACTTTGCCGCACAATAAAGAATATATCTTTGTATCTACATATATTAATAAGATCAGATTGACAACAAATAAGTTTTTCTTTTAAATTTAATTAAGAAAAGTTACATTCAACTTAAAGACATTGTAATATTACTACAGATTATATAACTCATGTGTATGTATATACTATATACATATGAATGTATAAATGTTAAATATTATTCATTTTTAGTTTAACTAGTGTACAGGAATATCAAATAAACCCCAAAATACATTTTTGAGGGAAAATGAAAGATCAATTTCCCGCTACGTTACGCTACTACATAGCATTTGCAGCTAACCTAAAAAATATCTAATTATTTCTACATACATAAATACAATGATCACGCATGTTTTTCGTAGGGGTAGTCAGGCCACAGATCTTCATCTGCTACGATTTCGGCACACTTTCTTTGCTTACTTCACACTCATCGCTCTCTTCATACAAGCTCGCCGATTAAGAGTACTTAAGAACTTTAGCAATTTGGTCAAGCTATGTTCTCCTTGGTCTTCCCCTACTGACCCTTCCATCTACATCCGCAACGTCATACTTAATATTTTATTCGCAATAAAAAAAACTACTTAATGTTTTGTTTACATTTATACCTTTTTTGAATGCCATAACTTGCGAAACCATCTGTAGTTAGAAGAATGAATTATTTGTAGCTCACAGCAAGTTATGTTTTTTTATATATTATTGTATTTCTAGCTAATTAAATTTACACCTGCCAAGATATTTTCTCCGCTTCCTAAGCGACAACAAATTCGTCACTGCGCCAATTAAATCGTCGATGAAAAAGTGTAGCATGCTCACAAATGTTTGTTACTCTTCACTCTTGAATAATGTTTTCTCTTTTCATTTATTGACAATTCAGCCATTATAACTGCACAAAATTAGAAAGTCTGAGCTTGTGTTGATTAGTGTGCAGCGAATCTAGACTAAGAAAAACAAATTAAACTCAATTGTAATAAAATTACAGTCTAATTTATAAATATTATTTTAATATTCAAATGCAAAGTACAACCCAATTTATGAACGGGGTTATATAAAAATTAAATTTAATAAAATAATTATTGTATTCTTAATGAGTTTATATAAAGATTATTCACAAACAGTAGTATTATTTTTGACAAAATATGGACATATAAAATGTTGATCGAACAATAACCTTATATATAAACCCAATAATCTTATATATGTCCGTAGTCATTTTCAAAGGTTTAAAACTGTAGTTATTTATTTATTTATTTTATTTGTAACAATTTACAGGTGAAATTAGATGGAGTATAGTAGGTCTCACTAAGCAGACCCCTGCTGAGACCTTTCGATTTTTTATCAGTCATTACTCAAATTTTGAATACATATCTATATATACACATAAATAAGTATATACATACATAACATATATATTTATACACACATACATACATATACATATATACACATAATAAAACATGAGTGCAGCAAGTGATACTACTGCCCTGTCAAAAACATGTCGATTTGGTTCTTACTAAGTAATTTTATCCTTTTTTTACTTTTCCTTTTTTATTTCTATATATTATCTTATATTATATTATTAATCTTTTTATTTCTATCTATTTAGATAAAAGAAGAACAAACAAGATGAAAACAAAAACCGAAAATCAGACGTTATTTTACAAAAGTGTATTCAATGTTGTAAAAAAAGGCGAGTCATATAATATTTAGCTGACAAAGCTTTTAACATATTAGTTCTTTGTGCTGTACAACAGGGGAGTCATTCTGATGGCATGACTAAATGAATCTATCAGTTCTTGGTTATAGTGAGGAAGCCACATCATTATACTAAAAGTGTTATATCAATCAATCAATATCAGCCCGCGGCAGTCCACTGCTGGACATAGGCCTCACCCAAGGCGCGCCACCTAGCCCGATCTTCGGCTACACGCATCCAGTCTCTGCCAGCCGCCTTGCGCAGATCGTCGCTCCATCTAGCAGGAGGGCGTCCCACACTACGTTTGCCGAGTCGCGGTCTCCACTCCAGCACTCGTCTACTCCAACGATTGTCGGTTCTCCGACAAACGTGTCCAGCCCATTGCCACTTCAGTCTGCTAACTTGAAGAGCAATGTCGGTGACTCTGGTTCTCCGGCGAATTTCTTCATTTCGAATTCTGTCCACCAGAGAAACCCCGAGCATAGCTCTCTCCATAGCCCTCTGAGCGACTTTGAGCTTGGCGAGGAGACGGACTGTCAGTGTCCACGTCTCGGCACCGTAAGAGAGTACGGGCAGGACGCACTGGTTGAAGACTTTTGTCTTCAGACTTTGTGGTATGGGCGACGAGAAGACTTGACGGAATTTCCTGAACGCTGCCCAGCCCAGCTGTATCCTTCTGTCGGCTTCTTTCTCGAAGTTGTCTCCGTCTAATCGCACTATTTGGCCTAGGTAGACATATTCCTGGACAACTTCGAGAACTTCACCATCGATCGTGGTCGGTTCTGGCTCAATATGTTGGTTTACCATTATTTTAGTTTTATCCAAATTCATAGCCAGACCGACCAGTCTGGAGGACTCATTTAGGCCGTTCAGCATTGCTTGTAGTTCTTGCAGCGATTCTGCCAAGATCACGATATCATCGGCAAAGCGCAAGTGTGAGATGTGCTCACCGTTTACGTTTATGCCACGTCCTTTCCAGTCCAATGTTTTGAAGACATCTTCCAGCGCATTAGTGAACAATTTCGGGGATATGACATCCCCCTGTCTCACTCCACGATGCAACTGGATTTGCTTTGTCTGATTGTTCTGTACTCGAACGGACATCGTAGCGGCGTTTTGCAGACATCTCAACACCTCGATGTATCGATGATCTATCTGGCACCGCTGCAAGGCATCTATGACAGCCCAGGTCTCGATGGAGTCAAAGGCCTTCTCATAGTCCACAAATGCTATGCACAGGGGCTGATTATACTCATTAGTCTTCTGTATAATCTGCCGCACTGTGTGGATGTGGTCTATGGTGCCATATCCTCCCCGAAACCCAGCCTGTTCAGGAGGTTGAAAGTCGTCAAGCCTTCGCGCGAGTCGATTTGTGATGAAAGTGTTATAGTATTGATATAATTAACGAACTTCCACACATAATTTCATGCCCTATTTAACCCCTTATGCGTTGAACTTTAAAAGATTATTTCCCAATGCTCACCTAAGTTATACAACTTCTAAGTAAATTTTTATAGCCCCACTGATTTTAGCTTATTATGAGTCAGTCGGTATTAAAGTATTTATTTAGCTTCAATCTTTTTTAATTAGAAAGATTTATATATACCAATCGTATTTTTAGATATTTAATTAAAACGTAATATAATTAAGCGATGCATTTATTATACACGTTATTTAATGAATCAAACAGTTTCTCCGTAATTTATTTTATCTACAACACATTAATTTACATAATTAACTTTTATCGGTCGCTAGGTTTCTCGCTAGGTTGTAGCTACAGACACAGTTTTCATTGACTTTATTCATTTTTGGGATCAATATATTAAAAAATAATTGGAAAAGGCAATGATATATAACTGGAGATGTCGATTGCTCTGTTACGGATATTAACTAATAAGTCAATAGCAATAAATGCAAATAAATACAAGCATTTCACATAGAGCGAGTTTCAACATGTTAGTCTCATCTTGTCACCTCCCACGTGACTTACGATCGCAACGACAACGTACTGTTGTCACCTGAGAGGTGACTTACGACTGATAGGGGTCAAAATTAACAATAATACGTTTTTGGAATTCTTACACTAAAATCAATTGCGTTGCAAGGTGGGAAATTTTCGTGTGAAAAGATCTCGATAGTTGATAACAGTGATAAATATTGATTCATTAATTGTTTCTCCAATAACACATAACAAGAAGTGTACACTCTCACTTTAATTCGATTCAATCAACTGATCGTTTTGCAAATTTTTTTTACATACATACATATCTTCACGCCTATCTCCCGTAGGGGTTGGCAGAGACCACAGAACTCCATCCGCTACGATCCCGGCACACCCTCCCTGCTTCCTCTACACCCATCCATCTTTTCATCCATCCTCCCTCTCGCATTCATCGTAACGAAACGGCTCTCCATTAGTTGCTTCTCGCCCTCGTTAACTAACAAATTAGGTATGTTCCGATAGAAATTCGTAATAGTGAATCTCACGAGCCGCAAGGGAGGATGCAGATCAGCTACAGCAGAGCCCCGCATGCTGAGATAAAGCGTTGTAGTACCCGAGGGAGTCCGGAACGGTCGTCACGCTTGCGACTAAATTTGCCCCTAGCCACGCTTCCATTGGCACGACAGACCGAAGGGAAAAGGATAGAGAAGAAAGGAAAGGGCAGGAGAAAAGAAATATGGATTTAGACAGGATGATAGGGATATGATACAACCGCAAAGGAAGACAAGGAGTGATACGGTAACTACCGAATAGATGGCTAGGCATCTGACCTTTCAACAAATATAAAAGTGGCCTTTACCACATGTATGTATTATATATAGTTTAAAAGAAATTTGTTCATAAATGTTTTTGTTTGAAATGATAAATTTCACTCTTAAAGATAATGGACAAAATACAAAAACCAGTGAAGTGTCGTGAGATTGCTGAAACAAATTAAAATTTTAAATATATGTATAGTACATACGGTTATATTAGTTTAAAAAAAAATCGGAATAAATATTATAGTTTTGTTTTTAAATGAACTATTTCCATTTTTACACAAACGCCTACAGAACTTATGATATTGCAGATCTAGAATCTATAAGTGACATTGATTACTCTTCTATCAGAAAACACGTTTGCTCGCTTGCTTTCCTCTCCCATTAAAAATTAATGAATATTTTTCCTCTCTCCGTCCGGAAGGAATACACATATCAGACACATCCAAAGAATACTACGCCAAGGCGAAAATCGTATGTTTACAGGAGGAGCTTCTATAGAAAAACGTCGATATTTGGTATATAATTAAAGCTATTTTAATGAAATTCACAGGTTAAGTAGTTCAATTATTGTTAGTTTAAACTAAATAATTTAATCATATATATTTATATATATTTGTTCGTTTTCAATTCAAACTTAGCGGGGTATTTAATTCAAAATTAAGTTATATTATTATAATATACTAGTAACGTGGTGTTCCTTGCCTTCAAGAACCGATATCTCTATTGATCGATATCGATAAATAGAGATTCAAATACTCGATTATAGAAACTTGTTCATTTTAACTGAAAATTATAGAAGATAAAGAACATAAAGTAGATCACATACCGATTCCTCCGTTATTAGCTATACACGACGACGCAAGATGAAGACATCTATAGCATTAGACGCAGTTAAATAATGGAGCAATATCGCTTAGTGCGACATGTTCTACATTTTATAGAACAGCTTAGGCAGGGTGCAGACAGTTATATAATAAAAATAAAATAGACGTTAGATTTATTGTAGGACAAAGAGTACGTATATAGTTATAACTATTATGTCGGTGTCAAGTAAAATACTAATAATAATAATATCCAATCTCTTGACATGTAACAATTCAGCTTATCACGTTACGTCTTGATAAAATGCTGACCATTTTACCAAAACCTTCTATAGACTTTTTCAGTCAACTGAAAAAGTAACGATACACACATTTATAAACTTCACTTATACACCTTAATCGAACTATATTGCATAATACACCACCACAATTAAACAATATAACTGATAATTGAGATTATGAAAATGAAATAAAAACACAACGTCACTAATGTCAGTTGGCGGGAAAAGTCCTATGGACCATTTAACTCTAGGTTATATTTTTTTAAAAGCTATTGTTTCAGTGTTGTAACAGTTGGTTCGAAATAAAATATTTTATCTGCACCCGGCTATATGCAAACGATTTCGGATCGGCGATAAAAGAAGTCGCTTCTCTCTTGATTGTCACTAAAAACAACCAATATATGTATGTATACATTGTTGCCTTCTCAAAAACAAACTTAAAACTATAAAGCGAATATATAATGTAGGCAGTTTGTTTTATTTATTTACTATGTACGGTTTGTATCTGAATACCAAATTGGCTGTGATGAATCTTGTTAGATTATGATATAGTTATATTGGCAACATTATCCAATGTTTGTATACTCTATATGTGCGCCGAAATATTCTCACTTGCAAAAACATGTTTTCAACTTTTCCCGCCAACTTACATTAGTGACGTTGTGTTTTTATTTCATTTCTACAATCTTAAATAAGTAACAGTTATATTATATAATTGTGGTGACGTATTATGCAGTATACTTCGACTTTTTTTAAGTGGACTGAAAAAGTCCATAGAAGGTTTTAATAAAATAGCCAAATTTTATCAAGACGTAACGTGACAAGCAAATTAATACATTCCAAGATATTCTATATTATTATATTTTACTTGACACTGGCATAATAGTTATAACTAATTGCCATCAAAAATACAAAAAAAATGTTTTATCAAAAATAAAAATGACTGAATTAATTTGTAATTAAAATGTGTATCAATAAACAAAACCAGTGCTAATAATCAATACGAGTTTTATTAAGACTGTTAAAAATATCGCTCACGGAGTCAATGGATAAAGATGAACGTACTTATGTATACCCGACAGGTATTTATTCCCTATCTGAGAGCCCCGACAGTTCGCCATGAGCAAGCGTGATTAATTAATGTCCATTCCTCCAGAAATGGACGCCTCCTTGCGGATGTCTTATAGTACGAAAGAATAAGAAAATAAAGCAGAAGTGATAACCGCCGATCACCTAGCTAAAATAAAATTATCGCTTCGCTTACGATATTTCGCAAACTCATGCGATTGACAAATTAATCCTTCGCACTTATGTGTTGGCTATTTATCATCGATACATCGGAACGCAATCAGGTGTTAGCTTTTTGCTGTTATTACATTATGACCTAGTTCCCACTTAATTTATGATATTAATACATAATCATGTTGTAAATAAGTAGTGTTACTAAAACTTTATTACTTGATTCTAATTTCTGTACTCCTGTGTTCTGTCCACTACACTACCACTTCCAACGGCTGCTATCGACTGACTGATTTCCTAATTGCCACCAAGTTTCTGCATCTCCCGGTGCTTAGCTAGAGTACCTTCAGTGGTGGAAGTGCTTGTGATACGCTACTATGTTCGTGACCACAGGTGGTCATTTTGAAATTTACTATTATAATTAAACAAAGGCGAGCCGGCCCATTCATGCTCCAGACAAATAATATATCATTCTTGACAAAGTATACATCTGCAGCGTGGCTCTACCACTACTATAGTTATTAGTTCGTATATCAAGCACCTATAATTAAAAAAAAATGGCGCTGTAAAAAAACAGCCATCACTCCTTACCTAGTCAATGTTATTACAATAAAACTATTTTCTGATCACGGATATCTCAAATCTTTAATATGATAAAACAAAAACTTAACCGTCCATAACTAAACATTAATTTATTACCTGTTCTGCGGTAGAAAAGATTTAGAGAAAGTAAAAGCATTTATGCAAAAGAAGTTAGCTCTCGTATTTTATCTTAGCGACAAGTTTCTTCTACTTATCTTATGATATGATAAGTTAAAATTTTTAATTCTTTTTTATCCTTAAATTAGGATAGGATATATCTCTAAAATTATAGTTCGATCCCCGCATCGGAATCGATATATGTATGGATTACAAATATTTATTCCGAGTCTAGTAACCCCGCCAATCCGCATTGGACAAGTGTGGTGGGTTAACGTCCGTTCCTCCAGAAATTGAGAGACCCGTGCTCAGCAATGGAACATATATAGGCTGTTAAAAAAATATCTCTAAAAAGTCAAGGCGTAGCTTAACAGCAAAATAGGTTACGAAAGCCCTGCTAACCTGCCCTGTCTGAGGAACTGTGGTCGAAGTCGTACTTTTTTTATAGCAGGACAGGCAAAGGAACATGCAAGTCACCTGGTAGTAAATGATTACCGCCGCGCATAGACATCCGCAACGCTGGAGGTAGCCGGCCTTTTGTGAACACATACGCTCCCCTCTTGCACGCCGTTAACCGCTTAGATGCATTTTGGCAACCGCGAAATAAATCGAGATATACATTGATGGCAAGTCAATGCATGTCTCGATTTTTTTCTCGATTTCTCCCAGGGCCTCCAGAACTCAGCTGCTCACCCGACGAAGCGCGATAGCTAAGCTACCACTCAGACGCCGGTTTTATGCGGGAGTGTGGTACTTCCCCGGGCGAGCCGGCCCATTCATGCTACAGACAAATAATATCCCATTCTTGCCAAAGTATTCGTCTACAGCGTTGCTCTACCACTAATGGATGTCCAATCTCTTATTGTTGTAAAAACATATATAATGTCCCATAAAAAAGATAATGACTTAATAAAATTAAGCTTCGCTAAAATTAGTGTGAAGGCGACTTTATTTATGTAAAATTTACATGTCATAATGACGGTACGCTAGACCACGTCGTATATAAGGTATTACCATCGCAATCCGTTACGAGGAAATTAGATAGAGGAATTGTTCTAAACGCAACAGTAATGCATAAATCTAACACGCTTCTGGTTAACGTTCCAATTGCATTTAACTACAGTAATACAGACCAATAATATTAAGACCCTGCTTAACATGGACATTAGCTGGACTCAAAGGGTGGCCAATGACGAGGTTCTCCGACAAGTCAAGCAAAAACGTGAATTTTTGCAGTAAAGTTTACAGTTAACTTTTGCAGTTAAGTTGGTAGAAAAGTTGCTTACCCCAGTCATATCATGAGACAAGATAGTGTAACCTTCGCCCCCTTCTCTTCTATGTTTTGTTTGAAAATATTTCAAACTTTTAAGTAACACACACGTTTTACCAAACTTGATATTTGATTATTTTATGTTCCTATATGGGTTCTGTAGACTCCATATATGATGTTTATTATACTATTTGTTTATAAATTTTATTTATAAGTGTTTTAAGTTAATAATGACGATCTCTGGCTCGTCACAATAGGTACAAATTGCTGGAACTGATCATGATGGGAAAAATCGCGGGCAAAAGGCAAGTTGGTCGAAAAAGAAATTCTTGGCTACTTAATGTCAGGGAGTGGACCGGGATAGCGAGTGCTCCAGAACTGCTGCACCTCGCGAAGGAGGAGGAAAGTTGTGCTGAATTGGCTGCCAACTTTCGAAAATCGGAGACGCACTCTTAGAAGAAGAAGAACATGGAAAAGGTCTATTATAATACTTGCCAGTCTAATATGATAGTTGCTCTTCTCATCGCCCATACTTGAAGACGAAATACTTCGACCAGCGCGCCCTGTTTCTATCCTAAGACATTCAAGATCCACTGAGCTATGGAGAGGGCTCTCCTGGGTGTTTCTCTGATAGATATAACTTGGAATCAAGAAAAAACCGCCGGCGAACCAACCTCACATACCCTTTCGCGTTAGCAAAGTTATCGACGTCCGATAGCATTGACGATTTTTGGAGTAAAATACCGAATCACACGTTTAAAAAAAATATAAGGTTATTTTATTTAATAATCAAACATGTTAAAAACAAGTTATAACAGTCAAATTTCAACAGTATTGTTACCTACAGTAACGTATTGTTTTTATTTTTATGTATATACATAATACTTGATTATAGATTATAGGTTTATGTGTGGGTCGATCTCAAGTATATCGTGTTTCTCATTTTGCGATGCACTGCATCTCCGTGAGGGTCAGTTCTCTGCTCAATGAGTGGAGGTTTTGACTAAGCTATCGCCCATTTTTATGTTATATCTAATAAATTTAAATGTAGTGTGTGTTACTGCAGAAGGAAATAAATTTATCCTTCTATATATCTTCAATGCACTTAATGCTGCAGATAGTAATGGACGGAAGTAGTTGCTTTCCAGCAGATGACACGCTTGCCCTTGACATGATAGAAGTCCTCCTTTCCGATAAAACAATAGCAATATTTTTACGTAAATAATTACTTTACCATAGTATCTGCTAGATAGATGAAACATTTAATGGTCCTTGGAGCCGGATGGCGTGGCTATCGTATTGTATTCGTATAGTTAGACCATGGTCTAGGTCCCAACCCACTCATTATCTCGCTTATATATCTCGATTATACAATTATCGCTTCATATAGATAACTCCTATGCAATTTCGTTGTAATTACCGCGCGCAGTAAGTAAATAGACAAGCTTTAACTACGCGCATCACGCTCTAATTCTTATACTTCAGTAGTTCTCAAACTTTCGGATGTAATAGCATTTACAAGACAAAAACTACTATGTTACATTTTATTTTATTTCATATTTCCTAATATGGGGATTGACTTAGCATGAGATTTATTAGTTTTCTAAAAAAAATATTGTAGACACACGACGACCCAATCGGCTAAGTAGTGAAGGTTACCGTTTTCAGAGTCAATAGTCGAGGGTTTAATTCCCCCTTCGGGATAAATATATCTAAGCAAAAAAGCGAAAACGTAAACTGTATAATGAAAACTTATCACCTAAGTCAAAAAAAAACTTAAAAAATTTTTTATCTGGTTTCTCAAAAACAGTGAGTTTCAACACTGTAGAAAATTTTCCATTGATCGTAAAGCTGTGAACTCAGACCGTTCATCTTAGACAACCACGGTGGGTTACTGTTTTTTTTTTCACAATCCTATAAGTCCCACTGCTGAGCACGGGCCTCTCCATTTCTGGAGGAACGAACGTTAAGCCATCGCGCTTGTCCAATGCGGATCGGCAGAGTTACCAGACTCGAAATAAATATTTGTAAGCTATACATATTTATCGCGATGCGAGGATCAAACCCCCAACCATTGATTCCGCTACTGAACCCATTGGCCGTTATTTCTCATCTTTATTATGTCATCGTCATTGGGTAATGTTAATTTCTCTACAAATCGTGAGGCCCCATGGCAAATAGTGGGATATTTATGGACTGAAAAAATGGAAAAGAAATTCCGTCAAAATTACTAACATGTTAATATTATATGCGTAATATAATATATAATTGTATGCTTTAAATTATATCAAACTTTACCGCAATTTCACACGCCACGATTCGTAAATATAATACAGTTTGAGTATCGCTGTTTAAGCAATCCACCAATTACATTCATTATAATAAACGTAAGATATTCATGTAAGTCATTAAGGTGATGACCAAGAACAAGTGGATGTGCTTTTTCTTTCTTTTTTTTTATGGGATAGGAGGACTAACGAGCAAGCGTGTCGCCTGATGGAAAGCAATCAACGCCGCCTATAAATATCCGCAGCACCACAGACATAACAGTTCCGAAATAGCGCTGAAAGTCAAGTTAAAGTAGTTATGCATGGAAAGAAATTCGCGCTTCCTGAAATTAAGTAACCAAATATCGAAAGGATGTACTTACTCCAAGGTATAGAGTACAAAATTCAATACAATAGTTAAGAAAAACTAAATTTGGTAAATAATATAACTTGTTTATTTCTTTTATTTATTAATTCTTCCTATACAGATTCTAATAAACGGCAGATTTAATGCTGGAAGGCGTTCGCCAGTCAACCTTTGTTGGATTTTTTTTACATAGCAGCACATTACATAGCATACTTATGGCTATTGTCTTTGTTCATTAATATTTTTTTCTCTCTACTTCTAACATCATAACAATAATGTACAACCAACCTACATTAAATTATCTTCTATATAAGACCGAGATATATATATATATATATATATATATATATATATATATATATATATATATATATATATATATATATATTTATATATATAAACGTTGTAAACGACACATATTAAAAATTTTTATTGCGTATAAAAATCGTATCAGAAAAAGTCACCGAGTCAGGAAGCGTTTACCGCTCTACGACCAATAGAAAATTTGGTACAGCGTTGAAACTAACTTTTTTCGAGTGATCAAATACAATGTTTTCAGAAATCTTGATTTCGATTTTTTTCATCGGTATACATATCCATAAATCGATTCTCTCCGAAATTAAATGACACTGAATTTGAGAAAGAACAAATATAAAACGAGAAAGAAATGCTACCCGCAATTACTCACATACATATGAATATAACAGTAGCCTATTTTCATCGCATTGTTGAGTATGTAGTCTTACGAATTAGATTAGCGCCGACGCGGCTTGAACTTTGAATTTAAAACATTATTGCTTATGAATATAGTATACTATACTATATTTATGGAATATCACAGATTATTAACAAGATTTATTTCTTGCACAAATACATAAGTATTGACAGTTTGCAACCACAAAACTAAACGTATGTTAATTCTCGGTACTTTTTTTATGAGATAGGAAGGCAAACGAGCAAGCACGTCACCTGATGGAAAGCACTTAACGCTGCCCATAAACATCCGCAGTGCCATAGGCAGTGCAGAAGCGCTGCCGGCCTTTAAGGAAAGTGTCATTATGGGAAGGGGAGTGGGGGGGGTGTTGAGCCTCCGGAACTCAAGCGCTCAACGGACGGAGCGCGGTAGCTAAGCTACCACTCAGACGCCGGTTTTCTGCGGGAGTGTGGTACTTCCAAAGGCGAGCCGGTCCATTCATGTTAAAGACAAATAATATGCCATTCTTGACAAAGTATTCATCTGCAGCGTGACATTACAAAAATATATGGCATAAATTGGAAGTTTACAACTTGTTGAAATTCGTTTAAATTTCACCGTCTCGACCGTCGAATTACGGCGTTAAATGGTAGCAGTTTACCGCAATTAATATTTTATCCAGACTCGGAATAAGTATGTATCGTAAGCATGGCTCACAAGTGTTTTTATCCACCTTGTACTAGCATGGTGAGTAATATCTATTCCCCTTGAAATCAGGACAACCCATGCCCAACCATTGGACATAGTAGCACCGTTAAAAAAATGTCACCTTAAAAAAATTTAATTTACCGAAACAAAGCTAAGGCTCAGTCATTGCCCATGCTGATTAATTAAAAAAAAAAGATGGGAGTATAGTAGTGAGTAATCTTACTGGCAACTTACGGTATTTTTTTTCATCGATTTTACGGGCAATGTCCGACACGCAATCGTTTGTTTTCAATCAAAACAGATTACGCTAGATTTGTTACTACAAACGACGTAATGGTAAAATAACACTCGTGCGTTACGGTATCACTTTTTTTTTAGAACGAAGATCTTAGGAGTACACAAAAATTACATCTCCGCGGAAAGAGGCCAGAAACAGTGCGAAAAAAGATCCACAAAGGGTTGTAACTGTCGAAGAAGGTAAGTAGGTGACAATAACTAGAATTTCAAAATACAGATTCATAGAATTTAACTACTAAAATAAATTAATGTCGTATAATGTAAAAAAATTGTGCCAAAAGCCTAGTGGTATACTTTATAACAACTCTACTCGATGAATAGAGTATAATAATATCATGTATGGAAGTTGACTGAATTAGTGATCGCTTCCGTTTTAAATCTTAGATCTAAACATTCAGACCTTGGCTTGTTAAGAGGGGTATATGACCAGCAACTACAATATATTGATAATTATTAATTAAAATCGATTTTATACAATTAAAAATATTGTTTTTAAAACTAATGTTCTACAAGCAAAACAAACTTCATGCAAAGAGTACACGCAATATACTTAAATTGCTTCCCATTAGATAATCTTTCGAGTTAATATTTTCTTCTTTGATTATGTAAATGGATCGGTTAATGTATCCGATGTTAATGTGGACAGTCTCGTTTTATAAATAATCAGTTTATGCAATAACATAAAACATAAGACTGACACAAAATAATTATATTTACCAATTTCACTCAGCGTATTTACATTTCATTTTACTTTAGTAGAAAAGACACTGTGTCTTTCAGATCTTCTCATATCTAATGGAAGTAAAGTAGGTACTCGAACTTTTAACCAGAGCGCCCTCTACACACCCAGAAGACCACAGACACCCAGAAGAGGTATAATATCAATAAGCAAAACCAATACTTACACTTACACCTTTGAAAACAATTCATATCAGTATTGATTCTCTAGTGAGAAATTAACATTATTTTAAATTATTGAAAAAAATACATTTTAAAGCCTTTTTGTAAAATTATAAAAACTATATTAAATGAACAACAATTAAAAAAATTAATACACAATTTAAATATTTCATTAAAACATTTATACAAAAAAGTATTTGACCATAACTTTTTAATATTTAAATTTGGAAATAACTCTTATTCAAACTAAACTAAACGTCTTATTTACCGTACCTCATAGTTTTTAATTTAAAGAACTAAAGAACGACAGACGAGTTGATCGGAGAAGGATGTGTTAGCTATATAATATCAGGGAGTGAACAGAGACAGCTTTGCCTCACTAGCGATGAGAATACTGAATTGGCTACAATTTTTCACCAATTAGAGAAGCACTCTAAGAAAAAGAGGAGCGAAAGAAAAACACGATAATGAGTACAACCCTCTATCTGTTCCTAGCGACATGTACTGAAAAAATGTCTACCTTTTGTTATCATAGCGGCTAACGAACTTTATTATTAATGTTATCAAATGTAACATAATATTATCAACATACCGGCATCTATCAGATTCTGACAAAAATACTCACCGACAAATCGTAATCCACTTGAAGTAATAACACAGTTTCACATCACTATCAAATTGTCACAAGCACGATAGCCATCGCCTCCGCAAAATAATTTTAAAAAGTATAAATTTGATATTCGAAATCCACAAACATGGCGTCGTGACCCAGATGGCGGGAACGCGCGCGCCGTTAACGTCCGCCGGCGAACAAATGCGTGCTCCTCGCGTGCGCTACGTACGTTATGTTACGTAGCCTGTCCGTCCAAGTTACGGTAATATTTGACTTAGCCATTAAAGATTCTTTCTTTTTATATTTTAAATATAAATTCCATGGTATTTATGGAGTGGGAAATAATCCTTTAATTCAAGAGAACTTGTTTAAGTATGATTGAATTTTATTACAGGATATAGACACCTTTTTAACACCATCAACATCAACAACAACAGCCTGCAGCGACCACTACTAGATATAGGCCTGCCCTAGCCCAAGAGTGGCCGACCGGTTGGCCATTCTTGGGCCTTGTCAATCAAAAAACCCCTTAAACATATTCACCTTAGTAGGTATATTTTTTTATGGAGGGACGAACTAAACACTAATAAACCTGTCGCCTGTAAAGAATCACCTTCGACGATAATCATCTATAATACAACCCAACAACCATTGCAGATGGGCTGCCTGTCTTATCACGTTCGCTACCAACGCCGCATATACATATACATTGTATCAGTTCTTGCATTTCAGCCCGCCTCCGCAAATGAGGGGCGTGTTTACTTTTTCTGTTTATAACAAATTATATATAATGTAATGTTAAAAAATCCAATGCCATTTAAAGTCATATTATAAGAAAAAAATCATAGAATTTATATTCACGTCTATCCCCACAGGGGTAGGTAAGACTACAAGGTTTATCTGCTGCCAAGCATCGATAGCGAAACGGCTCATTAAAGATCAGATATTCGTACTCGTGAGAATCAGGACGTGACGGGTGGCGAACCACGTCGCCGTCATTTTCGACAAATTAGGTATGTTAATTTCATCTAAAATCATAGAATTTTTAAAATATAAAATGTTCAATATTTTTTTTATAAAATACTTTTTTAAAAATACTTAATAATAATAAATAATATAGTGTTGTATTTTCCAACATATTAAAGCAATAGAAAAAAATATACCATATCCATATTTTTGAAAAATTTCAACAGATGACAACATATGATAAATAAAATTATTTAATTATAAGTCGCGATTAATAAATTTCCTTTATTGTAATAATTTACTTCTTATACAAATAAAGAGGTGGCTGGAATATTTAATAAAGCATGGAATTCATTGCTTGAGGTTCATTCACTATAGCCGACTTTTTAATAAATCGTTCAGTCAAAAATTAAAAATCGTGACCGAAGAGGCGTCTTCGTTTCTCCGTATACATCATTCAACTTTCATGAATATGGTAATTGCGGGTTCGGTCAAAATATTTTACATTTTTTGAATAGCCCACAGGCGTTATCATCTATTGACATTTACAACATCATGGAGTATGTAGATATGGTGCTAGTTATGTGAAAAATGTAAGATAAGATGGGATAGGTGAAGGATGAAGATAAGATGATCCTCTCAGAGAGAGGTAAAAGAAGATAGTGGGAGAGAAATACCACATAGAAAGAAAAGTCAGGCTTTCTCTTAACGCTCATCGATAGAAGCGCAGTAGCAATCCAGAAGAAGGTTTTGCAATTCTAAATAATTATATAACAGCTTATTTTTCATACTTGAAACAAAAATCGTCTGCACTACATCTCTATTCATACTAAGGACCGATTCATAAAATTCCGATCATTAATATAAGTATATAATATCTTAGCATATTTAAGAACAAATTGTTTACAAAATACATATATTAAGAGAAAAATGAGACTCTCGAAAATAAAAAACCAAGCAAAAAATAAAAATATTCGTAGTAGAATAAAATAAACAAAAAAACAACATTTTTCACATGAAGAAGATAGAAATCGCATGTTCAGAAAATAATAAGAAAATGCAAAATATAATAATAGTACTTATGCGAAAGAAACTGTTACATGGGCGCAGTTTGTTTGTGCGCACTAAACTTGTCATTACCGTCTAGAAATCTAAACGTTCAAGAAAACACCCGTGGACATGTTCTTCTAAATAGCGATCCGTTGCGCTCCGCAAATTGTAGCCTATAAAAGCGGGAAAGTGACGACTTTTCTACCTTAAGGCAATTCATACACTATCAAAGATTTTTTAATATTTCTTTTTATTTAAAATATAAATATCGTCGCCCTACTGTACGACGTCCTGTGGGGCGCCCCAGGTACCGCTGGAGATGACTTGCGCAACCTTCAAGTCTGTAACTGGCAGAGGTGATACAGGACAGGGCAAAGTGGCGTAAGATCTGTTCGGAGGCCAAGATTCATTTTGGGTCGCTGCGCCAACAAAGTTTTTTTTTTTTTATTTAAAATATATTCATTTATTCTTATTGTACAGTTTTTGATACAAAGAGTGGACTTACTGCCGGAAAGCATTCTCTGTCACTCAACCGCTGGATTGATGGAAAAGATTTTTAAAGTGTAGAAATAATTAGCTAAATAATAAGTTAATATTATTTAATATCAAAATATATACGCCATAGAAACACACACATACATATGTGTGTGTATTTCATCCTTCTTATTTATCTACGTACGTAAATAATTGAGAAGTATGAATTAGGCAGAAATTAGAAATAAAAGTCTTTAAGGCACCTTTAAAACAAAGTTTATTCGGGACATTTCTTATGTCAGCGGGAAGCATGTTCCAAAGTTTAATTACTACAAATGAATTAGGAATAAAACCGGTACGGTAAGAATAAACTATAAAGGAACTTAAAGATATAGTTGATATGTTTCTTTTTAAAACATAGTTGACATCATAGGTACGTATTAGATTGATAGTCTATTATAAATTAAAGTATGCAATTTTAGTAATATATAAACTAATATTTTATATGTGTTTATATGTGTGAATGTGGTTTAGGTCGATTGTATGAGTGCGTGTATAAGTGTGTATATACCTATCGACGCAAAAAACTGAAAATTTAATAAACCGCAAAATGAAAACTCACCCCCAGAGCCAAAAAACCTTTTAAAATTTCTGAAAAAATGGTATCTGATCATCCAAAAAAAGTCAGTTTCAACGCTCTACAAAATTTCCTATTGGTTGTAGTACTGTGAGATGCGATAAGTTTTGTTTATGACGTCTGTGTCTTTTATGGCGTTTTTGTTTTTTGTGTCGAAATATTCGCGTTTTATTTATATTTGAGATTTAAATGAATCGGTTACACCGGGAACGTTCCCTTCCCTTACAAAATATCGACGTAAATAAATCGATTATACCGAAAACGTTCCCATCCCTCACAAAATATCGACGTAAATGAATCGGTTAGACCGGGAACGTTCCATTCCCTCACAGTATATCGAGGTAAAGTTGTAGCATTTTACTGTATTACCTCGAGTGAAGAAATCCGGAGGCCCAACTTTTATTACCTGGTCTGGCCAGACCAGAACATTCATAATATATCAAAATGAGTCACGGTAGATCATCGACACTTGAATGTTTCACATCATTTCACTTCAACCAACGGTCTAATCATCAGGATTCGAAATTAAAACTAACCAGACAAAATTTTTCAATTTTCTTCTTCGAAGAGACTTTATAATCGGGTGATAGTCTTCTATAGACTGTACCTTTTTTATACCTTAGGCCTTTCAATTCCTATCCATATATATATATATATATATATATATATATATATATATATATATATATATATATATATATATATATATATATATATATATATATATATATATATATATATATATATATATATATATATATATATATATATATATATATATATATATATATATATATATAAGTGTGAAGTAATAATAGGAATTGAAATTTTATTTATTTCATTCATCCATTAATGTTCAAATACATATTTTTGTTAATTTCCAGTTGGTAGATGACACTCGATGTTAAAACAGTTTTTTCAAATATTAATTAATACATTAATTAAATTTTATTTTTTATAGGAGTCAAAAAAATTCTATTATATAAAATATTTAGCAGTATATAGGAATATTTACACAAAAAAGGAGGAATTAAATTTAATGTCTTTTTTTTTGTATATTGCTTGTTAAACAATACTTTTATTATCTTTTTCAATAACGTAAAACTCATGTAAGGCGTTGCCAATTTGACATCCATTTGTGGTCACTACCATAACTTTAATACTAGCATTAGAAAGTTGATTGCAACTTCTACATAAATCTATAATGGTGTTGTTATGTGCGAATTGTTATTAAAGATTTCATGCCAGCTCCCTTTATTTAAAAAGTTTTACAAATTGTTTACGCGTGAACACAAATTCACGATTTTTCTATTGGAGTTGGAAAAACTCTCAACCTTTTATGGACTACCGCCTGCTTAACAAGAAAAAATGTATATTTACGCCATAATAATAAGATAAACATTTTAGAAGACTAGATAAAAGGTTTTTTCATTAAAATAGAGGTATTTCATAACGCCCCCCATGGGCCTTTGAACCCGCTACCACCCCAGCGCCCACTAGGGAGCGGTACCGCCTCCGTCGAGAACCTATAGTCTGGACTCATCTACAATTGTCACTGTTTCAATCTTCTTCTAAGAATGCCTCTCCAACTTGCGAAGGTTGGCAGCCAATTCAGCACAACTTTCCTCCTCCTTCGCGAGGTGCAGCAGTTCTGGAGCACTCGCTATCCCGGTCCACTCCTTGATATTTAGTAAGCCAAGACTTTCTTTTTCGACCAACTTATCTTTTGCCCGCCATTTTACCATCATGATCATTTGCAGCAACTTGTACCTATCATGTCACGTAATATGACCCAGGTAAGCAACTTTTCTACCTTTGATGGTCTGCAAAAGTTCACGTTTTTGCTTGTCTGTTTCAATAGATGTGTTTTCTAGTGAGGATTCTTTTTATATTGCTAAAATTCTTGATAACCATTCGAAATATACTAACACTTGTGCTAGGAAAATCTTTTAGACTTTGAAACACCATACAAATTGCACAAGTGTTTCCAGCTTTTAATACATGAAAAGAAATATACCCAGAAAAGCTAACAGAAAGGCTTAACAAAATGCATCGAAAAAATGCTCGTTTAGAACCATTTTAAGAAACTGTTCGTGTTCCAATAACCCAATTAATGGGTAACCTCAAACAACATGCGCAAGAACGAAAAACAATATAACAGAGGTTGTGCCAAACAAACAAAATTGCCAAACAATACCAATTGTTAAACCTGTTAAATGTTGTATGTCATTAAAGATGACTACGCTCAGCGATCAACACAACGTTATGTAATGGATTCAGTGTTTTTTTTATGGCATAGGAAGGCAAACGAGCAGGCGCGTCACCTGATGGAAAGCAACCAACGCTGCTCATAGACATCCGCAACGCCATAGGCAGTGCGGAAGCGTTGCCGACCTTAAAGGAACGTGAAAATTATGGGAGTGGGAGTGGGAGGGGGAGTGGGAATGGGAGGGGAGTGGGAGTGGGAATAGGAATGGGAAGGGGAGGGTGTTGGGCCTCCGGAACTCAGACCACTCACTGTACGAAGCGCGGTAGACAAGCTACCACTCAGAGGCCGGTTTTCTGCGGGAGTGTGGTACTTCCCCGGGTGAGCCGCCCCATTCATGCTACAGACAAATAATATGCCATTCTTGATAAAGTATTCGTCTGCAGCGTAGCTCTACCACAAATCCTGACACAAAAATAAATAAATTTTGCTGCTTAGTTATTTGTTTAAGAATTGTTATTGTCAGTTATCTATAACATTGTTACTGAATCCTGTAGATCACAAACACTTGACTCAGTGATTAGAGTACATACAGTCATGGTCCTTCGAACCGGATAAATTGATAACGAAAAACAGTTCTTGTACCATAACAAGTATTTCCAAATATCACTAAGGTAATAAATAAACTTCTATATATGTTCAAATAAACGCGCCATCCACACAAGTGAAATGTGACGCGTGCTAAGTTTGCCCGCCCGCCAAGCCTTGAACTTTTGCTGGCACACGAATAATATGTCATATGTTTATTCGGAGACATTGTTTACAACTGCAAAACATATAAAAGTATTAGAACAACGGTGCAGATTAATTTCCAAAGGAAATTCTCGTCGAAGGAGGATAGCAACCAGTGTTTACTAGAATGCTAGTTAACCTTTATATTAAACTTCTAATGCTAGGCTCGGAAATAGTTCACATCAACATCAACAGTCCAATGAATGATACGAATACATGACGTAGATCGTAAGCCTGATAGTTTCCAAGTTAGTTATCGCTGCTTGTAGACTATGATTTGATCAATTTCACGACCATTATGCAATTGAAAGAAATGGTACGGTGCTGAATAATTAATATTTATATAATTCACTATGCTGCTGATGAAAGCTTAAAGTAATTGTATAAATTTAATTTTATAACCAAAACTAATGGTAAAATTAACTCGACGCAGTCGGTTGGAATTCTTATTTTGTGCAGAATAGATCTTTATTTTTATAACTTCGATACTGTTTTTATAACTATTTGTTTTCCACAGCCCGTATTATGTCCCACTGCTGGGCACGAGCCTCCCCATTTCTTGAGGAACGGACATTAACCCACCTCTACTCCACTACTCTACTCCAATGAGGGTTTGCAGAATAACCAGACTCAGAATAATTATCTGTAGGCCATTATTTATCCTGATGCGGAGATTGAACCCGTAACCATTAACTCTGTAGGTGGGTGGCCTGCCACTAAGGTAATTGGTGTGTATAACTATAAATACATAAAATTCTTAAAAATTTTATATATGTATGTATTTAAGGAACTAATCGTCTTCCTATTTATATTGTACCAACTATTGAAAAATATTTTCCAATTAGCAGAGATTGCCTACTGGCATTAAGTCCGCTTTTGTATAAAAAGAATAAATAATCTTCGTCGTAAGGACTGAAGAGAATGACCCCCGCAAATTTCCAAAAGAGATTCGTCGTGACGAGAATCTCCTTTGGAAATTTGCGGGGGTCGAACCCACGACCATTGACTCCGTGGGCGGAGGGCCGCGCCACTAAGCCAATCGGTCGGTTTAAAAAATATATTTCAAAAAAAGTCTACGGCGAAATCGTATCGACAAGTCGTCTTCACCTGTCCGTACTTGTTTGAAAGGAAAGCGACCTTGCCAACTCTGACCGGTTGGCCAGTACCTACCTATTCGATTTCCGCTGTTACAAAGAAACTATCACTTTAATAACATGAATACATTGATAACAGACAGCGATTGGACTTATACGAGCAAAAAGTAAAAAGACTTTATGAAATCAACATTGTATGAAACATTATAAGAATTGTATATAGCAGCTTATCATCCATTGACTTTTGTGTGGTTTTCGATATAAAACATTTTAAGTTTAAAGTCAGGAAAGTGGAAATGTTCCACTTTCCTGACTTGAAACTTAAAACGCTTAAAAGGGCATGAATTCTTTATTTATTTTTAAGAATTTTAATAAATGTTAACACAAAATATATATATATATATATATATATATATATATATATATATATATATATATATATATATATATATATATATATATATATATATATATATATATATATATATATATATATATATATATATATATATATATATATATATATATAATAAGGTGTTATAAATATGTATTATAATACCCTAATTGAAAAATACAAGTCTATATCCGTCAGAAAATTCTTCCAACAATTTTTTTCATTTATTTATTATCTTTAATGCAATTATTTTACAGAAGATAGTGTATGGTATTTATATATACTTACACAAAAATACTTATTTTTGCAAAATTAATTGTAAACAGTGCCATCCTAGAAGATTCACCCATAGTAGAAAATATGTTAGAAAATATTCCATAATTGTTCTTTGTCTTCTTAGGGTGCTTCTCCAACTAGTGAAGGTTGGCAGTCAGATCCGAATACTTTTCTGTCTCTAGCGAGGCTAAAAATTTGAGTAACACTCTTTAGCCACAGTTGTTAGTAACTTTAAAGTTACTAATTTTATTCTCGGCCACGCTTATCAAGACAAAATTTTCAATTTAATTTAAATTATAATACATTTACAGCCAATATAAATATTCCACTGGGCACAGGCCTCCCGATTTCTGGAGGAATGAACATAAATCCACTACGTTTGTTCAAAGCGGATTGGCGGAAAACCCACACTAGGAATAAAATACCTATAGAGCATATGTCATATTTATTCCAATGTGGGGAACAAAACCGCGGCCATTGACTCCAAAATCAATAGCTACGACAATGAATCAATTAGGTCGTCATAGGTTAATAAATTTAATACTTATAATTTTTTTTTATATTTGTAAAAGAACTATTTTTAACCTTAGTATCGAAGCAATGAACACGCAATACGCCTCATCCTAAAGCATCACATCGCATCGCATAGTTATTTTTCGAGAAAGTGAAATTCTATACCTAAATTCGGTAGTTATTTATTATTCACATATTTCTGGGAGGTATTTTATGGTTGTCGAGTTTAACGTAGTCATTCACTGTTCACCTTAAAATTACCATTGATATGGTGAGAGGCATTTTTGATGAGTAAACAATTGAATCTATGTAAATTAGAATTAAATTATAAAAAGAAAAAAACTAGGAAATGAGTACCTAGCTAGTGATATTAAAGTAAAATATAAGTGTAATAATAATAAAACAGTTTAGAAAACTATATATTGTATATTTATTCATTGCATTCATTGAACATATAATAAAATAAAATTCAACTATATAAATGAATTAGTAATATTAACTTAAGTAAATAAATAAAAAAATGTCATATCTGAAAATTTTTAGTTAACCTTAAAAACATAAAATACACAAAAATAATTTCAATTTTTAATCGGAAATTTATCATCACATCAACTGCGCAGAAAAATCATTTTCCTTAATACTATTAAATAAAGTATAAATTTAGATACATTCATACAGTGATAGAGACAGAATTTATATATATTATAATACATAGAATCATTTATTATGACTGCATAGTGTATGTGACACTAATTAAATATATCATAATTATACATACAAAGATACTGCCATCTCGTTAAGAGTAGTAAAACTTTTTAAATAAAAAAACCTTTGTGATCATATTTATGTAACTACTTACCACTAGATGGCGTCTATTTATATTAGAATTTTTTTTCTGTACATTTATAACAAAGAAGTTATTATTTACTTGTTTTTATTTAATTTACTATAGAACAAAGGCAATGTTCTAATTCAAATTTAAATTTTACTGTAGTGTAGTGTTGAATAAAACTCCTGTTACTCATATTTTTCATTTTGAATAAAATGATTCAAGTTATTCGATTTTATGATGCTCATTTGCAAATTGAACTGCGAAAAATACCTTAAATAAATTCAAATTTAATGTATCACTGCAGAAATTATATAGATACAAACGTAAAAACTAAAACCCGTTACATACAAAAGCTTTAGTAAGCATTTACTTATTTTTCTTTCATCGGTATTTAGAATCTGAATTTATAGTTGTCACAAGTAGTAACGGTGAATAAAACATTATTTAACAATAACTAATGTTAAAGTTTTCGAGGAAAGTGTATTGGAATATTAAAATAAAAAATATCTAAGTTCTGCCATCAAATCACTTTCTATTGATCGATAATTGAAATCCGAGAGAAAAGTGTTTTGATACGGTTCGACGATCGATTCAATAAGCGGTTTTATCATCTATTGCCCTAAGCATTACTGTGTAAAGTTGAAATGATCGATAATTTTAGTATAATGTGCCCTGGGGTTATTCCAGAATAATATAGTCATCTCATGCTTTAGAATCTGTATAATAAGACGTGAAGAAAATACTTTTTACTCTTTGTTGATGTGAAACATCTTATCGCGGAGGGTGGTAGGAGAAATCGTAGACCGAGAAGTCGTCGTCTCGATTAAGGCTACGAGCAAATCTACTCGATTCTATAAGGTCAGGTAGTAGAGGTCCTGTGACGCTTCTCTTTTTAAAGTCACTGCCTGCATGGAGCATTGAAGAATATCACATATATGTGCACAAAGATAAAGAATAAAAAAGATATGACCATTTTTTATTGTTGGAGATCTGACGTTCGACAAATGAAATGTAATGTCTTACGTCAAAAAATATTTAATTTTAATTTGAATTGGATTGCTTCTTAGTTTCCGTGGTCACGAGTAATGCAATGCAATCTACTTGTAATTTACAAATTTATTTCACAATCGACAAATTCGAAACAAAATTTTACGCGAACAAAACCATGAATAATATCCAAACTTACATAACCGAATATCTATCCGTTACAAGAGTAATAAGCTTATTCTTTGTTGACTTCTTACATAATTACAAAAAATAAAGAGCAAATTGTATGTGATACAAAAGTTTAATTAATATTCTAGACTTTGCCCGCCAACTTACATCGTAACGTTGTGTTTTTATTTCATTTTCATACTCTTATATTATTATCAGTTATATTGTTTAATTGTGGTGGCGTATTATACAATATAGTTCAATTAAGGCGTATAAATTAAGTGATATGAAATAAATGCGTGTATCGTGACTCATATTTTATTTATATATTCACGCCTATCCCCCGCAGGGGTTGGCAGAGACCACAGAGCTCCATCTGCTACGATCCCGGCACACCCTCCCCGCATCCTCCACACTCATCCATTCTTCTTTTCACATTCATCGCAGCGAAACGGCTCTCCATTAGTTGCTTTTCGCCCTCGTGACGGGGGGCGAACCAAGTCGCCGACATTTTTGAACAAATTAGGTATATTAAAATTCCTCTTAGTGAATCCCACGAGCCGCAAGGAAGGATGGAGGTCAGTCCCAACAGAGCCCCGATTTCTGAGGTAATGCACCATAGTAACCGGGGGATCCCGATCCCGGGACGGTCGGCACGCTTGCGACTAAGCTCAGCCCTAGCCACGCATCCATTGGCACGGCTAACCGTGAATTGGCGGAGAGAAAGGGAGAAGGATAGAGAAGAAAGGAAAGGACAGGAAAAGGAATGCGGATTGGCGGGGTAACCAGACAGTAGAATTGTTTTTATAAAATCAATTCTATTGTTTATGAATGTCAAACTTTTTTTTAAGGCAGAAAATGTATTTATTAATGTCCTCCGTGTCTTTTTGATTGTAAATAATATTGGCAAAATCATCTGTACTATTTTGACTCTATTGAAAGTTTATTAATGAATGAATGAAAATGTATTTAAAAATATAGTTTTCACATACGACATACAGTTTACCATTAAAAGTATGTTTTTAAAAAAAATCTATTAATAATATTCTAGTGTCAGAAAAGGTATTTAGCTAAAAAAAATCAAGCATATTTTATTTTGATAAAAAAAATCTCGTCGCTTCAATCTCCTAAAATACATAATAACTAATTACTTGTGCTGACCGACTTTTCGATAAAAGAAACAAATCGTCACGGTAGAATACAATCATAAGCTGCAATTAGTCTGCCTCGATCGGGTGATAACTTTTTCAACGATTGGAAATGGTAGAAATAGCGGAATGGATTGTAATGTTTGCTGTTATTATTTTAATAAAAAGAATGCAGTTTTTTTTGTTCTTCCTCTAACATGGGGATCGGAGTCCTTGTTTACTTAGCTATTTACTCTTTCATTCCAGTTCTCGCTATTGTTCGACTCGCACTTTCATGCTTCATACTTTGGGTGAGTTCCCAACTATCACATTACCTTTTATTTATTTTATTTCATTTTTTTATTATTGTTCTTATTCTATTACAAATTACTTATACAGTGGACTCGCAGTAATCCCACAAACGTTTTGCAGGGCGATGCAACACTCTCTATATTACGGAATTCT
Source organism: Baronia brevicornis (assembly GCA_031353405.1). Classification (NCBI taxonomy): domain Eukaryota; kingdom Metazoa; phylum Arthropoda; class Insecta; order Lepidoptera; family Papilionidae; genus Baronia; species Baronia brevicornis. The sequence goes on along the minus strand of JASFAT010001618.1, from coordinate 120,492 downwards.
TTGAAATAAGAGTACCTTGTAATCTGACAACTTACAAAACAAAATACAAATAAATAACATTCAAATATTATAGCGTTCATACAAAAATATTATTTTATGTGACTTCAAAGAAATCCTGTAAATATTACGCGACCAAATTAGGTTAGTTTGGGTGCATTTCATATTGGAATGATAATGATGTCTATTTGAATTAGCAAGATTTTTTGTTGTATAATTTTTGGTGTATATTAAGGACATTTTTAATAAATATTTCATAAAAATAAAAAATGATTTTCTTCGTCAAATTTAATGTATATCGATAACTGAATATATTACTAAATTTTCTCGGGTAATTAAAAAGTCACGATGTATATGTATAGGAGAAACACTAAATTTCGGCCATAATTTGTATTCGTTAAAGGTACATGGAATAATTGTGTGTATCTAGTGCGGCATTGTAGAAAGTAAAGAATATTTTAATAAATCACATATTTTTAATTCAATTACTCATAGGTTAGGTCCGCAACACACAAATACATTTTGCTATACGATGCACTCATCTATCATCATTACTTCCAACCATCCTGTGCAGATCGCCAAACCACGTTTACGAAGATGCAGTTTCCACTCTGTCACTCATGAATTATTTACTTAAATGCTATAGGACTATGTCTTAAGGTTCCGTGTAGAAAGTCATTACCATTCATTGCCCTGTTACGTGTATGAGCTTTATGCAAATAAATTCGTTACAATTGAGAAGCAAAAGTAGCGCAGATAATATGTTAATTAGTGGTTAGCACCAGAAATGATCATTGATACCGCTATGATGATATGATCGATGATGACCGCTAATAACTTACATATTGCGTACAGTCAAAAGTTTTTTTTTTTACTTAGCTAAGATCCGCGACAAGCAAAGCAATAACAGAAAATTAATAATGTGTGTTTTTCTGCTGGATGAAGTGGATTTATTTGTAACTTAAACCAAAAACCGAAAATCGGCCATCAATTCTCCACCCACCAATCACTATACACAACACCAAACGCACACTACCACTTTTCCACCTTGTAAACGACACGTGTTTCGCCCCAACACGAGGCATCTTCAGGTATAGTAGACTCTACGGAAGACAACCGAAAAGTCATTGTCTCCATTAATAAAGTTACATATTATTATGTAATAAATTTAAAGTTTTAAACGGAATAATTATTTTTGATTACCTGAGTAACGTTGAAGAATCGATCTAATATACAATAATTTTCCCTTCTTATAAACTCTATATCATATCTGAAACTAGTTTTCAGCTTCTTTTTTAAAGCCAATGTCAAAAACTGTTTATACAATTATGTCTTTCTACTTTAAGCTAAACATTAAATCAAAAATTGTAAACAATAGACGCTCAAACCTTTCATAAAAAAATGTATGAAACAAAAGCACCAAAACCAATGACTGTCAACAGTCTAAATTTACAAATTAAATATCTTTATTTTACTCTCTTAAGTTAAATATATATACATATTTCTATCCTTGGCTTACCCAACCAAGTCATGTATCAATTTAAATGTTTACTTCCAGTAGGCCCAACATAAGGATATTAGAATATACTCCACTTGTTACGAACAGTTAAATTATTAGCATAAAATTACAAGGTTGGAGATTAGAAAACTGATTTATGTCGGAATATGCACAACGCATATTCTTGCGGTCGGTTTCCATTGAATAATTTGCCACGTATATTGCCGTTAGTTTTCAAGTGAATGGTAAAATTGTCATATACTTAACAAAGAATATTTATTTATATATTACTGCGTGAGAGCATAAGAGAATAAAATAACAAAAAATATACATTTCTACCATCCAACTGTAATGTGACGGTACTTCATGCGTATCTAATAAACCGATAAATGATACAGCAACAGAAATACATTGAGATTCCAATGTTCATCCACAATAACATACATATCAGCATGCTCCATTTGCACACATTACTTGCAGGAAAAAACATAACCATTGCGAAAACAATGACTTGGTTTGCGTTCATGTGAAAAGTAAATAACATACATTCTAAACAAAAAAAAGGTATAAGTAACGAAAGAAAATCGAATATGGCAACATTGCAAAACAGAACGGCGAATTTTATACGTGCTTCTTCGTGGCAGTTAACTGTAACTATTTTGCCAGTGTCAAGAAAAATATAATAACAACAAAAAGTATTTTGGAATGTAATAAGTCAGCTTGTCACGTGACATCTTGGTAAAATTGTGGCCTTTCTACCAAAACCATCTATAGACTTCAAGTGGATTTTATTTCACTTCACTCCACTGATGTAAATTAGCGATAAAGCAAAAAACAGATAAAAATACAACAACTTTGATTAAAAATATTTATGAAGCCATAATTCAGTTTACCATAGGGGTGGAAAACTGGATTAGACCTTAATTACGTGTACATAATTTTTCCGAGTCTTCATATTGAATGTCTTTGTGATTTGTCTGTAGTAATTTAAAGCATTGTAAAAATATGAATGAATAATACGGTGATCATAAATAACATCCAAACTTGCCGACCGTCCCGTGATCGGGCTCCCCCGGGTACTATGGTGCCTTACCTCAGCATGCAGGGCTCTGCTGGGGCTGACCTCCATCCTCCCTTGCGGCTCGTCGGAATACCCAAAGGCGAATTTAATATAACTAATTTGTTGAAAGTGACGGCGGCGTGGTTCGCCACCCGTCACGTCCTGATTCTCACGAGGGCGAAAAGCGACTAATGGAGAGTCGTTTCGCTGCGAAGATTGGTAGCGAACGGTCTCTGTCAACCCCTTCGGGGGATAGGCGTGATTATATAAAAAAAATAACATAAAGTGACGGTAGATTTCAGTTGGCAGTTACCTTCATCTATAAATACGAGTATTACTTACGTGTAAATTAATAAATGAGGTGAAAAAGGTTAAATTTTACAATCACAATACCGCACAAGCTTATATAATAATGAACCTGACATATGAAAATTAATTAAAAACATTTATTTTCCTGTATGTATAAACATTTATTTTCAAAATTATCTATCTCATGATCTAGAAGAATAAAAAACAATTATAATGACCAAAAATCACATTAGATTTTTTTTGAAGATACTACGTTACAAAGTATAATATAGTTTAATTCCCATATGGCTTAGTACCGATGCTACCGCCTTCACGGGTCAATGATTGGTTGATATACATATATATATATATATATATATATATATATATATATATATATATATATATATATATATATATATATATATATATATATATATATATATATATGTATGTATAATATATACATGACCTACAAATAGTAATTAAAAGTAATTTAGAGTCTGGATGCCCATCAGTAGAACACATATGGCATCTGATAAAAAAGCATTACAAAATGAAATAAATACTTGTATCGGAAGTTTTAAAAAAAGGCCAGGTCAAAAGTACCCGTAACCGGCGGGCTTGCATGAGGAGTGTGAAGGAAGCAAGGGAAGTATGCCGAGATCGTAGCAGATGGAGATCTGTGGTCTCTGCCTAACCTTACAGGAGACAGGCGTGACGATATATGTATGTATGTACATATATCGTGACACTTCAAGTTGATAACATCGGTTTTCTGCGGAAGTATGGCACTTTTTCTGTGTTCACACTCTTGAAGTCGATAATATCGATTTTCTGCGGGAGTGTGGTACTTCCTCTAATGAAGAAACCAATTCAAGCGATCGATGCAATGTACCCAAAAACTGAACATTTTCAACAATCCTCGTTTAAAATTTTCTCTGAAGCGTGGCTCTACCATATTAATATACAATACTTAATAGTCAGGAAGGAATAGAAAAAAATACTAGTTAATTATTATATTTGATACTAGACTAATACTATACTAATAATTCCCAAAGAGAAAGACAAAAAAGATTATATTTTTGTATTTAACACTGGCTTAATAGTATACATATATGCAAAAAAAAATAAAAAGTTTCTTCTTTTGTATTTGACACTGTCACAATAGTAGTATGGGTATACTAACTACTTGTCTTAAGTCAGTAACGCTTAGTTTTAAATATATTGACTAAGTCTTAACATTATGAATGATGACAAAAATAGTGAAAGCTGACAAATAATGTGTTCAAACGCTCACATTATGCGACAAGTAGAGCAATTTTGTCTTATATTACGTATGAAACAAACGTTGATAGAAGCTTAAGTCATTTAAAACATCAAATGGGAAAAATGGCGGGTAAAATGAATTATGTAACGGCCGTCAGTGATTTATGAAACGATGAAAGAAATAAAAGTAAAAATCATCATTAGGCTTTACAAGTCTACTGCTGAAGGTAGTCTTTTTCGAAATAGGGAGAAATTGGCAATAACCACCAAGTTAGACAAACGGATTGGTAACGATGCTGTCCCTTATGTCTACTTATCACTAGTTTTGTTAATAAAATTGTAGTAACAAGGTCATGGTAGCACTAATAGGCTAACTCAACCGGGATAGTATGATACCGTCTCAGAACATCAGCGGTAAGTGCATTTTACTGTATTGTCGCATTTCGTACGATCAGTGCAATGATCAGTGCATATTATTAATCTTAATTTATGTTTTCCATAAAAAAATATTCCTCCTTTTTATAATATACATATAAATACAAATAAAATGAACATTTTTTTTCCACATAACATGTATCTGTTATGTGGAAAAAATAAATTTTCTCATTTTATGTACTTATTTTTTTTTTAATTAAAACTTATTTATTATGCTAATATTTTTTTTATTAAACGGTTCTATTTGACGACCAATTAACTCAGTGGCCACTGAGATGTAACTTCAACCTTAACTTGCGCTTACCATAATAACTCCATCATTCCGTTACCAGAGCATCATTATCTATTTTGTCGTAAGCGCCGCGTACATATGTGTAAAAATGCGATAGCCCTAAGGCTTTGCAGTTTCGTCAGAACTCGCGAACAAGAGACCCGCACGTCGGTGAGGAGAACAACTAAGAAGGCTATAACTCGACGACGAAGGTAGCTCGTCAGTGCGGGAAGAGCTAGGAAGGATCCAAGGATCCCTTAGTTAAGGTCTTCAGAATTAAATAACACATTATACAGAAGGGGTAGCTAAACTGGTAGATAGACCGATCGGTAGCAGTCGATCGTGGCAAGGCAAAAAATATTGTAATAGAATTTTTCTTTGCCTTGCTTTTGTTATGGCTTTAACTAAATAAAAAAACTCACCCAAAGTTTCCGGGATAGCAAATAACGTTCCGTCTGCAAGCATGCTTGTTGGGCCCCTTCCCGCTGAAATGCTGGCCACCATTAAATATGACCTCTGAGCAGCACGGCGACGAGCATCTTCCACTATCGCACTCTGAACCACAATACGATCGGGAACCATCAGTCTCGAGCCAATGGTCATCGTAAGAGTAACGCCAGTTGGGTGACGGAAATCTGTAATTATACAGCGGATCCCAATGTGCAGTATTCAAATCAGTATAACGCTCCATATACGCAGAAGCCAGTTGTTTCATATATTGTTTATAAAGACGTTTTTGCCGTTGGTTTTGTGCGATATGCAACCTTAGCACGTTTAAAAAACACATCTTTGGATTGCAATACTGGCGTTGCTAATGCTCTGCACTATTCCATGGTCACTGCACACTGCTCTATTTAATACTAGGGAAATATCAGGAAAAATTGCCAAAAATATTACTTTAAACAATTATAGGTTTCGATTTCTTGTTTTCTAATTTATGAAACAAATATGTAGTTAGTTGATAATAATTATATAAAATTATTAACAAAAGTATTAATAGCTAGCACATTTTAATTTCATTAAGTGAACTTTCGACAAAAAAGTTAACAATGAAAATTTTTGTAAGTTTCTATTTTTAAATTCTAATGCCTTCGTCTCACATTTTAAACATTAATAATAGTCTATGGTTCGGAAGATAAAGCGCGGGAGCGCGCGTCACGTCAACAGCGGCACTGCGCAGGCGCGTCGCGCCAACAAGCGCTTTACGTCAGATTAACTGGCGTTTCCCCGAGAGGTGAAAAAACGGAACTGTTTACGGAGAAAATATGGCGAGACTAAAAATAATTAGTGCCATAAACCGTGTCCGACGATTTAACGCTGCTAAAACCATAGCAAATTATATGTAATAACTGAGACTGTTTTCAACTTTTTTATGCGGACCACCAAATACACATTATTGTAGAATTAAATAATACAAGCTATTCTCCAAATCCAATACAACCTATTCTCTAAAAAATTACCGAGATAGCTCTCACTTAGCGTACCTACTGAAGTGGCTGAACTGGTACTATTTTTTGGAAAACCAAAACTATTGGTAGACGAAAGCTAGAGAGGGAACCGCGTCTTGGAAAAAATAGTATAGGACACCCTTTACCACCAAATACAACCATCTGTGCAGGGCGGCCGATAACTGGATGTGCGTAAGCCATATCGATTTAGGTGGCACGATCTATAATCAGCAATGAACAGCCGTAGTTTATCGATTCTTCTTTGATTTCATATTAATGATGAGAAATTTGTAAGAAACGTATACACGATTTTTTTTACTTTTTTCGGTTATAATTTTTAAATTATCTTTTTTCGAATGTAGTGACACTGGAGTGTTTGACGAATTTAGCATACAGCTGTTTTGCGAGAGGTATTTAGAGTAGTATTATATTTTTGTTTCCATAGCGGTTCATCAAGAATCAGGAATACCAATCAGAAAATTTGTGTCTAAATTTTCTGATTGGTATTCCTGATTCTTAACTAAGTTATCCTTGAATTTAAATAATGGATTTCTATAAATACATAAATAACATTTTATAACAATGCTTAATGCCGTAAAATAAAAAATATAAAGGAAGAATATTTATTTTATAGCGTCATAATAATCTCTTAAAACTAATAAAAATAAACTTCTTAAATGTTAATTAAAGAATGATGAAAAAAAACAAAAACATCAGTTTAGGCACATGTTAATCTTTAACCCATTGACTGCCAGCTACGAGATATCTCGTATTAAGCGTGTGTATCAAAACTGCCAGCTACGAGATATCTCGTAGTGGCAACCAGCACAGGAATTTTATTTAGTGATGCCAGCTACGAGTTATCTCGTAGTGTTTTTTTAAATAAAAATTACTGTAAATGCTATTACAATATTATATCAGTAACTTAATATAATTATATTTTGTGAACTTTCATGTGTTCTTCAAAATAAAACCTTAGCAAGACGCTCTAAACATGTCTGACAGTCAATGGGTTAACGATATCATACAAAAGGCAATAACTTCAAAATAGAAAACAACTAAAATAGTTTTCTGAACAAGACTCAGATTTCAAAACTTTAAACTAGTAATTACCAATTATGGTAAAAAAATGTTTCTTGACATATCTACATAATCAAAAATACGATAAACAGTAATCTTTCAGGCAGGCGCTAGAAATCATCTGCATCAAAACGGATAATTATTAATTAATTATTCGTAAGAGATTAATTTTCAATACTTTGTTCAGAGCGCTAATTTCTTCGGTTACGCACAATCAAATATAGAAAATCTTAATAGAATGTAATGTTACTTTTATATAAATCAGAAAATATTCTTAATTATACATACTACACCACTTTAATTTATACCACACTAATAGTTTATGCAATAGATGCCAAACACTTTTCGAAAACATCAACAATACTCTTATAATACGTAAAAACAGCAGGGGCATTCAAATGTGTTTTGAGATAGTCTAAAGGCGCACTTTCATCCTTCAAAACAATAATCAAATTATATACAAATGTCAAATTCAAAACCCTTCTATACTTCGTATTCGGGATCTTCGATTCAGACATTCTGTTCAAATAATTTAAATGTTGAAGGCAATGCTGGAATTCAGCTAGACCGTGGAGTATTTTCCGATCAAATATATCCTTTAGACGTGCATCAGTTGTATAAAACAGATCTATAAAAGCATTCGCCGCCAAAACACATTCCTCGTGTGGTACATCCCCATTTACATCACTCTTTGTATACTGTATTCCAATTAAATTGCTTCTTTTAATAACACCTACTTTATCTGATACTATACCTAACATGACATAACTCATCAGTACGCTATAAGCTTCTGTAACAAAAGGCCTGTCCGCTTTGCGACAATAGTAAATGAGAGCTATAATTAGAAGCCAACAATCGGAAGGTGCAGATTCTAATGTTATAAAATCAAATTTTGGCAAGGCTTCACTTAAAAATGTTTTCAAATGATCCATATTTTTTCTATCTCTGTTTTTGCTTGCCCTTTCATCGAACAAATATTCCTGTTTCAAACTTCGCTGTTTTTCTATCATCCAGACGGAACTATTTTCAAATTTTCTCCCGATGAACTTAAATTTTAACATACGAGATCTGTTTATGAGACCATAAATAAACATAACAATATCTATAGCTGGCAACATAGCATCACGTCTGTTCTTATCTACTATAAGCCAAGAGCCAGAGAATGTTTTAAACCGATTCAAGTTAATGTAAGGAATAGCAATTTTTCCGATTCCTATAGCTATCTCAAAGTTGTAAATAGAGTGACCACTACCAGATAAATGCGACTCAAAATACTGAACAGCCAAGTTCTTTTTCGATAAACCCATCAAGTGTTCTGTTTCGTTACAGGAGTTAGTAAAATAAATTTTTTGTGAATCAGTTAAACTATCTACTATGGTCTTCATAACTTTTTGTTTAGTTTTATTCTTAAACCACGTAAGGGCGGCTGGCAGCAAATTGTTTACTCTACAATTCGCTAGTCTGCATAATTTGTGAATAACAAATGAGTCTTCGTCCATAGTCGTTAAGAATACAGGCATGACGTCATTCAATGCAAAAAACTTGTTACATAGATCTTTGTCATATACCGAACAAGAAATTTTATGTTCCTCCCGTGAAAAAGTCAAAGAATTTGGATCAACACACGTGACATAGTACAGGGCATACTCAAAGTTTCTTGTCAAAACTGGACAGTCGTATCTTTTAGCAATATTGAATATTTCTTCTCTCGCGTCGTACTCGCATACAAAGTATTTTATATTAAGCTCATCCAAAACATCTTTACACACATCTTTAACAAAAATAGGCTCGCAATAAACGTTGTTTTCCGCACCCGGCACTACAGCATCTGTGTTTTTTATAATATTTTGATGTATTGTCATCCTCTTGTCGATACCAACTTTCATAGCTCCATTGAAAATAACGTAGCATTTAACGTTTGAAGATATAAAAATGTTGAGGCAAGTTTTCAAATAATTTGCGAATCTGTCATACTCCCCGCCTACAATAAATCCGGCACCGCTTTTCTGATACAGTTCTTTGAAGTAATGTCCATCGATTATTAGCTTACAATCTTTCAACAAGTATTCACGGCGCACATTTTGTGCTCTCATAAACTGTCTCAAAATTTTGTATTTCATTGTTTGGAAATATAAAAAGGGTCTGAAACAAAAAGAAATAAAATGATATATAACTTTTTGCTGCTGCCCGTAGACATTTGCAAAAGCAAGAAGCTGTAGTGCCTATCCTAAGGCAAAATCAATAATGGGATGGCAAGTATTTAATGAAAGGAAAGAAACAAGTGAAAGTGTTGGGCTTCCACATCCCTGCATACCCCATGCAAAACATACCACAGAAAAAGCTACCACTTACTCCACTCGATTAGTGATAGAGCCACGCTGCAGACGAATACTTTGTCAAGAATGGCATATTGTCTGTAGCATGAATGGGCGGGCTCGCCCGGGGAATTACCGCACTCCCACAGAAAACCGGCTGAGTGGTAGCTTAGCTACCGCGCTTCGTACGGTAAGTGGCCTGAGTTCCGGGGGCCCAACACCCTCCCCCTCCCACTCCCATAATGTCACTTACCTTAAAAGTCGGCAAACCTTCCGCACTACCTATGGCGCTGCGGATGTCTATGGTCGGCGTTGATTGCTTTCCATCAAGGGACGCGCGTGCTCGTTTGCCTTCGTATCCCATAAAAAATAAAAAAATGTCAATTCTTTAAGGTTGCGATACTTTTCTAACGAGTAAACCAATTATGCTAAAGACAAAAATTGCCAAATTTATTGCGATTTAAAAAAATTGTCAAAACTTCTTACATAATTTTCGCTGCATCATGACTTTATTACATAAGAAATTGAGTAATGTAACTCTCAACTTACAAGCATTCAGTCACCATGACTAAACTAATTGTATTATATCTGTCTTAAAATTGTAAAATAAATATATTTTAGGATGATATAGGACACAAAAGAAAGAACATTATTTTGTTCCTTCTACCCAGCCAAATATACTCTTAATGTTAAAAATAATAATTTTGGACATTAAGAATACATAACATAAAATATTGAAAATTTGTTTTTCAAGATCTTTTAAGTTAAAATCTCTAATGCAATTATCATTATTGTCATGTTTTTCCTAAATAATCTCTATAAAATCATACCAGACCATGTGAAATAATATTTATTTCACATGGTCAAATAATATATTTAGGAAAAACGTGAAAAAAAATATAGCTTAAGAATCAATATTTCTTTATTAAATTCTTATACATGTTAATTATAACAATGTAGGATTGTTTTAAGTAATGTATATGTCTGTATATATATATAATATAATATATATATATATATATATATATATATATATATATATATATATATATATATACAGACACACACACACACACTCGAAAAATTATGTTTTTATTATATAGATATACATACTCGTGTAACGTATACCACAAAAATAAACCTTAGCATTACGTTTTAGTTCACGCTTCGATCGCCCAAACAAATTTAAAATGTGAACGTGAAATAAAATTGTAAAAAACACGCCTAATGTATGATTACAACCTATCAATCAGAAATATAAATATATACACAAATATAGTATATGTTTGTGTTGCAAAAGTTTGTTGATTATTTAATTTTACATGCTATTTATTTATATAGGAAATAAAGAAAGGAAGAAACATAGTCGGCTAGTAAATGAATCGCAAGTATTATAAAAAAGAAAAACGTCCACCAATACAGCATTATTACTTCTGGAACTAAAAAACAATTGTAACGGGTAAAGCATTAAAATTGCATTCCACCGCCCGATGAATATTGCATTGTTTTACAAATATTGATAACTTAAGTAACTGAAGTAGCCATTTCCTACAAAATCTTACGAAAAAAAACGAACACAACGATAAAAATTAATCTTGATAAAAATCTAACAAAAAAATAAATTTTGAGATAAAGACACCATATTTATTCTTTATAACACTTACATTATTCGCAAAATAATAACAATGAAACGTTACACTATTTATGTACTATTCAATTCATTACATCATACCTTCATCAAAATAATATTTTCACCTACCTATTTAACCGTATCAATTAATCAGTACCGTCAATTTATCTAATAATATATAATGATAAAATAAATATATTTAGATACTCACCTTACAAATTCACGTTGACATATGAATTGACTATAAAGTGACACAAAAAAATGCAAAGAAGCCAGGAAATTCCCTCCTAAAGACAATAAACTTAGACATACAACATATAAATCCAACCAAAACATCGATTATATAAGCAAAGTTTCGATTCCATTAAATGCTTTGTTTGGTGCGCTATTGATAATAAAATATTATTATAGTAACAATCAACAAAAAACAAATAAATAAAAAGTACTCCCAAGGTAAGTAAATAACGACCAATACTCCGTAGTTATGTTTCGGTCCGAGTAGTTATGAATCGTCTTCCAGCTCAAGCTTAAGTCATATTTCAATTTCTTTAATTTCAATCTGTGGACCTAAACAATCGATTAATTCTTGACTAAACTAATCGATTATGAATCCCCTCAAAATCAAATAAACTTTGCTGCTGGAAATCAGCATGCTTGTGCTTTAGATACTAATATGCTAAAAAATATTGCCAATGTTTACTTACTCTGTGTAATAATGTCAAATTGTCAATATTAGTTTTCCCGCGCTCTGCGCTCGAGTTAAATTTTTTATAAAATATGCTATGAGTTAAATTTTTTAATTAAAATTTATAATTATGTTTCTTTTAGTTGAACTTCATACACTTTAATTATATTTACTTTATTTAAAGTAATTTTTAAATACGAGATGGAAAACAACGATGAATTGTCACAGCTTGAAGAGCTACTTTGTGCAGATTTAGATGAAGATAACAAAACTATTGAAAGCAAGGTCCCTATTCAACATGTGGACATTTTTCAGGTAGAAAATAATATTGAAAGTAATGCTAAAGAAGAAAAACCTTTAATAACTTCGGCCATTCATAATGGTGACACAGATTCATCCGACGATGAAGAAAGAAGAAATTACACAGAAAAAAAGTACAGTGAATACGGTGCAGGGATAAAAAAAATGCTCGATGACAAAGAACGAGAAAGGAAAGAAAACAAGTTAGACTTTGAAATTAGGTTACGCCAAGCTAATCATGATGTGAAAGTTAGTCAAAATAATTTATACTCTAAGAAACCAGTGGATAGTGTACCAATAAATACAAAACATGTTATTGAACTTCCAGCTCTGGACAGTAAATCTTCTGACGTTTTCACTGATCCTGTCTTTGGCATTCGTATAATAAAACCTCTTATTTCGAGTGTGGCACTTTTGGACAGAATGCAAGGACGTGAAGCTGTTAATTCACAGCGAATAAAAAGATATGTAGAGAATGAAGATTTATCGAAAGACTGGGTGATAGCAGGTGTTATTGTTAGGAAAAGTGCATCAAAGAAGTCTAATAAAGGTAGTCAATTTCTAATTTGGACACTTAGTGATCTCAGAGATGATATAAAAACAGTTTCCATGTTTTTATTTCAGAAAGCTTACCATGATTTATGGAAAACAAGTGAGGGTACAGTTGTAGCAATCTTAAATCCTAATGTTCTTGATAGGTCCCAAAATAGCAATGATCAAGCATGTCTAAGTGTTACAAACCCAAATCAAGTTATGATTCTTGGCCAATCTAAGGACTTAGGTGTATGTAAAAGTAGAAAGAAAAATGGTGAACCCTGCACTGCTTTTGTAAATTTAAGTAAATGTGAACATTGCATTTACCATGTTAAGCAAGAATACCAAAAGTTCTCTAGGCGACAAGAATTGCAGTCATCAACAATGGGCAAAGGGCTAGTAAATCTTCAGAATAAAGTCCTTGGGAAAAACACTGTTATTTATGGGGGCAAGGCTTATTCAGCTTTGCCAGCTGGTAATTATAAGAAAGTAAAGGAAAGAGATCAAAATCGGTTAATGTCTTTGAGCGACTATTACAAATCAGAGGGAGACAGTTTAATGACAAACAAAGCACCATGTGGTATTGTTGCTCTAAAAAATAATTCTAGTATATTGCACAGCCCAAAATCTCAAAGAATAACTGACTCTGACAGATTAAATAACTTGAAAAGTTCTACCCAAAGTGGTAAAGATGCAAATCAAAGTTTAGCTGAAAAAGTAGCTAGATCACCAACACTTGGCAAGGGCTTTGGCTTAAAAGGAAGTGGCACTATAAACTTAAATATGTCATATGGGCAGAAAGCTGCAGAAATTGCAAAGTTAAATGCTATTAGACTAATCCAGAAAAGTGGTAGGATTGAAAAAGTAGATCCAAACAATATAAAAGGTACAGAAGCCGGAAAAAAAAGAGCTTTTGAGAAATTAAATAATTCAGAAAATAATGATACTGAATGCAAAAAAGTGAAATTAAATATTGAGGAGAAGAAGAATGTCAATCCTATAATGTCAGAAAGATTTAAAAAAATTCTAGAAGCCACATCAGCTCATCAAAACCTCATTCAACAACATGAAGATGATGAACAAGATAAATACTTCAATAAACTTGAGAAGAAAGAGGCTATGGAAGAAAAGATGTTAAACACATTCAAGTTGGCATGTAAAGCTATAAGATGCACCAAATGCAAGTATACTGCTTTTTCTGCTTCACAACTCTGTAAAGATGAAAGACATCCGCTCAAAGTATTAGACACATTTAAAAGATTTTTCAAATGTGCCGATTGTAGCAATAGAACAGTTTCATTAGAGCTACTGCCATTGCATTCATGTAGCAACTGTAAGGGGTCACGTTGGGAGAAGGCACCTATGATGAGAGAGAAAAAATTAACACATCTCTCAGATGGCTTGTCCATACGAGGAGAAGAAGAAACATTTATTGGGGGACAAGTGACTGCAGGAAAAAATATTAATTTACTGGTCCCCCAATAGTTGATTTTTGTGATGTTTAGGTTTTTTGACATTGTTTTAGATTTATAACAAAATTATCAACCCTTAATAGGTACTAACCCTTTAAATAAGTATGGACTGATTACAATTGTCCGAGAACACACAAACTAAATGTAACTGCATAACCGGTTAGCTGGTACACTTTGGAAAAGATCTATGCCTAGCAAAGTGAACAGGTACAGGCTGATAATGGTGACTTAATTTTTATGTGACAATTTGTGAATTAAAAACAAAAATTCACCAAATTTTCTTGTTCTTTAGGGATTAAAATAAAACGCATTATGAAAATAAAGCATAATATAATTTTTATTATGAAACCTCCAGTTAATAACACTGAATCATTCCATAAAACAATGTGTTCTTGATTTCAGACAAGATTTCATATATCAATCTTGAAGTGCGGAATACTTGTGTTCTTTTTATAATTTTTACACAGCCTTTTACAATAAATAACTATATTGTTACAAAACTGATCAGTGGAGCTAACAATAACACGTGACACCTTAACCTTGTGCCGCATTACACCAATGTATTTACAAATTTAATAGTTAGGCAGTGATCCTATTTTTGTCCAATGAAGCATATGTGTATACATTTTAAAATAATCAACCATTTGAAGCAAATAAACACTAGCTATACCAAGTAACTAAATTAGTGATGAGATTTACTAAAATCTATTTAACAAATGAAAACATATTGGAATGACAGTGATATGCAACATAACTTTTTTGCCAGTTAAGCTTACATTTAAAAATAGTAAGCAAATGCTGGTATATATAGAATATTCATTATATTCCCATTGAATGAATATAACATAGTTCTTTCCATGCAGATACCTGGTCAGTCTAGCTGCATATTGGAGGTCTACATATAAACAAATATGTTACATATCACATTCATACCCTCATGTCTTCAAATAATAGAATCTCCATTCTATATCTTATTCTGTAAATAACACACAACACAAATCAATATGAAATATGCAAATTTTTTATAACAATTATTTATTTTTATACAAGTCAGTAAATAGTGAAAAATTCTCTATTTATTAATACACTCTAGGCAATCACAGCAATAAATTGGTGATGTATTTAAAGAATTATTATATTATAGAGGCAAAATGTGCTTAGACAATCATACTGATAAAATTATCGTAATAATCAATGACGAAAAACTGATGAATAAAATTAAAAAAATATATACTTCCCAATATTGATCATGTACAGTCTAAGTTTTTGTAAGCTGCATTTAATGTACCAATAGGGATGTTGTTTTATTGACATAAAAATATTATTTTTACACCAAACTAATTTCCATGATAAAAATCCTAAAAAAAAAACAATATTTTCCTTAATTACTCAGAAATATAAATTTTATTTAACAATAAAAATGTGATATTGTATCACTGAAGTCCTGTGACAGTGAACATCAATTAATGCACTTGTATACAAACCACATGACTGGTATTGACATTGTGTTGCCAAATTTAAAACACATGAATATCACTATATTAATGGTTTTAACAAATTGTAATATGCATTGTTTAAAATACTCCCAAAAATAAACAACATCCCTATATAAAAAAATACATTATTTCCTATATTGTTATACAAAGATATTTAAAAAAAACATTTATCAATTAGATTTGTGATATTATTGCCAAAGTAGACATAAAAATAACGCCTATTCATTTGCAATTGACATGGTCATATAAAAAAGCTCAGTCTACTTAAGAGAATGGGACCACTGCCTCAGAGTGCGTTCGTTCAGTAAAAAAAATATATAAAAGAAAGGTGAGTGGAACAATCATTCCCATTCGGTAGTGGCTGGAGGTTTGGCTGTCAAGTCATACAACACACGTGATATCCCCGGCACACTCATCAGCTCTTTGCGCATCCTGTCAACTACCTGTGGACAGAAATATATATATATAAAAATAAAGAAGTGTATAAAATAATCATATATTTATATATGTACATGTATACTTAGTAAAACTGAACCTTCTACGAGTAAATAATTCAGTATTTCAAATGTTACTTTGAAGATATAGTAAAGCAGTAGTTGTTGGTAGAGTTTGTGGTTATTCTATACAACACATACTTTAACATATAAAGGCAAGAATAGAAGGAATTAATGCAGTTAGGCAGGGGGTTTTTTGTGGAAAAGGTAGGCAAACAGCCAAATATTGTAGATGCATTGCCTACATAAGGGTAAGGATGTGAACAATGAAAGTAAAGAAGGAAGTAGAGGAAAGAGGTTTGGCCTCAGTCTCCTTACACTCACAGTACGAACCCTGGTAACACAAATGCTATCAGTCAATGTAATTATTTTGATGATATTGTACCAACGCTGTTGAGTCAGCCCGACCACGCATTGTTCAACAACTGCTATTTTGTCTTCCACTTCTCTTTAAAAAACAATCCATTGAGCTTCTGTTCCACTTTTTTATTAAGGCCAATATCCTTAATAAAAAAGTGGAACAGTAGCTGTTTTATTTCATTCAACACACTTTAATTCATATCACTTTAAATTATAAAATGAAAGTGTATGTGTTGTTACGCCCTGCTGGCAAATATGGGCGCAATCTAGCGGCGAGTGGGAGTTCCAATGGTTCGGGAACCTTCCATTCGCTTTAATATTCCAGCTTTTACTTGTACAAGAAGAATCTTCTAAGCCTGACTTCCGGAACCTTCCACGTACGACGATATAAATAGCGAGCGGCCAGAATGGTTGTTATTGGTTTTTTATATGAGGAATTTACTGCGAACACTTAAGAGATCTTACTGCAAATAATGAATTCGTTCTACGAACGTTGAGAAATTTGCTACGAACCCTAACACAGTATGTGTTTAAGCTTTTAAGTGTCAATACTAACGTCTTGCGGCATAGCGTCGGAACCCGGAAGCGCTGCGACGCCGGTCATGAAGTCGCTGGTGATAAAGGGGCGAAGCACCAGCGAGCGCTGACACGAGGGCGCGCGCACCGCCGCGTCTCGGTCGAAGTGCACCGGGATCAGCACCACAGGCATCTGTGCGATACGTCCCGCGTATCCACTAGACATCAACACCTGCACATTTTCTTCTTTTAAAGAGTGAATTGCTGCTCGCCGAAACTTCATTCCACCCCCCACACACATATATATATATATATATATATATATATATATATATATATATATATATATATATATATATATATATATATATATATATATATACTTATTTATAATTTCAACTGAGCTAATACTCTGCTAAGACTGCCAGCCGGAAACGAATTGCCGTGGCCAGTCTGGAAGTCCCTCAACTGCCTGTGCAGCCATACTAGTCGATATAGAGAAAGAATGGCACAGTAGGGTTTCTCAACCACAAACCCCTTATGCGACTGTAGGAGAGCCACATAAACACAAGTGTGGTATACACTTGACATCCTGCTCTGTATCCTGTCACCTGCTCAGCAGATGACCTTAGGATGGAACAAATGATGTCAGTGGCCAAGTACTGGGCTGGCAGTGTCTGTATAAAATCGAGTTACCTGTGTGGCGAGATCATCCGCCTGGCGTAACGTTGAGATGACTTGCTGCGTAAGAAATGTGGGCGTTATGTCTGTCACTTGCTCCTTTATAATCCCGCCGAACGCATAGCAGACCCTTGTATGTGAAAAGGATGGAAAATTTCAATATACATTTCTAATACAACGAATACTTATATTTATTATAAAAAATAAAAAAAGGTAAAAAAAATTAAATATGCATTTTTAATACATTGAATTTTTTATACCTTTTATATTATTTTTTTTACCTTTTATATTTATTATAAAAAATAAAAAAGGTAAAAAAAAATTAAATTTTCTAGTCATCTAAGCTAATGGCCATACTAAAAATAGTAATTTTATCCATAGAAAAGTCAAGGACATTAAGGTGTCCGTTTTTTTTTTTGCAATTGGTTTATATTTTTGAATACAGTCAACACCTAGTAGGGCGTCGAAAAAAATGTATTCCAGATCTAAGAAAACTTATTAGTTTTTTTTCACACTAAGCACTATGACAAAAGTCGCTGTTCTCCCTGGGGATAGCACTCTGCATGACATTTACAGAACATATGATTATAGTTATTTTACAGATTGCAGATATAATAGAACTCAGAAGAGAGAGAAAACATTTTTAAAACTATAATTTTGATACGAATATTAAGAAGAATTTATCTCACCTGTTGACATTGTGACACACCCGCGGTATGATTTTGGCTAAGTAGTGCATGTCCTTCCAATCGGGTGGGTAGCGCTCTGTAGATAACGCAACCACGTAGCTGTACGTTCGACAATCGCCTGCGATTAATATGTTCGTATTTTATTAGTCACGCCCTATTGTACCGGATTGTATTAATTTTATCAGTGCGGGGTTAATCTTATCTTTATATATATATATATACACATATATATATATATACATATACATATATATATATATATATATATATATATATATATACATATATATATATATATACATATATATATATACATGTATATATATATATATATACACATATATATAAACTATGATAGGTTCCAGCTTCAAAGAAAGGATAAAACAGTCAATAGATATCTGCAACAGAACCATTGCGGAAGCATTGTCAGCCTATGAGAAATGTATTGGCTTGTTTTCAAAGGAGTGAGTAACAAGTAGGATTTAGTTGAAGAGGAAGAAGGATCTAATGTAAGGGGAAGTAGGAAATAAAGGAATTGGACCTTCAGATCTCTTCACGTCCATAGACATCTGCAGTGCCATAGATATTGCTGAAGCTGACGTTAGACATTGCCGGACTTTAAGAAATGTGCAAGCATGTTTTTTTTTTGAGTTCAATTCTGCCACCGGACACCCTATATAAGAGTACTATGTAACATAACATGAGTGAAATACCTTGCACTCCTACGGAGCGCAACGGGAGCAATGTCGCGGCGATCGGCGACTTGGAGGAGATGCGTTTGAGCTCAGCCTGCTCCGTCGGAGTACTGGCGTTGGCAACGCGGCCGAGCAACGCGTGCGACTTAACGCACATCGACGCGTACTCCACCATTATTTTCACTATCACCTGCACGACAATAAATAAAGAAATCAAATAATAAGTTTAACGTTTGAAAGCGCAGGAGGGCCACCTGTGTTCATCCTGAGAAACGTGGCAACTGAAATATACATTTTTTGTAGATAACGAATTATAATACCTCATTTGTTTTGAAAAATGACGGCGACGTGGTTCGCCACCCGTCACGTCCTGATTCCTTGATTAGTTACTACTAACTTATTAGTTACAGAACATTAAAAATAAGTAATTGATTATTCTTCTTCTAAGAGTGCCTCTCCGACTTGCTTAAAGGTTGGCAGCCAATTCAGCACAACTCTCCTTCTCTTTCTCGAAGTGCAGCAGTTCTGGAGCACTCGCTATTCCAGTCCACTCCCTGATATTACGTAGCCGAAACTTTCGTTTTCAACCAACTTGTCTTAATAGATTATAAACTATATCTAAAAGTGTCAGTCTGATCTTAAAGTAATAGAGTATTGATTACACTTGAAAACTACGTTTAAGTTCTTTTTTTTACGTTTTTCCATAATTTATTAACATGACAAAATTTCAAATCACCCATTAAAGTCTTACCTGTGTCTCAGAGAAATCCCGTTCGGCATACGGTTCATCTTGACAGAGAACTCGCACTGCCAATCCCGGACCAGGAAACGGATGTCTCTCCACAAGTGCAGCCGGAAGACCTAGTTCCGTACCTAATGCCCGGACCTGTACAGAAACAACGGAGCTGAGTCAAAATTTGTTAAATGTGGACAGATCAGTTTCGAAGAAGTTATGAAAAGGATTGAAGCGAAATGCCAAATCTTTCACTACATTGAGAACATAAGGGAAAGTATAATTAATAGATAAGATAAATAGATAACTCGTTTATTCAAGGCACAATACAAACACCCACCGAAGCCAGCCGGATCCTACCCATATGAAAAGTAAAGTCTAAGAAACAAACCCGAAGACCATCTCAGCACTAAATATCTTCCACACGGTTTACGGCAACGTGCCATCACTAACAAAACCCTAGATAGTCACCTCGTCCTTGTGGAAGTCCCGCAGCGGTTCGACAACTCGGCCGCGTTGTCTCAGAAGTCGCACCAGCTCCGTGTCGTTGTGGTGAGTCTTGATGGTGGCAGCATTGTCCGAACACAGCGCCGACGCAGACTCAATAAGGTCAGGTCTCAAGGTGCCTTGACCGAGTAACACCTGGTCTTCCCTGTAAGCACACAAGATTACAGTAGTACCTCGATTACCCGAAGCAATTGGGACCGAGGCCAGATCGGATAATAGAAACGTGGTCCCAAAAAACCCACGTTTCTATTATCCTATATCGTATGCTATTTTAATATGCGTTATTTGCACTCTTATCTGACTTCGACAAGATTTCCAATGTTTGCCACCGTTTCCACCAATTAAAAAGCCATTGAATTTATTTGATTTAACGATTTTTACTAGGGCCCCAACAATTACTTCGAATTATAGAGAGGTTTGAATCATTGACGGTTGGAATTATCAAGAGTCGACTGTAGTTGTTAATAATATCTATATACAGAATGTCCCAGAACTCAACGTCAAGCCGAAACGGGGTGACAGGATTGATTGTAACCATCATGAGAAAAATCAGAAAAAAAATCTATCTGAAGATCTTAAAATTAAGAACCTTTAGGAAATTAAGAACCAAGAGCTTGTGCGAATAAAAAACATTTTAAATGAGTAAAATGCGTTAGTAAAAATGGGGTTACTTGAGGTTTTTATTTATTTACTCGTTTTTTTTAATATGAAACTTGTACCATTTTACAATCCTGATGAAATGCACCAACTTTTAATGGCACTTGCCAAGGCACTCTAGTACTTTTCTTTCAAAGTCGACAAATTTTAAAAATTTTAAATTCATAGTTTAACAAATAGTCTTAATTCTAGGAAAGTTGGGGCAATTGTGTCATTATTTTTTACTGTGTTTCTAAAAATGTTATTTAGGGTTATGGTTCCAAAGTTTAAATGAACAAAAATAATAAAATTTAACTACAATAACCGAAAAATGGTTACAGTTTGACGAAATTTCTAGGTTTTTCTTAAATGCCCATAATTTTCAAATTGCATGGGATAGTCCTGTCCATCAATCCTGTCACCCCGTTTCGGCTTGGTTTTGAATTCTGGGACACCCTGTATATAAAAATTTGTTCTATTGCTGATCGTTAGTGTCGCTAAAACTCGAGAACAGCTGGACCCGATTTGGCTAATTTTGGTTTTGAATTATTTTTGGAAGTCCAGGGAAGGTTTAAAAGGTGAGTAAATGTGATAAAAATATTAGGAATATAGTAAAAGCAACAACTTCGTTTTCCCTTAGAAACTATCCCTACTTGTCAAATATTTGATGTTCGTTCCGTCGTTCAGAAATCAATTAAATTTAAAAGTCGTTCAAAAATTAAATTTAATTCAAAAGTAAAGTTTATTTGTTTTCATATTTTTATTGATTACGATTTCTTTTTGTTCCTGTTAAGTTTTGACCACATTTTTAACTAAAGTTGAAACATTCTGCAATAATCGTTTAGCTTTTTAATTTTTTTTATTCTGAGGCGGTACGAAGTTTGCCGGGTCAGCTAGTAAGATTATAAAAATGAAATGAAAACACAACGTCACTGATGTAAGTCGGCGGGAAAAGTCCACTTTGGGTAGTTAACCCTTCTTTGCATAATGGTGGAAATTTCCATCATAGCATTGAAGGCCTAAAAATTATATAAAAAAATAAGTTCACTTTAAGTTGATCTCGTCTGGATACCTTATTAATGTCCGTTGCATAAAAAAACATAGCTGTCAAAAATAAGCAAGTGTCACTATCAGTAACATAAGCTTGAAGTTGTCATTCCGCTGTTTGTTGTAGTTGCAATAAATGTATGATTTTGTTTTATTATATTTTACAATTTTTTGTAGTAAAAATAATAATTGTTTTGTTAAATATCATAAAGAATATCCAATGATATCCTCTTTTATTTCTATTCAGTACTAAGCTCAATAGCTCTATTATCAATCTATAATCTAACTTTCCATGATGATGGAAATTTTCATCAAATTGTTTTTTGCTAAATTTATACTATAAATACATACTAAGATTTTTTTAACCATTTTTCCTTTAATTTTGAACATGAATTATATCACCTTGATTTATTTCAACAATAAAGAAAAAATCATGCAAGCAAGGGTTAAGCCTGAGAAGTAGTCTAGCAACACTGACTGTAGATGCAGGTCGCGCACGGCCTGCTCCGCGAGCCGTATGAACACGTCGCCGATGATGCGCCGCTTGTCCTCCGGCGCGGCCGTGTGGCACAGCAGCGGCGTGTGACGGACCCGTCCGCCGGCCTCGCGCACCGCCGTGCTGCCTTGACGGAACTGCAAACACATTGGATTGAGAAAACGAGCACGCGGACGAAAGAAAGAAAAGAGAAATACTGCTTTTAAAATAAACAAAAAGACATAAGAAGAATAAAAGAGAAAGAAGGTTATTGAAAAGTGAGATTATCGTTCGATGGCGTTCTCCTTTTTAATAGTTATTAAAAACTAACTTTGTTAGCGCAGAGACCCAATATGAAAAGATCTTACGCCACCGCGCCCTTCCTGCGCCATCTCTGCTAGTTACTGATTTGAAGATTGTACAAGTCAGACTCCAATGGTAACTGGGGTGCCCTAAAGAACGGCGTCCAGTTGGGCGAGCCACATACGCTCTCTTCACCCCGTAATCGTTTCAATGTGGCCCAGCCAACGGAGTCAGTGAGCCTTAGTCTCTTCGATTACCTTGGGTTTGGCCACCAGATGCTCGATTTCGCCATTTTTTCGCCTTTGCTAACTTCCATCATCTCTTAAATATAATTAGTTTATTTAATAGTTATTAAATAAACTAATTGGCTTAGTGACAAAGCTTCCGCTTTCGAAGTCATTTTTATAGCCGAGCAAGCAAACAAGTATACGAGTAATTTAATGATTATGAATAAAATATACATAGAATACTAGAAGACTAGAATACATAGAAATCCATAACGACGGAGACGTCTCAGAAGCGTCGGTGTAAATACATAAATGTCCTACAGCTACTTATTCCGAGTCTGGGTACCACTGCAATTCGCCTAGGACATGCGTTATGGTTGTAAAAATATAGAAATATAAAGAATTACCTGGTGAGCGGCATTTATAACATGAAGGCGTACACCTAACTCGCGCAGACATCTCTCCACTTTTGCACTTTCATTCTTGCGCATGAAACCTGTGTACAAAAATATTATTTTATATATTACATATTAAAAATATTTTTTTTTATGAGACAGGGTTTTTACCCTTTTAGGCACGACGCGCCACTAAAATGTTTTTCGCAGATGTCTTCTTTATGAACGACGCGCCATTATAATAGCACACTCATTTATCATTTATTTTTAAATTAAATCATAATAAACGAAAAAGAAAGGAGTAAAATGCTACCATCAACGCAAATATTCTGTGATACTTCCTATATCAAGCAGATGATATAATGGGAAGATCGAAGGAAATAAAGGAAGATAAACAGATATGAGCCTGTACTCACCGTACGAAACGTAGTAACACAGAAAAAAACTTAACGCCGATGGATTCATTAGATTCGTGGCGTAGCATGCTTTACCAATATTAAATTATTATTGATGCCCTTGTACATTAAATTAAGAACTAAAGCTGCTGATGGTGCATATGAGTTCAACAATTAACCGAGGAGCCAGAGGTAGGTAATTATATAATAAATACCATTATCAATATGCAGGGCAATCACTTGGTCTTCGCGAAGCGCCGTTCTAAGCAAAGCAGCACAAACTGTAGAATCAACGCCTCCACTTACGAGTACCTTTGAAAACACAAATATATAAATTAGATGTTTAATTTATCGTATGCGTATTTTATATAATACTTGCTATAAAGCAAATACTATGTCAATAAAAGCACAGACTTATTATGAAGATTCAAGAGAACTAAACCCTTTGGGTTAGTTTAGTGAAATCCTAGTCTGGTGAAGTGAAATATATAGTTTACTAAGTGTAAAGAACACAAGGACATAATTTCTTCCCCTTAATAGAGACTATAAGACATATGTTAATGGACAAATTGTTAATTATACTCGACTTAGCAAATAAGCTATATTGTAATTGTTACAGAAAAAAGCACTAATGTACAAAATAGTCTTATTCATTCCCATAAAATCTCACTCCTTTCATAGATGTACACCAATAAACCTGAGAAAGAGTAAGAAATATGAATCATTGCAACATTTGATCAAAAATTACCCTTTTTAGGGATAATTTTTCGTCATTAAATACTTTTTTTTCAGGGTTATGTCCTGTAACGGCTACATATAACGCTATTTTTTTGCATATCGTCTCTTCATGAGTTTAATAATTAACAAATACGATATCCTTGATTTTTAACAGACTGACATTTGTCAAATGAAACGTAATCTGTATGAATTAATGTAATATTTGTAATGAAATGTAATATTCTTAAGTCATAAAAATATAGAATTTGAATATAGACCGTATATACTTACAAGCACTTTATTATCTCCGACCGTCTCACGTATGTATTGCACGCACGCTTCACGACGCGAACGCAGTGTGAACGTACGGGACAGCCCCGCTATGTCGAACAGAAAGTTGGATAGCATCTGCTTGCCTTTGGGAGTTAGATCTACCTGAAATTATTTTCCAATGTATAAGGTTTGGGGAAAAGTTCCTCCACATTTTATATGAAAACTCAAGTCATTTTTTTTTCAACATTTACATTTAATCATAATATATATGTATGTAATATATATGTGCCATTTTGTTCGATGACTTTGTGCCATCTTGTTGGTAGTGACATGATACCGTTGCTGTAGAAATTTCGGGACTTCTCGTCAAGTAGTTTTGGCAGTCCTCTCTTGATATTAATCTGACACTGTCTAAAGAATTCTGCAAAGACCGAAACAGGTGGAAATTTGGTGAAAGATTAAGGCTATTTGGCAAATACATTAACACCTTCCAGTCAAACTCTTATTTTCGCGTTATGGTGATGAAAGACCACACCCACACCCAACCTATTAAATTAACATACATTATATTATTCCTGTCGGAAAACGCCTATAACCAGTAGTGGAATCCAATAGACTGATGATGACATTCTTAGTCAATAACAGATAAAATAAATAAATCAATACCTCGGGATGGAACTGTACTCCATAGAGACGCATCTGTTCATTGTATATTGCAGCTATGAGATGGTTCGAAGAATGGGCACCAACGCGGAATCTATCGCCCACTTTCTGAACACTATCACCATGAGTTAGCAGTACCGGCTGCAGCTTCTCCAAGCGACTGGAAATGAATACATTTAAAAAATATGATATTAAAGTATTTTAAAGAGGAATGAGGGGAGAATAATATCAACATCTAATCCGGCCCAACTCAACTTAACCTGCACGCTCCCTGCTAGATAAAAAAAGAGTCTGGCTTTCGAGTAATGGCGGTATAACCATACATCCCATAAGTCAACCGGTAGAGGCTTCAGTGAGCATTGGAGACTAAATAACTCCATAAAACGTCTGGGGTAGTAGGCAACGGGAAACCACTGCAACTACTTTGTAATAGTGTCATCATGAAGAATCCTGAGAATGTGATTATGTCGCTTATGCATGTCGTAGAAGACAGATAATCCACTCAAAGTGAAGACTCATTACTGATGACCATGATCCTCAGAGATGAGAGACCAACTGTAGAGAAAGTATTAAAACGACTGAAACTAGATATTCAGACCCAGAGTCGAATCTGCTCCCCATCCCCATGTGGGGAAGCTCTATTTCCCTATTCCGCAATATAAAAAACTTACTTGAAAAGAGGACATGTAGTCTCCACTTCAACCTCGTACTGGCCATCTTCACGTGCCTCCTTTCGCAGAACCGATCCACCAAACTCTTTGTTCAGCATTTGCATACCATAACATATACCTGTGTACAAAAAATAGCATTTAAATATTCATTATTTGAAGTAATTTCATCCATATATGATTTTAATTATATCACAATGGGCTTGTCAGAATCCTTAAGTGTTTAGGGGTTTACAATAATATCCAATAAAAAATAGTTTGCTACTGAATGGACATTACATAATAAGTAGATCTAGAATGCCAAAGCAGTCCAGTTTAATTATTTTAAGTTTATGTACTTAAATTATACACACACTGCAAATTAATGGAACTTTTAGTGTCCCCATCATTCCAATAGTTTGATATTTTAAAGTAATCAACAAAATTTAAACGCTTATAACATGTTAAAGAATAGAATTACCTAGAACTGGCAAACCAATCTTAAATATATCTGCATCATATCTAGGTGCATCTTCAGCGTAAACAGAGTTGGGTCCACCGGAAATGATAATGGCGCGATATCCAGACTCTTTGAGGTGGAATGCAGGTGTATCTAGAGGCAAGATGTCGGACTCTACGCAAAGCTCTCGCACCCTACGATCTATCACCTGATAACAATAAAAAGATACATGTTAGTTGAAGAAATAGGCTAACAAGGTCTATGAATAATGAACAAAATATTAAACGTTTTTTTTAACATATCGTGTATATATTTTTTAACATAGGTGTTGCATGTTGGACACTTAATCTGTGGAACATTTTTTTTGTTCTATGGTCATATTTCTGTATGTTGTGAAAAATGTAATAAAAATGAATGGTGGTTAAGTTCTCAAGTTTTATTTTTTATTCATTTAAGACATTGATCTTAGAAAATTATACTGGCCCAAAGACAATGGCGGCGTTCTGATCGAGGAATAAAGACATTAGGCGTAATATTTTTAACATATATATAAGAATTAATAACTCCAAAAAAACTTTTCTTGTTGCTTCTCACTTTGGATCTTTAAGTGTATTTGATAGAATACTTCATATTTACCTCAAACAATACCACTTTATCTGACTAAAGTAAGAATGGGTTTATAAAAATTTCTCAATCTTTGAAAGAAAATTAATTTTCCTAAATAAATGAATCTGCCTAATTCTGATAATTAAGCCGACGACAATATGTTGACATTTAGTAC
Organism: Baronia brevicornis; assembly: GCA_031353405.1. NCBI lineage: Eukaryota > Metazoa > Arthropoda > Insecta > Lepidoptera > Papilionidae > Baronia > Baronia brevicornis. The sequence goes on along the minus strand of JASFAT010001618.1, from coordinate 93,020 downwards.
TAAATAATAACTTGACTCATAACATTGTTCTACTATGGTATAATTTGTTGATAGTACCATATAAATTATATTTTTTGAAGAGTATAACTATTACATTATCTACCTTAGGGTAAGATGAATAGTAAGAGGTGAAGAACGAAGAAGATGAATGGGAAAGGAATTAAAACTGTATAATTATTGTCCAAATGGCAAAAAAGACGGAAAACCTATCTTTTATTTAGCTTTGATTTGAAATTATAGTAAAACAGCTCATTAAGAAATGGAAGTAGAAATTTGATTTTTAACACACTGATGTTTGATAAAAGTAATTTATTTTATATAAAAATAAAAAATATGAACTAAAAATTCATTAAAAAATTTAAATTTCAGTTGTGCATCAAATCACAAACATACCTTTGCACGTAAAACAAAATAGTTTAACTTGAACTACACTGGAAGGCTTCTATCTATAAATTTATGTGAAGCCATTCCCCACATATGTAGTGTGAACTCAACAAAACAATGTTTACATCTTTCTATGGTAGGTTACATAACTTGAGTTTAAATAATTAGTGAATATTTCCTTTTTTGTTTCATTACAAACTTGAGCTCAGTCCTTAAAGCTTCCAAGCTAAAGATTTTTTTTTATCAATACTTTTAACATAATATTAAAATCCTAAATATGAGAATCAAAACAGAATTACACTGTATTTTCATATGTTTTACAAAATTAACAAATTATATATTAAATAAATATCTTAGTAAAATGATTGTTTAAAGAGCAGTTATTTTCAGTGGAACTTCTGATTCCCAATTTGTTTTATGACAGAGATAGTGAAATAAGAATATCAATTATAAAAAGAGTAGGATTTATAAGGGAGAGGAAGAAAGTATTGGGAAAAGGAAAATAAAGGAGTTGGGTGTCTACACTCACTATACATAAGAGAATATTAGAAGTGGTAACCCCCCCAATCCACATTTCCGTTTCTGCCCTTCCCTTTCTTCTCTATCTCTTCCCTTCCTCTCCGCCAATCGACAGTTTGCTGTGCCAAAGGATGCGTGGCTAAGGGCGAGCTTAGTCGCAAAGCGTGCCGACCTTCCCAGGATCAGGCTCCCCCGGTACTATGGTGCCTTACCTCAGCATGCAGGGCTCTGCTGGGGTTGACCTCAATCCTTCCATGCGGCTCGTGGGATTCACTAAGACGAATTTAATATACCTAATTTGTTGAAAAATGACGGCGACGTGGTTTGCCACCCGTCACGTCGGGATTCTCACGTGGGCCAGAAATGACCAATGGAGAGCAGTTTCGCTGCGATGAATGGTAGCGAATGGAGCTCTGTAGTCTCTGCCAACCCCTGCAGGGGGATAGGCGTGAATATATAATATTAGAAGTATATAACAATTTAATTAATCAAAATGAAATTCAATAAATTAAAATGAAAATGCTTGTTAATTTGCATTGTCAAGCTTTTCGATAAAACAGACTATAATAAAAATCGTGAATTTATGATATTAATCCAATGTTTCAAACCTTTCCATATTGAGACCCAGCATCCAATATAGCCACTTTATCTTTACCATGTGTGGAGCCATTGGTACCGCGGTACTGTCCCTCAACGCTGGCTGTGTGCATCTCGCCAACTCGCCAGCAGCACTGATAATGCATAAAATGTATAAATCATGGAAAACAAGTAATAAGAAATTAATGCTTTATTAAAAAAACACATTGATACAGAGACTGTATTTAGGCATAATACCTTAAAGGAAACAGTTATGAATCCTGGGAAATTCAAAATGTTTGCTATATTTTTCTGAAATAATAGATTAAATTTATTTTAAAATATTCTATGCATTAAACTAAATTTGGAAAGCAACATTAAAAGTAAACATGAATACAAATCTAAATTTTAATTGTAATTCCAAATTAGATAGGAATTAAATTGGCATAAATTTCAAAAGTAACTTTTAATATCCTCAATATCACTAAATAATGAACCTTATTAATCACAGAATAAAGTATCAACACTATAAACACTTATCAGTCAGAAATGAAACTAAAAGTTATTGTCAAATTTGACATGATTGAAATATCAAGAATTATACTTTCACCATACCTTAGTACAAATATTTTTAAATATGTACATCCCAAACAAACAATGGATGTAGCATTATATGAATTGGATTTAAAGGTATTGACATTTTCACTGTCACATATCACAAGTCATTGCCTGACAGAACAATAATTTACTAATCTCACTATCCTGAATATTGAAGAAATATCACAAAAAGTATTGAACAAAAATATTAAAAGTTAAAAGAGGATGCAAAAACTTTAAAATAATATCACATACTACTGTTATGCATGATTCTGAAAACAGTATAGTTATTTATAGAAATCATCCCACTTGAAGGTGAACACATGTAGTGGTCATGAATGTGGAATAGGTATTGAGTAAATATTTATAATACTGTAATCAATTAAATACAACAGAATGTTTTTGTTTACAAATAAATTATTTTATGATTTTAATATAGATGTAACTTTCACATATGGCAAAATCATTTTTTTTTAAATTTAATCTAATAAGTATTTACAATGACATTACAAATTAAGAACATCTCTAGAGTATACATAATAATTACTAAATTAATTATATAACTTTCTAACCTTTTTTGCAAAAAATTCTAATAATTTTAAATTAAAATTGCTTATTATTGTCATATGACTAATAAACTTTGTAACAAACTGAATCTTTATTACTATAAAACCTTTATCAGATCATAACATCATAGGTTATGAAAATAGGGTTATCAAATGATAAAACACTATTTAATTAACTAATAAATATTGAGTTGATGTAATATTTACAAAAATGACCTAATGTTAGGGTCAATAACAGTGATAAAGAATCTCTTTAAACAAAACGAAATTGAATTTTAAAAGCCAACAAAGATTTTTTCTTTTACCAACCTTTCTCAAAATACAAAACATAGTAGTTATATGTGTACACAAAACTAGATATTTTAGATCTCATGGTAAATTTAAGAGTTTCGAGATGTAATGATAACAAAGCAGATAACACTTAGATAATTCCGAGCATTCTTTTCGACATTCCCAAAACTAGTCTGCTTTAGCGGGGACCCGGTGATATAGCATTTGAAACTTCATTACAAACCTAACATTTAAAATCATAGAATGTTCCATGTGTACACATAACAATCATAGTGAAATGATGTTCATCTGTAAAATATATTGAAATTTGAGTTATTGAAATATTAATCGGTAGTAAAACCGCGCTTTGACATTACTTACATTCTGGGTCATGATGAAATACACAGTTCATATTCGCCATTTCCACTTACCGTTGAAAAAATGGCATAGAATTGTTAATATTTCTCTCTTACCTAAATAAGGATGTTCTTGATTTCAGAAGCAATAATTCATTAAAAACACGATAAAATGTGGTTCCCCATTCAGCACTACGAATACAAAATTATAGTACTGAAAATAAAATATAGGTGGCGTTTGGTTTGTATTGTCACATTATTCATATGTAATCAATCGATAAATAACTATTATAATATAATTATTATTTTATACACCATATAAACTATTTGTATGCAATTAAAGGTTTTAAATTTTAGTATAATTTGAAATAAAAATTAAATGATTACATAATTAAAACAATTAATTTAGAGGTCATTTTTATTTTTATTATAAATGAACGTACCTATAACTTTTGTTTGTCATCGTAACACGTTTCGTTTTCTTGATTTTTTATATACTTTAATACTTGTTAATTATGAATTATATTTAATAAGCCTGTTTTTTTTTAAATTAGAAAGCCTGTTACTTAACAATGTGTATTGGAAATAATTAAATTCTTATTAATTTTATTTTTTTAATTTGTATAAATATACAGACATAAATTTTATGTAGCATAATGCAAGAACACATACTAGCTGGAAAGCATACTATTTGGTCTGCTTGTGGGCTCCGAGCCCTTGGTAGAAGTTAATATACAGCACGGGTTGGTAAAGAACCAGATGCTGAAAAATTAATATCATAATCTTATCTAAATAACAAGGAACTTATGAATAAACTTTTTTATTACAATTAATTGATCATATATTAGAAATTTGCAATAACTATCCATTTTTGAAGCACCATTTACCACATTTTTAAACATGATGAACACATACAGAAAAAAAGTGTTATGAAAAGTCCTAAGGCGTCGGGGAGGTTATTATCAACACCCCGAAGACTGGCTTATTGTGTAGAAATGGACCACCAATTAGTTCAGTTGCGGGGCTGCCACATACGGAGTTAATGGTCGTGGGCTTTTCGGGATTCCCTCATCGGTTTAAATATAGGTACATATATATGGCTAACTATCCGTCCGTCCGTTCCTTCAAAAACAGCCAGGCTTCTGGCCATACAAAGGGATATATATGGGTCATTAAATATTTTTTTTTCCAAATATTCAATAATGGTAAAAATTTTTTGGTAAAATATAACCAGAACCATCCCTTCCTTTTGGCTGTAACTGTAAAATCCATTGCCCAAAATAGTTAAATAACTTCATAAATTTAAGATCTATACTACAAGTTGTACTATAGTGATCTGTGATTGAAACGAAAGAAAATTAAACAAAAATAGGTTTAGTAACAACGTAAAGACAAATTTGATTTAATAATTCTGAAGTTATAGTGTGATTAAGACTATACAAAATAAGAACTAAAAATGCCTGATCATTTGGGTGATGATATGAGAAAAGTGAAAGATGATAAGGAAGAACCTGAAAAAGAAATAAAATGTAACTATTTCCTTCTAATGCATAGTTTAGTCTAGAAATATTGTTTTTAATATATTTTGTTTCAATTTCAGCACTCGATGAGGGGGATATTGCACTTTTGAAATCATACGTAAGTAGTAAATAACTTTATTACCAATGCGCCGCATAAGGACGATGACTGGCATAATCTTTCTAAAACTTTTTTTTGTCTAATCGTTTACACAAACATTTATTTTCGATTTAGGAATTTTTAACTAAACTATAACATAGTTATTTAACATTTTTATGTAATGATCGGTATGTGATTGTTTTAGGGACAAGGGCAATATACTAAGATTATAAAAGAAGTAGAAGATGATATTCAAACAGTCATGAAGAGGGTGAATGAACTCACAGGTATTAAAGAATCCGACACGGGATTAGCCCCTCCCGCTCTTTGGGATTTGGCTGCAGATAAACAAACCTTGCAGAATGAACAACCATTACAAGTAAGGTTATAATGTTACCAAAGATTTTTGATCATGCAACTAACGTTTGAAATTTCACTCTCTGATTATTTAATTGATTAAACCACCTTTATTAAAATTAAAATAAATAATTTTACATTTTTTATTTACTCAATATGTACATCATAATATATTAGGTGCGCATCTAAGTTCTCGCTGTTTGTCATTAGATAGCTCCAGCAGTAAGTGTTGGTTGATTTTGAGAGATCCAAAACGTCATGAACCAAGCTTAGCTTAGACCTATGGTAAACAAACTGCTGTTACATGTTAGTAATTTTATTGTGGCGTCATATACTTTTAGTTGTGTGAATATGTTTGATTTTGTGCTAAATAATCGTCATTTGCGGGAAGTGTTACTTTTCTTATTTCATTCAAAGAAATGACGAATGAAACACATCGCAAGTAAAAAAAAATATGAAAATGCTGCTCTTAGTGAAACAACGTGCCACAATTGGTTCCATTGCGATGGTAATTTCGATGTTGACGACTGTCTGCGCTGGAAAGGCAAAAACATTCGCAGACACCGAATTGGAGAAATTGCTCAATGATGATCCATGCCAAACACAAGAACAGCTTGCTTACTGAAGCAAGCTGTAGTCATCCAACTCCTAATACTGATTAGGAGTAACCTGCCAAGTCATTTATTTCTAAGCGATTGCATACATTGGGAATTCAAAAGCAAGGATCTTGGGTTCCTTATGATTTGAAGCCAAGGAACAGTTTCCTTCATTGCATTGTGATAGGGGAAGAAAAATGGGTCATCCATTCATCTATATTCACCAATCACAACAAAAATAAGTCATGGGGACTGCCTGGCCATGTTTCTATATTGTTGGCTCAGCCAAATATACACGCTGCTAGGTTATGTATTTAGTGGAACCAGGTTAGTGTTGTCTATTATGAGCTGTTGAAACCAAATAAAAGCATTATTAGGGAACGGTATGGAGTCCAATTGATGCGACTGAGGCGACACTGGGCGAAAAATGGCCACAATATGAACAAAGGCACGAGAAAGTGATTCTACTGTATGACAATGCTTGGCCTCATGTTGCTAAACCTGTTAAAAGCTACATGGAAACGCTCAAATGGGAAGTCCTACCCAATCTGCCATATTCCCCAGATATTGCTCTGTCTGATTATTACTTCTTTCATTGATGGCACATGATCTTGCTGATCAGCAGTTCCGCTCATGTGAAGATATTGAAAAATGGCTTGATTCATGGATATCATATTTGGGCTTTGCCAGAAAGTTGGACAAAAGATGTAGCTAGTGATGGGCAATACTTTGAATAATATATATGTAAGCATTTTTGCACAATTAAGATGCATTTTTATAAAAAAATTGGGGATTTAGTTGCGCACCTAATATTTCAAAAATGTTAATTCTACTTTTTTATTTTATCTTCTAAAATGTAATCACGCTGTCTTGTACCTAAATCTGTATATAATGCTCTTATATCCTGCAGGGTGTTGTCACATATGTCTTACACATTACTAATAAATATTTTTTTTATACCTAGGTTGCCAGATGTACAAAAATCATAAATGCTGATTCTAATGATCCAAAGTACATTATAAATGTAAAGCAGTTTGCCAAGTTTGTAGTGGATTTAGCTGATTCAGTTGCACCAACTGATATTGAAGAAGGAATGAGGGTTGGGTGAGTTTCAAAATATAAATATATAGAAAAACAAGTGAAATAAGTGTATTATGTGTAACCATTAATAAAAATCAAGGATATATATGACATTTATGTGAAACTTTTTGTCTATGTATCACCAGTCTATGGAATCAGCTACTTATACCTCTATTTCTTTATTAATACAACACTGGTAAATTCAAAAAACAAATCTACCCATTTCTCAAAGCTCAGTAATGGTCTGCAATGTTTGGTGTTGCAGATGTGGCATAGGCATGTATTGCTTGTTTTCCATCAGGGCATACTCACGTTTTGTCTTATTCCACAAAATAAAATGAAGATGAACCTCTAGCTGTTTACTGAACAAAATTTAATAATTTATGAAATAGGACAAACATACATTTATAAATATATCTCTTTTTGGGCACAGAACCTCGCAGGTAATAATAGGATCGGATGCACATATGTTTATGTGAGTTATATATGAATAATAGAATAAAAATTGTTCTTGTTAAAATCTGTAATATATTTAATGAAACAATTATCTTTATATGTCTCAACAATTTCCGGCTGCCATGGATGGATTAAAGGCATTGAAATTAAGAATATTAAAATAATTAGTTGTCTATGTATTTGTTAGTCTATGTCTGTTTGTCTATGACACGAAAAATAAAATTAACGATCCAGTAAGATTCAGACTCATTCGCCAGTTGTTCAAGAACAGTCGGAAACAATATTCTGCTAAAAGCACATTTACTAATGTGTAAATGTGCTTTTAGCAGAATAATAATATAAAACATGGCAGAGCCCCTACCTAAATAAAAGTGGTATTCTGGGCATGTCAAAGTAAATAAAATAATATATAAAAGGTGGAGCCTTTATCCAAATGCACAAAACAATTCATCAAAGTCTTATCACAAATGATTCAGAATAGGACAGAGGAGACGTACAAAGAAATATTTATTTTTATTTATACATATTTTTTACTTATATGATATGCTAAGTTGCTATTTAAGGTATAACAATCACTCCAAATTTAATTTGGAGATTAAAAATGGAAATTTGCTTTAAAGCCATGCAACTTTCTAATATATCTCCCATAATATATAGTTCATTTTCTTTCACTCAGAGTATTGAGATTTATTCTTGAGATATAACTTGAACAACATTCTTCAAAGCAAGTATCTATATAAAAAAATAACTGTATTAGTTGTAGATCCATGCATCAGGTTGACTCAGGAAATGCTAAACCCACACAGAATATCAAAGAAACTTTGATATGTATAAATACAGTCAGAAACATAACACAAGAGCGAGGCTTTACTGCTTAGTAATAAACAAGTAATCATTAAAAATAGATTTTTATTAACTATGTAGGTGTACCATGAATAGGAAAAAATTACTGAACACTGCTCTACTTCCATCCATTATTTACATTGCGATCCGAAAATAGTTAAAGTGTCTGCACTGTCCATAGTATTAAAGATATCAGTGGTCATAGTAATTACTTACTATTAGATGACCTGCTTCCTCATCATATCTTTTTCTATTAATTATGAAAAATAATGCTTAATATGTTTTTAACTATTCATAGTGTCGACCGCAATAAATACCAGATCCACATTCCATTACCACCTAAGATCGATCCCACAGTGACAATGATGCAGGTTGAAGAGAAACCAGATGTGACCTATAGCGATGTCGGTGGTTGTAAGGAACAAATTGAGAAGTTAAGAGAGGTTGTTGAAACTCCATTGTTGCATGTAAGTGTCTCTTCCATTTTGTACTGTGAAAGAAAATCAGTTTTTTGTTGTTTTATATTTTGTTCATATGCAATTATGAATTCTGATAATTAGGCTGATGATATCTCATCTTGATGAGCAATAGCTTGTTCTGAATCATCTATTACTGAGAACTACATACAGCTAAGTATGAAACATCTTTTAGTGGGGAACTACATTAAATAATAATCATTATTTAATGTAGTTCCCCACTAAAAGACATTTCACTTATTTTACTAGCTAACCTGGCAAACATTGTTTCGACATAAAAAATTTTAAAAAGAATATTGTCCAAATAAAAAAAAATTGGGAAAGGTCACCCTTATCACCTAGATGTATAAAAAATAGTTTACGACCTATTCTCAGAGGTACTAAATATAAAAAAAAATTATAAAAATCGATCAATCCATTTCGAAGGTGTTCCGTACAAACACTGTGTCACTAGATTTTTATATATTAGATTATCATCATCAGTCTACAGCACTCTAATGCTGGATATAGTCTCTTCAAGGTGCAATCTTGGTCTATACGCATCCAATCTAGGAGCTGCCATACATTTGTCGTTCCAGTTTTATATTAAAAGCATCACAAGATCATAATTATACATTCTAGCCTAAGTTAACTGTAATGTTATACAATTTTACAGCCGGAGAAGTTCGTGAAACTAGGTATAGAACCACCAAAGGGAGTATTGTTATTCGGACCTCCTGGAACTGGAAAAACTTTATGTGCAAGAGCTGTCGCGAACAGAACAGACGCTTGTTTTATCAGAGTCATTGGTAAAGTTTACTTAAATTAGTTGTTGTCTGTATGGATCTTATCTTATCTAAATATGCTTGTGCCTAAAAAAACTGTTTTTGATACAAAATTTATTTTATTTACATGCTATTGTGAAGATGGAGGAATATAATTATATTCCTATATACCAATTAGGGCTTAAAATACCGGGATTCCGGGATCGCGAATACCGGAATCCCGGACGATTTTTGTCCGTTATTAAAAACCGGTATTTATGTAAAAATACCGGTATTTTGGTATTACATAAGCTGATAAAAATTGAATTTATGCACAATATAAATCTAATTAAAATAATATTAATTAATTACAAGAAATTTTTTTTGAAGATAAACAAACAATTTCATTGTATTAAAATCTATATCTGGCACATTTATTATATGTAAAATGTAATATAAAATTTAATATGTACTTTTTTTTAATTCCACGTTTTTTTGTATCTCTTCTCTTACTCTTTATGTAATAAAATAAATAATATCTACTCATTTCAGAACAATATTTATTGGATTTCATATATTTTTTGTTAACAAGTCAATATAACAACTGAGATAAGTAAAAATATAACTAGTAAATTTTTTATCAATAATACCGGTTTCAATACCAGTATCCCGATATTTCTAATTTTAAATATCAAATACCGGTATTCAGATTTTAGTTCGGTATTGTAAGCCTTAATACCAATATAAAAATGTATATTTCGATGAATTGACTTAAATATACTAATATCACGGAGAGTAAAGAAAGAAAGCTATTCATAAGCGTAGAAGGCTTTTTGATACAACTCTCCAAGAGCAAATATCACAACTGCTTAGAACATTTTTGTCGCTTGCAGTCTAGTGCCAAAGCTACACATTGCAGTACAAGACTTGTTTTACAGCTGATGCCAAATTGAAAGGGCTGCTTCAGTACTTCAAGGGCGGACGAGCCAGCTCATATATTGACTGGCACTGTAAAATTTCTAATCACGGTCATATACCCTGGTCTTGCATCAACAGAAGAGAGCGTACGTCGGCTTAATGGTTGCACTATTCTTTTCAATTTACGACCGCTAGAGGCATGACGATAGATGGGTGCTGTGCAACGAAGACAGTGATAAACCAATCGAACAAGCTGCTTACCAGTCACCTATCGATAGCAGCGACGTACAGTGGCGTTGACGCGAAAGAAATGTTTTGACACGACCGTACTAATCTCTCACCATTGAAATTGGACTACGTTGTAAGACCTATGTGTAAGACCATGATACTATTATTGACCATAACAGATACAGAAATTATTATTTTCTATTATACAGGTTCGGAGTTGGTGCAAAAGTATGTAGGAGAAGGAGCTCGCATGGTTCGCGAGTTGTTCGAAATGGCGCGCAGTAAGAAGGCGTGTCTCATATTCTTCGACGAGATCGACGCCATTGGTGGTGCCAGGTTTGCCAATTTTACCTTCTATTTTATTTTTATCCGGCGACTGATAATCTGCTTATTACTGATAATCTACTTAATTTATATTTACTCACTCTTAATAACGAAACTTTACCAAAAAACTGCTCGGAAAAACAAATTCCAGTAACTTGCAATGTTGTATCGGTTGAAAAATACCGTGAAAGTTAGTCTCAATCCACAGAATGATGTATGCACCATCATTCTGTGAAAAAGAATTTCAGAGTCGTAATCGAGTAGTCGCCAACCAAAGATACGCCTTAGAAATTTTAAGGCGTATCTTTGGTCCTATGTTGGAAAGTGAGCGATGGTGTACACTTTACAACCACGAGCTTTATGAGCCGAACGTCATCAAAACCATTAAAATTGGCCGCCTTAGTTAGCCTGGGCACGTAATACGAATGGACGAGTCTAGAGTATCCAAACGCCTACTCGACGGCAAACCAGATGGTCGTAGAAGCCGCTGAAGGCCTACGCTCAGATGGCTAGATGGACTCGAGGACGACTTAAAGGCAATCTGTGCGAGGGGCTGGAGAGAGACAAAGCTAAACTAAGATCCGACGGGACAAATTTACTGAATCAGGCTAAGGCCCACCCGCGGTTGTAATGCCTTGATGATGAATCGAGTAATCGTACTCGAAGTAATCGAGTCTTGACCGAGGAACTACCGCGCCCGCACGGAATGTAATCGTCAAGTGGTAGCAGGTTATTGTGTTATTATCGCGTTTCGTGCGATGATTGCAGGAATCGTGTACCTTTTTCTTTCCACCTATTAAATTCTTATTTACCTCTAATTATTTACATCCTTAGCCTATGTATGTGTGGTAGGCAATGCCTCTGAAATGCTCTTAGTACTGCAGATATTAATGAGGGTCGGTGGTTGCTTACCACTAGAAAATCCGCTTGCTCGTTTGCCTAACGACAATCCAGTTACTTTAAAGAAAAAATTCACCGTGCATTTTTCTTTAACTGCATCATCGTTCATCAAAAATATTATACTAATTAATAACAGTAATGGAATTGAGCGAGAGGAATTATTCCCAACAATTCATCGGACCACTCGCCATGGTAAAAGCTATAAAAGATGCTAAGAGTTGACGCATCCATCCGTCAAAGAAAAAATCTAAATATAAAAATTGTATGGTTTTTTACTTAAGATTCGACGACGGCGCCGGTGGTGACAACGAGGTCCAGAGAACTATGTTGGAGTTAATCAACCAGTTAGATGGGTTCGATCCTCGCGGTAACATCAAGGTATGTTTGTCTGTTCCTTTAAACTTCCAACTTGTATTAAAGTGGTAAATCATCTAGTGTATAATCAAAGAACCACTGTAACTTATTAAAAAATTGAGACGAATGGTCAATATCTGATTTCGAAATACTGTGTACTGCTGTCTCTTATGTAATATGGCGGATTGATACTGTCCGCTACACCGAACACAAACTTTAAAAATATCCAAGTCATTCAAATTTGTAATTTATTTATTTATGTCAAATGTACCCTTCAGAGTATATATATTTTATTAAAATGGGGAAGAACATGATGTTTATATTATTTTTTACAAAGTCTTTAAATATCCTAAAACACATATTATTCTCAAAAATTGAAAAAAAAACAGATTTTTTTTCTGCCAAATTAAGGGTTAAAAAGATTAAAATTTACACATATATTGCTATCCTTGTCTCGACCGCAGTGTCATATGTTTTGCACGGCGATGATTTAGTTGGTCATGGGCGCCGTCCAAGTAAACACGTCTCGATAGTGCGTTCATGAGTCGTCGTCATCGTCGTCGAGAAGTCATATGTCTATAGTTATAAGTGATTGGCGCAGTGTTACAAGTACACTACAACATCGAATAATTTTGTTTATTTATCTTAAGTAATAAAAGTTATTGGCGTATAACATTTATTTATTGCTCATTATTTAAATTCTATGAGCATATCAATAACAAATACACACACCCCTTATAGTAATACAAATTAACTTATAAATATGAGAATGTCAATAAAAAGTACATAAATTAAATTAATAAAAAATAATCATAAAACGTTTTTTATACTATTATCAATGCTTAGCAAAAAAAAATTTCATATTATTATATATCGTCGGCCTAATTATCAGAATTCGTTAGTCCATATGAGTAAATTGTACAGGAACAACAACAAACTGATATTTTGTTTGAAATTTATTACTTGAGATTTTTTTTATAAAACCTTTCTTATTTTAGTTATACAAAGAGTTATTTCTGGGGTTAATACGAATTATTCCATCGTGTAAGCTTTAAGATAATCTGTTATGGTATCAAAAGTGAGAAGATAAAAAAAAATTACTTCGGAGTTACGATTTCTGATAATTAGGACAAACGATATGTAAATAATTTTATTTCTATTTCGTTTAGGTTCTCATGGCAACAAATCGCCCAGACACCCTGGACCCGGCGCTGATGCGGCCCGGTCGTCTCGACCGGAAAGTGGAGTTCGGTCTTCCGGATTTGGAAGGTCGCGCCCACATATTCCGTATCCACGCGCGTTCCATGAGCGTAGAAAGAGATATACGTTTTGATCTGCTTGCCAGACTTTGCCCTAACTCAACCGGCGCGGAGATCAGGTATGTCTTTTTTCACATAATAGTGGTAGAGCCATGGCAACACAATGTGACAGCTCAATCGGGGAAATACCATTTGTTGCTAGCAACAGTGATGTACTTAACTTTTTTTTATTTTATAATCAACTTAAGGTTGGTAGTACTGTTGTAGTACTTACTCTTCCTATAACACGATGAATTTCATCTTTCTATGACACACTTGAATTCCATATTTCTATCGCTTAAAAATTTTAAAGTCATGCGCGTAAAATTTTAAAATTCTATGGAAATCCTTGAACAATGCCGAAGGGTGGTCACATGTAAAGGAGGCTATGGTTGGGTTTATTAATAAAAAATATTTATTAATTTATTTCACAGATCTGTGTGCACCGAAGCCGGCATGTTTGCAATCCGTGCAAGACGTAAGGTGGCCACCGAAAAGGATTTCCTGGAGGCCGTCAATAAGGTCATCAAGTCCTACGCCAAGTTCTCAGCCACGCCGCGCTATATGACATACAACTAATTTGTATTTGTATGTATTTACTATCGTGGAATGTCTGTGACTAATACAGATAAATTTTTAAAAATAAATATGTAATTATTTTAAAATTGTTTTATTGCCTAAAAACTATTATATTTCGAATACTGCTTCTTTCGAATACTGAGCCCTCTTAAACCTAATGACGGTCTTATACACAGGTCTTGCAACGAGGCCCAATTTCAATGGTGAGAGATTAGTACAATCGTGTCATAACTTTCGCGTCAACGCCGCTGTATATCGTTACCATCGATGGGTGTACGCCGGTCGAGTGACAGGCGACTAAGCTGCTTGTTCAATTGGTTTTATTCGTTTCATTATAATTGGTTATATTAAATGGCACAAAAGAGACAATGCTATTTCTCTTTGTTGCACAGCATACCAATCTATAGTCATATTACTGTGGGTAGATGACATCACTGCACACGCGGTACTTGAGCTTGAATATTTATGGCTCTGAGAGCTCTTTAACAAGTTCGATTTAATTTTTGAAACCCATTATGATAACCCATAAGAAGAAATAAAAATAATAGCATTTAGCATTAGCAAAACTTGTATATATAGTTTCGTACGGCATCTGGACATGAATTAATGGCATCAGTATTCCAGGACACTTTTTCGTATGACATAAATTCATGTCCACGGTGTTGGAAAGATTAAAAAGCGAGTTTGTTAATGTTAATATTATAATAATAATATCGCATTAAACATTCGATTACTTTTCCGATAGTTACGTTGTATTCGTCTGAATACCTACCGAATACTAAATAACTGTTTATGATTACAAAATACCTATAATTCGTTTTAAATATTTTCAAATAAAATTATTTTTTGAATAACCAAACATGGTCAATTCATTTGAAGAATTGGCGCTAAATAATTTGACAATGAGTTTACGGGAATATAACCGTAAACTCATTGTCAAATTTTAATTGGCGCGCAATTTATTATTGGCGCTAAATAATAAGCGCCAATATAATAGATATTATTTCATTAAGTTATCGTTTAGCAACTTTTTTATGGGATGGGAAGGAAAACGAGCAGACGCGTCACCTGATGAAGTAATCAACGCCGCTGATAAATATCTGGAGGGATATAGGCACTGCAGAAACATTAAGCAAACTTAAAAAACTGGATTTGTCTTAGAAAAAATATATAAAGTAAGAGTTTAAAAAAAATATAAAATTAAGATGATGATACTATTTTCTAGTGCCACCCATTAAAATTAAAAAATATTTATGCAGTCACTAAATTAACCCTTTGCACTCGAGGGCTCCGGAGCGGAGCCATTTAAAATTTGTCTTCAAACTCGAGGCAATACGGAGACAATGCAAATAATTTTCAGTTTTTAACATATAAGGACAAAAACAAATCGTAAAACCTATTTATAGAATATTTCGCTTTTGGTGACGAATGACGGTCGCGGCTCGCGGATTATTATGTTCTCGATAATAGCAGAAAATCGCGGTTTAAAAACTTCGAGTGCAAAGGGTTAAACTTGATTTATACGTACAAAAATTTTCAATCGGGCATCTAATGACATTTATTGATTTTACGTTTCTCTTGAGAATTAATTAAAAACACACAACATTTGCTTATATATCTTATTGTATGAAATTACCGATTCATTGTCACAAATCGGTTCAATGTCGATCGATCGATTTACGACTGCAGTTCGCAGTCGTAAATCGTTTCGGCTTTCTCTAATTTAGGTTGCTGGTTAGCAACCTAAATTAGAGAAAGCCGAAATAGTAAAAATGAATAATAATTAATATTAAGATAAAAGTTTCCTGTAGAAATTTTTATGTTTTTTTAATAATCTTAATTACACCTATTTTTGTTTTTATCACATGTTTGAAAATGATTTGACAAGGGAGGTATCTGAACTAATTAAAATATAATTGTAGGTAAATTATACAACACTCGAAATGGTTATTATTTTGTCTGGATAGACATTGAATCGTGAGGGTAGAAGGGTATTATATCAAGTATTATTGTGAGGCATAACCAAGAACTATAAAGTGTAGCACCTAAAATGTATTTTGTACAAACAAGTTAATTAATAAATCTTAGTGTGTATCTCCAAGAGGATCGTCATGTCTGGCACAGTAAGTCGGTTGTGGCAACCATTGTTTAGCGCTCATAAAAAACGATAGGATAAATTCTTAGTTTACACTATCTTTTTACCAAACAATAGTAAAATAAAACATAACTTTTAACGTTTTGAATCATTTAAAAGATTTTTAGAAAGTTTTATTATTTCGCCAACTACATATTTTTCATTTACATTCGTATACGGTGTTGATTTTATAAAAAGTTATTCTCGTCTTATCTTCACACTTTCGCAAGGAAAGCAAACATTTAATTATGTTTTTTATCGTATTTATTACCTATTATCTAGTGTCTTCTTACGAATGTTGAAAGAAATACTAATTAGTTTTTCTTCGACGCCGATACGCCATTTTATTTAAAGCTAAGTATTAAGTTTATAATATTATATTAACTGAGATGAGTTTTGAAATTCAGCATGTTTTGCTTGATTGTTATTGATTAAAACAGTAATGATTTAACGCTTAACGGTCCGGAATAATTTCAAATTATCTTTCTACCAGTTCCAAGCAATTTTTTAATACAAGGAGAAATTGTGAACTTTTTTATACTAGTATTTAAAAGAAAATATTTATAGATAAACTAGTACTATAAACTTACTAATATACATATGTACAGGGTACAAAAAAAACAAACGACAGCGCGGCATGTTCCACTTAATTATATCATTCAATATTCAAACAATTCTGACCTGATCAAAGCAATATACGAGCATCAGTCATCTGCCTGTGAAAGTCACCCTGATGCATAGATGACTCTCCCACTCCGTGTCACCTAGCCCGATTTTCGGTTTCACTCATCAAGTTTCTGTCAGCCGCCCTACGCAGATCATCTGTTTTATTCCATTTAATTTCGAGGGTTGTCACTTTTTCAAAAAATTTCACCACCCTATTGCCACTTCAGTTTACTAACTTACAGATCATTGTTGAACTTCCATTTTCTCGTGAATTTCTTCAATTAAATCTAAGAGCTTTTGTCATAATTGTTTTTTTCCAGGATCCTTACACCGATGTCGTGGAGTTATGCGCGCTCCTTCAATGCCTGGGATTTTCGATTAAATCACATGAACACAACAACAATATCAGCCAAGAAGGTGGCATTAGAACTGTAGTCATTAATTGCACAGTAAGATTCTTTCTGTGTAACGCCCAAAGTTATTTCTTAGCTTAATACTCTTGTATCTATTTATGAAATTTATTTAACATCAAAACTTACAATAAAACGCTTTACACTTCTAACCTCATACTTAGATTGGCTTCGACAAATACATAAACTCAGAATAAATATATAGCCCATACAAATATTTAATTCAATGCGACAATCGAATCTGTGACCCTTGACTCCTAAAGCAAACACTTGATGAGCTGAATAGTTCGCCGATACAAAGGAGCTTACAGTTATACAAAGTATTGAACTAAATTACGTTGTTCTTATACTTATCTTATAATACTTTGCTCTGGTTAATGTAATATGTATTATTACTTTGTGCTCATTATCAGAATTCGTAATTCAAAAAAAATCTTCTCACATTTCACTTTTGATCTCATCTAAGGAAAAGATAATTATAAAGCGTATCCAATAGAATACTACGTATTTACCAAAAAAATATCTCTTTTTAT
Organism: Baronia brevicornis; assembly: GCA_031353405.1. NCBI lineage: Eukaryota > Metazoa > Arthropoda > Insecta > Lepidoptera > Papilionidae > Baronia > Baronia brevicornis. Next base: position 75,240 of record JASFAT010001618.1, on the reverse strand, counting down.
ATCTAAAGTAAGATTTTTTAAACGGTTTTATAAAAATTTATCTCATACCATCAAAGAAAATCAGATTTTTGTTGTTGGCGTAAAATTTATTCATATAGACTTACAAATTCTGTTAATTAGACCTATTTGATTTATAAACATATTGATACATAACTATATTGATTTATAAACAATTTTATTATTTTTGTTTTTTCTTTTATGTATTTATGTTTATTATTTATTTTTATATATTTTTTACTGTTTGTAAAAAATCGGTTTTTAAGTGTTCCTGTGAAATTTACTTACAGCGATTTACCAATTCTGATAAGGCGACGATAGATATTGACTGGTGAAGATTAGACTATATTGATTTAGTTATGCGGGTATTAGTTCAAGGATGTTTTGCAGGCCTCGGGTCTTCACGTCGAAATGGAAAGTGGCAATGACGTGTGTTCCTGCCCGGCCCCCACACAACAACAGAACAGTGGCTTCTGGCAAGTTTCCGGAATTACAGGAGGGAAGCAACTTGACAAAGTAATATCATTCGCTATATAAAGAAGGGTTCAAAACTGATCTTAATTAAGTGCTAGTATTAGAACCTTTTTTGGTGTGGTGCACTTAAAAAATTTAAAATTTAGCCACACACTAACAATAAACTAAGTTAGAGAATTTTTCTTCTCGATAATAATAAAGATAAAACTTTATTTCAGGACTAGCCCATATATCGTTCATAACAATCTTTCTTATAATCTAGTGTAAGTAAAATTACAAAATTTTATAAAAATAAATTTACATTTTTTTTTACATTTACAAAACATTAAAATATAATACATTAATAAATTATTACAAATTAATAAATAATACAATGTTTAAAATAGTTTGCATTTCTTAAATATGGCGGCACACAAAACTGACGCGGCACAATGGATGAAAATTAGTGCATTAAAAAAAAAATTGGTTTTAAAAAATGTTGTACTTAGGGGAAAGTCTTGTTAAAAATAACGAAAAGTAAATCGGCAAGCTTTTCTCTATAGCTAAAATGGGCGGGTTCGTCCAGATAAGTATGATACTATAAAAACAAATTTCGGAGTAATAACTTTACGCTTCGTTCGGCTAGCGATGAGAAACGTAGGCCCAATCCCTCTTCTCTTCCCTCATCACCCCTCTCACAATTTACAATGTCCTGGGTTTTGGAAAAGGAGTTAATTCCCAATCATCAGTTGACTCATTTGTTTCTTTGCGAACCTCTTCCAAAAAAAACTGTAATATATTAATCGTTTTTGAAAACTATAAAAACTTGTACCATGGGTGCAAGTTATAAAATTAATGTCGGTGATTTTTGTTCGCAGGAATACGGCAGCATTTTGCTTGGATCTTTACCCAAAACTCACCGTGAACGTCTCACGAAAGAGCTGCTGGAAATAGTTCGCAATATAAAAGAGAGCAGTGTGTCTGAAGTTGAGAAATCTAAGCATCGAGAGTCGTTGGGGAACAAGTCCGCAAGCATGATCGATTTTCCAACACCAGAAAAATGGTAAGAGCAGAACTAGCACAAGTGTAAGTCTAACCTTAAGCATATGCAAACTATATATGAAATATATTTGGTGCAAAATTATTTTTTAAATATAATCATTATTAATAAGTAATATAATACATTACGTATCACAGCAAAATTTATGATGTCAATGTGATTTTCATGTATTCCTATTTATTATATTATATTTGCTTACTGTTATAAAGATTTAGCCGAAGGCCTTTTTAAAAAATGAAATTATAATTAAAAAGGATATTTATTTAATAAAGGGCTCTGATTAGGACGGCAAGTGTCACGCACGGATGATAGACTCGAACGGACTTTTAAATACGATTAAAATATTGAGAGTAGTCAAAAGTGCTGACTAGGCAATAGGGCTCTGGACGGTGAGCGTTATTTTATACATGATGCATATATAACAGTATGATATGAGGTCGCACGTTCTGTTCTACTATTGGACTATTGAGGTGCACCATACTTTTCTATCACAAGCATTGTTATCCAAAGACGTTGAGTCAAACTCACTTTGTAACATCAGAGAATACAAATAAGAAAAATAATATTGTGTTTGGAAAAAGTGTATAGAGAATTACTTACTGAGAAAAGGCCGTCAGCAAATCGATCGCTATGGCCACTAACGGTAATAACGTTAAACACATAATATCACTTTTCACCACAAACACCAACGTTTAGCCTCAACACGAGGCATCCATATCCTCTTTACTGACGGCCTATTCTCAGTAATTAATTCCCTATTACACTTCTTCACACATACACAACAGTATATTTCCGATTTGTGTTCGCAGATCTTAGCAAAGCGGATATCCATTATGAAGACGGATAATCAAACTGTCCGTCTTCATAATGGATATCCGCAAAGTAACGCCTGACTCCATAAATTATAGTTAGCCAAATATGAAGTATGAAGACTCCCTCCCTCCCCGAGCTAGATAGATCAATCTTCTGCGCAGGGTTTGCCAGAAACTGGATTTACGCAGCCGAAGATCGGATTAGATAGCGCGTTTTGGAAATGACTTTGTCTAGCAGCGAACTGTCGTAGACTGATGATGGCACAGGCCTCATCTCTGGCTCGCGTAGCGGCGTCCATTGGTTACCTCTGTTTTCAGTTCTACTATTTCGGTTAACGTCGACACGCCCACCCGATATCGGTCGCTAGACACCCTTACAGCGAGGGATATGCCCAATCAAGATTTACCTGAGCCTGGCCCGCTGCAAAGATCGCAGACTCCTGTCAAATCTCATATAACCCAAGCTGATCAAGACAGTACAAAAGTTGTGAGTATTTTTTTAAGTATATACAATTAACACTTAAAGTCAAGTTTTAATAGAATTTTTTTACTTACTGCACTAAATCAACCATAATATCAGTATACTTAGGTCATCTAAAAAAAATACAAAATAATACTTTTATGTATGCAGATGGGAGCTAAGATCTCTTAGTTGCGGTGGATATACATATCGATACCTCCAAAGAATACTACGCCAAGTCGATAATCTTGGGTTCACAAGAGGAGCTTGGAAAAAAGGCTTTGGAGGATAAATGTCGAGCTAATAGATAAATAGAGATAATAGCTTTTAAAGCTACTTTAATTAATTAATTTAATTAAAAAATAAAAGAAAATAATTAAATAATAAAAAATTTGTGGGTTGAGTAGTTCAATTAATGTTAGTTAAATCTGCATAATTTTATATTATTATTTTTAATTTTATATTTATCTGTTCCTTTTTTAATTTAAATTTAGTAAGTTCAACGTAATAAGGGCCCCCTAGACCGCGAGGCTAGTATTTTCAGTATATAAAGCTGTAAAAGGCAAACAGGCTACCAGCATTAACATCTTCGAATTATACATACAATGAACAGATAGTAGAGACATAGTAAACAGTCAGCGCACACGCTCGCTATATCTATCTGTACATTAATTCTGTGCTTAACACTCAGTGTATTCTGATCGTTTGTTGTTTATCACATGTGCATTTATAATTTGAATGTCAATATAAGTGTAACAACAATTACTGAATAACTGTTGTTGGATCTCTGTGCTAGTTTATTTCACACGCAGCCTGAACTATCGCATTCACACTAACAGAACTCAAAAACCCCCACAGTATCATTACTTATTTATTAATCACATGAATATATATTTCAGGTCATGTGCTACAGACAAAGTACATACACGTTATCTTCAACGCCTGAAAGCAGTGTGAATCGCAATAAAACATCAAGGTAAGAAACTTTATACTTGCATATTATGGAATTGATTCCATGTTCTCATAGAAATAAGTTTAATTTGTATGCATACTAAAATATACAGTGGAGAATCGATTAACTGAACCTCAGTTATATGGACGAATTCGCGATTAACCAAAAGTATGTAAAAAGTATCAAAATCATTTACTTAAGACTATGGAGTCTACTATACAGCCTTGTGTTGATGCGAAACGCATTATGTTAATGGTGAAAATTGGTATTGTGTGTTTGACGTTCTCAACGTTGATGACCATGGCGAGGTGTCTGAGGATTTGCCGTTTCTCGGTAAGCAATCTCTATACACTTCTTCGCAAACACACTATATTATTTTTCTGATTTGTGTCCGCGGCTCTTAGCCAAGTAAGTTTTCGCAAGGTTACGCCTAACTGTGATTTTCGCAAGATTACGCCTGACTCTATCAATTAATTTTGTATATAATATACGTACGTATGAAAGTTGTTTTGGATAAACACTTAGCAATAGCATTATATATACGCCGGCGAGATAAGTTATCTTTCTAGAGTTACTAATGTATACAAAAATCGTTTTTCTTCATGCATTCAAATATCCGGATTTCGAATACCTCACAACAATAATTAGCCCGGTTAGTCGAGTCTTTACATAATAATTAACTCATAGATAATATGGTTGTTTTCACAAATTGCATATTTAAGTATATAAATTGACGACTAATAAAGCACAATGCGAGATGTATTATTAGACTTCAGTTAGTTTATTTGTTACAGTCCCATCGCAAGCTCGCAGATTTTAGAGTCGTTGAAAGTAGCCTTAAAAACTACGGAAGACCTTCGAAACCAATTGAGAGACCTCGTGAATAGCAACGAATGGAAGCACGACACCTCCACGTCTTCACTGGTTATGGACGTTTCCAAAATATCCGTACCAAAGGTTTGTAAATGAAAGTAAAGGGAAAAAAAATGTTTTATCTTAAAATATCAATTTCAATGTGTCCAGTTATTTTTTAACGAATGATTGACTGTTAGAGTAGTATTATTTCTGATCCTGATTACATTATTCCTGATCTGAAATTTAAACACAAAGGTTAGGTTTCGAGTGTGTCTGATTTATTTCTGTTCTATGAAGAAACCGTCGTTGTTTAGCATAACATAACTTCGAGCTAGAATAGTCCAGTAGTGAGAAAAAATAATAGGGATGTTGATTATTTACAGAGAAGCGTTATGCATAAGTGTCTTATATAGCTACATATTAAATTCCGATTTTTAATTTTGCTTCAAATCGCCAACACGACAGTTTTTGTGAACAACTGACGTAATACACTTAGATTGGTGTTTTCCATCACGGATCTTGAGAAGGATATGATTAAATTTGAATATTAAACAAAAATTAAATAAAAATATTGTGATTTTAGGATTTCTATCATGGAGACTACCTACTTAACTAAGCTAACTACTTAACTTTTGCGATGAAATTTTATTTTTTGAATACAGTCATTTTACATTTTATTTTTTGAACACACACATACCCATCGCACAACCTCCATTATTTCACATTACTTACATGTAAATATCACATTTTTCTCACTCTTGATTTTTTAATGTCTCCATCAATACACTAAGTTTCTTGAAGAAGTGGAAAATTTTTCAAAATGTACAATGTATTGTGCAGCCGAGAATTAGCAAACCAAAACCGGCGTAATGATTATAAAGTGACTTTTCAATTAAACATATTTAGTTTTAAAATCGATTACTTTCAAAAGAAGGAATAATATGTTTTATACTTACAGGGAGCAGAACAATCGAAAGTCACGTTTTCTTCTAGTCCTAACCTTTCAGGCTTAGGTAATGCCAGCATAAATTATTCGCAGACCAAACTTAAAAGAAGGGATAGCAGCGCCTCTACATCCAGTTTAGTATCAAACAACCAGACCAAGAAAGAAGGAACAATATCAAAACTTCGTCGAATATCGCCAAATATGTTCACATTTATAAAAGATAAGACATCCATGTCGCAAGTAGAAAAATCTGGCTCACGTGAGGTTAAAAATACCAAATTAAAAGGTACATAATTTAAAGTTGTAAGTGTATGAAGTTGCTGTGATATTTTAATACCATTTTTTGATAGAATAGATAGGCAAACGAGTAAGCACGTCTCCTAATTATGAGCAACCAGCGCCGCTCATGGACATTCACTTTAGTAAGCACACTAGATGCATTTTTTACGTAAGAGTGCGACTAATTTTAGGCAAATAGGATTTAGTTGGAGAGGAAAATAGAACTAATGGAAGTGGAAGAAGGAAATAATTGAAAGGAGAAGGGAATTGGACCTTCAGATCTTTACATACGTCGTACGAAACACGGTAACACCGTGAAATATGTATTACCACCTAACTCCGGTATTCTGTGAAAGGTATTCTCTATTATACTTCCCCAGTCAAGCCAGCTCACTCGTGCTTCCATAGCTCTACTAATAAGAAGTAAGAACCAAATACAAAATCTATTTTGTACCAATGTGAATAAATTACAATTTTTAAATTTTTTTAAGAACATGGAAGCGCTCATAGATGTATATATCGCGAACGACTAGCATGTCGATCAATGGGTTTCCCAAAAGAAATGTAATTATTTTTCATATAAATATAGCATACAATTTATCCAGCAGGACAAAGGCATCCCTAAAGTAAAGAGGACTTGCCTGTAATAGCGCCGGGAAGGCGGACGTAAAACCACATCTCATATATGTTGGTGTCTAGGTTTGTTTTCATGACATTTATACGAATGAAAGTGAGGTCAAACGTCGAATTTATAATTTTAAGAGTGTAATTATAGGATTTCCAATATTTTCAAGTGAATTGTTGGATTGTCATAATTCAGAAGTGTTATAATCGCTATGTTTACTTAGTATACTTGTATAGAAAAAAGCAAAAAACTTTTCGGTGAACTGGAGACCCATCCAACTTCTACTCTTCCCACGCTTTTCTAATTTACTATGACAGAATTTAATGTTACGATCATAATCGTGTTTTCAAAGTAATAAGAACCTTTTTGTTGCAGCTTTATTTCAACAAACAACTGTTACGCCCAATTCAGGAGCAAAAAGAATAAAAGAACAAAGTCCAAATATCAGCTCGTCAAAGAAATATAGTCATGTTAAATCTACAATACCTAAACCAATGATTAAGAAAGAAAAACTATAAAACTAGTAAAACACATGAAATATTAGAGAAAAATGAAGTCTTGAACTGAATAAAGTAAAAAATTGTGATATAATTTTGAGATTTTCTTTATTTAATTATAAAAGTCCAATTCATAATTAAAGTTATTCTTTGCACACTTTAAAACATAAATGTTACAAATAAATACACTACATAATTGGACTCATACTAATCAGATGTATCAGAAGTTGTGCAGCTTCTCATTAATCTTTCTACTTCCTTTTCTAAGATATAATATTTTTTGGGTGATTTTTTCTTTGTTTTATTTCTTGGAGTGTCTCTGATTTTATCTTTATTCCTCTTACTGTTAGATTCTAAAATTTCTTTTTCTTCTTGCAAATGCAATTCAGAGTAAAGTACACTTTTTAACAGTTCTTCTTTTACATTATTTTTGTTATCCCCTTTGTTGTGCGGATGACCATCACATTTTCTTCTCTGCTTTTTGAAATATTTATCCTTGGCATAATATTCTTTAACTTCACTCTCCTGATCCGATTCCACCCTTAATCTTTCATTTATTTCTTTTTCTTGTGTTTGTTTTATTAGTTCCCTTAATGTATATGGACATGTTCTAACTTTTTTTTCTCTTTCTTTTTTGGCTAACTTTAAACAAATAGTAGCCTTTGGATAACCCAAAAAAGGCTGATAGCAGTTCCCCTTCTCTAATGATTCAAAACTCTTAAAGAATTTCCTTGGGTGAGTTTCATCACTTGTCTCATTAAGTAATATATAAGCTTTTTTAAGGAATAACTTTTTATCGATGGGATTCTGCTTGTGGAAAAATCTTTCAATTTGTTGATGACCCTTTAACTTTCTAATTGCATTTTTTTGTACAATATTGTATGACACCACAGTCATAAGCACAAATGCTGGTTCGTTACTTAGTATATGATCCCACAAAATTAGCCATTCTGAACAAGTAAGTACCTCACTGAATGCAGTTTCCAATATTTTTAATGCATATATTTGACTTGTCACACCAACTTCACAATAATGATCAAGAAGTTGCTGATCATGTTCTGCTAGAACATTTTCAATCATAGCAAGAATACTTATTGGTGGAAATGGTGCATACTCAAACCATAGCTGACAGTGATTGATTAGAATTGTGGCAACACATTCAAATAATAAAAGGGGATCCTTTTGCAGAACCTTAACAAAGGGGAAGACAAAGGCAGGTAAAAATTTCATAATTCCAAATAAAGGGCACCAATGTGCTAAACATGACAATAATCGCTTCAAATTTTTCAATGTTATAGAACTGTGAAAAGTAAATTGCTTTTCTATGTCTCTGTAAGCCGGATGAATACCCTTGTCAATTAAACTGGAATATGCCAGTTTATTTTTAGGAGTATTTAAAAGTGACCTCCAAATTACTGAGCGAAACTTATCTGGATATTCACCATATTGCATTAGAATTCTCCTTAACCTTGCACTGTCCATACATACCCTCATTTTTTGTTCAACTTCAGCCTTAGTTGGTGAATTGCATTGGGTTGTAAATTGGTAAGTTTTTGTGGATGTACCAGGTACTTCTCTAATAGAAGATTCTACAGTACTGTTAATCTTGTCCAAAATAAAACATGATTTATAAATATTTACTTCACCAAGCTGTAAAATGCAAAGAAAGTACTTTCCGGTAGGACTAACTACAAACTTCTTAATACCTGATGTTTCCGGGTGTATGGTATGTATGATTTTAAGAGTTTCTAAATCCATCATATATAGAGTACAATCACTGCTTAATATTGCAAGAATTTTATTAGCGCCTCCATCAAATATTTGTGGAAGGAAGGCGATTTGATGTACACCTTTGATTGAATACTTTGTTAAATCAATAGATTTGATTGGTGTCCAAGTATCCATACTGAATAAGATCAATGTTGGAACCAGCCCAGCCATTGCCATTGCTCTCCCATTCATAGTGAATGCTATACTTTTCAAATGTTTAAGTTCACCAGGTATGATCTGCTTAACAGATTTCATTGTGTCATGTCGCCATATCTGTACTGTGTCATTTTGGAAACAAGCAACTAAATAATCACTTGCTGGTGTGAACATAATTTGCTGAATTTGAGCACCAAGGTATGTATTAAGGGTAAAATATTTGGTATTATTGTTGAGCTCCCATAAAATTGCTTCAGCATGACTGGCAGTAAGTAGATTATTTATTTTACTTTTCGAAAAAGAAATATGCTTTATATGACTTGTATGACCTGTAAGAGTAAGGTATACCTTTCCAGTTTCAATGTCCATAAAATTTAGGTCAAACTTTTTAGCCTTGGCGACAATTAGTGAATCTAACTTATTAGGTACAAAATGTAGGGCAGTGCAAGAATCGCAACTAGATAATTTCCAGAACTTTAGGTTCGAAAAATCAAGTATAAAAAGATTTCCTCCGTTATCTGCGCAAGCTAGTTTCTCTTGAGTATCATCAAAAATACCAGTTGCGAATCGGATTCGCCGGCACTCGCCATGTGAACCACGAACGGTGTGATGGAGTTGTAAAATAACTCCATTCTTTGGCTTCGATTTTATCTTAATATCAAATTTTTCCACTCTCTCATTTTCAGCGAGTTTGTGCTCTTCCATTGCAATAAACAAGTACTTATATTAAGAAATTCACACATTTTATTTTAAGTTTATGATCATTTTACGAGGAGTTCAATGAGAAACACAATTTCAAATTTGGCGGATTCTAAACAAAACAGCTTTGTACTAACTGAATTGACAATGACATTAGATTAGATAGATCATTTAGTTCATAGGGTTGAACATTATTAGTTTTAAACGCAACTTTATACAAGTTATCTAGTTTTCATATCGATTTTGAGAACTACATACAAATAACCATAGTCCGATTGTTTATCATACCATTAATTTATATAACTTTAGTAGGAAACGAATTAAGCTAGTACAATTAGCAAAGGCATTTAAGCTTGCTATTCGTTTGTCATTAGAATGTTAATCAGTAGAAGAAAATATTAAAAGTAAAAAACAATAACAGTTGCTAATGCCTCCTCTTTACCCAAAAAATGCGTAAAGAGGAGGTTTAAGACACTTTCTAATCGATAAAAACATAGCTATATACCATAACATTTCTCAGAAATAAGACCATAAACTATTTATGTATTAGAAAGGTTATATCACTTAAATTGTTAAATCGTTTTTGGCAGACCGCATCACTAATAGCGTATAGGATAGAAGGGAAGTGTCAAAATAATGCAACTCCAAAATACGTTGAACTCCAATAAATTTACTCCTACAATTTTCGTACCTATTTACATGTGTCATATAATACTAAACTATAATTATCACAATATATATAATAGCGCTGCAATTGTCAAATTATAAACTTAGAGTATACAGATAATAAAAAATGTTAGTGGCGCTTTCAACGCCACAAGCGTTACACATAACATTCTATGATGCTATCTTGATAACCGCTTTCTATCGTTTATTGTCATATTTGACACTGACAGTAAAATATAAATTTTTTCGACATAGTAACGTTTATGTTGAATCAAATTGATTTATTAAATAATTGAATTAGTGATTTAAGTTCCTTTTTAATAAAAATATATTTTAATTGTCTTGTATGTCATATTGAGATTAAAATATTGTAATGGCAGGTAAACTTTTACACTATATCTTTGCGGTATTTTATGTTTTCTTGCTCTTTTTGTATTAAGTAAATATATTTTTAGATAATCAAGATACACCTATGACAAATAATAAAGCTGATAATGCTATGAGTAAAGAACCTGTGGAAACCATATGCGAAACCAGGGATCATGAAGGGTCCCCGCCGCCACCAAGTACCCCGCCGCCACCAAGTACCCCTCCGCCCACGGAAATGGACACGCAGGAAATTATTATTGTTAATGAAAACACAGAAGAACTTGATTTGAATCACGGAAAAATCGGAAAAATTGAGAACCTAGAGCCCTTAAAAAAATTAGAAAAGTAAAAATTAGTAAATATATTTTTTATTGTGACTCATTAGTAGAAATATGTTGTAACCATTTAATATTGTTAAAAACACTAACCAAATTACAACACAAACCAATAGCACCAAAATTTTGACTAATATATAAGCAAAAAATGTCCCACATTCACATTTTGTGACATAAATCTTGTATAAGCTAACCATACTATGAAATGCCTATAGATGAGAAACAGGGTCTACCATATAGAAATCCTCTGTCCGCCTGCAAAGTGTGGAGGCTCTATTAACAATCTTCATTTTGGACTGCTAGGATTGTATTGATGACATATTAAAGTAGTAGATGTAGGTATTTGTATTTTTGGAAAACCAAGCTAGTTAGAAAAACAACTTATTTAAGCAACTTTATAAAAAATAATATCAATAACTTTTTAATCTTTAATATATAAAATTACATTATTAATCAGTGACATGCAATATAAGCCTATATTGCATGTCACATGGCAACTCAATTATATGCAAATGGTGTACTTTATTGGGTAAATATAATAAAAAATAATAAATATGAACACAACTGTACTTGCAAATTGCTTCAAAATCATTCTATTGGTTCTGCTTTAACCAGGGATGCCTCTAGCTGCAATAGGGCCTAGCATGATGTCACACCATTAATTGAGTAAATTTAAAATTTATTACATTTATTATATTTAATACTTACTGAATAAATACCACATAAACTTTCTTATTCCCTTATACCTATAATATAAATATTCACTAAAATTTGTCTGCTAACTGTTACCATATTGGTTTTTTAGATTATACCTTCGATGGAATCTTATAAAGAAAATTGAAGGTTTGGATAACCTTACCACTTTAGTGGAGCTTGAACTGTATGACAATCAGATAGTTGTCATTGAAAATTTGGATAAATTAGTCAATTTAGAGTAAGTAAACTATTGATATTTTAACCCTTTGAGGACAACAATTAATTTAACATTTCGTACCAAGCACTTGTCATTAAAAACAAAATTTTGTTTTATAATTTGTATATTTTACACAATAGATAGAATAAATATTTTTTCTATTTAAAGATTTTCCTGATTTTCTTTGAAATTAGCTATGTATTAAAAAATTGATTGTGTACCACTACAGCTTTGTAACTGGAAATAGACAGTACCTGTGCAGTTTCTTATGCCGTTTCTTCTCTATTCAGAGGATATTCATTATGAAACGGCATTAGTAGCTTAGTTTTAACAAGAATGATTCTTAACAAATAACATGTACACAGTTTATGTCTAAAAAATTAAGAATTTGAATTCTATATTTTTTATTTACTTAAGGTTGATTTTAGTTATATATTAAAATTCTACTTAGTTTAGTTATATATTAACTAACTTTAGTTAAAAGAATTTTAACAGTTTGTTATATGTTAAACAACATTGTTTTCAGAATCTTGGATTTGTCCTTCAATAGAATCAAAGAGATCACGGGTTTAGAGAATTTACTTAACTTAAAGAAATTATTTTTGAGTTCCAACAAAATTACAGAAATCAAGAATGTCAATCACTTCCCAAAGCTGGAACTTCTTGAATTAGGTGATAATAGAATTCGGGTATGTTTTAATTTTTTTTTAAATTATAACTTATAATCATAAGGTTAGATTTAGGTTGCACACAATGGTTTCTTTTGTTTTTGTCTTCAGTAAAATATGTCACACATTAACCTTCCTATACCCGCGCGTTTGTCTGAGAGACCGACAGAATGATTTTTCGATTTTAAATAAAGAATGAATAATGCTAGTTTAATGAACTTTCTAGTACTTGCCTAATTTGATACGACCTTCAAATTGACGTGACGTGTGACCAAGTTCATTAAACTAGCATTATTCGTTCTTTATTTAAAATCGAAAAATCATTCTGTCGGTCTCTCAGACAAACGCGTGGGTATAGGAAGGTTAAGAGGAAGAGTGGGGATCAACAAAGTGTGAAATCAAGTGATAAGGCAGGGATGAGTATTTATCTACCTTTGTGGTACCAAATGCATTGATTTAAAGTGCTACATCTTACAGATTTAATCCCCATGTAACCTTGTGTAACAAAGCGAGGGAAGAGAATGTTCCAATATCAGGTTCCATCACCTGGATGTCTGGCCGTCAACCACCGTGCAATATAGTCACAGTTTTCTGCCACGAACTGTAGAAATGTGGAACAATTTACTACCTGCGGTGTTCCCACGTCATTACGACGAGCATTCAAGAAAAGAGTGTGTGTTCATTAAAGGCCAGCAACACAGTCAAGCAACAGTCTCCAACGGTGCAGATGTCTATGGGCGGTAGTGATCGCTTACCATCAGGTCACAGCTCAACGCATGCTTGATTGCCTACTCTGCTATAAAAAAAAAATCAAAATTCATGGGACATAGAGGTTGGTCCCTAGTGGTAAACTGTCATGTCTTTAGTTGTGATTTTAACTCCCACGACGTGTAAATTTCGGCAGTGACATATCTCTCTGATATACAACAATTTTTTACAGGAAATAAAAAATTTGGAAGGCTTGAAAACACTAAAACAATTATACTTGGGCAAGAATAAAATAACGAAGATTCAGAACTTGGAAGATCTCATAAACCTTGAAATTCTAGTGCTGCAGAGTAACAGACTTACTAAAATAGAGAACCTCGAATGTTTGACAAACTTGGAACAGTTTTATGCATTAGAGAATGGTATAACAGTAATCGAAAACATGGAAAATCAGGTCAAGCTGCAAACACTAGATTTAGCAATGAACAAGATCACTGTTATAGATAATGTCCGACATATGGCTGATTTGGAGGAGTTATGGGTAATTATTAATATATTTAAATTTTAAAAAGACACTGTCATAGTAGTTCATTCAAAATAATACACGGTAGGGAAATGTTTGCTTTTCAAGTGGAATGTCATGGGTTTGGTTCCCACATCAGGATAAATATACTTATGGCCTTCGCCTTGGTGTTGTGCAACACAGTGAATTTTTATCCTATGCCATTGTAAACTATTAACATTTAAAAAATGTTTTATGGGTACTTATGCCGAGTCCGAGTTACTGAGAAAAATATGTTTTAATTTCACTATAAATATAATGTAATTAATGTGGTTTTAGACAATTCATGAAACTAGTTCTATCTATCGTCGCAATACATAGGTCATTATATCTATCATCTGTGTAACACAATCAATAATAGTGACAGTAACAAATTAATAAACAAACCAATTTGTTCTGCTTCTGACTGCCATTGTCGGCCATCTAATAAATTAAAATTTCCGACCTAACCATGACCTATCATCGTCTTTGTAGACTAATAAATACTAGTGACGCTTCCTAGTAATTTGTTTTGGACTAGCTATCTTTACTACAATTAAGTCATTTCACATCGAAACGAATTTTTCTATAACAATACGTGGTCGCTTTAATGGCATTAGGACGATTTTTTTATTAGAAGTAATAGGCAAACACGCAAGTGGGTTAGTTAATGGTAACCTGCGGGACTAAGAGCATTACAGATGCTATGCCTTAGGGCAGCGTTTCCCAATATGTGGTACGCGTGCCCGTGGGGGTACATGAAAATTATATTGACAATGGCGGAAATACAGTTAGAACAATTAGAAGTTGAAACGGTTAACTTATATATTATAATGTGTTATGTTGATTAATGGAGTCAGGCGTTACTTAGCTAAGATCCGCGACAAGCAAACAAAAATAGAAAAATAACTCTAGAAGAAAGTAGAGTTGCATCCAATCTACTAGATCTTGGAGGTAGTCGACAAGAAAGTAGATTTGCATCAGGGCAAGTGTTTGTCCGTTTAAAATAGATTCACGCGCTGATGATCTTGGCGAAATTATACAACCTGGCACTACGAGATGCTTTGTTGAAGTCGTAGGTGTAAGTGGTATGCCATAATGTACAGAAAAAGCATGTGCGCTTTATTTTCTACGAAAGCTTAATTTTCGCGTTGTAAAATAATGGGAATATAATATAGTTTGGTATTGCCTAACACAGTATATTTTTACTCTACGCTATTGTAAACTATGCACATGCAAAATATCTCTGGTTTTTTACGAGGATACGTCAACTGAAGTTGTCAAGAAAGGCCAGATTAAAAGTACCCTCAACCGACGAGCTTGTATGAAGCGAATGATGAGTATGGATGAAGCAAAGAAAGTATGCCGGGACCGCAGCAGATAGAAGTCTGTGGTCTCTGCCAAACCCTCCGGGAAACAGGCGTGATGATTTGTATGTATGTAAACGTCAACATGATAATTTTTTTATTAATTTCCAGTTAAATGACAATCAAGTCTCTGATTGGTCTTCCGTGGATTACCTCCAGCAAAACAAAAAACTCGCTACCATATACCTCGAGCGGAATCCGATAGCATCTGACCCAGCGTACAGAAGGAAATTGAAGTTGACTCTATCGTCGTTGCAGCAAATCGACGCGACGCTGTGTAGATAAGAATCTTTTGCATTTAGTACCGTAGTCGGTGTTGCCAGCTAATAAAATGTAATAATATTTTGGATAATAGTATGATTACAGATTTTTTTCTTCGTACATTTGAACTAATTAAAAATTTTATTGTTGTTTATTTTAATAATCATTTCTTAAAGTAAGTAATATTATGTTTAAAAATTTATAAAAATATGTCTTTAAAATTTCTATATTAATATCTCTGTAAAACTTGAGATCTGGCAACACTATAGTGCAGCTAGTATATAATTTATTATATATCGGTATTTTATTTAAGTAATACATAATTCTAGAGTAAATTGAAATTATAATCTAAAGGAAATATTAGTATAATCTACTATGTATGTATTTACAATATGAAAATGTATCTATAAGAAATGTATTTCAATTCCATTTGTAAGCTTTGTGTACTTTTGGAAAATAGCTTTGAGCTCAGAAAAAATAACTGTGAGCGCAGAAAAATCGCGCACGTATTAGTAAAATAATTTTGATTTTATGACTATAATTAATAGTCTAATGTAACAACTTTGTATTGTTGTAGTACTTTTATATAGTTTTGTTCAAAACAGCTATATGGCAATAACGCGTAAAAAACCATCAAATAATATTTATAGCGACCTGCTTTTCTCACTAAAATTATATAACGAATCTGCGAGCGTGCGCACTAAGACCGCATTCACTTCCCAGTTACAGGACACGATTATATCATTTGCTAAAACGCAATGATTGCCGCATTGTTTGTGATAATCGCGCGAACGCGGCGCGATTTACAACAATATTAAGTTTATTTATATAATATTATTTAAAGTGCACGTTGAGTGCAAAATAGCATACGTTTTTTAACGGTGCTATCCGCTACATTTAACACTAATATTTTTATTAGCACCAGTTACATGCTTGATATAAATTCTCTCACCAATTTACACTAGTGGCATTGTGTTTTTTATTTCATTTACATTAAGTCAAGTTATTATCGGTTAAATTGTTTGATTCTGATGTATTGAACAATATAATTAGATTAAGGCGTGGTTAGGTGGAAAATTCCAGTTAGATATTTTTTTGTGTTGATATGTGGGTTTGTTCAAAAATGCGTAAATTTGTAGTACTAGTTAAAGGCAATTATTTTTAAAGTTTTGATGAATTTTGGATTGCGTTATCTCTTCCCGCCTACATGATTCTAGATTTATAACTTGCATCTGACCGGTAATAGTTCCATATCTGCTTAAGGAATTGGACTTTTGGACGTTATTTAGAGAGACTATTCTTAATTATCTTCTTATACTCGAATAATATCATAAAATACTACCTTTGCTTATAATATACTAACTTACTTTTGATAACTTCCAATGGAAATTATTTAATAAAGGAAAAAAAACAATTGAAAAAACAAAACCTACACAAGTGCCTAGGAAAAGTGTTCTAAAGTAAGTCATATTTTAGAATTGGTAAATGTCGTGCGTCCAAAATTTCTTTTTTAATATTTTTGGTCAAATGCCAGTTACTTGACTGTCTTATTGCTGTTGTAATTTAAAATTTCATTAATTCCAGAGTCATAAATAAAAGAAGTAGATTAAAAAGTAAAATTACTTAAAAATATAATAAATATATATTGGTAAATATAATTGATAAAAATAGTGCAATATTTTAAAAATATTATTTGTGTTTATTATCTTCATAACCAAGTCTTTTTTGTCACTTCTTTTTTGGGGGCACGATCTCGAAAGTTCATATTTTTTTGTACCCATCCCTCACCACTGTGTTTTTCGGAAAAAATCGAAGTAAATTATTTTTTTAATTGTTTAAAAACATAACATCCTTGGAAATAAAACGTTTTTGGCAATTTTTCTATAATTTCGAAATCGTATTCGAAAAAAAGCTCTGTTCAATAACTATTGTGGAATAAAAACAAAAAGAAATTGGGATTTTTTAATTCATATGATATAATTGCCAGTATAATTCCATTAAAACTGCAATAACTACCATTTAGTAAGATAAACTTTTTAAAACAAAAAATGTAGCTTTTTTTTAATAAAATACTGAATATTTTTTTGTAATGCGTCCTTTACTCGCACATTTGCGGAATTAATGTTAATATTTACATCAAATATAAATAATTATTGTTCTATTTGTAATTTTTTTTTAATCAGCTTTGCTGTTTATGTACTCTATTTGAAATACATCTTGTTTATGAGATAGGAAGGCAAACGAGCTAGCGTGTTGCCTGATGGAAAGCAATAGATATAAGTGGTAGAGCCACGCTGCAGACGAATAGCATATTATTTGTTTGTAGCAGGAATGGACCGGCTCGTCAAGTACCACACTCCCGCAGAAAACCGCGTCTGAGTGGTAGCTTAGCTACCGCGCTTCGTCCGGTGAGCGGTTGAGTTCCGGAGGCCGGAGGAGGATGTTTATAGGCGGCGTTGATTGCTTTCCATCAGGTGACATGCCTGCTCGTTTACCTTCCTATCTCATAAAAAAAATCAACGTCGCCCATAGCACATAACATCTACAACACAAGCAATATGTATTGCACAAGTGTTACAAAGTGTTAGCTTTGAGGAAAGGTGATATGAAGCATCTTATCGCGGGGTATGGCAGTGAATATTATTGGTCATTAATAAACACAACATTACAATTTTGTTACCCTGGACGTTGAACTAGGCCGAACCCTGTATCACGGCGGACCAATTTAAATATTAATCATGTAATTGAGTAACTAAATATAATATTATAAACGACTATGAACAAAATATAAAAACTATAAAGTATACAAAAACAAGTACAACAATAAAAAAATTTGAAGTCTATTTCTACTTTTTTTTCCAGCGATCTACTTGACCACTGACAATATTTAATTAAAAATGTTCAAAAATCCTGCTAAATATCTTAAATCAGAGTTTCAGACATAAATTACATTGTATTTGAAGAATACAATGTAGTTTGTCATGAATGGATGAATAAAAGAATTTTATTGACGAATGAAAATTTGAATTAATATATATATATATTTTGTCGCATTATCCTGCCATATTTTGTATTGTGACTTAAAACAGATATCTTTGTGTCTATTGTAATGACAGAAAAAGCAATAAGAGCTAGTAAAATTATAGCGCTATATATAAATAAATGCTAAAAAAATGGGCACCACATTTTTTTGGAATAAAATAATAGTGTTGTATATAATTACAAAGCACGCATGTTTCCAGGCAGTCAAAGAATCCCACGACAACCTTCTCCGCAGCAAACGGTTCGATCTCGAGACTCACCGACCCGGCGCAGTCCCCCCACTGCCCAGTAAGGTCAACTTCAACTTGTAAATATGTAATGCTTGTAACGTTTTTAATTCATCATATAAATAAAGTGTTTACTGTAATTGATGTTTTATTTTTTTGTACTATCGACGGCAAGACTTACTTCGTGGTGCCGAGGGAGGCTCGAATTCTAGACCAGAGATAAAAAATAACAATTTAATTTTATAAAAGCGTACACAAATATAAGATTAAATACATAAGTACGAACTGAATTTAATTGAAATTACTGACAGTAGATATTATTTCGAAGGATATGGACAGTCAAAAGTTTTACTTAGCTCAGATCCGCAACAAGCAAAACAATAACAGAAAATTAATAATGTGTGTTTTTCTGCTGGATGAAGTGGATTTATTTAGAACTTAAACCAAAAACTTACCGAAAATCGGTCATCAATTCTCCACCCACCAACCACTACACAATACCAAACACACATTATCACTTTTCCATCTTGTAAACGACACGTGTTTCGCCCCAACACATTCGAGGCATCTTCAAGTATAGTAGACTCTACGAAAGATAATAATAATATATAAAAAATGGGCACGCGCTCATATCGCGCTTCCACTACTGGGCACGGTGCATTCCTATTTATGGAAGAATGGACATTAATCCACTACGTTTGTCCAGCGTGCATTAGGGGGACATGCAGACTCGAAATGTAGGTCTTGCATCAAACAACCCGGGAAACAAATCTGTGACCATTGACTCCCGTAGCGGTACCTAAGTAAAAATATATAATAATATAAAATGGAATTTAACACATAATATTTATTTGTATTATCCAAATTTAAAAAAAAAACATTTACAATATAATAAACAAATTATTTTTTTTTGGAAATACAAGTAATCAACCTATGATAATTTTACTTTTTTTTTACAATTTATATAGGCATAGATACAAGTAATATTTTTAAATTTTAAATAATAGATTATTTAAAATATATTAATTATTATTTAGTTTCGTTATTGCTGCTAAGACTGTCAAGTTAAAAATAGCGCTATGGTTTTTCACAGTATTATGCTGAGTAAATTCCTTCTTCCGTACTGCAAAGCGTACTAGTTTTTTTTATTGTTTATTTTACTAAAGGACAACGAATAATAGCACAATACATATATAACTTAAAATATTACAGACAATAATTAATTGTGCAACCAACAATATTATCCTCATCTTATTTCTATATAAATATAAAGGTAACTTGCAACAAATAATTAAGTATTAATAAAAAGAAAACTTCAAAAAAGAAATCTTGATCTTTGTGTATATATTTTCGGTGTATATAATTGTATTGGCTTTGGTGTAGAGGTAAATAAAATACATTTTGTATTTTTAAATAACGCATTGTAGCGTAAAGTACTAAATCAGTTTGAAATCAGGCGCCAAAAGATAATTTACCACATAACCTACACACCAGGGCTGTCCAAACCAAATACCATCCCGGGTCGATACAAGTTACTTGACAGATTAGAGAATCCCAGATATTTAAGAATAAATAAAAATACAGGGCTAGATGTGTTATATTTTTTAATTTGTCTTTTACAATTTTATCAATACCAAAATTACATCAATAACAAAAACATGTACTCAGGGAATTCCCGTAACGATAGAGGTTAGTATTTCTTTCAATTCATTTAAACTATAAAAATAAAATAATATTCCACTAAATATAATATAATTAATAAGAGATATTTTTCGTGGCTCGCATAAATATAAGTGGCGGGCCGCGCGTTAAAGAGCCCTGCTACATAGTGATAAAACCCGCACTCATCGTATACTGTATTATATGACCTTCACAAAACAGTCGGTTCCCATCGGCCGGCGTTGGAGCTTGTTTACCAACTTTATTTCCATAACAACATTTGTAACAAGTTTACGAAACGCAAATTATTACATTAATAGTGAAAACCAGTGGACACAGACACGTCACCATGAAATCGTTTATAGAATATTCCACGAATACAGATTTTCCAATTGAAAATCTTCCTTACGGTGTTTTCACTTCGCCTAACAATGTAAGTTTAATTTTCAACATTTCTTTTTAGTCAAAATAAATAAAGAAGATGATATACTTGTGATAGGTATCGATAAATTTATCCTACATACATAATGTTAAACAAACTCATACCAATTGTTATTTAATATTAAAACAAATGTTATTTAATATTATCTTATACATACTTTGTTTAAATTGTTTTATCTTTCTACAAATAAAGTGGAAAGACAACTACTGCACTGTGGATGATATTACATTTAGGTTATTTTAACAGGTTATCCTATGATTTGTCGCTAACTGTATTTATAAAATTTGTACTTCTGTTATGTTATGCAGAGCTGATAGTATAGGTTTAGCTGTTGGAGATCCGATATTGGACTCTTATTCCACTTGGTATGCACGAGAAGGTGGACAGATATCAAGTCCATGTATGTTCATCCAAAATCAGTGTGGTATGACATGGAACTGTCATTTAAATTCTTGTGGAATGGCAACGGATGAAAATCTCCAGCAATTTCATGTACGAGAAAATGTCCAATGAATAGATATAATTATTATAAGTAGATAACTACCAAATCGTTTACCAGTTTAGCAAGTTAGTTATCCAGATATGACTATAATCGCCACGCTGGGAAGATTGGTAAACGATAATAAGGATTTTCAGAAAATTCTTTATGTGGTTAAGCCACGCTGTAGACGAATACTTTGTCAAGAATGGCATATTTGTCTGTAGCATGAATGGGCCGGTTCACCTGGGCAGTACCACACTCCCGTAGAAAACCGGTGAACGGCTGAGTTCCGGAGGCCCAACACCCTCCCCCTCCCACTCACATAATGATACTTTCCTTAAAGGTCAGAGACGCTTCCGCACTACCTATGGCGCCGCGGATTTCTATGGGTGTCGTTGATTGCTTTCCATCAGACAAGTGACAAGCTTCCTCGTTTGCCTTCCTATCCCATAAAAACAAGAAATATTAGAAACCTGAAAATGTAAATTTTAGTGCCTTATTTGCGCAAATATAATTTCGTATCAATTCTCTCTTAACCATTGGAAGGAATTGTTTGATACTATTATAGGAGGATTCGGATGCAATAGTTAAGAGACCGCAAGGTTTAACAAACATTCATCCAACGACCCCCATAAAAATGTTAGTACTGAAATCCAGGATCCTTGGCCCAGAAATTAGTTATTATTCTTTGTCTTTCCTTTGATGGCATTCAGTTAAAACAATTATGCCAGTGTCACGTAAACTGGAATAATATCAAATCTCTTGAAATGTCTAGTCAGCTTGTCACGTTACGTCTTGATAAAATGTTGGCTATTCTACCAAAACCTTCTACGGACTTTTTCAGTCAACTTAAAAAGTCACGATACACGTATTTATTTCATATCACTTCACTTATAAATCTTGATCGAACTATATTGTATATACGCCACCATAATTAAACAATATAACTGACAATAATATAATATTATGAAAATGATACAAAAACACAACGTCACTGATGTAAGTTGGCGGGAAAAGTCTTATTATTTTTTATGTTCCAATCAAAGTATCATAGACATCTACGAGGCCATCACGTATAAAGGGTTTGATGCGTACAAGAAAAATCGAATAAGAAATGTTCTGAATCATTACTGGAACTATCGTCGTCGAAATTAATTCTTAAGATAACTCGCTTTCAGGTATTATGAGCTCGGCGCATATAACAGCTAATATTATTTCATATAAAAGTTTTCATCCCCATCACAGCGCTGAGCAAGCAAATTGGTGATCACAGAACCAATCATCTAGAACCGATAAAGCTGCTGGTCGTTATTAGATTATATTTATTTATGACTAGTTTTTTATTAAGACTACTACTGTAGTTTTTTACTAAGACGGTACTGCCATCAATCGGTCATATTCTCATTTATTGCAATTGAAACATCGCGAGCGAGTGTAATTATCAGTTGAGATGATACTCACTGTGGAAGTGAGATTGACTGTAGAGGTGAGATTGACGGTTCAGGTGAAATAGACGGTAGAAATGAAATTGAATATAAAAGAGAGATTGACGATTGACGGTAGATGTGAAATTGATGATAGCAGTGAAACTGACGGCAGAGGTGGAATTGATCATAGAGGTGAAACTGACGGTAAAAGTGGAATTAAAGGTTGAGGTGAAATTGAAGTTAGAGGTGAGATTGACACGTCACCGTTATGGTCAGATTGACAGTAGATGTAAAGTAAGATTTAATTGCAACCACTTTCATCCTATTATATTATAATATATAACATTAATATTTTATGATTTGTTACAGAGCGATAAACACATAGGGGTAGCCATTGGCGAATGGATTTTAGATTTGCACACAATATCTCACTTATTCAACGGTGCCCTGTTGAATGACAAACAACATGTTTTTAAGGTAAGAAACTAACAAACAACAACATGTTAATTACCTACTTGTTTATGTTTATTATATATTAAAGTATACTTAGTTAAAAGATTACCACAAAATTCATAAATAGATAGATACATATAGTTTATTGTTGATGTTTTTTCTATGATTTGTACGTTTATACTATATACGTTAGGAAATATTAAAACTTAGAAACGAATATACACTTTCTTGACGCCCAATTGGCTCAGTGGCGGGGCGCTCCACCAGCGGAGTCAATGGTCGCGGGTTCGATTCCCGTATCGGAATAAATATATGTATGGATTACAAATATATATTCCGAGTCTGGTAACCTCGCCAATCCGCATTGGACAAGCGTGGTGGGTTAGCGTCCGTTCCTCCAGAAATGAAGAGGCCCGTGCTCAGCAGTGGGACATATACGAGCTGTTAAAAAAATACACTTTCTTGTCTTGATTTATACCTACTAATAGGTAAGTAATTCAAGAATTATGCCATTATTAGAACAGTATAGAAGTATCATTGAGATCTAAAATATAATTTTCACCGCTTAAAAGAACTTATTTTGAAATTTACAGAGATTTACATTTGCATTTATACCTTTTTATATATACTTACATATTACTTAAACAGTTTTTTTATCAAAATATGTTATAACACAATACAATCGATACATTACAAGTATTTAAATCATCATCTTTTATAAAAGATGATTTAAATACATTATTATATCGAATAAAATTGTATCGAAATAAACAATGCACCGCGGTTGAGCGACAAGGTCAGTGTTCTTAAGTTATTAAAAGCGCGCCTGTTTTAACTGCGCTTTTGCATGTTAAATGAGATACACATGCCTACCGTAGTGAAGTTTTTAAAAATAAATAAAATATTGAGAAGTCTAGAGAACACGATACCACACTCTCACAGAAAAGCGACTCTGAGTAAACTTCCAAAATCCTCTTCATTTATTTCACCATCTCTGCTTCCTTATTTAATATACCTCCTTCGTTATATAATAACTTTCCTAAAACAGGCATCGCATTGCCTTTGGTGGACACCTGCAAGTCCTTGTTTAGCGGTGGTACTTATTACCAGGTGACCTGTTTACTCGTTTGTTTACTTTGTCCACATAAAAAGGGTTTAAAAGAAACTAAAAAAGCACGTTTTGGTAGCAGTATGAACTAAAAGTAAAATATAATCTTTGATTATAAAGATGATGATAGAGCTCAGAATAATAATTTTAACAATTATTGATCAAAACAATGAACTTCGTAGATGAAAGCCGATTGTGGTCTTTATTTACATTTTCGTATTACGTATACGTAACGTTTTTACATCTTAAATTTTTATCACAATTTTAAATCCATCCTAATCGATTGGAAAATGATATGGATAATGACGCTTAATATATTTTTTTAAATTTATATTTAAGGAGCAAAAACTAAACTCATTTATGGGTCTGACAAAAGCGCATTGGAAAGAAGCTCGGGAGACAATTCAGAGTCTTTTGGATATTTCCAATGCAACACTGCAAAATGACACCGACCTCAGGTCAAGGTAAAGTGTAATATTCATTTATTTTTTAATTTGTCGATGAATCTTATGTACATAGACAAAAGAAGACTGACAAATAAATGACTTTGTTATTGGTGTAGAACAAAAAAAAATAACACAGTAAACTATTTAAATATGTTGGAGAATTCAAGGAAAAATCTACTTTATTCTTTTATATGAAGGATCGATAACTAACTTGCTAAGTTTCGCGAAAAGACAAATTCTTAAAATTGTGTCTTGTGCGCATACGAACTAGTATATATACAACATTATTGTTCACATAATGTACGCGACCCGCGTTTCGTCTCATTCACGATGCACCCTCAAATGTAATAGGCTTTACAGAATATAACCGCTGAGTTTATTCGAATTTATGTTTCCTCTGATCTTAGCAAGTTATTGACTCATTATAAATTACTTATTTGTCATTTTTTTTTAACTTACGGCTTCAATACGCCCTATTTAAAATATTAAGTAGAAGCGAAGCCTAAGTAGATCCTTCTACTGTTACAGGGCGTTCGTAAAACAGAGTGAGGCGCAGATGCACGTCCCGGCTGACATAGGTGATTACAGCGACTTCTACTCGTCCATACATCACGCCACAAACGTAGGCATCATGTTTAGGGGCAAAGAGAACGCCCTACCAGCTAACTGGTAATACAATTATACCTAATTTAATATTTATTTATTTTATTTTTATTTATTAACAAAATGCACAGCACTTAGACAACATTACAAAAATTTTTTACACATCTTGCTGCCAATAAACGATTTACATAATTTATACAGGCAGAGACTGGATGCGTGTAGCCGAAGATCGGGCTAAGTGGCGCGCCTTGCGTGAGGCCTATGTCCAGCAGTGGACTGCCGCGGGCTGATATTGGATATTGGATTGGATACAAATATTATTTCAATTGAATTAAGTTGTATATTCATGCACAGCTTATAGCAGTCTATTGCTGCACTTTCCCACACCCATGAGCGATAGGACCAGTAATCTTGCATTTGTAATGCTGATACCCGTAATCAGCTTGGAACCATTTCTGGGGCTGCATCCCACAACCCTACAATTTTTCATTAAGATAAAGAGGCGATCTGGAATGGTGCGTTTTTCTCGAAACTTCTCACGCACCATTTTTCTGCGGAACTACCTACCTTCAACAGTATTTTCGAACCAATACGACATAAGTATCTTTCAAAAACAAGCCTACATATTTCTAAAAGGCCTGCAATGTTTCTGCAATGCATACGGTGTTACGTGGAAACTTCTTTCCACGCACCACTACCTTGTGGAACCAGCTGCTGCCAACGATATTTTCATACCGATACGATGTTGGAACCTTCAAAGAACAAGCCTACACATTTCTCAAAGGCCGGTAACGCCTCCACAATGCCTGTGGCACTGCGGATTTACATGGGCGACGTACACATATTGCGCCCAATAAACTATTTACATAATTTGTACAAATATTATTTAAATTGAAAATGTGATAGAGCTAGCATTTGTAACTGATACCGGAAGGCTTGGAATCCTTTCTGCCGCTGAATCCCACAACCCTACAATTTTCCATTAAAATGTAGAGGCGATCTGGTAAGGTGTGTTTTTCTCAAAACTTTCCACCCACTATTATTCTGTAGAACCACCAACCTTCAACAGTATTTTAGAACCTATACAACACTGCGGATTTCCATGGGCGGCGGTGATTGCTTTACATCAGACTAGCTTGCTCGTCTGACTTCCTAACAAAAAAATATATGTAATGTTCCTTACAGCATTACGGTGTTTCTGATTTCAGGAAACATTTGCCTATCGGTTACCACGGACGTTGTAGTTCCATTGTCATATCTGGCACTCCTATCACGAGACCCTATGGACAGACGTTGCCTGTCGATGGTATGTATGGTGCATTCGAATAATATTTATTTGCGATTTTTTCAGCTGCTGCGTATGTTTTTTCCAAGCCTACTACTACTACTTAATTCCTTAATGCATATGGTACGTATGTGGAGTAATTGACAATATTTGGTGTGTGTTGAGGTCTCCACATCAAGGGATGTCAGGGAGGTATGGTTGCAAACGTAGTGTGGGATGCGCCCTAGCTAGATGGACCGACGATTTACGCACGACGGCTGGCAGAAACTTGAAGTCGAAGATCGCGTTA
Source organism: Baronia brevicornis (assembly GCA_031353405.1). Lineage (NCBI taxonomy): Eukaryota > Metazoa > Arthropoda > Insecta > Lepidoptera > Papilionidae > Baronia > Baronia brevicornis. The sequence goes on along the minus strand of JASFAT010001618.1, from coordinate 48,389 downwards.
GTTAACGCGCCATAGCGGAGACCTATGTCCAGCAATGGATTCTCGCAGGCTGTTGATTAATTGCCATTATCACGTATGGGCTGGAGTAGCAAAATATCAGCAGACCAACTTGGTCTCTGCCTCTTAGTACGCCTATACCTACTCTATAGGTATAGGCGTACTAAGAGGCAGAGATAGGTAACTTTGATCACTCAGTTACGAGGATCCTAAAGCTGCGATACGGACCTAACTGGTTCAGTAGCATAGTCAATGATCGAGGATTTGATATATATATATATATATATATATATATATATATATATATATATATATATATATATATATATATACATATATATTCAGCAGTATTCAAAAACCTTTGAAGACTGTCGTAAAAGTGGCATGACTGAAATTCACTCACTACCTACTACTTGTACACCACTCTTATGAAATGTAAAGAAGATTTCTCCATATTTGACGTGTAAAGCGTTGCAATTTCTTATTACATGTTTTTATCACGAAGTTAAAGAGTTATTTGTATGCCTAGGTGCCGCTCCCCATTTCGGACCTAGTCGTTTAATGGACTTCGAGCTGGAAATGGCGTGCTTTGTAGGTGGACCGCCTTCGAAGTTGGGAGAGAGAGTCACCGCTAAGGAGGCAGAGGACAGACTGTTTGGATTCGTACTAATGAATGATTGGAGTGGTGAGATATAAATAGATTTCTGGAACGAATTATGAGAATGCAATTGCGCTAATTTACTATTATATTGACTTTATATAGTATTAATGACGAGAATGTCAATACATATATCTACATCATATCATCTATAATACTTTGATTAGCGCTTGTTTAAAATAATATTTTTCAATAGTTTCAATCTAACATCTGTATGAGTGATGATCCAGTACGGCGCGTTTCTCCCGAGATTTCTTTCAATCACTTTGTGGAACCAGCTAACAGCGATATTTCTGAACTTTAAAAAAGCCTACTCTATTTTCATGACAACGTCTGGTGTCAATCAAATGTCAATGGACGGCGTTGGTTGATTTCGAACAGGCCACACGTTTGCTCGTTTGGTTACCTGTCCCATAAAAAATCTTATCAGATATAAAATTATTAGAAAATCTACTTAGATTTTCAAATAGTTCTATATTTATTCAATAATCATATACACATTAAATAATTCTCATAAACCATAAGGTTGAAATAAAATATATCGTCATTTTTATTAAGGACAAGAAGACAACAACGTTTCTCACGAGAATTCTGCTACTCATCACTTCGATGTGAAAAATTTGATCTTTGCTTCGTATAAAGCTGGTTATCATACATAAACCCGTAAAATCTACTTCGTCTACTACATTCTTGCGATTTATAACTCATCAAATTAATCATATTTATTATACCCCCAGCTCGGGATATCCAGAAGTGGGAGTACGTGCCGCTCGGTCCCTTCACGGCCAAGAACCTGGGCACGTCCATTTCCTCCTGGGTGGTCACCATCGACGCGCTCCGCCCTTACATTGTAGACAATTACCCGCAGGACTCCGTCCCCTTCCCTTACTTGCGTCACGACGATAATTTCAACTTCGACATCAAACTGGAAGTCGATTTGAAACGTAAGTTTAAATCGATAGAAACTAAAAAAAGAAATAGAAAAATAATTTAAAACAAAAACAGTATGAGATAAGTTTTAGGATATATTGCCAGTAGTTTTTTACGGTGGATTCCTTAACCTTACTATACCAGAATAATTATCCCAATAATAATTTGTACTCTTTCAAGTTATTATTAGAGAACTCTGTATACGTTCTATCAACATAAAGCTAATAATCTAAACAAAGTTACACACAGACACAAACATACGCACGCAAGCATACAACATGTACAAAAAAAAATTGAAATTAAAGCAGAATTATTTTATTTTATACTAACACCTTTGTGTTTTTCTTTGTTCTGCTAAGATAATCGCTTGTTAAACACGTTCGCGACGGAGTGTACCACCGGTGGTACATATTTGTCTGTCCCATGGGACGGGATGAGCCACCGGTGGTACGTTCTTGTCTGTCCATGAAGACGGGATTAGCTAACGGTGGTACATACAGAAATGTGTCATCGGATGGGATGAGCCACCGGTGGTACACGTTGGTAATTCAATGTAATAAAAAGGTGATTATTGTAATTAACAAACTTATTTATATACATAAGAGAACTATTTTTATGACGGTGCCCACGTGAGCACAAAAACAGGCTCGCCCCATGAGCCATGGGGCATCATGATGCAGCCAGTAAATTTAGGCCCCGTCGCGGTTGTAGTAAACGCCGATATTCTTTGTCCGAGATCGTAAGTTATACGTAGTACATAGTCTCTCAAATTAGCAAACTAAAGTGGCAATGGGCTGGTCACGTTTGTCGGAAATCTGACAATCGCTGGAGCACACGAATGCTAGAGTGGAGACCATGTCTGAGAAAACGTAGTATGGGACGCCCCCCGGCTAGATGGTGCGACGATCTGCGCAGGGCGGCTGGCAGAAACTGGATGCGCGAATCCGAAGATTGGGCTAGATTGCGCTCCTTGGGGGAGGCATATGTCCAGCAGTGGATTGCCGCAGGCTGTTGATTGATTGATTGATACGCGAGAAACAAAACAATGCAATTGTAAAGTCACTTGGCATAGAACTTATTGTCTCCATAATGCGTAAGCACCTAATGTTTGCAGCGGAAACTTCACCTGTGGCGACGACAATCTGTCGGTCAAACTACCGCTACTTGTACTGGACCGTAAAACAACAACTCGCACAGCAAACGGTCACTGGGTGCAACCTCAGACCCGGAGACTTGCTCGGCTCAGGCACCATTAGCGGAGACGTGAGTATACACATAATGTTCCAATTAATTAGCGCTCATATATATTATTATCGACCTAGAATCTCAGCATCACCAATTACGGTACTTAACGCGTCGTCTTCAGGATCAATATCATATAAATCACTTTTAGTGTTCCACAAACACACAACTGGAGTTGATCCAGAAGCAGGCCCATCACTAACTAATAATTCACTAGTTGGTGGGTTCCCCACACGGTCTTATACACAGGTCTTGCAAAGAAGCCCAATTTCAGTGGTGATATTAGCACGATCATGTCATAACTTTTCTTTATTTTAATTATTAACGTCAACGCCGCTGTACGCAGCGATACTATAGATTGGTGCACGCCGGTTGAGTGACAAGCGACTGTAAGCAGCTTGTTCGATTGATTTTCCACTAACTTCGTTTCATTATAATTGGTTATATAAAAAGGCACAAAAGAGATAGAATGCTATTCAGTCTTCGTTGCATAGCACACCCATTTATCGTCATTCCTCTGGCGGCCGTAAATTGAATAAAATAGCGCATCTATTAAGCCGACGTACCCAAACTACTATTGTTGTAAGACCTGTGTATAAAGTGTGGTCCCTACTCCAGCATTCAAGATCAAATCGTCTTTTCCCTCTTTAATGAAATGTAAACATTTCAGACTTCAGACTCCTACGGAAGCATGCTAGAGTTGTGTTGGAAAGGGACCAAACCAATTCGCTTACTCAGCGGGGAGGAGAGAAAATTCCTGCAGGACGGCGACACGGTTACCTTGCGCGGGTATTGCGTAGATAGAAACGGGGTTCGCATTGGCTTTGGCAGTTGCGAGGGGAAGCTTGTGCGTGCAGTTCCGTTTGAAGAATAAATAAATATGTTTAATCTGTGCCATCATTGTTTGACTTTTAAACTAATAAGTATATCATATTGTATTCATTCACTGATAGTTGCCATAAACAAAGAATTGAATTATATTGTATTCCAATTTTTTTACTCAAAAATAAATCATTGTATGTCCTTCCTTTGTTTCTTTCACCTTTGCAAATTTAAAGAACGTATTTTAAGTTTTGTAAAAATTTTTAAAAGACTCTTGTTGAATGATGAGTTTCTATTTTTGGGATAAGAGGGAAGTTGTTTCACCTTATGGAGAATAATCTACGCTGTCTGTAGTGAGTGAGAGGTTGGTAAAAAATCAGTAGAAAATTTTAAAATAAAAAAAATAGGTTTAAATGAAACATCCATATACCACAATTATAATTTATTATTATAAATATAAATTTCTTTTTGGGTTACCACACTTTAGCATTGTTAGAAACATCTCTAACTATTGACTAATTTAAAGGATAGTACTTACAAAATATAAGATATTAACACGTTGAATGCCACACATTGCATTTTATAAGGATTGCCCTTGACGCCACAATCAATTTTCTATTATGCAATATACATAATGATGAAATATCTTTAATAGATAAGTTATAGTGTATAAGCATGTTTAACATGTCAAACAAAGCGGGCGCGCCAGATTTATTTGATTGAATCTGCCAGATTCAATCTGGACCATGGCATTGCTGCCAAGTTCGAATGCTGGTCAACCCCGTGGCATTCAACGTGTTAAAAAATTTTTATTTAAGTCCTCGGAGGCGGTGGAGGACCACTGACCCACGGATGTTGTGAATCACTCACATTGCAGAAATTGGAACCAAACATTGGCCCATTATGGCTAAAAGGAGGTGGAATGGTCATAGGTGGTATTGGACCGTGCATTCTTGAACTCGCTCCAAATTGGAATGTATTACCCATGAATGGCGGGGGAGTTGATGGGTTAAACGGCGGAGGATAAATAGGATGTCGATTAAAACTGAAAGGTGGGACACTAACTAGTGTTGGATCTGGGTCTCTATTGAGATGCGAAGGAGGTGTTCTACTATGACTATACCATGGCCTTGTAAATCTAGTGTAAGTGTTAGGATTGTTTCTTCTCATATTAGAAGGGTACGGTAATCGTCCTCTGAGGACCGGATGATTGTTTCCACTGCCGAATCGACTGCTCGATTCGGAAGGCCTTTGATTTTTTCTATTTTCTTTCGGAGGAGCTTGATTTTTCGATGTTTCGCCGTTTTCCGTTTCATCTTGTTGCTTGTTCTGTTTGTTTTGTTCTTTTCGCGCTTTATTGGCGCGTCTTTCTTCCTCGTCGTCGGAGTAATCCACGTGGCTCGGTGGAGGTTCCACGTCATTGAGCCAAGACGCGTCGGAACCTTTAGTTCTGTAATTTAAAAATATCAAACAATAAAAATACTTCTATTAAGAAACTATATTACCTCAATAGTGCAATGATAAGTAGAATTTTCAGACCCCTCCTTATACTATTGCCAATCTTCAGTTTATTTACATGTCATATTACCATAGCATAGAAGCATGCTCCTGTATCCCAAATCCATTCCAAATAAAATGAAATTAAACTCCCATTTCTCTATTTAACACAAAGCACATTATTTATTAGGATATACAGTTTTAAATACAAGTACTTACTTCATAAGTTCACTAAGGAAGACATAGTTTGTGTGTGTGCTAAGTGGTGCAAAGAAAACTTCCATGCCTGGCTCTACTTTGAATTCTTTGACGTGGTCTTGAGAATTAAACCTGACACAATAGTGTGGTTCTGTAACCTACAAACAAAATAACATATGTTGATTTTCTTTCTCATTTGTGTCACAGTTGTGTGTTGTGTTGTAGATATGGTAAATGTTTTGCAGATATATCAAAAAATCAATAGAAACAAAACTTTATGGAAATAAAGTGCACTTACAGGTCCAAAGACATCAAACACCTTTCCGAGAGCTCTTGCGCCACTATCTAGGAATAGAACACTGTCCAGATCCACAGCAGGTGTCTCCGGAAATGCACGTACTACAACTGTTACAAAAATTGCAATATTCATAAAACACCAGCCATTTATTCTATTTACATTAAATCTACAATTTACTTTATATAACAGAGAAAAAGAACTCTACTAGCTAGCTACATTCATAATAGCTCACATGAAGCATTAGATGAAGAAAAAGTTTTACAATCACTGCTAAACAATGACTTCTTGAATTGAGAGGATTTGCCATACTTGTTTAATTTTGCAGGTAGGCAGTAATACTGCTATCATTGGTTTCCAATTGCCAATATTAAGGCATAAGAGAGTTTAACAAACCTGTTAACACTTTGTGGTCGGGACTGTTTCCACATGGACTAACCAACATGTCAAAATGTTTCGTAGCCCTTTTGGTGAATTTCTTATGTCTAACTTATAATGATTACACACACATATTAACACATAAAACTTTTATATTTTAATGTATCTTCAGTCAATTGCCGAACTAAGGCTTTCACATACCTCCCGTTAGCGATTGAGCAGCTGTTCTCCTCTCTGTTTTTTACTAATTGTATAAAGTATATAAAATGCGGTCCACTATTTGTTACCGCACTAATTTCAAATAGGAAAATATTACATAGTTCTAAAGAAGAATTGTCTCATCTTAAAAAATTATATAAGCAGTGCTTAGGAAAAAAATCGCATTGAATTCCCGCACCAAACAAAGTGAGTGAGAGTCACCTCTCGTCCTCAAAGAGTTAATAGGTTTCCACTGTTAAATGCTTAGCTAGGTATAAATAGTCACAGAGCCAGTCAGTGCCCAAAAACTGACCTGATAATTATGGTAAAATACTTGTAGTTTGAGAGAGGTTTACATCTAGAAATGGACTGCTACATTGGTGTTAATTATAAAGAAATTAAAATAAATAATTAATGTTTTTTATTACCTAATTTACCAACTATACTGGCGATAGTTCCAATTTTTGTAGTCTCCTGTGAAGGTAGACTAATGGCAAGATCTTCAATAGGTGGTAAGTCATCAAGCCCCAACTCTCCAATCACTTTTATGGGTTCTACTTTTCCAATTTTGTTACTGGCATTATTTTCATCACTGTAAAAATAAAATGATAATGAGAAAGTACAATATACATGACAAGCACATTTTATAGAATAATGTCCAGTAGAATGACAGACTTTTAACAAATTCTTTATTTCAAGGACAAGAAAAATTGAAATAACTTATATATACATAATTATATACACAAGAGTAAAAACTTTATTTAACATATTAAACACTTGAACACAGAAAAATGTTTTTTTTTTTGGTATATATATCAGGTGCACTAAGTTCTCACTGTTTGTCATTAGATGGCTCCAGAAGTAAATGTTGGTAGAGTTTGACACATCATAAACATCATGAACCAAGCTTAGACATATGGTAAACAAACTGTTCTAACATGTTAGTGACTTTATTATGGCTTACTAGGTTGGCTGGCTACTTTTAGTTGAGCCAAATCATCATCATTTACGTGAAGTGTCACTTTTCTTATTTCATTCAAAGAAAACAACGGCTGAAGTGCATCATGAGCTAAAAAAAGTTTACAGAAATGCTCCTCTAAGTGAAACAATGTGCCGCGATTAGTTCCGTCACTTTGAAGACGGTGGTTTCGATGTTGACGACAGTCCGCGTGAAGGAAGGCCAAAAACATTCGAAGCTGCTGAATTGGAGAAATTGCTCGATGATGATTCATGCCAAACACAAGAACAGCTTGCTTCAGTATTAGGAGTTACCCCCAAGCCATTTCTAAACGATTGCAAGTGTTGGGAATGATTCAAAAGCAAGGAACTTGGGTTCCTTATGATTTGAAGCCATGGGACATTAAGCATTGTTTTTTTCACCTGTGAACAACTGCTCCAGCAACAAAAAAGAAGGATTCTCTACATCGCATCAGGGTGGGTGGCAAAAACCGGATTCATCACAGCAATTCAAAGAAAAGAAAGTCATGGGGACTCAATGGTCATGCTTCTATGTCATCAGCTCGTCCAAATATATATGCTGCGAAGGTTATACTATGTATTTGGTGGGACCAAATTGGTATTGTTTATTATGAGCTGTTGGAATCAAACAAAACCATCACTGGAAAACAGTATCAACTTAAATTGATGTGAATGAGCTGAGCACTGTGCGAAAAATGGGCCCAATTCGAGCAAAGGCCCATAGAAAGTATTCTACTGTATGACATCACTCTGCCTCATGTTGCCAAACCCATTAAAACCTACATGGAAACTTGCAAATGGGAAGTCCTATCCCACTCGCCATATACCTTAGATATTGCACCATCCACATGTAAGTGACCCTGTATAGAGTTGAGGAGAGAATAACCTGAATTGAGGATGACATCTGGGTCTATGAAATTTACCTCAGTACCCTGTGATTAAAATGTTGTACTAAGATTGCAGTTCTGCTTTTTTATATAAAATAATCATGTCTGATTATTTCAAAGGTAAGGCTAGAAATAGTAATTTTAGAATTTAATATCAATTTATACAAATTATCTTACCCACTCGATGGTTCTTCAGAGTTCACTATCCAATCCACCGAATCATCTTCATCACTTGAATCACTAGATGAACTCAAATCTGATTCACTGATCATGTCTCTATATTCCGTGACCTCATATTCAACAACGCCACTTTCAGAACCATCGATAATCATGTGTCTTGTAACATCCACATCTGTCCTATCAGCAGTAGTGGACAAAGGACCATGAGCACAAGCATTTATTATATTATTTTTTAATACCATTTCTCTATGTTCGGTGTTATCAGAGTCTTCATTACCAGTGAATCCATTCGATCTACTCTCTGTTTCTTCAGATTCAGAATCCGATGCTCCGTACTCCGAAATTAAGCTAAGCGACACGTTTTTGTTATTGGTTTCATTATGCTCCATCGTGACAATATGAGAATACTATACTTATTAATATTACCCGTTCTCGTAAAAAATAAATTGAATAGAAAAAATTAAGTTGTTTTATGTAACCATACTCTTAACACAAAAGAAAATTATGCATATATGTAGGAAATTTAAGTTTAAATTACAGACACAGACCACTTTATTGGCAGAAAACGTGAAAATGCAAAAAAATAATCACTGGATACCTATTGAAAATGACAACTCAATCACAGATCATTAAACCTTTAAAATAATTTACTCATCAAATTTTTATTCTGTACTTATTATCCAATATAAATAATGGTATAAATCCGTAAAAAAATAATAATATAACAAAGAGTATTAAATTTTACTATATATATTGGTGAATAATAGAGATATTAACAATTCTAAGAAGTTAGTTGTTTTAAATATATCATAACGCATGTAAAAACGTAAATACTATCTATTATAGACAAATCCTCTTGTGACGTAGAATTTGAATTACATTCATACTTGACTGGAGTATCTGAGCGAAATAAAGCTCAGAAAAGCCTGAGCTATGATTTGTTTTTATTATCTTTTAAAAAAATAAACAATATAAAAGCCCAAACTATTTCATTTCAAATATGTCATTACAAAACACCGCCTAGAGGACAGATGAGAAAAGAAATGATTAAATGCCTGCTGGCGAAATTTTAAGGAATTTTAAGACAACTCAATTTCATAAAAAAATTTAGAAATTGGAACTCTGAAAGCCATTCATCTGCCAAACGATATTATTAGTTTTAAAGTGAAAATAGAACTAAAGAAAAATAATTATTTTTAAAGAATTCATATTTAAACAAGCTAATAATACTTGTATATTATTAGGTAAATATGGATCACGTCAATAGTCCAATGATCGGTGGAATCAAAACAAAGATTATAAGTTTATACTCTTATCAATGGGGCTATTGCTGCTTCAATTTGGTAGTTAAGACCATTTTTGGCAAGATGTTAGCGTTGGCCCGCCGTCTCCTCGCTTCACATCGCTAAAAACGTCTCGTGAATCCTCGTTTCAACGTAAAATAATTTAAGGAAGCGGATAAATACGGGTGTACCGACCGATATGAGTTCTTAACAAAATCTTGCCCTTTTAAGACATCTTCTTGTTTAGAGTTCCTTAATGATACTATCCTACCACTAGCTAATAAACAGTGATATTCTGTCAAGTTATTTTATCTAGTAGCCTTTAAACATCTTCCTGTTCTTTAACGCAAACCGATAAAGTTCAATTTTCATTATACCAAAGTGTAGTGAAAATAGTTACTGCCAAAAGATAATAGTCATTGGATAGTGTTTCTTATTGCGTTAGACTTACAACAAATATTTTAATAAATTGTCATATTGATATATACACAGTGATGTTATCAACCAATACATAAATAAAAAAGGAAACTAGGAATGAAATCAAAGACAAATAATTTTGTGATTTCTTTATTAAATATTTCATTGTTAGAAATTTAACTAACGATTGAATTTCAAATGTTAAAATAATAAAAAAAAGTTTTAATAATAAAAATTATATCTAAAAAAATACTGCTCTCGGACTATGCAGAACAAGAATGCGTCATTATTCTGCTGCCCTTGTATTGACGAAATGTCAAATAAACTGGTTAGAATAAACAAATTTTGCACTGACATGATCACAATGTAAAATGATTAACATTTCACAAATACAGGAATATAAAAAAAATACGATTAAAAACTAAACAATTTCGCAGCCAACGCTTCAGTTTGATTAACAAAATATAACTATATAGACCGATCAAATTTCTCCATATAATGTATATGATGATATAGCCAAAATATTTATAACTAAATACACTAGTCTAGTTTAGTTTTGTATATATTTAGAAACTTTTTCTATGAAAGACAACCAATATACTTATATAATTATTCGATTGTTGTTAACGACCGATTGATATTCGGTGAAAAACAATGATTAAGGAACTATGATCCTTCTACGTAAATCAACAGTTACATGATCTGAAATAGCATGTCTTATAATCCTTTGATGGTCGAAAGTGACTTGCTAGTGACGTATCAAAAGTGCAAAGGCATTTTCAACAATGGTTTCCGATGAAGATATTTACAGATCTTAAATATTCAAACCAAAAACACTTTTAGGTAAAAAAGTTCTAGATTTACTTTTAAGGTTATCCTTCATTTTGCAGTGACAGATCGCTGTGACGTGTTACGCCATAGCACGCCGAATGAGCGTCAATTATGATCTACTAAAAACATTCATTCATTTGAGTTAATGGCTATCAATATTGCTAAAATAGCACGGATGATTTGGCCAATGTCACGTAAAATGGAGACGACACGAAGGAGATTAATCAGTGCTACTAAAAATAGTTGAATTACTTTGATTGTTGCACCGGGTGACAAGTAACACTCTTGACATTTGACAGATCACGTGTCAATTTAATCGGACAAAGCCTACTTGAGTAATGAACAAAAATACAATCATGTCCTTTTATTATTTTAAACTTCAATGTAATGAATAATATCCAATTATAAATTGCATTATAATTGTAATTAAGAAAAGCTTTTTCTATTTTGTTGCTCCGATTTATGCGGTGACTTATAAATTTCTAAATATAGACAAACTGTAACTATCAGATGTTACTTAGTTATACTGACAGATTACATAATAGGGAAAATTATAGGCATTGAAATATGAAAGCATATCGCACTGAAATTGTGAGCAAGTTATGAAACATGCATTAGATTCCTGTGCATGTTTCTTGGGCTTACTATTTCTGAGCGATATGGTTCCGTGTGTTTGCCTATGAGATCCCTGTACAGGACTTCCAATTTTGTTTCACGCAACCAAAATCAAAATGGTACAATAAGAGAACAAATTAAATCAAATAAATCAATAGTGGTAGAGTCATCCTATGGCATAAATGGCTCGGCTCACAAAATATCGGTGTCAAGTAGTAGCATGTTCTAGTACTTTTTCGTTAGCCAGGCGCAAGCCAAATAATGTAGAATTCAGTCAAATGTCTTACAACCATATTTTGACCAGGGAATGTCGTATATGTATGCGCTTTAATCTCTGAATCAATTAAAAACAAATATAGTTTTCCTTTTTTCTTCCATCTTAATTTTTGTTTTAAAAAATGACGAAAATTTGGGATTTATTTGGTTAGGTTTTCTATTACGTGGGCGCAACTGTACATTATTTGGCAATTTTTCGCTTGCGTTCGGCTAACGTAATGTACCCATGTTTTTATGTTACCGCATTTTGTGCCGATTGCTGAGGTCTGGACGCCCAACTCCACTTCCTTCTTAATAATTACTTTTCTCTATCACGAATTACTACGAAACGTGGTAAGGTATAAAAATGCTAGCACTTAATTCCGATATTCTACGAGGGCGTTTCCACAGTAGAGCCAGCCCATTCGTGTTATAGCATAGCTTTACCACTATTAAACTGATTAGTATCTGTTATTCCATTGTTGTACCATCACGATAACAATAATTCACAAAATAAACACCAATACAAACTTAAATGCAATCAATCAACGGTCGATCACTCCACTAACATTCCATTCCATAAATAATGAATCCGTTCTTATTGCCAACTAGGGCCGTTCACGAATCAACATCAGTGGCATCATTATAACTTATATATACGCAGTATACATTTTTCAATTGATTTCACGTGCAATAATTAAACATTTAATTTTTTTTTTCACTTTGTCGTCATACAATACATTCATTTGTCAAAACATAAAAATAGATTTTAGTCCAACTGATAATTATATAATGCAAAAACTGATTTATTTTACTTAATTTTAAACATAACTCAAATTGCAATGTCTATTGCGCTAATTTCTACCCCTGAAGGTAATTCACTTAAACATAACATGAACTAGCCAATAGGGCATAGTGTAATATAACTTAAGAGCTTACGTAAAACTACAAGGGATACATGATTACATTTTAAGGAGAGTTAACTGATTCGTGTAGACATTAACTTAGCTTAGTATATAAAAATACAGATTCCTTTGTTTAAAAATTAACTCTCAAAGCTTAGCTTGCCATCTGAGACTCAATACACACGAATGCCTCTTCGGGGCTCTACGAGGTTCATTTATCGATTACATAAAAAGAGACCCGTTGCTATGGGCGAAAATTAATTTCAATAGAAAAACGGTACCGAGCAGTCTTCCGTTCAAATATAATACACGTAAACGTAATAGTTCTTACACTACGGTGTGACGTCACTAGTAGTGATGCACTAAACTATAACTTGATCGAATATAAAACTTAAATCTATATATGATTAAAAGAAATTAAAATTATGTCATCGCTACACTAGTATGTCAAGGGTTATAATAATTTTGCATCGATTACACATTTTAGGAACTATACTACTGTACAGATTAAAAAAAATAATATTAGAGGAGTTGATAGCGAGTTAATACTTTTTAGACATTGACAATATAATGAGAATAATTCCGATAACCAAGCGTGCTAACATCAACGATGAAACTTTAAAACGTAAAGGAACTGAGAGTTTTTGATTGTTAAAGGAAACAAAGATTATCCAATCAGTGGCCGTCTCACAGCCCAAGGTGGATTAGTTACATAGCTGTCAGACCTTAAGGGGTTATATAAACTGCATATTGCAACACTAACATTATACTTTACGTTTACAGGCAAAGAAATATATATATCATTACATATTATGTTTCCGTTTATAAATAACTTACATCGTATCACTTGTTCGTGTGGTGTTGCCGACATATTTAATATTTAGAATATTAACGTTTTTATCTAAGACACTACATGCTACAATCTAGTATTCACAGAGATTGATACATATTAAGACATGGAAAGGCGACAAATAGCGTGTGCTTACACTACACAACAATTTTTGATTTTTATATTTAAATTTCAAAAATCATTTTCAATTATTATCATAGATATATAGATACATACTGCCTTTGTGGCGTTATTTGAAAGGCGGAGATAGACATGAAGTAGAAATCCGAATGTCTCAGTACGCATTACTTGCATATTTCGGACATAAAATACGCTCTACTAAGCTATATATTTTTGAACGCCTGACACAATACATTTTATACGCGAACACATAAGATTTTGAACACAGTGGCGACAGCACTAGGGATTGGAATCTAACTGCAATAGCTCAGCCAGGGTATAAATGAAAATTTGAAGGAGAGGTCTAATGCAGTGATGGATGGAATCCACCACCAACCGCAAAGTTTTTAAATTGGTAAGCATTTTGTATCAATATGAAAAAAATCTAGAGATAGGATTTTTAAAGCAATTTGGGTATGGGGGTTTGAGGTATCAGTTCATTTTGGAAAAGGGATCTCTTGTTCAAAATAGTTTGGGAATCTCTGGTCTAATGAAACTGTTTTAAGGCCACACTGGTTAAGTTTTGCTTAAGGCCGTCGATTGCTCGCGACTGGAATGCAATCGACCGAATATTGCATCACTGTCTAACGCGCAACCAAAGCGATTCTTCTGACTCACTTTGACTCTGTGCCATTTAAATTTGTATGTTCTGTAATACCGAAAATAATGCATGAAAAGTTAAAGTTTATCTAATTTTTTTTTTGATAACCCGTAACTTGACAATGAAAATTGTGTTCATCCAATAAATTAAAACTTAAGAACATTGTACTTTTCATTTGAACGCAAACATATAAAGAGAAAACGTGTCAGTTAAACTATAAAAATGTGCGACACGCAATTCGCTCGTTTTTGTGTTATTATTATTTTGCAATGAAAAATAGCACAGGAACCTAAATAAATACTGTCTTAATATTATATATAATAAACTGTTGTGAGGGAATTATACTTGAATTGCAAATGATTTTGTTATTACGTTTGTATAGGTAATTCATCTTCACACATTTTTACAATTACTATGTAACAACAACAAGCGCGCTAGCTTGTTATGAATCAAGTGTAGGTTGAATTCGAAAAGTATTTTCCGCTAGTCTGTCCCCGCCTTAAATGTAATAGTGTACATTGCTCGTTTATTTTATAATGTATATTTAAAATTTTATGATAAGAACGGCTGTGTAATGCGATATATAATTCACTGATAAAAAACTCAGATCCAAATGAATGCCATCCGTGGTGCCTGTTTAACGTCTCCAAATACTTGTATGTATTACATCCGTCAAAGTAGAGACATTACAGGCGAGTAAATAACCCCATATAAACACTGTGTTACTATTGTTCGTCATTATATTATAAAGATAAGTAAATATGTATGCTGCCTCTATGTAGATTATCTCAAAATATTACAATGCTATATCTTTAATTCATTGAAATGTTCTGCATAAAAAGTCAATTTACGTCAGATGTGTCTTGTAAAAGTCAAAGCTCACATTTTTGTTCACTTCGGCTCAATTGCCGTAAAGTGCACGCATTACACGAACATTGTTAGAATGGCAATTCGAACAAAGCTATTGACAAATCGGACGTGTTTTATTGCATTGTATCTCTAACACGATTAAACTTGCACTAAATCGCACCTGCAAGTAGTGTCCCGCATTAGATTCGTAAATTTTTGGTCCTTCAAGCCGGATATGAATCACGTATATACACGGACCAGCAAGATATTATATAATGTCGATAGTTAACATTTTAAAAGACATAAAGAAGTTAATTTCAATTTAATTTTAATTTTTTTTACTGTCTATCCTATTTTTACTCTATATGTATTGCTGCGTGGATGCGTAGAATATCCCGGCGACAGTGCGAATAGAAACTAATCTTCGATCCACAATCCACTTGCCAAGAGTGGTGATTACGGCAAAACCCCTCATTTTTGACGGACCTTCAGTAGTTCATGGCTATATGATGTGTATCCAAACGTGTAGATATTTGATACTATATCGATAATATTATCATTTGAAATATCAAGACGTTTGTTCATTTGTATATGATTTTAGTTGATTGGAGATGAATTAAGTCTATTTATCATCATCAACAGCCTGTGGGAGACCATTGTTGGACATAGGTCTCGTCAAGAAACGCCACTAAATCTGATCAAAGCTTGTTTTTTACTTATTTAGGCAAATAGACTAAAAAAGATCTATTTAAATATATAAAATCACTGGCCAAGTTTTGAGATTATTTAAAAAATTTGAAGTTATTAGATTTTTACCTTTATCAATAGAATAATATAGAAACAATATATAAAAAACTATAGCTAACGTTTTATATAATATTAATGAATATTTACTTGTTCATGCAGAACATTGCCAATGTTGTGACAATACCTTTGTTCGGTTTCAAGATTGTGTCCAATTGAGTATCACAATAAGACTAACATTAGAAAAATATGGCATCACAATAAATATAGCATATCCTGTAGTACTACACACATAAAGTATCCTAAAACTAGTTATTTTTATGGCTATGACACATATATCGCTGATTATGAAATATTAAAATAATTTCCTCGCACAAGAGACCGTGTTGATGCCATATTTGTTCCGATGTGTTTATGTAAAGCTTACCGTTACAGTTTAATTCTCCGGTTAAATAAATATTTTATTTTTCACCACCAATCTAAATGCATGTTCGACAGTCACTTTTAACTATTTTTATACTTGTTAAGCATAATGTTCACGTGTTAATATTGTGGTACCATTTACGTTTTAGATCACAATGTCAACTGAAAGCTAAACATTGTTATTACACAGGAAGACTACATGATTCGCACCATTATTTTAGAAAATGTCAGTCACTTTTCTCAGTCAATGCTACATCTGCTATCAACAATAATAAATATACATCATTTTATACATGAGAAAGACCACATATTTTAATTAGTCAAATGTTATACTCGTATATGATTATAGAATTATATTAAACATAACATTTTCATTGCAATATAATTAAAATATTGCAGAAATTAATATATATTTAAAAAAACCTGATCGTGATGTGATGTGTAAATATGATCCAACCCACAAAATGGCCAAAACTAAGACGTTCATGCCAAATAATTGAAAACAATCTTTATTCTCATGCAGTAAAGATTCATTTTGGTATATCGATAAAATTTATTCTTTGATAGGTTATATCAACCTACGACTATGATAAAATGTGATAAAGTAAACTTTATTAATTTTCCTTGAATCCAATCAATTATCTTTAAAATGATATAATAGAGTTACGGCCACTAAAATACTTTTACTGTTCCGATTGGGATAACTTTTATTTGTGTATTTGTGGAATGTTTGTACAGAACATGGTGTAATTACACATCTGATTATTCATAAGATTTATTAAAAGGACATTATCAACGGAACAGTACTAGAGTTAGCCTTTTGAATATTGCTTTGTATTTCATAATTTGTGTAAAATCATAATCAAGTGTCATACGTCGCCCTAATTAGTGAAATTGTAACTCCTATAAAAAAAATATTTTTTATTTCATTTCTGATTCAATCTTATGGATAATCTAAAAGCGTGTCCAATGAAATACTTCGTGTTTACCTCAAAGTTACCTTTTTAGTGTGAATACAAATGTTTCAAACTATGAGAGTTTAAACTACGGTTTTTTGTTGATCCTGTAAAATTGACTCTTTATGGTTGATACACAATTATATCAGATTTGACAGTCAAATAGGTAACTTTCGTTTCGAGTTAGATAAATATAATTTATATAATGTTTATATTGCTTATGGTCTATAAGGGTGGCACGTTTATTGGAACAAACCCTTTATCAATTAGGTTAATAAAAAAAGTTTTGGATTTCTACGCGGCGAAATCAAAACATTCAAATAGGCAGTATGTGATGGATTCAATAAAAAAAATATTTTATAATTATTAATTAAATTTAAATATAAAATTAAAAAATATTTTTATATTTTCATGCATTGGTGTATAATTATAATATAATAATGGTGGGTAAATATTACGTTGTGATAATAATATTATTATCATCGAAAAATGATATTACTGTAGACCACGGGATTCCTAAAGAGGTCACTGCTGTAGACTGTACTAAGAATAAATGACCAAACTGCAAATATAAATGTTACCACAATAATAACTCTAATCTACCCCATACACTTTGATATCCCGTCGCCAAAGATCAGAGCTATTCCGGGAAGACATGATTTCGTTTCGCTACACCAATAGATATAAATCAATGAACGAGTCCAACCGCAAAATTAAGGACTCGATATTGAGTGATCCAATAACGAATAACACCTCCAACCATTACTTCAGACTGCAAATTTAATTAAAACATAGGAAAACAAAAACTTGCGTTTTATTAGTTACCATCCCATACAGCAATATTTTCATTTCTTTATATTGAGTTTTCTAACAGTCCACGTATGTCCCACTGCTAAGCACGGGCTTCCCCATTTCTGGGGAAACGACCTAAACTTATCATGTTTGTTCGTGGCGGTTTAATAGTCCTCATAATGTGTGTCCAAAACTCATAATGTGTAGGCTATAAATATATTTATTCCGAGGCGGGAATCGACTTCGAAGGCGGGTTACTTCGCCGATGAGACAATAACATCGTCAATTTATTTTTATTTTTACTCATTACATGTATATTATTTTCTCGCCCACGTGGAACTATTTCAACGAATATAATACTGTCCGTTGTAATGGTTGGAGACTTATCGCTTACCTTCAAACATTCCTTGTACGAACTTCACACTACATATGTCGATTAATTTAAAAATACCTACAATATTTATACTTAGCTTAGCTTCAATAAATAATATTTATTGCTAAACGATATGCACCAATAAACAGAGGAATATAACATTTATATTTTGCATTGCATTCCCCAAAATGATGAAACTTTTATTTCAATAAAATTAAAGTCATCAATTTTGCAATAATATCTAATTTTTAATTTTCAATTTGGAGGGTAGAAATTTGCAATAAAGAATAGGGCCACCCTATTTCTTACAAAAAATACCAATAGATGGGCAACAGCGTCTATCTGAATAATGATACCAACGTGCTTCAATTTCCCTCGACCCACAACTACCCTCAATTTTAATAGAGGACAATGTTCAGACGAACTAATTGACTCAGTGGCGTATTTAACGTTTTCGAAGTCAACGATCGCCGGTTCGATTGCCGAATATGTATAAACATATGCATGGCATACAGGTCATTCAGTCTGGGTGCCCCGTGAATCCACCTTAGACAATGGATTAATGGTTATTATGTGCATTCCTCTAGGAATGGGGTGGCCCGTGCCCAGCAGTGGGACATATATGGGCTACAAAAAAGAATATTTTATGTTGCAGCTGTATTGATTTAAATTCAAAATTGAATCATATAGAAATAGTTCGTTGAGTATAAAAAATATATTTATCTAAAATATTTTGATGAGTGTAACCAAAAAAAAATTATATATATATATATTTTTTGGTAATTCAATTTCTAGCAAGGAAATGAAATGCAATTGAAGTTAAGTGAAGTTCGTACTTGCGCAAACTTTTCACTGCGACGGCGTGATTATGGGGTAGATCAACAGTATGTCCACATATTATGTATTCTCCACCGGTCGTATAGTGCAATCACCCACTGTGGTGATTGGAGTGATTGTCACCGAGCTGGGGGCTGAAGTTACGACTGTGTTTATCTCCGGCTGTACTGGATCCGTTTTGTCCTCTTTCTCCTCATTGTTCGGGGGTAGCTTCACAATCTGGCAATCTCCTACTGTCATTATTTGCGTTTCCATCGCCAGTGATGGTACATGTTCTTCGGTTTCTATGCGGGAGCTGTCATCTTCATCCGAGGACGAATCGGAAACGTCTATGGTCCGATCGTGGGACGTCTCTGAAGTTAGGGTCTGATCGGCGTCAACGTTGCGATCCGGATCGACGCTAGTCACACCGTAGGAGTAGGCAAGCGGGTTGTACATCATTTCCGTCAAGTAAGAGAAGTCGCCGAAAGGAAGGTTCGTAGCATTGTAATTCTCGTTGGGTCGTCCATCTGAAATAAGTAATTATAAAAAATTGGAACATGTTAAATCGCGAGACATTGCGCACATTTTTGGGTTAGACCAGGTATTCTCCAAAGTGGTCGATATGGACTCGAATTCGGTTTCCCAGAGGTCGACATAAACGAAAACTGATTTTGTTTTTATTTGAATCATTCGAGATATTTAAAACACTTTAAACTAATTCTCACTGATTAAGAAGCAATGAATCTGTTCTTACATTACTTATTATTAAATAAATATTATGGTATTTGAATTTCAACAAACTATTGTGTTCATAAAACCTATTGTGTAAGAATGTAAAATTACTTTAACAAATATTTAAGGTCATAAAATAAATGTACAAACACATTATCTAATAGATAGTTTTATTTTGTATAGAGTTTTCGAAAAATTATATGGGGGTCGATGATCAAAAAAGTTTGGCGACCTCTGGGTTAGACAATCTAATACTTTATAGTTAGGGATGCATCCGATACTGATGTATCAATATCGTGGATTTTCCGATATATTGGAATCGGCGGCATTCATTTGCGATACATTTGAAACATCACACTATGGATAATCCGTGTTCTATATGTAAATTTGAAAAGAATAACATTTCAGTTTCCAAGTGAATTCGCATCTGAAAGGCTATTTTCAACGGCAGTTCTTGTCCAAACAGACTTACGAAATATGCTTTCAATGAATAATTTAATTTTAGTTAAAACTTTAAAGGTTTGGTTTCCTGAATAGAAATTGGTTGTAATATTTTTAATATTATAAATAATAATAATAATATAAGTATCTTCATATGTTTCTAATGTATTTAGACAACTTTTTAATAGACTCAGGCATTACTTTACGTTAATTAATTATTAAGATGAACTGTCAAAACTTACTTTGCACCAAATCCACGAAAACAAATCAGGAAAAAATAATATTATGTGTTTGTGAAAGAAGTATCTTTAAGCAAACACACAATATTACTTAGTCTTCATCTGTTTTCACGGATCTAAGAAAAGTAAGTTTTGATGGTACCCTATACCTTTTTAAATCTTTAATGGCCGCAGCGGTATCGTAGATTTTTTTTTAATAAACATCGGTATTCGTAATCTATCACCAGAAGTGTGTATCGATGTATCTCAAATTTTAGTCTTTCTCGATACTATTATATGTAGAGTTTCATATGATACTTTCATGCACACTTGTAACTGCGACCCTTGAATATATTTTGTTAATCATGATGCTAAAGCAGGCGTGTTAGTACATTAAAAATAGACCCTTAAAACCATTGTATATGAATTATTTTAGTATGTTATCGTGCAAAAAATTCTATCACGTGCTTTTTGTCAGGTGGCTAAATAATAAAGTGACAATTTCCTAGTTTTCTTATTCTTTATACCAGTTTAGTAGTCGAGCATAATTGCAAATGTGCTTGTTACAAACACTATATTTTAAAGTTACTTATTGATTTCATCATTAAATTGATTTTCAACAATATTTTTAATTAAAAATATAAATGATTAATCAACAAGAAAATAAGAACAAATTAAATGTCACCGCTTAGTGACACATCTGATTCACTATAAATGGAGTTTCTTTTTCATGGAACAGATATCTTTTTTTTGGCTGGCAACGCTTTCAAGACGCCTTCAGCGTTGCGGATTTCTATGAGCGGCGGTAATCACTTAACACCAGGTGTCCTGCGTTCTCCTTTGTTCGCTGTACTATAAGAAAATAGGCAAACGAGCAAGCAGATCACCCGAAAGTATGTAACCAGCGCCGCCCATGGAAATCCGCAGTACTAACCTACCTTAGGGTAAGGATGTGAATAATAAGAGGGGAAGGATTCAATATGGAAAGGAAGAAGAAAGTAATTGGAGGAAATAAAAAAGGGAAAAAAGAAAATATAATTTTAAATCAGTGGTTCTTAAGTTTTATCATTAAGGCACGTGGAAGACCATGGGTGGCGATGATTATTTATCATCAGGTAATCTGCTTGTCAGTTTGTATACTACGTTCACAAAAAATAATTAAACTAAAACCACTGACTCGAATATTATTTCTCCATGTCAGGGGTTGCCAACTCGATTTAAACCCACGGTCTGTACAAACTGGACTCTGCCCGATCTATATACAATCAGTATCTCTTCATAAACATAATTTGAGTTACAAAACAACAAAATTAAAGATTATTCTTAGTAACTACTTAAATTAGAGTGAGTATATTATTGATGAGTATACTGAATTTATATTTTTCTTTGCCTAGCCACCATCGATTGGATTAATAGACGCGATCTACCGGTTGGCCACCCCTGCTCTATGTGTACATAGAAAATAGAATATCTAAGTATTATTAAGCAAAATTAAAAGTTTAGTACAAATACCGATTAGTACCGACAATATCCCCAATAAATTTTGATTTAATACAATTTAGTTTGTAGTCATGCTAACGTGTCAATAGTGTTTGATACTAACAAAACTTGTTCATTTCAGCGGCTAGCCCGTACTGCATCGGTATTGCCATATCCATACCTAAGAAAAAACTCGCCGATTAGCATAGCAACACCACGCGCCGACTTGTCATATCTAGGGACACTCATTATTCACTATACATATATATTTATTTTTTGTTAACATTATTTCAATAGGTACCATTTACACAATTATTTCATATTATATATATATATTACCATTTACTATTGCAATATTTTGTCGGGGTAATTTTTAAAAATAGTAAATTTATATGAGTTTAACTAGCTTTTCAGGGCCCGCCCGGCCCCTCAAAACTACATGACCGTTTCGGGTTTCTGCCAAATTTCAACGAAATCGATCCACAAATGACGATTATAACTTTGTATGGCGGCCAACTTGTTATCCGCCATTTTGGATTTTTTTCCCCCCTCCATCCATGTGTTCGCACTTTTTGTTCAAGGTCGACCTCTCATAAAAGTAAACAAATTTTTGATGTCAGTTAAGGGATAATCTTGATCTAATCTAATCAAATCTTGATATTTATAAGAGTCACATGGTCAAGACATTATTAAATATATTTACAATTCTCAATAGGTTGTATTTTAATGTCCAACAACTTGATATAAATAGCAAATAACCTTTTATCTGATTTTAAAACATTGACATTTTTGTGATCTTAAAATTTAATTGAGTTAACGATATTTTTATTTCATGCAACATTGAATTCTTAATGAGTTACCAATTAATTCATTTCGTCGTAAAATTAAAAGGTTATCAATTGATTTATATATGATAGTAATTAAGAAAGAACATTTAGAAAATAATAATATAGAATTGAAATACTATGACTTATAGATTTTTAAAACTATACTCTAAACTGTGGATAATGTTATTTTTTTAATTTCTAATATAATAATAAATAATATATATATATATTTAATTAAAAAATTTATATAAAGATTTATTATTATGTAATTTGTAATGTCTTTAGTTTAAAACATATATTCTAAATAGTAGTTCATTAAATGAGTAAAAATAGATGTTTAAATTAACGAGATATAAAAGATTTTCGAATGACTTTTTAATAGTATACAGTGAAAAGTTTGTCGAATTATGTAAATGGCACACAAATATAATTCTGTTTTCACTACAATGTTTCTTGTTTGTCCCCAGTCATGTCAAAGTACGGAATATGATTAAACTTTTTCTCTGTGTGTTTCAAATTTTCGTAAATAATATAATGCAGACAAATTTTACAACAAGTTATATATATCTTTGTGAATCTAAAACAGATATTATGGAGGTTGACAAAAATAAAAATTTGATGAAATATAAGCTTTTGACGACAGCTCTGGCTTTCTCAATTTATAAATATACTTTAATATTTTTTATAAATTTAAAAATAAATATTTTCAATTTAGAAGCAATTACAACTACTGAAGAACTGTAAAGAACTAATTCAAATAGAAATAATAGAGGAATATATAAATATTATAATAATAATAGACGAAATGCATAAAGCTAAAATTATGTAAATAGTAAAAATATGCATTAACTACATACACTTTTTTAAATTACAATTTAAACTCATAGACAAAGAAAAACACATAGAGATAAAGATCATCGTCGAAAATGATGAGACAAAAAAGCGATCGCTATAAGGCACAGTAAATTGCTGCGCACGCTCACATACACATACACACACACGAACACACACACACACACACACTCTTGCACACACACATTGCAACAAGTGAAACACATGTAAAGGTGAGTAGTCAAGACACAATGTTTTAACAATGGCATTAATTCATCGACAAAAACATTCATCTTGAGTCATTGGCTTTATTATTGTAACATTTCCGGCTTTACACCGCAATAATGAAAAGGTTACAAGTAATAAAATAAATATGATTATACTATTTAAACCGTATTTTTCTGATAATAAGGTTGAATTTTGCATGTTAAACTTTATACAGTAAATATAGACAATACTCAAATTTCAGAGATGACAAGTCGGTATTTCCAGAATAGTTTTTATTTCCGACGAAATACATTTATACTTTAAATAAAACATATTACTAATCATATGTGATATAAAAATGGGATTCTTGTTTTCAAATGAATTTATATATATATATATATAAAACATATTTTTTACTAGAGAAACGCCATCCAGAAGACCAGCGAGTTCAGAGACAAAGTCTACCAGATTATAACTCAGGTAGACAGACGCTGTCGTCCATCCAAGAGTATGTACTCCCATAATCGCCCTCATCAAAATCGTGGGGATGAAACATAAGGTAGACCTGTCAAGTCACTTCGTACCTGGTTGTGGCATCAGGTAATTCTTTGGTGGCCGGCCTCGTTTCCTCTTGAGTAGCAGCTGCTGACCGGATGGCGTGAGATGTTGCAAATGTTGTGGACTTGGACCCATAACAGTTCCACTCGTCAGCACACATCCCTCCATATCTGAAGGTAATTACAGTGATTTTTTAGTATTGTATTAACAAGTGTCTTATATTAATATGTCCGTCTAT
The DNA here is from genome assembly GCA_031353405.1 of Baronia brevicornis. NCBI lineage: Eukaryota > Metazoa > Arthropoda > Insecta > Lepidoptera > Papilionidae > Baronia > Baronia brevicornis. The sequence goes on along the minus strand of JASFAT010001618.1, from coordinate 23,726 downwards.
CAGCAGTATTCAATCCAGTTAAGGTTCACAGTTAAGCGCCAAGATATGATGATCGTGATATACACCGTGACTTTTTAATTACCCGAGAAAACTAAAATTCGCGTTTGTAAAAATATGTATGTCAGTAAGTAACATTCAAATATTATAGCGTTCATACAAAAATATTGTTTTATGGGACTGCAAACAAATCCTGTAAATGCATCAAATACTTGTACGCCATCTTCGTAGTATTTGTTTACTACTATGCATGAGACGCATGTATTCATAAGTATGGCAACAGCGCGTGCGAAAGAGAAAAAACGTCTTTTGTCGACAGGTTGCGCAAATTGTTTTCATTCATAGTTATCCCTTCCGTACGTAAATATTACGCGACCAAATTAGGTTGGTTTGGGTGCAGTTCATGTCAATGATGTCTATTTGAATTAGCAAGATTTTTTGTTGTATAATTTTTGGTGTATATTAAGGACATTTTTAATAAATATTTCATAAAAATAAAATTTCTTTTTCTTCGCCAAATTTATGTATATCGATAACTGAATATATTACTTAATTTTTTCGAGTACTTATTAAGTCACAGTGTATATGGAGCAATTGCAAAAGTAGGTCCATTTTTAGTAATTATCATGTACATTATTTTGTTATTGTATTAATTATAAAAACATTATAATCTCATTAAGAGTAAACAAAAAACAATATACATAATTATATAACTTAATTATAGTATCTTAACAGACCTCCTATATACGTCATTTTTAATAAAAAGGATAAATAAATAAATCATATAGCCAAGGTATAAGTGTGAGCTACATTTTTTTAATAATTTTAAATTTAGGCTAGAACTTTAGATAGATAGATCGGGGATTCTCAAAAGGGTCGATATCTATATCAGGGATTCCCAAACTATTTTGGGATATATACTATAAATGGGATATCTAATAGATAATAAGAGTAAGAATAAGGAATAACATGAATTTTAGTTTGCAATTTTACTTGCGACTCACCGAGCGACGTTTTGGGCGGCCTTCCCCGCCGCTTCTTTATCTTCGGCGTGAGAGGCAAAGGCGTCTTGCGCGGGCGTCCGCGGCCGCGTCGTGGGGGCTCCAACTCCGAATCCCGCGTCCCGTCCCGGGGTTGATCCCGCGGTACATCCCGTGGTAACTCCCGCGTCCCATCCCGGGCGCCAGCTCCGTCCATAGATACGGTGCGAGGGGGTAGCATCACGTCCCCACTTGCGGTGAACACCAGGTGTCCCGACTCTCGGTGTGTTGTGCGCACCATACCTGACATGACCTCCGAGCTGTTCTCGCGTTTTATACCAGCCGGTTCGTTCGTCATATCAACTGTTGGGTCCTCCTGTAGTGAAATACATACATACATACATATAATACATAAATTAACACCTTATCACCATGGTATACAGAAAAAAATAAATAAGTTTGTATATGCCGTTTTTACGATTTACGATCTGCGCAAGGCGGCAAGCAGAGACTGGATGCATGTAGTCGAAGTTCGGTCTAGGTGGCGCGCCTTAAGCGAGGCTATGTTCAGCAATGGACTGATATTAAAGCCGTTTTTATGTATACTATGTACTAGTGTAAAAAAATTGAACCCAGAGAAGTGTGAATAAGAAAATTTATTACCAAAAAAGGGATGTATGGAAAGAGATAATATGATGTTTATAGAGTGCTGATTGGTTGAAAAAATTAAAAGGAGAAATCCTAATTTCTATTCTAATGAAGTTACTTGATACATTTTATTTATTCATTAAAGCAAATCAATTACTTACAGTTAGGAAATTTTAAGCTCACGAAAATAATGTACTAATAATGTACATGAAATATTTAGTTTTTACATATTGGGAGGTTGGGGGCTTTCAGTGGAACCAGGATCAAAGTTTGGGAACTTATGGCATGACGGCGGGCGTGAATTTGCTATATGTAACTCACTCACCCTGTGGCCGGTGTTGGTATGGTTACTTGTAAAGCCTCTCACCCGTTCGCAGATCTTGGTGTGCACGCGCAGCTTGTCGGAACGCGCGAACGACCTCCCGCAACCGCCGCACGTGAACGGCCGCTCGCCCGTGTGCGTCAACCGATGTCGGGACAGGTGAGACGAACGCTGGAACCTGGGACGAAATTCTTATATATAACACCAATACACTGTTAGCATCACCAACAACAGAAAGAAGAAAAAAAAACTTTATTACATAATCCACAAAATAGTCAAGAAATATATACTGATTGCTTACTATCCTATGTATAAAAGTATATAACAAAAAGCTGGGAGGTCTTGTCGATATTGAACACGCTGGGCAGCGGAATCAGAATCACATAGCCGGGTGGATATCTTGCACGTGTTACGCTGCTGTAAGTCACCGCCTTTCTCATGGCAAAATTTTAGTTTGATGACATAATGACTATGAATTGACAGGATGCATTCTAATCTATCTGTATTGTGATCATCAGCATCATCAACATTAGCTTAAATCATATCGAAATATCGTCTTGTTGATATTGGCCGCGTTTGGCAGCGAAATGAGAACCACAAAGTCACCGGCTTTCTTATGCCTAAATTTGATTTAAGGATGGTTATAACGCTATTTAACACTGTATCCGTGAAGCTCTTGTCTGTGTGTTTGTCCAGAATAATGTAAGAAATGAGTGAATCAACTTTGTCTATTTTAAACTGGAAATATTTATTTTTCGCAGCCCACTGATGTCCCACTTCTGAGCAGAGCTGACCTTAACCCACCATGCTTGTCCAATGCGGATTGGAGGAGATACCAGACTCGGAGTGTATGTGAAGGCCATAAATATTATTCCGAGGGTTCGAACCCCTCGAACCCGCAACTATTGACTCCGTTGTGGTTAATTGGTCGGAAATATTTAAAAGGAGTTAATAAAACTAATAAACGATTAAATACACAGATCAAATAATTTTTAAAGCAGTAATATGCAAAAATCGGATGTAATAAATTGCTGTGTGGTTCCCCGTATAAAAGGACTCTCCCTTTTCATTATGGGTGTCATCGGAGATTTTTTATAGAAGCAAATACGTGTAGATTTGCAGCAGCGTGCAGTTGAGAATAAAAAACATCTGTGATCTCCAATCCGCCAGCTAGGGTGAGGATTACGGCGAGACACTTCAGTATTGAGAGGCCAATGACTGGCAGTGGAATGTTAAAGCTGTATGATTAATTAAATACCATTTAACCTGCATGTGTGTGTTAAAGAAGAAAATACTCAGAGTTTAGTTATAAAAAAGTACCTTAGATCGCAGATATCGCAAACATGTGGACGGCCATCCTGCGAGTCATTTGCAGCCGTATCCGATATTGACCCACTCGAATCGGTCTCCTCATCATCATCTATTCCCATTTTACCAGCTTTTTCTGAAATAAACGAATAATATTTATATATTATATTTGCTTGTACCGAAATAATTTTACATGTGATGTGGCGCCATCTGTTGGCAGATTATGTAAGAATAATGTTAGTTTATATAAAACAATTATAATATATATATATATATATATATATATATATATATATATATATATATATATATATATTAAATTCATTATTTATATTATAAACTAAATCTATTTTTAGATTCATTGTTCGTTTATTGTCTTTGTTGGGCTTCTTGATTTTGTGTATAAAAGCCGAAATTCAGTCGGGGGAGAATCATTCTAATTCGACCCACCGTCGACACCGAAATGTAGATATACATATATATATATATATATATATATACATATATATACATATATATACATATATATACACATATTTATATATATATATATATATAAGAAGGGTCACCTAAAGGTAAGAAATCACCCCTGCCCGTGAATACAGGGTCAGATCCCCCGTGACCATCTGCAGGCTGCAGATGTAGAAGTGAAATTCTTTTTCTATCTTTCGAGAGGTCGCGTGCTCTCTCCACTGGCGAACATGCGGCCACATGTGGCTAGTTAAAAAAGCCATACCATCAGAATCATCATGTTCATTGTTGGAAGGCTTCTGCAGTACCGCCAGTTGCACCACCTTGATACCACCCGGCTTGTTGTCCACATCATTCCGTTGATCATTGCTGGGCGCACCTGTAAAGTGATCGTTCTAGATTATTTATCGTCTTATTTATTAATTTATCGAGGTATTTTTATTATATGAAATCAAAATACTTCGACGTATGAATTAAAACTGCGGTTATTAATCTGATGTTATGATTCAGTCTTAGATTTTAATTGTCATCCAAAGTGAACGCTCGTTTAATCGTATTTTACATATAAGATTTCAATACAGATGAAAACGATTGATACGTTATTTATGAAATAATCAGGATTTTCATTATTTTTTTCTTGCAACTTTTTATATGAAAGATTGCGTACTACGTATTAAATACTTTTACGCATTATGTTACTTTTAATTTCACATGATGCAATGGGTGAGATTAAAATAATGATTTAAAAGCATGGCGTAATATGCTATATGAGAGATTTTTATCAATTTTGGATCTTTTTAGTATAATAATTTTGTATATTTTTTTTTAGCAATTTTGGTAATTTTTAAGAAAAATAGTAGAAAAAAATACGCAACCGAAAAATGTTCCTTAAATGTATGTGTACAATGAATGTTTTTAAAATTAACTAGAGAGCAAATTGTAATTGTTGTCAAAACATTCATATATCAAATGAGAGTGGTCCGTTATATAAAAAAAAGTTATCAGCAAAGTGCACAAACAAGATTTCTCGTTTACCAATGTCTACTTTTTTTTTAAATGAGAAATTTCGTTTCCCAATGGAAATGTGTTAATATCGATGCAGGATTAGAATCGACTGAGCTAATTAGGTCATCAATCTTTGTTAGCCCAAGGAAGTAACGGGTATAGTGGAAATTTCGACAATAGAACAATAATTTCGCCCAACGGTGAATGCATGCGCAATTGCCATAACAAGTCATTCCTAGCACGACAGTGTAATTCGCTAACGAGTATTTTCCTGCTTTTTAAGTCTACAGTTTTATCTTTTAAGTCAACTGTATCGTGAAGTGTCAGTGACTACACTATGACTGGCACTCGAAAATGTCTCATGAATAAATATGACTGTTGTCTCAATTTGTATTCATATTTTTTCTCGCATAATTATATCTTCTCAATATAAACATACAAATATTCCTTCAACGACATAATATTGCAAAAAAAACTTAAATAAAAGTTTTAACATATTTTTAGAGACCTTACCAAAACATACTATATTTTTTTTAATACAAGTTATAACATATTTTTAGAATATGATCATCATCGAAATCTACTAAACTTTTTTTATGCGATTGAAAGGCAAACGAGCAGACGTGTCATCTGATGGAAAGCAAACAACGCCGCCCAACCATCCAGTGCCATAAGCTTTGCAGAAGCATTACCGACCTTTGAGAAATGTTGTTAGAATATTTTCCAATATAATATTTCTTTTTTTATAATTATCTTTTTTAAAAATAATGTAAATGTAAAAATATTCGTGAAATTTTTACAGTTTCAAGTTATATGCAAGAAAATTTTTAAAGAAATGTAGAAAATCTCGGCACCCGAAAAGAGTTTTCTCTTTGAAAAAAAATATACGGAAATCACTTATTCCACATTTATTTTTCATTAATTCCTGTATGTATGTAGTTTTTCCTATTTGACCGTTGTGGTCAAAACAAAATTACACGCAATTAGTGAGAAGCATTTTTTATTTCCGCCAAAAATATTTATATTGAATAGTTTAGCTACAAAAACCCGTAAGAGGTTTTGCAATGCCCCTACATACTGACATCATTAAATATAAAATTATTAAAATGCAATGTTCATACCGTGTTGGCTTCCATTAAATGAATAAATAAATAATAAATAATTTTTAGGTCCTTGGTTGTGTGTTGTATACATACGTCCATTGTGATTGAAATGTGAACATTGATTGCTTACATTCAAAAGAAATCGTCATATGTACATAACTTTGTGTGCTGTCTGTTTACATGACGGATGCTCGTCGATTTATATAATCGTGCATGAATATTTTCAATCGAAACGTTATAACTTTCGCCAACAATAATACTTTTTATTTGTTTCGAAGTTTCATTTTTTTTTTAATTTTCCCGTAGTTTAATTTTGACTGACAGTTACAAGGATAAATCTTACATTTTATTAAAATTTGCTTTTTGTTGGATGTATTATAATAACAATAGGTTAATAATAATGAATCCAACTAAATATAAATAATATACGCGACAAGTTTCTTTTTATAGATAACGTCCGAGTATTTTTAAAGTTTTCTTTGAAGCGATGAGTTTTTCTTCTTATGGTCCTATGTCCCCGAGGTGGGGCAGAGGGCGTCCACAGTGCTTCTCCATTGGGATCGGTTTTGAGCGACGCGCTTTGAGGGATGAGTTTTAATACATACATAATACATCTCTTTTTTAATTCGTTTAGGTAACTATACATTTCCTTAAGTTTTCTATTACTTATATTTTTATAGTTTTAACTAGCTGTACAATTAACCTCCCTAATTAATTTTTCTGTTTTTTTTTTATAGCAGAGCAGGCAAACGGGCATGCGCGTCATCTGGTGGTAAGTTATCACTACCGCCCATAGACATCCGCAACGCGGGAGGCATCTCAGATGTATTTCCGGCCTATTATGAACACATATACTCGTTTCTTCAATATCCCTATGTCATTATTTTATTAGGGAACACCGGTAGTCAATCTGTCCACAGCTGCAGTTTTTGGCAGAAAAATACGATTAAATCGCACTGTGTTTTGACGATTTGATTGGGATAGAACGCTATTGGCATTAAGTCCGCCTTATGTACGTTTTTGTATGTGAAAGCTTTGATAAATATTTCAGTCCGATTACCACAGCAAATTGTTTTGTTTGGAGTTGCTTAGCCCATGCTATTATTGTCAGTACGAAACATTAATATTGTTCATAATAACAAGCTGACGCTGGCGTGTGTATTCAATATATTATATTGTACCTTTATGTTATTGTATTGTACGCATGTTACACAATTTATCACGGCGTTGCATGTCACGTCGATTCGTTTTCCCATTCATATGAATATTGCTCAGTTTTCTACAAATTGTATACCAATATAAGTAATAATAATAAAATACAAATAAAAAAATAAAACACATTGAACTCGCAAAAGACATTTGCGCCATGTGGCATGATGATTTCCATAGTAGTATAAGTTTTTTTACCCCCCTTTTTTCTTGATTTTGATAAATCCATATGTAGTTAACATAGCCTATGTCACGCCCACAGTCAAGACGAATCTAGAGATACCTCATACGTTAAAATTCATCAAGCTGTAAAGGCTACATAGCGTGGCAATACATCACTGGCAGTCATATTGGGGTAGCAGGATAATAAAAAAATTACAGGTTTTTTTGAGAAGGAAAAGAAAATGACATAATGAGATGGCCACTGGGAAATCCGACTGGTAATGTCTGGAAAACAGCGCTATAGGGAAAACTCATCATCCTATGGTAGCAAAAGCTGTATGTATCTATTCCATAATCAACTGATGTTGATCTGTTTAAAAAAAAGAATGTTCTTAATATCGATAAAATTCTTGTTAATCATTCCAACTCCGATTCTTAACTTAATTCTTGTTAACTATTCCAATTCCGAAGGTATATATTTTTTATACATACATATATTTTTTTATTTTGTTATGTTTGTTGGGGAAGGGTTACGAACAAAAAAATATAGTGTAACATAAAATAATAGTTTGAAAAAAATTTTTCTTGCTTTTTCCTTTAAATAGATGGCGTTCGTGACGCCTTTTGTGGTCTAACGGATGTGTTCTTATACAAAACTGTCGTTTATTTTGTGCAATTTTGAAAAGTATTGCATGCCTAAGTACTAACATACCAGTAGAACATAAATACAGGGGAACATAAATTGTAGGTGTAACGAAGTTCACCGGGCCATCTAGTAAAGGATAATAAGGGATACGAAGTCACGACCTTCGATTGTAAGCCCGATTTTTACTGAATGAACCATTGCTGCTTAAAATCGTTGTTTTGTGTTTTCCTTATATTATGAGGTTATTATTCGATAGACGACAAATATTATTTACTTTTTTAAAGAGATCATTTATTGCGAAGGTCTTACAAAAAAAAATTGTGAGCTCTACAATGAGCCGAACGTCGTCTAAAGCATCAAAATTGGACGCCTTGGTTGGGTTGGACACGTGATACGGATGGACGAGGCTAGAGTACCCAAACGCCAAACCAGATGGCCGTAGACGCAGCGAAAGGCCTAAACTGAGATGGCTAGATGGATTCGAAGACGACTTAAACGCAATCGGTGTGAGGGGCTGGAGAGGAAAAGCCAAAGTGAGATCCGATTGGAAAAACTTACTGAATCAGGTTAAGATGATGATGATTTATTCCCAAGGTATTTGACGATATATCGCAGATTCTTTTTTTTACATTCACCAACAGATACTATATTACAATGATGAGGATAAATAGTATCATGATCAATATTTTTATTATTAGTACTGTAGTGTAGGCTTGACAAGATATATCAAGATTTGGTTTTTGTCACTCAAGTCCAGCTCAAGTCAAGCTCCACCAAGACACAGCTGCCTATCGACTAATATTTATTCAATTCTTGCTGCTATTAACTTTTGTTGTAGCAGCATTAAAAGCTGAACATGTATTTATTACATTTTTATAATTATATATTTTTTTATATTTTCCAATGTACATACATATCGTCACACCTGTCTCCCGTAGGGGTAAGCAGAGACCACAGATCTCCATCTGCTACGATGTCGGCATACTTTACTTGCATCCTCCACACTCATTATTCTCCTCATGCAAGGCTGTCGGTTAACTCTTTCCGGCCTTTCTTAAAAACTTCAGCAATTTAGTCAAGGTATGTTTTCCCTTGTCTTCCCCTAACGACCCTTCCATCCACATTCGCAACGTTAATTTCTTTTGCCAGTCGTCTTAAATGTATGTTATTGATATTTTTAATTAAAAAAAATAGTTGCCCCGTACGACATCTAGGGGTAGGAATTGGGTAATTGGGTCTATTCTATGTCAGAAATCGAAGAGTATATATACGTTATAAATAATTTTATATTGAAGCAATTTCTTCTCGGCCAAATATACAAAACAAAACACTAAACATCTATGACGCAAAGCTTTATATTAGAAATTTTTCGATTCATTTATCTAAACAATTTTATAGTTCGCGATAATGTCCAATGATTCATGTTCTCAGAAAATTCATCTACATGTGTGACCATTACGCTATAAACGTACACTCATTTTAGTTTATTTAACGTTATAATAATAATACTGGCTGAATGTAAAAGTAACAATGATGTGCGCAAAGTTAAAACAAATAAACATCGGGTATATTTCATACTGGCTGGTATATTTCAAGCTTTGTGCCCACAGACGGGCACGTTCGTGTGTGTGTGTGTATATACAAAACGCAACCGCATGAAGATTCGAAGATACGCACACATAGACGGCCGTCAGCATAAAGACTACGCCGTACAGACTTCTGAGCTTGTGTTAGTGCGCTAAATTAAACAGTGGATATACGATCGACAAAATATTATTTAATATATATACACGTAAAAAGATACGACAATTTTTATGTGTACGTTTGTCTTACATTTATTTTCCTTATATTTATTACTGTATAATAATTGATTAAACTTTATTTTTCACTTAATTTATTCATCTTTAATTCTGTCCTTGTGTGTCATATTATATATATATATATATATATATATATATATATATATATATATATATATATATATATATATATATATATGTATATGGTTCCAAATACTTATAATATTTGGATACTATTTGGAATAAAATAAATATTTGGAACCAGCTACCTTCGGCGGTCTTTCCGAACCAATACGATATTGGAACCTTCAAAAACAAGTCTTCACATATCTAAAAGACCGGCAACGCTTCCGCGACTCCTGCGGTGTCGCGGTTGTCTGTGGGTGGCGTTGATTCCTTTCCATCAGGCGACACGCTTGCTCGTTTGCCCTCCTATCCCATAAAAAAAATATTTCGGTTATTAGGTCTGCGCAACACGTTGTTTTCGGTAACACAGTCATACAATCTTACCTCATCATAGGGAGGGTAGAAGTAGAATATCCGTAGGAGATATTGGGTCGAAGTTTTACGGGCTCTTTCTTAATAATGCGGCCAAAGTATCTTAGAGCTGTCGATGGGTGTCCAAGGGGAACAGTATTTCATGGATTTCTACGGCTCTAAGGAAGGACACATTAGTAATATGTACCGTCCCAGGTACCAGCAATATGTATTACTAACATCACATTTCGAACGCGTCGACGGACTTTTTTTTTGAAGTAAATTTAAAAGGTCGGAAAATAAATACAAAATTATATTATTTATAATTTTTTTGAAGTAAATTTAAAAGGTCAAAAAATAAATGCAAAGTTATAAGGCAATAGTAAAAGTTGAATTTCTTAAACGAAGATGGCTTTACTATATTACTTAATATATCGAGTATTATTATAATTTAATATAAAATATAACGCATGTGTTGAAATCCAATTTTGTACACAGGTTTAGTACGATAGTGATAATAAATATTTTGTACCGAGTGTACACTACGCGCGAGTCAACGGAAACTCGTCTACGATTGCGCAAATCTCTGTGAAAGGAAATTATACTAAATTATTGTCTTGCCAATCTATTGTTGTTTTTGCCAACTTACAATATAATGTACTGAACATGCAAGTACCGTAAGGCAGTACGTCTGTGATTTCATAATAAAAACTTTTGCTTATATTATTATATATTCAAATTATTTATTTTTCATCAGTCAGTCTGTCGAAGATTAGGTTTATACTACCATTTCATAATGAGGTTCCTTTGGGATTAAAAGAAGCGGCGAAAAACATCAAAAAATCATTTTGTTGAATTAAATATTGGTCTTACAGATAACCGGGATAATTCAAAATGCGAATAAAACAAAATGAATGTCGTTACTTTATGAAATCGCTCAAAAAATCCTTAGGAAACTAAAAAATATAGCTACTATCAAAATTAGACTGTATATTTCAAAACAATTGTAAATTGCTTAATTGGACACTAGCGTAAATAAATTTCTTAATTGCTTAACGAGGACGAAGAAAAAAGTTTGTGTGTTCTACCGGACACAATCAATAGAGAATGGGATAACGGGAGCATTATAATAAATAGAGTTCTTGTCACTTCAAAGCTATTGCAAGTTGTTGTTGTGGTTCTTTGAAGTTTTGTTTAGGCGATTTACGTATCGCCTATGAAAAAAGACAAGAGTTTACTTTTTATTTTAACAAAATACGTATTCTTTTCTTTGATGGCAATTAGTTATAACTATTATGCCAGTATCAAGTAACATACAATAATATCGAATCTCTTGAAACGTAACTAGTCAGCTTATCATGTTACGTCTTGATAAAATGGTGGCTATTCTACCAAAACCTATGGACTTTTTCAGTTAATTGTTTTACTTAGCTAAGATCCGCGACAAGCAAAACAATAACAGAAAATTAATAATGTGTGTTTTTCTGTTGGATTAAGTGGATTTATTTGGAACTTAAACCAAAAACTTACCGAAAATCGGCCATCAATTCTCCACCCACCAACCACTATACACAACATCAAACACACACTACCACTTTTCCATCTTGTAAACGACACGTGTTTCGCCCCAACACGAGGCATCTTCAGGTATAGTAGACTCTACGGAAGACAACCGAAAAGTGTCTTCCGTAGCCGACGCCTGACTCCATTAATAATCTTAAAAAGGTTAGCATAGCCGAACAGGCAAGACTCTACATCAAATTAACTAAACTTCATCGTATTACTGTTCAAAATGTTTGGTTCAACAAAGACTTTTCGGTTGTCTTCCGTAGAGTCTACTATACCTGAAGATGCCTCGTGTTGGGCCGAAACACATGTCGTTTACAAGATGGAAAAGTGGTTGGTGGGTGGAGAATTCATGGCCGATTTTCGGTAAGTTTTTGGTTCCAAATAAATCCACTTAATCCAACAGAAAAACACACATTATTAATTTTCTGTTATTGTTTTGCTTGTCGCAGATCTTAGCTAAGTAAAACTATTGACTGTCCATATAGTGATTGATTTCCGCAAAGTTACGCCTGACTCCATTAATAATTTTTCAGTCAACTTAAAAGGTTACGATACACGCATTTATTTCATATCACTTTACTTATACGCCTTAATCGAACTATATTGTATAATACACCACTACAATTAAACAATATAACTAATAATAATATAAGATTATGAAAATGAAATAAAAACAACGTAAAGGATGTAAGTTGGCGGGAAAAGTCCAATATATATTTAGAAAAAGTTTAATAGATTTTATACAGAATAGAAAACGTTTTAACGTAAAAGATAAAAAAAAGTTGGGTGTTAATTTGGAGAGTGTTTCTTCACTCTCCAAATTAACACCCAACTTTTTTGTCCATGTCATTAACCATATTAACCATGTCATTAAACTGTATTTTACTTATGTTCTTTATGCTCGGGACTGCTTGTGTGTGTGTGTGTGTGTGTGTGTGTGTATGTATGTATGTGTGTGTGTGTGTGTGTATGTATGTGTGTGTGTGTATGTGTGTGTGTGTGTGTGTATGTGTGTGTGTGTGTGTGTGTTCGAAAGCGTGTTGAAATGGTGTAAATAAAGTTTAGAAAGTAAATACAGACAAGAGAAAGACTTAATTCTGTTATTATCATCAAGAATATTTTTGAAAAGATGATATACAACATAAACAAAAATTGCTTTTTTAGGAGTCTATATATTAAAACTATAATTTCAAATCATAAGTTGTCAAACATGTTCGTACATTAAAGGAATTAAAAAAATATATATAGAAAATATAATCATACTAAACGTGATCCATAAAGAGATATGAAATATGTAATAATTAAAAAAGTAATTTAAGAAAAAAAAACACAGTTTTTTATTTTCATTTTTTTCTCCGACAGCCAATTCCGGTTCAATACCATTTCAACACACGGTCACTGGCCGCAAATAGTTTTTATATTTGATGAGCACTTAAGACATTCGAATTTGTGTGTAAATAACAAATTTTATACGTTGCAAAATATCTTTTTAAGTAAGATGCAGTGAAAAAAAAATCATATAAGGTGGAATTTATTTGAAATAAAAAAATTCTCACGTTGAAAAAGAAATTTTATTATCTTTACACTGTTTAATAATAAAATAATAAAGCTTAAGTATTTGTGCCCACGCAAAGCGTCAGATAAAAGGTATTTATTTAATTGGGAAAACCTGTCTTTCATTTTGGGACATTTATACGTATACAAGTTTCAAAATGTCACGTAAGTTGTATATTAAAATAATAATCAAGCATATTTTTTCTGTTATTATAATCATCAAGAATATTTTTGAAGAGATGATATACATTAGCAAAAAATTGCTTTTTTAAGAGTCTATATATTAAACTATAATTTCAAATCATAATCATCTATATATATATATATATATATATATATATATATATATATATATATATATATATATATATATATGTGTGTGTGTATATATCAACCACAAAAGACGCAATTGTGGAAAATAAGTTATTATATTTATTATGAGTAGGCGATCGCGTTTGGGGTCAACAAAGCGCCCTCCCAACCAACACTGAATGTGATGTAGTGGAGGATGTATGTACATGATATCATTATGGAATGTGTTAGAAATGATGGAGTGAGAAGTGGTTTTAGCGTGGGTATCTGTAATAGTATATTGACTTAACTGCTCTCAGAAGCCGCTATGATGTTACATAAACTCGTACAAATTGACCTCAGGCCTAATTATTTTTTTGGTTAAATTTGAGTTTTAGTTAGAATGTGTAAATAATTAGAGTGCATTGTTGATTATGCACTATGAGGGTTATAAGTTCATTTGAACAAATCCTATTTAACGGTAAAAGTACACGATTTGCGTAGAGTAACCGCGAAATCTGTGAAAACAAGTTGCGAAGTTGAGGGGAAGTTGCGAAGTAAGATCTGTGGACCCGTAGTTTGGACTGGGTGATGCATTATTGGGGAAGTTGCGAAGTAAGATCTATCAATCCGTAATTTGGACTGAGTGACTCGTCATTAAGGAAGTAAGATGTATGGACCCGTTGTTTGGACTGGGTGATGTTGTGATGGGTGGGGAACCTGTTATAATAGATCTATAAAACCAAACTTTGGACTGGGTGACGCGTTAATAATAGTGAAGCTGTGCAGTTGTTGTTACCAAAGACCAGCCTTGATTTTAGGTTAGTTATACCACTGTCATAAGTAAGGAAGACAGACAGACAGTAACATGTGATTGTGTTATATTAAATAAAAGTAATATAAAAAAAATTAAAGTCAATTTCTACTTTTATATATCCTGCTAAATATCTCATTTACTTAAATTAAACTTAAATTAATTACTTAAATTTTATTAATATTTGAAAAAACTGCAGTCAAAGTCAGTCAAGAAGTGTCATCATCTACTACAATATGTTTATTTGTCTCTTTTGTTTTACATTTTTTTTTTGTTAAAATATCTTCAAAATGCCTGCTGTATGTTTTTTTAGAGCATATATATGTATGGTCCTTTCTATTTCTGGACGAATGAAAATTAACCTAAGACGCTTAACCAAGGCGGATTGATGGTAGAACCAACCTCAGAATAAGTATATTTTACTAAATAATTATAATAAAGTATATGCAAAAGAATGTTATAATTTATATGGATATGATATATTTGAGCAATTCATACATTTTAGTTAGAACATGACAAGACTATTTTTAACGTAATTAACTGCCAGCAAAGACACCGGTGACTCATATTAATTTCCTAGAAGTACAACTATTGCTTCTCTCATATGCACAAGACTTACACGAAATATATTTTAGTAATTAAGTAACACGACTATAAAAATAAAAAATCGCAATAAAACTAAAAAAGTCTTAACTCACGTCAATAATTCAATGGGGGTAGGTAGAATCGAATCGAAGAACTTAACTAGTAAACACAAACAGTAGCTTGTTTTTTATGTAAGCGATAGGCAGACGAGCAAGAGGATCTACTAATGGTCCTAAGTGGTCCGGCGTCCAAATCAGCAAGAGTGACAGCTCTGCAACTACGTTGCATACTTTAGGGTGAGTGAATACTGTGAATAATGATCGACGAATGAATCGTACAGAGAAACAGCCCCGTTCAAAATTCAGACGTGCCTAAGAGATTAAAGGTTCCAGTGTCGTGCCTAAAAGATTAAAGGTTCCAGTTTGTTCATACAGAGTGGTGGAGAATAAATATTTATTAAATTCCAGCAAATACAGCAACACATTATAAATCAATAACAAGGAAGTATTCGTGTTTGACGTACCACTTTGTTACAAATACGAGTTGTTCGTAACTATCGATTTTCTAACCAACAAATCTAATTATCAAGTCATGTTTTTAATATAATTCATAATTAACTGATAAGTACACGGTTTTCCCATTCCAACATATTTTTTTTATAACCATAAAACCTTTTTCGTGCGACTCTGACGAGTATTAAAATTTAAAAATATTTTAAATTTCGTAGTGCTGGTTTCTCGTATCAAGTTCGCGGTAGTTATGAATATTTATGAGCTTTTGCCGAATTATGTTTTAATGTTATTTTATATTCATATTTAGGGTTTATATAAAAAAATATTTTGATGACAAGCCATGCCCATGGACACATTTTCTCGTTTATAAATGATATTTTTTTTTGTAGCAAAATGTGAAATCTATACTTGAATTTAATCATCATCAGCCACAATAGTTCAGTGTTGGATATTCGCTTCACAAATGAGGGTTGTTGCGTTAATACCCTTGTTTGGTAAGGACATTGGGAGATCGCATATAAATTTTTATTACGCAAGTGGACGATATCGCCTGTCTTCTGGTGTTTGCTTCCAAAATCTCCTTTACAACACGCACAGTAAGAAGTGAGGTTCACATCAATAACAATCTTAGAATCGAACCCACGACTTTATCGTAGGTTTAATCGTCACCAATTGAGGTATTCCTGCTGAGGATGTACAGTCTATTTTTAAATTTCGAGCTATGTTTAAAATTACAAACCCTTAGCTTGTCGGGACCCAAAGAGTAAACAAGTAATATATGAAAAAAAATTAAGTCAATGCCCACTTTTATATTCTGCTAATATCTTATATAAGAGAATTTTTTTTCTCCCATATAAAAGTAAAATAATTAATTAAATTAATGTATTAATATTTGAAAAAACTGTATTATCATGAAATGTCATCCACTACAAGTTTAAAAAATGCATTTGAACTTGAGTGGATGAATAAAAAAATATTTTATTAACGATTGAAAATTCGAACAAATAAAATATTATATATATAGGAAGAATGTGAAAACTAATAATAGGAATTGAAAAATAAAATTTGCAATGAATAAAATCTTAAAAAATAAGTAAGGATTTTTCGGAACGCTCGTGGTTCTGGTATTACTATAACACACTGATTGTATTTATATTTAACGGTTTTTTCATAGCGACGGTTGACGGAGCGATCTTTATATTAAATCGTGTGTATGTGTATACACAACATACAGGCGGAGTACTAGCTGCGACCTTCGGCGAGACTTTTATGGCGTAGCAAACAATATATAACTATAAATTTATTTTATTCAAGCCATATTTAATATAATGTGGGTAATATAATAAACGGAATGAATTGTATTTCGTATTTTATTTTTCCTTAAACAACGATAGGTAAGTCGACTATTAAATCCTTCGTTTTATTTTAAGGGCTGTGTGTATTTTATTATATATAATTATTTAATAGTGGTAGTATGGATATATGTATCATGGTAATACGGGTGACACGGCTCCTGGGAAGTACCTCGTAGGATAACCTCACAGCAATCTCACAGAATATCAACGTTAAGTGGAAGCATTTTACTGTTATCGCGTTAATTACCGTGGGCAGGGAGGGATTCAGACGCCCACTTCTTTTCCTCGTCCTTTCTTCTTCTCCCCATCTCCCCTCATGGCCCATAGCCATTCATAAATTACATCAAACGAATTTCATGATTTTTTGCACTCCATCTCTCCTTCAATTCCCAATCACATTTTGCCATTTTACATTTATTCAGAATTATAAAATTAAAACAGCATTTCCAAAATTATTATTATGTAGATTTTTGTTAGAGATTGTAGTTAAAAATTTTCGCACTTTAGATTCATACATGTGTCGTCACGAAACTTATTACTCGTCTCACCTCCCACCCTTTAACGTGTGACAAAATTTATGGATGGATTTATGAATTATTAACATCCTTAACCTAAAGTAGGCGGCGATGGATCTGTTGTCCGCAGTACCGCACTTGGCCCAATTGGTCTTTTACTTCCAAAAGAATGTATTACATAACTTAGTTATTTGAAAACTTGAAGGATTAAACTTAATCATATATGTATGTATTATATAAAAAGTGTATTATTCATGGAATATGTACTTTAACTTATGATAATATAATTTTGTGCATGTATGTGGGAATGGAAAGACCCATGCCCAGCACTGGGAAAGGCAAGACTTTGGAAATGTATAAACATATTAAGTGTGTTCATTACAATAATATTTAATTATTATATTTATTTACGTAAAGTTATCGCCACCTTTATTTTGTGAAAAATGAGTACGATCTTAATTGAATCATCCGATGGTTTGACCATCAGATAATACTTGTTTTAATCACGTTTATGTTTCATAAATGGTTCACCTATTCATAGTTATTGAAACTATTTTTTTTTATGGGATAGGAGGGCAAACGAGCAAGCGTGTCGCCTGATGGAAAGCAATCAACGCCGCCCATGGACAACCGCGACACCGCAGGAGTCGCGGAAGCGTTGCCGGCCTATTAGGTATGTATAGGCTTGTTTTTTGAAGGTTCCAATGTCGTAACGGTTCGGAAAGACTGCCGAGGGTAGCTGATACTATACAACAACAATAAAAGTACCATACAACAAGAATAAAAACCTTATAAATATTTTTTTAATATTTATGAGTCGCGAGAAGCGTGGTTGCAACAGAATTGGTAAAAGAACGTATTTCGTGGCAAGTAATCAATACTTGGCTAGTACTTCGACATTCAACAGCCATTAGATTAGTAAAAGTTAGTCGGTATGGCGACCTCGCAAACACTGAACTGTGCCACCGCGAGAAACAAACTTGCCGATTTGATTTAGTTTTATAAATTTTAATCAGGGCTAAAATGTTTTTTAGCCCTTATACGTCCATCTTACTGTTGAGTACGGGCCTTCGCATTTCTGGAGGAATGGACATTAATCCACCATGTTTTTCCAATGGGGATTGGCAGGGTAACCAGACTCAGAATAAATATCTGTATATAATACATATATTTATCGTGATGCGGGGATCGAACCCGTCAAAATTGACTCCGTAGGCGTCAGTTCCGCCACTGAGCCAATTTGTCGGTCGGTTGATACCTGTTCATTAAAAATGTCAAGAGTAATGTTTTTTAAATTTTAATGTTTATTTATTTAATTTTATTTAATATTTTATTGTACACAAAACAGGAAATGCAAGAATTAAAAGGAAAGAAAATGTACAAGGGCGAGCTTAACTCAAAATTGAGTTTTCTTCCAGCAAACCCAGGAGCGAAAGAGAGATAAGAAAAGCTGTGAGGATAGAAATAAGTGTACAACAACAAAATATAATAATAATATACATAACAAATTAACAATACATACTATATGAAATCATACATATACAAAAAACAACAGCAAAAAATCTTCAATAATAAGAAATAGTCATTCAAGTTCTAACATGATGGAAAATTCGTAAATGGAAAGATGAAAAAAAAATATTCACGACAGAAATACGAAACACTATATTTTGTGTATCTAAAATTATTATTACTGCTGAGCACGAGCCTACCCATATCTGAAGGATCTGACATTAACCAGACTTGGAATAAATATCTGTAGACCATACACGTATTTATTCCCATGCGGGGATCGAACCTGCGACCATTGACTCCGTTGACGGGAGGTCCGCCACTGAGACACTTAGTCGTTCAGCCAAGAGCCAAGAGCAGTTGCATGCTGACCTATAAAAAAGAAAAAAAAACATACCCGGCGAGGTGATCGTGTTGGGGCGTTCTTCAGTCTTATTTTCGTCTTGGAAGCGTACTGTCATCGGTTTCTTCTTCACCCGCAGCTTTTCATCCTCTGGTGAGAGGATGGACACGCGTTTTTTTGGTCGATCCTCTTCCGATTCCCGCCTTAACTCCGACGTCGCTGTGGCAGCCGCTGTATGGAAACAAGTTTATGTTATATTACAGTTTATCATGATTATCATTAATAAAGCTACAATAGTCCCACCCCTAATTAAAGAATAAAAGCCGGAAACGCTTCCGCAATGCCTATTACACTGCGAATGTCTATGGGCGGTGTAGATTTCTTTCCATCAGGTGACACGTCGGCTCGTTTGCCTAAATAACTGCTTGACATCGACCTACATACATACATATCATCACGCCTGTTTCCCGTAGGGTTAGGCAGAGACGACAGACCTCCATCTGCTACGATCTCGACACACTTTCTCTCCTTTTCCACATTCTTCACTCTCTTAAATACAAGCTAGTCGGTTAAAGGTACTTTTGACCTGGCTTTGCTTAAGAACTTGAAAAATTTGGTGAAGGTTTCCTTGGTTTTCCGCTACGACCCTTCCATCCACATAACCAATTGTATGATAATATCATCATTCCTCAGAAATAAGGGATTTTATATCTTAGGTTTAGGTAAACGCCGCTTCATTTACGTATATTTATATTTGCTGCCATAATCGCCTGGTATAAGACCCATAGAAGTAAAATTATGGTGTATGTACGATTTTTTTTATTCACAAGCTTTGATTAGCATAATCATGTTAACTCTAACTAAAATTAATAGCAAATTGAAATGGTCATAGGTTGGTGGCAGGAAGACGTAAAGATGCAGCAGAATAACGGCTCCAACTTATGTTTAATTCAAAAAGATATTGTTAATATTAAAACTTTTAAAATTCCGTTGATAAAGTTTAAATGACACAATGCGTACAAAATGTCTATTTTTATTAAAATCACAATTAATTTTGATTTCAAAGTTTCCTTGCGTTAGTTTCAATTCAAACATAAATGGTTTTATATAACAATGGCTTCCAGATACAGGTTTAACGGGTTTGCCCAAGGACCAACCGTAGAATAGATTATTCATCTTAAAAAAAAGGCATCCGGCCGTTGAATGCCCTTTGTGTTGGTACAAATACTTTTTAGTTAACAACTTACATATTTTTAGTTTATGAGTATAGGCGTAGCCTTTAGGTTTTAGTTAGGCGAATCTTAACAGTCATCCAGCGATCGAAATTAGTTGATAATTCAATAAAAAAAATATTTTTTTGATTTCTGCACTTCCCACATATCGACGTAAAAATAACACAAAATAACACGCTGTAAATAACACAGATTACAAAAACAAAATACATATTGGCATCAGAACAAATACTGCGTCGAATGGCCTGAGTTTTACAACTCTACGACCAATAGAAAATTTCGTACAGCATGGAAACTGACTGTTTTGGAGTAATCAGATAATTTTATTCATAAATATTAAGTTTTTTGGCTCTGATGGTATGTTTTTATAAAGAAAAAAGGAACTGGGTCTCCGGAACTCAATCGCTCACCGGACGAATCGCGGTAGCTAAGCTACCACTCAGACGCTGGATTTCTGCTGGAATGTTGTATTACCCCGGGTCCTAAGGACAAATAATATGCTATGCTTGGCAAAGTATTCGTCTGCAGCGTGGCTCTACCACTACAATTATAAACAAAATATCATTATTTCATTATTTTATGCAACAGGCAAAACATAATTTTATATGACTTGTAGCGACATCTGTTGGCAAGCGATGTAAGAAAAATGTTGGTAAATATCGGTAAAGGAATTATAATAATTGTGATTTGTGTAAAATATTTCTTTTTTTAGAATTATGTACAATTCATATAAATATGTATTTTGAATATTAAGGTTTATTTTAAGAATTGTATTGCAGTGATTTCATTTGTTTGTTAAAAAAGATATTATGGCTACGTTGGAGAAAATCTATTTTAATATCTACTGCCAGTCTTTTTTCGCCTTTTTGATTGTATAAAAGCCGAAATTCATTCTCCTCTACACGTTTAACGTAGCGTCATGACAAAATTAAAATGGACACACGTACACGTGTACCTCCGAGACGTCGTCAGCCCAAATAGAACCTTTTAATTAAAATAATTCCAACCGCTGTCGACTAAATATCCGTCTTTGTTGTTTAGTTTTCTCAAAATCCGTCAGTCAGAATAGGGACAGACTCTTTCTTCCCGTGAGTGTCATCCAGGGCGACCATGGGTGGTAAATGATGAATTAACGGCAGCAGCGTCAGTGATTCTCAACCTTTTTTGGTGTGGCACACTTTTAATTAATTCAAATATTTGGTGGCACACAAAGAGCCTAACATGTGTAAGCCGAATTGAAGCGTAAAAATCTGTTTATGATTCTCTAAGAAAGAACGCGTTACAAAACAAGTAATATTTTTTTTATGGATTCAATTCCTGATAATTCCTGTTAAAATAATTTGTACATTTTATTTTATTAATTATATTAAATTATATTATTTAATAATTTTAAATTATCATTATACATATGTAAGTACTTTTTTTGATTTATACCCAACTTTTAATAAAATAAAACCTTATAATTTTTACTATATATATTTCTAAAGTTTTTAGCACACTTAGAATTTGGCGGTACAGAAAAGTGCCGCAGCACACTGGTTGACAATCACTGGTCTAACTGAATAATTGACCAATGACCAGCAGTGGACTTTTATGGTTGTATTAGGCTACACTGAAAATAAGCACTGTTGCTTGCCGCGGCTTTTTACTTAATGTGGACCTTTTCTTAATCCATACTGCAGGTATAGGTAACACAATATACTATTATGATGATTTTTTCGGCCATTTTCACACGTTTTCCAATGCGGGAATAGAAGCCACAACCATTGGGTCTGAAAAAATATCAACCGCTATTGCTCTATTGGAATCGTCAGTTTAAAAAGAAAGAATGGAAGTGTCATAGTTACCGCGAGAACATCCAATCTGGGATTAAATATTTATAGATCATACAAATAGGTATAGAACCTGCGACGATTTGAAACGCTCAACACTAAACCTCTGAGCTATTTGACTCGTCATTTGTAGAACATACATACCGTAATCCAATAAAACTGTCCGTTATGGTGAAATTGAACGCGTGATACTCATTTTTATAAGTGAACTTGCGGTTCACAAGAACATTCGGGTCGTCCAATTCGTTATTTACTCTTGCAGTGTTTATTTTTAATATTTTTGTGTAGCGCGTAACTAACTCATCACTTAAATTACCGGAACACGAGATAACCATTTAAATTAGAGAATATTATCTTATAGACGTGGGAATATTATATTTATTGTGTTACCTAAATCAACCCATCCATTTATTAGGCTACACTGAAAATCAGCGCTGTGGCTGCCCACGGCTTTTTGCTAAGTGTGGACCTTTTCATAATCCATAGTGCATTATAGGTAACATAATATGAATAACGTTTTTCTTTCTATTTTTAAGGGATAGGAGAGTTTAATTCTTCTCTGTCCAGAGAAACCTTATTATGAAATGGTAGGTAAAGCTCGATTGTTGGCGAACTGACATTAGACAAATGTTATATAATTTCTGGATGCGTGAAGATCGATCTAGGTGGCGTTTTTTGGGAGGCCTATGTCCAGCAGTGGACTGCTGTATGCTGTTGATGATGATAATAAATATTTTTTTATGGGGTAGGAAGGGAAACGAGCAAGCGTATCACCTGATGGAGAGCAATTACCGCCGCCCATAGGCATCCGCAACACCAGAGACATCACATATATGTCGTCGGCGTTTAAGATATTAACACTTTTTTTTCAACTTCGAAAAATGAAAACTTTGAATATATAAGGCAATAAAGAGATTAAAGCTTTTATTTTATTTATTATTAGGTGTACAAATAAGTTTCCGCAGTTTTTTATAAAAAATTAGGAATTTATTGTAAAGGAAAAGTACATTACGTTTTATTCAAAGTATTTTCCATCATTTGCCACTACTTTTCCCCATCTTTCTGGCAACATTCGGATACCCCGTCGAAAAAACTCTTCATCTTTTGACGCTATCCACAAATCTACCCAATTTTTGGTGTCTTCATATGATGTGAAGCGCTGCTCAGACAGACCATGTGCCATCGACCGGAACAGGTGATAATCAGAAGGGGCTAAGTCTGGTGAATACGGCGGGTGGGGTAAAACTTCCCAGTTGAGTGTTTCCAAGTATGTTTTTACCGGCGCCGCAACATGTGGACGAGCATTATCGTGTAAAAGAATAATTTTGTCGTGTCTGGAGTAGTAATGGGCGCGTTTTTCCTTAAGTGCCCGACTCAATCTCATCAATTGTGTTCGGTAGAGAGCTCCAGTAATGGTTTCGCTTGGTTTCAGCAATTCATAATACACGACACCAAGCTGATCCACCAAATACACAGCATGAGTTTTTC